>OY019131.1:88144239-88837416 GCA_955652365.1 Eristalinus aeneus | reverse complement strand
ATTCAGTTCAGTGAGCGTTTTAACATTGGTGTTCCTCAAGGCTCTGTATTGGGTCCGATATTGTTTCTTGTATATGTGAATTCGTTACTTATTCAGCCTTTAGATGGAAAAAATACAGCCGTCGCTGATGATACAGCCATTTCCTACGCAAGCAACAATTATCTAAGTTTACTATCCGATGTTAATAATGATTTAGATACTTTGAGAAGATGGTTTAAGAAACATAATTTACTTATCAGCTATAAAACCAAGTTTATGTTATTCAACATCAAGGGTTTAATATATAAAGATTTGCCTATATACTACCACTCCCCTCATTGCCAACGTTTTTTCTTGACTCATTCAAATATGTCTGGTGTATCAACTTATAATGCAGATATAATCTGTAGTGAGGATTGTTTTAAAATATAGTGTGTTGATAGTTTTAAATACCTATCCATAATTTTGGGCAGTGAATTATCTTGGACAACACACACAACTTATCTTAAACGATATTTAAATAAAATCATTAGACGCATGTACCATCTTCAATTTTAAAATTTTAAAAATGGTCTATGATGGTCTTCTCAACTCAAGTATACAGTATGGAATATCATTTTGGGGTGGTGCCTACTATAATAAAATAGAACCAGTGTTAATTAAACAAAAACAAGCATTAAGAATTATGACCAAAGTAAATCGTAGAACATCCAGTTTTGCAATCTTCAAACCCCTTAGTGTTCTCCCACTTAGACCTCTGTACTGCTATAAGGTTTTAAGAATATCTTTTGACAACTCCGGCTACTACCATGAAAGACTTAATCAAAGGTACAAATTATGCATCAATTTCAAGCACGTCGCCGCTATTCCAACTACACATAGGACTCATTTCTCACGTTTCTTTTATGTTACTGTCCCACGCTTATTTAATTTATTACCTCTGAACATTAGGTGTGAGAGAAGAAAAAAAGTATTTTTGAATAACGTTGAAAATTATTTTTGTAAATTAATCAAAATTGTATGAAATCGTATCAAAATGTATATATGTTGTTAATTTTGTAAAGGAATAAAAGAAAATTATTATATTATATCATATATTGAAAATTTCGTTTGTCGAAATTAATTTGCACAAGACTATAAGTCCCTATAAGTCCCCTGTTTTGACCACTCCTGGCCGAAATTCGAGCTATATCACTTTCAATATTGGGCCATCTATCATTGAAATGTCCATGAATTTATGTTCGAGATGGTCTTGCGAAGGTTCCATTTCTTAAAATAAAGTGCCCGACAAACGAGCTCTTAGGTAAATTGATTGTAACACATGCAGTATGGCATGTGATCCTACAGAATCACACACTGGCCAACCCTATACTTTGTTATTAATGTCAAAGTCAACCACTAATCATAATGTGATAGCCAATTCCGTTTACACTAACGTGGTAAAAATCATCATCAAAAAAAAGGCAACAATCTATGTACGTGCATAACACACACCAAACACTGACGTTTTTTCGGGATGCAATGGTGCACCGTGAAGCACTAGTGGTTTGCTGCCTGCCCAATAACGCATATTTTGCAAGAAATCTCATTCAGCCAATGAAAATCAGCATTCACTTCAGGCTATTCTTCAGCCCAGTTTTATGGTCCCACGAATTTAGTTCTTGTGTCAACTTGATGCTGTACGGCTGCAGGCCAAGTTGAGGTGACTAAGTGCCAGATCAGTTAAGGTGATTTTTTGGGCGAGATGAATCTAAGGCTGCCCAATCTCAAAATATAAAAGGCAACATTATGGACAGATGAATCCAAAATAGTTTTTTTTGGTACTCGTGGCTCCAGGATATTTGTTCGTAGGCGGAAAAACCAAGAGTTTCAACTGGAGTGCACTATCAAGACTGTAAAGCATAATAATAATAATAATAATTGTTGGCGCTACAGTCCGATAGGGGACCAGGGCCTAGCTTGTTCATCAACTGTTCGTGTTGTGCGCGCTACTGTTCTCTCACGAGTAGAAGCATGGAGGGGCAAAAATTTACACATGGGAATGCTTCTCGTATTATGGTACTGGTCCAATTTTCTGGACAAAACCGGTGGTAACCGTCGGAGTTTATGTTATCATAATGAGAGAAACTATGCTAACTTACAGAGTGGAATATGCCGCTTAGATGGATTCTTCAGCAAGACAATAACCCCAAACTGTGCGAACAGACTGGGCAAAGAATTTTTCCAAAGCAATGGAGTTCAAGTTTTGGAGTGGCCGCCTCAGTCTCCGGACCGGTATTCCATTGAAAACCTTTGGACAGATGTTAAGAAAGCTGTATATGAAGCAAAACCCAAAAATACAAAACAACTATGGGATGTTGTGCAGGTTCCGTGGAGGAATATCCCTATTCAGAGATATCATGCCTTTATGGACTCTATGCCACGGCATTGTGACGCTGTACTTAAAAATAAAGGTTGTACTAATCCAATAAAAAAAATTTTAACATTAACTATTCCATTGACTTTCGCTTCATATTCCTAAACTTTTCAGCTTCGACTCAAATGCGTGATTGATGCTTTAACCAAGCCTTAAAGAACAGTCTGTCTCGGCTGGGCGGGGGCTTTTCCTAGGACGCCTGACTCCACTCTTGAGGCACAGCTCAATGTCTCACCTCTTAGCATCCACATCACGGGATGCGATATCAAGGCCATCTCGGGATAAAAAAGGAATGGACCTCGGTTTAACTCGCATTGGAGCTTCGGTGACACTAATCCCACATACATGCCGTATTTTTTCATCGTGTTAAAAATGTCGAATTTTGTACCAGAGAGTGATGATTTGCGGAAAGCATTAATTTTTTGTTTTCATTTGAAGAAAAGTGCTGCAGAGTCGCATCGAATGCTTGTCGAGGCATATGGTGATCATGCTCTATCAGACGCAACATACAAAAGATGGTTTCAACGGTTCAGAAATAATGATGTGAGAAATGAAGAATGTGAAAGACCCCCAAAAAAGTTTGAAGACGCCAAATTGCAAACGATATTGGATGGAGATGACACTTTGAGTAATGTTAAATGTTGCACAACAAACAATTTCGGACCGTTTAAAAGCTATGGAAAAGATCCAAAAGTGTGGAAAATGGGTGTCACATGAATTGAATGAAAGACAGATGGAAAATCGAAAAAACACTTGTGAAATTTTGCTTCAAAGACACGACAGAAAATCGCATCGGATTGTTACTGGCGATGAAAAATGGATTTATTTTAAGAATCCTAAACGGAAAACATCATGGGTTAATCTGGGACAACCATCAACATCGACTGCAAAACCAGATCGATTCGGCAAGAAGACAATACTGTGTGTTTGGTGGGACCAGAAAGGTGTGCTGTACCACGAGCTCCTGAAACCTGGTGAAACCATTATTTCTGATCGCTACCGATAACAAATGATCAATTTGAACCATGCATTGATCGAGAAACGACCAGAATGGGCCAGAAGACACGGCATGGTAATTTTGCCCCATGACAATGTACCTGCACACAAAGCAAAACCGGTTCAGGATAGAATCAAAACACTTGGCTGGGAGCAGCTACTCCACCCGCCGTATTCACCAAACTTGGCTCCTTCCGACTACCATTTGTTTTCATCGATGAGACACGCATTGGCTGAGCAGCACTTTGTTTCCTACGAGGAGCTCGAAAATTGGATGTCTGATTCTTCTTCTTCTTCTTGTGGCGCTACAGTCCGGGGTGGACCTGGGCCTCAACCAACCAGGTTTGCTTTAAAAGACGAACAATTTTATTGACGTGGTATCCACAAATTGCCAGAAAGGTGGTCAAAATGTGTAGAAAATAATGGCCAATACTTTGAATAAAATGTTTTGACATTCCCATTAATAATTAGTGTTATATTTTCAAAACAACGCCCATTTCATGACGGCATACCTGGTACACGGCTGCGCAGTTAAAGCAGTGGTTAAGTGCGCTTAATACGATAACTTCCGAGAATAAGAGCGAGTTGATGCTTCATCTGACTGCAATTCGCGACAACCAACGAGGGGAATTCCCAAAACAAAACGCTGGCAAAAATTCTGAATAAAAAGCCGACAATTCTGAGGAAAATGCTGAAAACAGTTGCGATGAAAATTTTGTAGAGTATTCATTACAAAAAGAGGCGAGCTTACTGCGTTGCAAGTACCTTATGTGGGTGTGGGCAGTAGCTAACCTTAAGCCATGACTAAATTAATTAATTAAAGTTTATTCAGTCGAGGCGATTATTACTCAGGACGACCGAGTTGTAACGATATTCAAAATACAAATTTACAAAATGAAATTGCACCAGTGCTATCCCAGCCAGGCCACATGCTGCCGGCATATTGGAGTAAGCAAAACACTTTTAAAAAATTTTAACGATGGAACCTTCGTTGTAAGTTGCTTGAAGTAACGAAAATCCCAGGAGGCACTTTTCACGATAATTGAACTCTTAAGCTCGCTTGCAATGTGCCCACATTTCGTCCTACTATTCAGTTTATTGAGACCACAAACCTCCCAAAATGTTAACCATCATACCCCCATCATACCCTGCTCTGCATATATCGAATGCTTGTTCTAATAGAAAGGCCTCGTCACATTCTGCATATTTTTCCTTTCCTTTTATTCGTCCCTAACCTCGAACCGAAAGCCAAAGCCACTTCTGTCGAAGGTGAAAAGGAAAAATGTCAACGGATGATCTTAAAGCCCGATTATCTGCCGCTTCCTGAAAGCCATGCTCTTCCCTCGCTCCCCCATCCATCACACAACTCGAAATCCTTCCGTCAACTTTGCTTCAACTCCTACAACTAATCAGCATTCGGGGTCCTGCTTTAAGTTCCCATGAAATTCATTGCAACAGTTGCCGCAACTGCACTCACTCCCGGATAAGTCTCGTCCTCATTTGCGACTCAGGCAACTCAGCCGTTTCGTCCTTCGTCCTTCACCAAGCCTCTTTCATATGAATTCCTTTAGTCTGAGGAAAAAAAAGAAAGTGAAGAAACCAAACTGCAAACGCACATAAAAGTTTCACAGATTTAATTAAAAGTCGTCTCTGCATTTGCAGTGCGGCGACTATTTTCTTCTTGCTGCCATCCGACCGCACTTAAAATTCATTTAAACATTTCCCATAGCGTGCTGCAGCAGCACCCACACGCCACATCAGACTCGCCCATTAGGTGGCAATTAGATTGCCAAGCGATGCGGGCGAAGGCAAAGGAGGCACAAATCATTGAATGAACCTTGATTTCGGATCCTTAAATCGTCCCTTCTGCGGCAACTAATTTGGACATGTCGCCGCACTCACATGAGAGATTGGAGCGCTCTTCGAACGCTGCCCTGACCTGGAAGTCGATTAAGATCTGAGGAATGAAGCAACTCAGTCGTCCGCCTCGAGGAACGTCTCACTCGTATGTTTCAATTAGGGGCATAATTTTAAGCCAGAATTGCCGTAAAAGCAGTAAAGTATGACAAGCGAATGCTGCGCGTACAAGCGCGTCACTCGCCGGAATGAAGGGCTAGATGGAGGCATATTTCTGAAGGAGAAAACTTTTAAGTGTCATTTATGTGCGGGACGTGAGCTTGACTATTTTTTTTTTTTTTTTTTGTCCCGTTCCTTATTTTTATTGCACGGCCGGATGTGGGAAATTTCCCATGTGGATGGTGTGACGTCAATAAAGCCATTTAGGAAAGAGTTCAAAAACCTCGGCCTTTAAATTGAGACTTATGGAGCGACTACTTTTGGGACTGGTTAGGCGTGACGCCTGGGAAAGTGCTCCATCGTGAGATTTAGGATCTAACGTGGGAGTGCCGTTGGCTGTTAAGCTTGCCAATTTAAGTGCATGAAATTGTTTAAGGGATTTTCTTCATTTTATTATCAACTTGTAGCATGAAAGGAAGGAAGGTAGGATTTTTCTTTGAATTTGGGCGAGTCTTCACACTGAGGCACAAACGAATAAAGTGACTAAGTTGGCACTAGAATCTTCAAAAGTATGAGGCTTGGTATCCAATTGTGTTTAGAACGCTCTTTTGTCAACTGATTGTTGGACCTGCAGTTCAATGCTGAATTCGAACTATAATTTTTGGCTTAAGAGTCGGAGAAGGGCCATTGCGGTATTTTTGCCGACTCCCGGCGATGTACTTGTTTGAGGTGATCGAAACTTTGCCTCTTTTAGTTCCAAGTTTCGCCCAATCGGATCATAGTAAACGGAGCATGTCTTCCAGCAGTTCAGTAGGCAGGTGGCTCTAGACATGACAGATGACTGGTATAGACTAGGAATGTGATTTCAGTCAATCCTCTAAGAATCTAGGTTGTTCTTTTTACGAGGAAAACAAAATCTGGCCGGTCGGACTCAACTAGTACTTAAAGGTGTCATCGTTCCATATTCCATGAAGCTTAATACTTACAGTACTGTGCAAAATAATAGCACTGCGTTCGACTTTGTCAGTATGCTAATTACTTTTTCCTATGAACTGACAGGAGCCTCATATTTATTGCACAACATTCTTTTCAGATCAGTAATATAATCCATAAACAAGATAATAAAAAAATTCATCTTGTCATTAAGAAAGGTCCCGCTACCAGAAATGCAGCCGCATTTAAATTTGCAAAATAACAGCACCACGTCATTCTGAACAGCGTTTTCGGTGCGTTCACGAGTCTTTTGAACTGTTTTGGTTATAAAGTACTTCTACACATATTATTGTAATTATTAAAAGTTAATACTCCAAAGTGGGGGCATGGGCCTGTGTACGCGAGGTAACGTCGTTGATTGCGCTCAACATGGCGAGCTGCCAAGGCTATTTTCGTTAGTGCACAGGTCAAGTTGACATACAGCCTCCAAGTGGCGCCCCCTGGATAGCCATCACAACACCCGTTGTATGGTGAACCAATGTATGCAGCGAGCCCCTCTGCCCGAGGTTTCAAATAATAGGCCTGGCCTACCAGTCTGTGGGTTGTGCGTGAGGGTAACTTCCTCACCACGTAAAAAACCGTTAGTTCAGAGAACCCGATATGCCTCGAATAAGGACGGATCAACTGTTGGCGACCCCAGCAAACGTTATAAGGACAATGATTTTCGGTTCTGCACGTGGAACGTGAGGTCCCTTTACTGGCCACGTGCAGCCGAACAACTTGCGGAGGCCCTTGACTGCCACAAAGCAGACATTACCGCCATCCAGGAAGTGCGATGGGATGGGCCTGGCATTAAAACGATGAAGAGCTGCGATATTTACTACAGCAATTGATATATATAGAGAGAGAGAGAAGGAAGTGCTTATTCGGATGCGGATTTATTGTTCGAGGCCGACATAGGCAAAAAGTCTTGAGCTACGACCCTGTCAGCGAACGCCTTATGACAAACCGCATCAAGGCTGAATTCGGGAACATCAGCCTAATTTGCGCTCACGCCTCGATAGAGGAGAAGGATGATAGAGGAGAAGTCATCCTTGATGGATGACTTCTATGATCTCCTAGAAAGAACATACGATCGATGCCCCAGCTATGACACCAAGATCGTTCTAGGAGATTTCAACGCTCAGCTGGGAAAGGAGGACATCTTTGCTGGAGTCATCGGTAAACACAGCCTGCACGACAACACATCCTGAAACGGACTCAGGCTGTTGGACTTCACCTCGGGGCGAAACCTCTTTTTGGCTAGCACGCGGTTCCCACACCTGGACATTCAAAAAAGGACCTGGCGATCGTCAGACCCTTATCCAGTAATCTCGATGTCCGAACCTTCCAAGGTGCAAACATCGACTCGGATCATCACCTTGTTGTAGCCAAGGTAAGAACTCGGATATCGAGAGAGCAAGGGAGTCGAGAAAGCCCAAAACGGTTTGACGTCGAAAATATACAATCGCTACCGATCGCTGGGAACTTTGCCGACCGACTCTCCTTGAAACTCGCTCAGAGTTCGACGCTGCCTGCACTAAGCATAGAAGAAGACTGGAAACGTTGTCAAGAATCCATCAAAGAAGGTGCCACTGATGTGCTGCATTTCCCGTCACCACTCAGAAGGAACCTATGGTTTGACGACGAGTGCAGGCAAGCGCACGCAGCCAACCAAGACGCCTATAAGGCGACGCTGTATCGAACAACGAGGGCTGTTCGTGAGCTCTACGAACAGAGAAGAAGGGAAGAACACCGGCTTCTCAGAAGGAAAAAGATGGAGCATGAGAAGCACGCGGTCGAGGAAATGGAAAGGTGTTCTGGCAGGAATGAAGTCCGAAAGTTTTACCAAAAGTTTTACCGAAAGGTAAAACAGCTATCCGGAAGATAAAAGGTTCGGGCCAAGGCCTGCCGGGACCAAAACGGACAACTCGTAGTAGAGTCGCAGTCTCTGCTGAGAATCTGGAAGGATCATTTCTGCAGACTTCTTAAAGGCGATGATGACCCCAATTTTGCTGTTAGGCAGAATGTTCCACTCAATTTGAACGATGATCGCCAGGAATTCCGTCCCCCCGACTTAGACGAGGTGAAGATAGCAATATCCAAGCTGAAGTCAAACAAAGCTGCTGGATCGGATGGACTGTCCGCGGAACTGTTTAAAGTAGGTGGAGGTGATCTTGTTGGGCGCATGCACCAGCTTATTTGTAAGATATGGTCGGAGGAAAGCATGCCCGATGAGTGGAAACTCAGCGTCGTTTGCCCGGTTCACAAGAAAAGAGACCCCTTTGACTGCGCTAACTACCGAGGGATAAGTCTTTTGAACATCGCATACAAGATCCTCTCTGCCGTATTGTGTGAGCGTCTGAAACCGTTTGTCCATGACTTGATATGTCCCTAAAAGTGATCCTGGAAAATACCCAAGAAATGCAAATTCACACTCACCACCTATTCGTCGACTTCAAGGCCGCATATGGCAGTGTGCATAGAGACGAGCTATACAGTGCCATGTCTACTTTTGGCATTCTTACCAAATTCGTCAGATTGTGTAGGATGACGATGGAGAACTCTTGCTGCTCCGTTACGAACTCACCGAGACGTTCAATGTAAAAAAAGGTTTTAAACAACGCGACGCACTGTCATCTGACTTCTTCAACAGCATCCTCGAGAAGATCGTGCGTAACTCACAAGTCAACACCAGAGGCAGGATCTTCCAGAAGTCAGTTCAATTACTAAATTACGCTGATGACACTGATGTGATTGGACGAACACAGCGAGCCGTCAACGAGCCATTTGCTAGCATTGAAGCGGTAGCGGATAAGGCAAAATTTAGTGCATGCTGTCATCGTGGAAGGGCACACAACATCGAGCATCACACAGAGCATCACATTAGGCAAAAGAAACTTCGATGTAGTGGAGGACTTCGTCTCGCGGGGTAAATAGGGACAACAACATCAGTATCGAAATCAAACGCAGAATCACTATTGCCAATCGCCGTTTCTTTGGGCGCAACAGGCAATTGAGTAATAAAGCCCTCTTTTGAAGGACTAAGCTCGCTTTATATAACAGGTTGATCATTCCAGTCCTATTTTATGGCGCGGAATCTTAGTCTTTTCGAGAGAAAAGTTTTGCGTGCGATTTTGGGTCCTGTTTGCGTTGAGGCCCAGGTCCACCCCGGACTGTAGCGCCACAAGGCGAAGAAGAAGAAGAAAAATAGTCCAAAGTGCAACGTTATAAGCAAAAAAAATGGGTCTTGGTGTGCATTGTACTCTTGAGAAACATAGCTTTATACAATAAAAATGCTTTCAGAGGGTAAAATTAAAACAAATTTAAATAAAATGATCGCAAATGCCAAAAATACGCTCAACAGCAAGAAAAACGAGGAAGAAAATCGAAACTAATCCCCGCCGATGAACGACAAGTAGTAAAATTAGTCCAACGTAGCCTGTTTATGAACGCTAGGAAAATAAAAGAGGAGTTAAATTTACCCGTGGAGACATCAACAATAAGAAGAAAGCTGGTAAAGAAGAATTTACCTGTCAGGAGCCTCAGAAAAGTAAGACTACTGTCAAAAATATTTCTACAAAAACGAAATAATATTTGAACTGAGAACCTTCTACGAGGGTTGCCTTTTATATCTCGGGATTAGAGAACAAAATAAATATTAATCATCGAAAATAACTTTATTGTTTTCCAAAATATTCCCCATTAAGATCTTAACACTTTTGCATGCGTTTGAACCAATTGTCGAAGCACTTTTGCCATTCTTATTGAGGTATCTCCATCTATATCATTTCATACCGGTATACCTGGTATTTATGTTACCGAACTGTTTATCAAGTGAATAAACCTTATTTATTCGTTAATAAAATGTTTCAATGAAAGAAAATCTGATAAATAATTTTGGTGTCCGGCTACAGAAAATCCGGATACTAGCGCAAACTGAACTTTTTTTAAGGCTTAAGAAAACAATTATCTACAATAATAAAAATGTTTGAGAAATTTTACTACCTTTTTCAAGATTGTCTAAATAATTTTTGTATCCAAATCTTTTAACTGCAGCGTTAATAATTGAAAAATAAGAAGAAGTCATAGTTTAGATTTTTGTATACTGTCCGGCTACTAATGCATCTTACCCTATCAACGTTCTTTAATATTTTCAGCATATTGTTTCAATTGTATCAGGTAGAAGAAAATTGGCGAATATAACATTTATGTAGTAGTAGAAGTAGTTTATAAAAATTTATTTTTAAAACATGTGTCTGGAATGGAACTATTTAGTTTTGTAAACATGAAGATGGAACTAAGCATCTCCTCGGAACTAAATAGGTCCTCGGAACTAAATAGGTCCTCGGAACTAAATAAGTCCTCGGAACTAAATAGGTTCTCGGAACTAAATAGGTCCTCGGAACTAAATAGGTCCTCGGAACTAAATAGGTCCTCGTAACTAGTTCCTTTCCACAAATGAACCATTTCATGTTCGGTCCGTCAGAGGAACTCTTTTGCGCAACTCTAGTAGCTACTATTGTAAAAACATCCACAACAGAACCTTAGCATTTACAGTAGATGTTAGAGTCTACATCTCTTTGCGGATGGATTGAGTCCAACTATCCCCTTCAATGAACTTACCGAAAAATCTAGTGTCAAGAAAATGTTTCAAGGCAGTGGCAAGCTGCTCTGCCAATTTTTTCACACCACTCTTGAGAAAGTCAACAAGTTTTTACAAAGGATCGATCAGTTCCGGCATGACGGGATGACATAAAAGTAATCCCGGCATAGCAAGTTGTCAGTGAAGCAGTTACAAACAGAAAACAGTCCCGAACATATGAAATGCAGAGCTCACTTACTGTCCCTACCTCACAAGATTATAAGGCGGTCAATGCCATTATCTGCACAACACCGAAATTACTTTTACTTTCTGCCCTGGATGCAATTGAAAAAATACCATCTTCTAAAAGGACCAAGCTGGATTTTTTAAACACTTTGTTCATCCCTCCCTTCATCTACAACCAGAAAGCTGGATGAAGATAGTCAATAGAAAAATTCTATTAAACATCCATCGGTTTGAGGATACGTAAACTGTATGGTAAGCTGCTCCATTGTGCGAGCATGACTTCATCTTTAAAAGAGGACACTTTTCCTCAGTTGCATCGTCAACCAAGAGCAATGTTTTTTTCCAGTGAATCATAGTTCCCATCCAAGCAATCGGGCCAAGAAAACAGCGCACGTTCCAATTTTGGATGAATTATGTGAAGAAATATCTTAATGAACACATCGTGTTTAGTTGGTTGCCGCTGGCGACAATCCATGTATGAACGCAAAAATAGTTTCCAAAACCCTTCTGACGGACTTGGCTTCGAGTGCCATCCTGTGTATGTTACAAAGAGAAGGTGCCCAGCCCTTTCTGAATTAACATTTCAGGCACAAGCCCCTTATTGAACCCAACAAATTCCAGTGAGATTATAAAATTGAAAATCCCCTTCATTATCCCAGGGACCCTTATGAACTCCTTTTAAACTCTCTCCTTTGAGGATACATAACCAGCTCAAAGGTAATATAAGATCTCATTATACGCCCACTTAGCCCCTTTAAGGAACCTTGTGCGGTGTACAAGCAGTTACACACATCAGGAATATCATTTGCGGATTCTTATCGAAAACAAATTTCTTTGCCACTCAAAGGATGTCCTCTGGCTGCCAGAATACCTATCGGCCGAGCAAGATTATCTCCTCCAACGTTCATCCAACACATCCTGTTGCATTAAAAAACACTTGTTATGTGCCACCGAAACAAATTCCTGCAAAAAGGACAACCCCCGGCTGCATATCCTCTTATCTCGACAGAAGCGACAGAGAGAGAGATGGAAGACAAAGCAGATCCCACATCTACCAGATTGAATGCAATTTAGTTTGCCCCGATTCTGCTGTGATTCTGTTGTGACATAAGCTAATCCATGGGAAAGTGCATACCTGACGGCGATGTGTGAGTGCAAATCAGTGACAGAGAGAGAAAGACAAAAAGGCGAACGGAAAGGAAGAAGATGTTCTCCTTGAGTGTGAAATGGAAGCTATTCTTTGCCACCAGAGGGGCACACAACAGCACTGAGGCGCTGAAGGACTGCAGGACTGGAGGACCAGAGGATTGTGACAACTCAAGTTGTCACATAAGGATTCCATTATCGTCATCATTTTAGTATCTCGTCCCCATCAGTGACTGCTGCTGTTGTGTGTTGCGAGCCATTTTGTTCACAAGGACGAGCGACAACAGCCTCCTTGAGGGATGAGCGGCAAGTGTATGCTATCTTACAGACAATTTGTGTCTCAAGGAATTTAATTGCAAAGGCAGCCTAGGACGATGCAAAAGAAGAGGAGTCCTTGCCTCTGTAATTCAATTGCTTGTTACTAATATCCTTTTTAGGCGAACACTAAAATCATCCCGTTTGTTCAGTTGGCCGTTTCTCCATATTGTGTGCGCAGCAAACACCCTCGTCGTCCTCTTCTTCCGTGTCGCCCACACATCGCAACGAAGGTCTCTGCATTCACGAGTTAAGGAATCACCCCCAGGAGTGGTGTTCCGCATTTACGATAGCAATATCCTTTTCTGTAATGCTAACCCCAGATCGGACGATGATTGCAAGTCTCCTCGCTCAGTGGATATTGAAACTGTACAGTTCAATGGGTTTATTCAAAATGAAATTGAAGGACTCGTCGCAGGACGTGTGGGTGTGGATCTTGTGAAAATTTCATTTTGTTTTTGCTTTCGATTTCGTCCGTCTGTTTTGTGTGTGGTTGGAGTTTATGCCACCGGAGTGACCATTCGATTGAACGATGACAGGTGTTGTTGCTGGTGGTCTTTTAAATACATACACAAATATCCTCCAGTGTCCGCTCTGTTGTCAGCGCCTGGAGATGAGCTTAAGTCTTCATGAATATGGAAATGGATCGTAGGGACAATCGAAGACTGAGTATAACCGGGCTATTAACGAGTTTTTCGCTTGACAGAAAGTGTGCTTCTTCTTCTTCGGATGGCGCTACAGTCCGGGGTGGACCTGGGCCTCAACCAACATGCCTCTCCAGCTAGCACGATCTCTTGCCAGCTGTCTCGAATTGCGCACTCCAAGATGGTTGAGGTCCTTTTACACTTGTGTGCGCCATCTCAGTCTAGGACGTCCTCTGTTGCGTTGTCTCAATGGACAATGGAAACGATATGGAGCTATTTAATAATAATTGTTGGCGCGACAGTCCAAAGGGGGCCAGGACCAATCAACTACTCTCGTTGTGCGCGCTTCTGTTCTCTCAAGTGTAAAAGGGACCTACAGTTTTTTGGCCGACTCCAAACGGCGAAGTTTGAGAAGCTTTCTTAGACCTTTATTACTTTTTGAGGGTTGTCAGCAGCTCGAAAGTGGTGGTGCCGTAGAAAATAAAAAAATCGAAGTGTTCATCAGGGAACCGAACCTAGACCCTTCGGCAAGTGAGCGTCGGACGCCACTTACTACGCCACGGCGAAATGAGAGCAAATTGTATTAAAAAAGGAGTTAGTTACCATTTAACAGTTCTCTATACTCCACAATTAAATGGCGTCTCTGAGTGAATAATTAGAATCATAACAGAAAAGGCACGTTCGATGGATCATGGAGCTAAATTAGTTTCTGGTGTGAAGCTGTGTTGACAGCTATTTATTTAATTAATATAACTCCTAGTAAAGCATTAAAAGAAAATGAAAATACTCCATATGAAATGTGTTATACCAGGGTTGCCTTTTATATTTCGGGATAAGAGAACAAAAACAAATGTTAAAAATCATGTTTTTCAAAATATTTCCCATTAAGATCTGTACACTTTTGCATGCGTTTGAACCCATTGTCGAAGCACTTTTGCCACTTTGATTGAGGTATCTCCAAAACATGCATTCTGAACGCATCAACCGCTTCTTCAGGTGTCAAAAAAACGTTGACCCTTAATTTTTTGTTTTACGTACCAGAATAAAAACAAGTCATTCAGTACCCAGTCAGGACTATACGGCGGATAACTCATAAAATCGATGTTTTGAGTACTCAAAAATGCAGTTGATTGAGCCGATGTGTGAGAGCTCGCATTGTCATGGTGAAGAGTGATTCGTCTTCGGCGGTTGGTTTTCCTGATTCCTTGGAAGACAACTGGCAAAAAATTGTTTGTGTGACACTCACAATTGACTGTTCTGGGTTATTCTAGTGGTACGGTTGCGATATGTCCAGCTTTTCTGGAATAAATGGCAACCATTTGCTTGGAAGTGCTTTGTGGACGAGAAACTTTTGTTGGATTTGGCTCAATTTGAAACACCCATACAGTCGAATGCTGTTTACTTTCGGGCTCATACACGTAAATTCACGATTCCTCACCTGTCACGATGTCATAGACGTGTTTCAAAGCACAGCGATCGTATTTTTGAAGCATTTCTTTCGACCAATTGACAAAAGCCTTTTTTTGAGCGATTGACAAATTGTGTGAGATCCAACGCGAACAAATGTTTTTGACGGACAAATGTTCATGCAATATTGAATGTATGCTGGTCTCACTAATGCCTAAGGTTGCCTCATTCTAACGATAGGTCACATGACGATCTTGCAATATCAGTTGGCGCACAGCATCAATGGTTTCCGGAACAGGAACTGATTTTGGACAACCTTCACAAAATTCCTCTTGGAGGGAACTACGACCTCGGTTGAATTCACCATACCATCGATAAACACTGGTCCTTAATTGAATTGAAAGGAATTGAAATAGGTTCATCGATGCACTGTTGTTGAGTTAATTCACGTCAAAAGTTGTAAAAAATAATCGCATGAAAAATTTCACGATTTAATTCCATTTTTTGGGCGAGATGAATCTTTAAGTTACTGTCAACAACACAAATAGCGCTCGTATGTGACACCGTTCTGACTACATATAACCTCAAATATGTGAAACTTTACGATAGCGCTGACAGTTGCCAGATTGCAACACTAAAGTTGCCCAATCCCGAAATATAAAAGGCAACCTTCGTAACAGAGAGCCATGTTTGAAATATTTAAAACTATTTTGTTAAACAGTACCATAACAAAAATTTGATAAAAAATCTAAAAAACGTATACTTGTTGGTTATGAACTGAATCGTTTCAAAATATGGGATGTGGAGTGTAGAAAATGTGCTTGTCGATAAGACTTATATGGAAAATTTAAGGACTGCGGTAGTAAACTTCAATTTTGTAAAAGAAAGCACAAAAAGTGATCACTTGAATATCTCGAAAGTAAGACGGAGTTGTGACCAGTATGATTTCCCGAATGAGAGTAAGGAAAGTGATCAGTCAGTCTAGTACTTTGTATCCTGATTGTAAGGATTGTGCAAAAATAAATTTCCCGAATGAGAGAACGGAAGGAAAACTTGATATTTCAAATTCAGATAAGCAACTAAGTAATAAAACATCTCTTGAAGTTCAGAATATCAATGAAATTTTAAATTGACTTCTTCTTCTTCTTCGGATGGCGCTACAGTCCGGGGTGGACCTGGGCCTCAACCAACATGCCTCTTCAGCTAGCACAATCTCTTGCCAGCTGTCTCCAATTGCGCACTCCAAGATGGTTGAGGTCCTTTTCCACTTGTGTGCGCCATCTCAGTCTAGGACGTCCTCTGTTGCGTTGTCCCTGTAGTTCGGATTCGAAAACTCTTCGGGCCGGAGTAGTGCTGTCCATGCGCTCTACATGGCCTAGCCACCTTAAGCGTTGTATCCGTAGACGCTTGACTAGGCTCATGCCACCGTACAGCCCATACAGTTCGTGGTTGAATCTTCTCCTCCAGATGCCATCAACGCAAACAGGACCAAAAATCGCACGCAGAACTTTTCTCTCTAAGAGACCAATGGCTTCATCATCCGCTTTTAGTAGCGTCCAGGTTTCTGCGCCGTAAAGCAGGACTGGGATGATCAAGGTGTTGTACAAAGTCACTTTGGTCGTTCGGAAGAGGGCCTTATTACTCAATTGCCCCTTGAGCCCAAAGAAACAGCGATTGGCAAGAGTGATTCTGCGCTTGATTTCGGTACTGATGTTGTTGTCCCTATTCACCGCGGAGCCGAGATAGACGAAGTCCTTCACTACCTCGAAGTGTCTGCTGCCCATAGTGACGCTCTGTCCGAGACGTCGATGTTCTGCGTCCTTTTTCGATGACAGCATATACTTCGTTTTGCCCTCGTTTACCACCAGTCCCACTTTAGCCGCTTCCGTTTCAATGCTAGCAAACGCCTCATTGACGGTTCGCTGAGTTCGGCCGATCACGTCAATGTCATCCGCATAAGCTAGCAATTGAACGCACTTGTGGAAGATCGTGCCTCTGGTGTTGATGTGTGAGTTCCGCACGATCCCCTCAAGGATGATGTTAAAGAAGTCGCATGACATCGCGTCGCCTTGTCTAAATCCTTTTTTGACATTGAAGGTCTCGGTGAGTTCGCTACCGACCTTGACGGAGCAGCGAGAGTTCTCCATTGTCATCCTACACAATCTGACGAGTTTGGTAGGGATGCCAAAACTGGCCATGGCACTGTATAGCTCGTCTCTATGCCTTGAAATCGACAAATAGATGGTGGGTGTCGATTTGTTCTTCTTGGGACTTCTCCAGGATCTGCCGCAGTGTGAAGATCTGGTCGATTGTGGACTTCCCTGGCCTGAAACCACACTGATAAGGACCTATCAGGTTGTTGACGAACGGTTTCAGGCGCTCACACAGTACGGCAGAGAAAGTGTGATGTGATCTTGAAAAAGTGCCGCAATTCAAGAAGGTGTGCGAATTAGAGAAGAGTGTGAGATGGCTGTGGGAAGGCGAGAAGGAACAACTATTAGCAAATGCTTGAATAGGGTTGATGATCAGGACCGTTGTTAGGGGACTTTACTCATAATTGCGACATATATATACTCATAGAAGCGGCCTATTTGGAGGAGAAAAACCTTATCAAAAATAGAAAAAGATGGCGCCACCTGCAAGTTATAGCTGATCTTGGAAGCGTATATCTACTTCATTGGAAAGATGTGACATTTGTAATTCACGTGCTTCAGCGTCTGTTTTTTTTTTGTTGGTTGTTTTGTGACTTTTTGAAAATGTCCGAATTTGTTTAAATAAATAACGTTTACGGAGGTTTTAATTTTTTTTATTCCACATAAAGTACAGTTGAAGCCCATCGAAGAAGTTGTGTTTGGTGGGAGACACTTCTAAATTGGTAATTTTAGCCTCGAAGATAGAGAGCTTCTTCCTCAACCCTAGAAGTTTGAAGATGAGGAATTGGAGGCTTTACCAAACACAAAGTGAATTCACAGAATCGTTGGGAGTGACTCAGCAAACAATTTGCGTCCGGTGAATGAAATTTGGATTTATTTAAAAGGAAGTACGAGTTGAATGCCAATGGGCGATTCTTAGCCTCAGAGTTGCTTTTTAAAAGGCATCAATGGATGAAATCTTTGCACGGGCTTATGGCTAGAAAAGTTTTCCACACTTACTATGATATCAGTGCCCGCCGTGGCGTAGTGGGTAGAGTGCGACACTCACACGTTGAAGGTCATGCATTTTTCGAATTTTTCACGGCACCACCTCTTTCAAGCCGCTGACACTCAAGGAGTAATAACTGTCTAAGAAAGCTTCTCAAATTTCGCCGAGTCGGCTGAAAACTGTAGGTCCCTTCTACTCGTAAGAGAACAGTAGAGCGCACAACACGAGTAGTTGATGAGCAAGGTAGGCAATGGTCCCCCTCTGGACTGTCGCGCCAACAATTATTATTATTAATTATTATTATTTCTATGATATCCCCCAAAAAAAAAGCACTTTAAATAGCCTGGTGAACCCGTTCCATCATCGTTTGCACCGACGCCACAGAAAAGAGTCCACGTGCATATGGTAAGACCAGACGGGTGTGAAACCATTGAAACATTATCGTCAACATCTAATGCATTTGAACGGTGCATTGCATAAACAGTAACTAAAAGTCATGCCAATGTGCTTTTGCCACATGGAAACACTGAAATGGTAACAACACGTTTCGGGGGTTCACCAATTCGAGACCTTTCCAAATGTTTCTTCAAAAAATGTAACTTTTTCACAATTCACAATAATAATAATTGTTGGCGCTACAGTCCAAAGGGGGACCAGGGCCTAGTTTGCTCATCAACTACTCGCGTTGTGCGCGCTACTGTTTTCTTACGAGTAGAAGGGACCTACAGTTTTTTGCCGACTCCGAACGGCGAGATTTGAGAAGCTTTCTTAGACACTTATTACTCTTTGAGTGTTGTCAGCAGCTCGAAAGAGGTGGTGCCGTGAACAATTCGAAAAATTGGTGTTGAGCTGGGAGTCGAACCTAGACCCTTCGGCGTGTGAGCGTCGTACTCTACCCACTACGCCACGGCGACCATTATATGGTAAGTATAAATTGTGTTAAGTAGCCCTATGGAGTAAAGTAAGTCAAAGTCATATTTGAAGCCTTCAAAGTAAAAGTCGCTTAAATCCAGAAATCGATAATCGATTATGACTTCCAACGAAACTTTCAATATCCAATATCGATGTTGTCAAAGTAACGCAAGGCAACTTCACGAAATATTCCGCAAAACAACCTGACTCACTCCAGATCGTCACACTACTAATATAACGTTCGTCAAACGTCCTGAATGCAAATATAGACCCTAAGCGTTTCCTAGCGCAATACAGATCTCAATTATAAAGGGTGTCCCAATAGGAACGCAAGATCTAAGTTTTAAATAAAACTCAAATTTTTAAAAAAATCGAGAATCCCTTATTGTATCGTAAAGTAGACAGGATGAGGTTATGTGTGGAATAACACATGGGCCAGATGGTCACCGCGGCTTTGCTGGCACATACGCGATCTTTTAATGAAATTTTCAATGTATTTCATTAATGCAGGGTCCAATTTTCTCTTCTAAAGCTTGAGTCGTCGTCAGCTTATTCGCGTAAACCATCCGTGTATATTGAACTTACTTTCGTCGGAGAATATCGCGTTATTCCAGAAATTCATTTGCTTCTGAGTATGATGTTTAGCGAATTCAAGTCGTGTTTATCGGCTGACATTGCTAGCCTATGGATTTTTTTTCTATTATACGCTATACCCGGTGCCATGAAAGATACGACAGATGAGTTGGGGTTAAAATTGCTTACCTATATCTGCTTCTACTTCTGCTTGCAATTTCGGCGATTTTGCTTTACTTTGCGTGTAATTTGTCGTCTTTGCTTTACAGTGAATGTACATGGCTGCCCACTATAACCACGATTCTCAACATTTTCGCTATCTCTTTCATTTGTCTATATTTTTTTTAACAGTTACTTTCTTTGATCTACAAGTTCTGCCACTTTGCGGATCGATTCTTCTCCACTGAATTGTTTTAGAACGAACTCTTTTAGTTCTATCGGAAATACCGGTTTTGAAACTATTACACTAATTATTAATGGGAAAATAAAAACATTTTATTCAAAGTATTGGCCATTGTTTTCTACACATTTTGACCACCTTTCTGGCAATTTGTGAACACCACACCAATAAAATTTTTCGTCTTTTAAAGCAAACCAATCAGACACCCAATTTTTCGACCTCCTCGTAGGAATCAAAGTGCTGCTCAGCCAATGCGTGTCCCATCGATGCAACCGAATTGTAGTCGGAGGGTGCCAAGTCTGGTGAATACGGCGGGTGGGGTAGCTGCTCCCAGCCAAGTGTTTTGATTGTATCCTGAACCGATTTTGCTTTGTGTGCAGGTGCATTGTCATGGAGCAAAATTACCTTGCCCTGTCTTCTGGCCCATTCTGGTCGTTTCTCGATCAATGCATGGTTTAAATTGATCATTTGTTGTTGGTAGCGATCAGTATTAACGGTTTCACCGGGTTTTAGGAGCTCGTGGTACAGCACACTTTTCTGGTCCCACCAAACACACAGCATTGTCTTCTTGCCGAATCGATCTGGTTTTGCAGTCGATGTTGATGGTTGGCCCAGATTACCCCATGATTTTTTAAAAGAAATCCATTTTTCATCGCCAGTAACAATCCGATGCAAAACCGATTTTCTTTCGCGTCTTTGAAGTAAACTTTCACAAGTGTTTTTTCGGTTTTCCAGCTGTCTTTCATGCAATTCATGTAGCACCCATTTTCCACACATTCCGATCTTTCCCATAGCTTCACTTTGCGTGTAATTTTTCGGCTTTGCTTTACAGTGAATGATGAATGCTGAACACACTCAGCAGAAATTATTTGTTGTGCAATATTTAACATTGCTGGCATTTGCTTTTGAGTCAAAGTGTCACCTCCATCCAATATCGTTTGCAATTCGGCGTCTTCGAACTTTTTTGGTGGTCTTCCACGTTCTTCATTCCTCACATCAAAATCATTATTTCTGAACCGTTGAAACCATCTTTTGCATGTTGCTTCTGATAGAGCATGATCACCATATGCCTCGACAAGAATTCGATGCAACTCTGCAGCACTTTTCTTCAAATGAAAACCAAAAATTGATGCTTTCCGCAAATCATTACTTTCTGGTACAAAATTCGACATTTTAAACACAATGAAAAAATATGATGTTGTCTGTTCAATGACTTAAGGTATACTAAGAATTTTTCACACATGTCATAGCCAACAAACAAAAAAAAATAGTGACTCCTTCACAACAAATGTTCCCTATCGGAAAATTTGTATTTGGACGCTCACTTCATACGGGTATACCTGATGAAACAAAAAATCTACCATTAGTTTGCTTCTCGACAGTTGTGACACACTCAGCAGAATACTTATAGTGCAGTTATAAGGGATTCATGTGAAATAAACTCATTTTTGTAACCTCTGAAGCATAAGTGTATACTCACTTTCGTAACTGTTTCTCTGAAACACGTTGCCTACAAGGTTCCCTCCTGCATACTGCATATTATCCAACTTAGCAGTTCGGCTAGATATTGATATTTTAACCAAATAATATATTAACCAACAATATCTTTACAGTTTAAAAAAATTAAAAACACAAGGTGAAAATATAAACGTAAATTATGTTTATCTATTCAGTAGTCCCTTTCAAAGTCTTGCTCTTCTATTTTGACAAAAGAAAACCACCTTGTAAAGTTACGGCAAATAAAAGAAAAGCAAGTGTTTATTCGACGATGACTTTATTGCAAATGACCGACTGATCTGTTATTCACCACGATCACACATAGTATATTATAAAGCATAACTGATTCGTACATATTGTATGCATGAGCATACAATAATGTTATCGTAACTAAACTTGACATCATTCGAGGGCAATGTTACAGTTGTATATAAGGAACATAATTATGATTATGTGCACATACGCGGTGAGTATAGGGTGATACCACGAGCAATATTTTTATTATTTTATTCCAATTTTTTTAAAAGTCCTACAAACTTTAATTTATTTTAAAAGAAGAATATCTTAAATCAGTGTCTTAAATCAATATTCAGTCATCCAATCCGAAGATCCAAGATGGCGACCACCAACATCCTTTAGCATCTGCCGAAAAAGTAAATAGTTGGAAGAGCAAGTTCTGGGAAATAGAATGGATGAAGTAAGACCATATCGGCATTTATAGGTATTTTTGACCGCTCCAGCCAAGTAGGTCGGAAAGTTATTATCGTGCACAATCACCTTTTTATGCTTTCCGGTCATTAGTACACATTTTTCAGGTAATGCACGGCTGAAGCACACTAGTTGTTGCCAAAAACGTTTGCCATCAGTGGTTTCTAAGATTTTCGCCCCTTATTATAAACGACTCTGGTACCACCATATGCACGTGGATGTTTTGTTTTCCCTTCGATATAGGCAATAATGGAATGGGTTCTGTAGGTTTTGCAAGAATTTTTTCTTCTCGGGGTTATCCTAGTATATCCACATTTTATCTCCAGTCACAATCCGGTGCAAAAATTCCTTAATTTGGTGTCTTAAAAGAAGCAGGCCCGAGGTAGTTGATATAATAAGAATAATAATTGTTGGTGCTACAGTCCAGAGGGGGACCAGGGCCTAGCTTGCTCATCAACTACTCGTGTTGTGCGCGCTACTGTTCTCTTACGAGTAGAAGGGACCTACAGTTTTTTGCCGACCCCGAACAGCGAAATTTGAGAAGCTTTCTTAGACAGTTATTACTCTTTGAGTGTTGTCAGCAGCTCGAAAGAGGTGGTGCCGTGAAATATTCGAAAAATTGGTGTTGAGCTGGGAATCGAACCTAGACCCTTCGGCGTGTGAGCGTCGCACTCTACCCACTACGCCACGGCGGCCACAAGTTGCAGTTGATATATGAAGGTTTTAATAATCCATTTCCTTGCTTTTGAATAAATTTAAATTTCCTTAATCGAATGGAATCGAATCGCTGAGTCAACTAGTTCACTTTGCGTTTGTCACAAATCTTAATCCAGAAAATCCTCCAGCTCCTCATTTTCAAACTACTGGAGCTGGTCCGGATGCTCTTCGACTTCGACGCTCAAATTACCATTTTTGAAACATTGAAACCACTCTCTGCATAATTTAACGATCGGAAAATATTCACCAAAGACTTCTACAACTCCAGCTGTGCCTATCATTCAATTAAAAAAGAAAATCAAAACTTCCGTGTACACAATTTATTAAAGGTTTATTTGGACATTTTCGAAGAAGCAAATAATTGTTGTCTTAAACAAACTCTGATGCACACCTGTTATTATGGACAAATGTCACATCTTTCCAATGAAGTAAATACTCGCTTCCACGATTTGTCACAATTGCAGGTGGTGCCATCTTTTGAAAACGGATCAAATTGATTTGTTCCCCCAATAACATACAATGCAACTTTAATTGCGAAACTATTAGTAATAAAATTTGTCGACGTCTTGAGATTAAATGTTTTCGGAATTTCATCCCTCCTAAGCAGCTAAAAGTTAATAATCAATTCTTAAGTTTACGCCCTTTCCAGATAGAACTTCAAAGTTTGTTTTGCTTCCTTTTAAAAGAAGTGAATGGTATTGAAACGTCCGTTGTGTTTATTGAAAGTCTGTAGATCTCCATGAACAATGATTGTCCCTCAAAATGAAACCAACTCTCTGCAAACAGCAAAAGAGATATTGTTTCAGAACCCAAAATCCTAAAATGTTGAATAATAGCATTTCCAATTGATGAACAATACTTGGAAAAGAAGGATCATTTAATGTTGGAAATAAAAAGGGCATTTATCTACGCATCAAAATCTGCTAAGAGAACCTTCGAGCCTTCACACAGTAGTAAAATGCTCAATCCTGCAAACTTTACTTATTTCTTATTACAAGACTGTTGCGGCACCCTAGCAGCGTAAATTTCGCCAAAAAAGAAACCGAAACTCACGCAGAAGGCACCTGCAACCAACTTGAAGATCAATTTGAAGTGCTCCATCTTGAGTGGAACCGGGTGTTGCCTCGTCTCGTTAGCCAGTCTAATCACGCCCGCTTCCTTCGCCTCCTGGAAGCTCAATGCACTCCACTGCTTGTACAGTCCAGTGCTGTCAGCCCGCAGAGTGAATGCCTTCAGCACCTCATAGAATGGCGAATCGAATTGAATGGGAAACGAAAGGAACATGTTGGGGACGCAGAAGTTTTGGACGATTTTGAAGACCGGTTTCCACAGCCTTGACTGCTGGTAATCGATCATCAACCAGCGCTCCTCCTTCACGATGTAGGCGAAAGAGGTGTCCAGTTGGTTTCGAAAGCTGGCTTGTGTATCGGGGTCAGTGATGCGAGCTCGCTTCTTCAATTCGCTCGGAAACAATTTACTCCTGAAGAAGGCGGTCGCTTCATATTCAAGCAGGAGGATCTCCAGCCCGGTCTGCAGGATATCGTCAGCAGTCTCTGGCTGCTTACCATTCACCGTAGTACTGAGCAGACTAGCCAAAGCGCTCACGTATAGGTTCGATACAAAGAACCACGTGAACATCAGAAGGACGTGCATGAGAGCTCTAGTTCTCCAGCGACTGGGCTTGGGTAACGTTATTGCCGGCCTAGGATTCCTCGCCTGTGTGTGATCCCGAGTGTAGTCCGCAATGATCTTCACCGCCAGAAACGCCACGACCAGCCCGACCATAATCAACCACATTTGGTGGCTGAAAGCGTAGACCACATAGTAGCTGCGATCGATTTCCGGAACCACGGGCAGGATGAGACAGGCGTTCGTGTGGGCGATGGGATAGCTTCCGTCTATCGGATAGGGCAGGAGATACGTGAAAGGGTGGATGCCGATGTCGATAACCTTGTTAGTAGCCATTTCCACGACACGCTTCTGGTGCAGGTGGAGGGAGTCGTTCGAGAGGTTGACCACGAAGAACTGGCCGTTGATTTGCCGAAGGAACTCCTTGTACAATCGACCGGCGGAGCCTTTGATGTTCAACTGACCAGTCTTTTCATCGAAAACCTGCAAGTGGATGGGGCATGCGAATATTGTGGCATTGCATAGGATATGTGGTTGCTCTTACCTTTATCACCAGCGGCTCATCGACAAACACGGGTGTGGCGAACTTGTAGCCCATGACGTTGGCGACCTTGTTCCAGAAGTACCTACTTGGCGAAGCGCTCGTCAAGTTCAAAATGCGAATGGGTTCAGGGAACGGAGTATACGTGAGAACTTCGTTCATACCACTGTCCGTGGAGTACGTCAGGATTATGTCGAGGAAGTTAGCCTTCCAGCACCATCGAAAAAACGCGATCAAACTTCGCTCCGACACATCAGCCAAAGGGTCAATTAGAATGAAAGCCAACTTTACCGAGTGAAGCTTCCTCAGAACCACATCGGACAAGTTTCGTATGGGATCGGCCAGGTTGTCCATGACAGCGAATCCCATGCTGTTGGTGTTCACGGTGCTCCTAAGGCGCATACTGGTAGACACGTCGCTCTTCAGACAAATCATTGGAGTCGCGAAGAGTCTCTGCAAACTTTCTTCCAGCGACATTCCCCCAACGAACGTGCGAGTGGCGGACGCGTTGCGGATGATGATGAAAGTTTCGAAGTGGAACATGCTGTGCAGTGTCCGTGTTGCATTTGCTATGAACTGGAAGTTGTACGCAGCAACGGAGTGCGCTGCAAGGAGCAGCAAAAGGTGGATGTATGCCCGCGAGGACATCGCCAAGACTGACTGTCAACAGCACCGACCAACGCCGTTTTATGCATTCTGTCGATTTTGCTGCGTGTGTGACATGGCAGTTCAATAGATGCGATATTTGATCAAACCCGTGTCAACATGTCAGTCAGAAGGACTGCGTTTGCCGTCTGCAAACAGAGTGCAATACCAGAGGTGTATACTGGGCAAACTTAGGGCTTTGTGAGTTGCGCATACTTGATGAATTCGATGATGAGAAGCAAATTGATTGGCGCTAATGATAAGGCACTCATGGCAAATAAGTGAGCATAGATTTCACAGAAAGAAAAGTGTCCCGTCGATACTGGGTTACGATAGAGACGTGTGTTTACTTTGGATGAATTAATCGATATGTGCCGGTTGTTGTTTTAAGGGAATTGAAAGTTTTAGAAGGAGCAAGAGAAGACTGGAAATATTTTAATCAGCAGACAAAGCAAAGGTTTTGCACGTGGAATGTGAGGACAGACCACGTGCAACTAGTAAACGGATGCTCTGAATTGATACAAAGCAGTCAGAACCACCATGTAGTAAGTGCGACTGGATAGTCCCAAGAAACAACGGTAAAGAACTAAGATATATATCAATATAGTTACATAATAAATGAAACCTGGGATTTCAAAACATAGATTTATTAATTGGCACACGTCTACGTTCACGTCCAGAGGTAAAAACTCACTAAATCACTCTGCTGTATCAGCTAGCAGAGTAGAGAGCGGAGAGGTCTTATACGTACACTTGGTGTTTGCGAAACGCCAATTGTCGTCTGACCGATTACGTAATATTACGGGGAAATGTTACAAAGGTAACATTCTTAATGGGATCATGTTACAATATAGAGAAGGCAGTGCATATTCAGATGCGGATTTGTTACTCGAAATATGTAGATATAAGCTATAATCCCGTCAGCCTTATGAAAATCTGCATCAAGGCTAATTTCCGGACAGTGGAGAAGGATGACTTCTATGATCTCCTTAAAGGAACACACAATTGATGTTCAAGCTTTAAGACCAAGACCGTTCTAGGAGACTTCAACGCTCAGCTAAGAAAGGAGGACACCTTTGCAGGAGGCATCGGTAGTCACAGACTGCACGAGAACACTTCCGGAAATGGATGCAGGCTGTTGAAATTCGTCTTGGGGCGGAACCTCGATGTGGATAACATTCAGTTTCCACACCAGCACATTCACAAAGGAACCTGGCGACCTCCTGATCAATTAACCGTCAACCAGATTGATCACCTTGCGATCGACGTCAAACATTCCTCCAGTATCCTCGATGTCCCAACCTTCCGGGGTGCAAACATAGACTCGGATCATCACCTTATTGTAGCCAAGGCAAGAACCCGGATATAGAGTGATAAGCGTAGTCGCGACAAGCCGGTTTGACGTCGGAAAGCTACAATCGCAACTGATCGCTGGGAACTTTGCCGACCGAGTCTCCCTGAAACCCGCTCAAATTTCGACGCTGCCTGCACTAACCACAAAAGAGGGCTGGAAACGTCGTCAAGAAATCATAAATGAAGTTGCTACTTATCTGCTGGGTTTCACGTCACCAATCAGAAGGAACACATGGTTTGACAATGAGTGCAGGCAAGAGCATGCAGCTAAGCAAGACGCCTATAAGGCAACGCTGCATCGAACTACGAGGGCTGTTCGTGAGCTCTACGAACAGAGAATAAGGAAGAGCACCGGCTTCTCAGAAGGAAAAAGAAAAAGCGCAGGGTCGAAGAAAGGGAAAGGTATTATGGCAGAAATGAGGTCCGAAAGTTTTACCGAAACAGCTATCCGGAGGATACAAGGTTCGGACCAAGGCCTGCCGGGACCAAAACGGACAACTCGTAGTAGAGTCGCAGTCTATGCTGAGAATCTGGAAGGATTATTTCTGCAGACTCCTGAACGGTCTTGGAAGTGAACTCTTTTTGTGTTTAGACGTGTGTCAATTAATAAATCTATGTTTTGAAATCCCAGGTTTCATTTATTATGTAACTATATTGATATATATCTTAGTTCTTTACCGTTGTTTCTTGGGACCATCCCGTCGCACTTACTACATGGTGGTTCTGACTGCTTTGTATCAATTCAGAGCCTCCGTTTACTAGTTGCACGTGGTCTGTCCTCACATTCCACGTGCAAAACCTTTGCTTTGTCTGCTGATTAAAATATTTCCAGTCTTCTCTTGCTCCTTCTAAAACTTTCAATTCCCTTAAAACAACAACCGGCGATGACGGCTTAAGTCCCGATGTTAGTCAGAATGTTCCACTCGGTTTGGACGATGATAGACAGGAATTCCGTCCCCCCGACTTAGACGAGGTGAAGACAGCAATATCCAAGCTGAAGTCGAACAAATCTGCTGAAGCGGACGGACTGTCCGCAGAACTATTTAAAGCAGCTGGAGATGACCTGGTTGGGCGCATGCATCAGCCCATCCGTAAGATATGGTCGGAGGAAAGCATGCCCGAGGAGAGGAATCTCAGCATCGTTTACCACCGTTTGTCTCCTGCCTTACAGGTCCATATACAACAAATTCCGGGACACATAGGGGGCGCCACAAGCAAAATATTAATATTAAATTATAAATTTTTGTTAGTGATGTCCCCTATATGTTCCGGGGCTTATTAAGTAATCTGTTATATTCTCATCAAGGAAAGAACACTACCCCAACGTCTTGGACAGAGCAGCCCTTAAAGCAGCAGAAACTTCGAGGTAGTTGAGAACTTCGTCTTCCTCGGCGCTAAATTTTGGCAACAATATCAGTACTCAAATCAAACGCAGAATCACACTTACCAATCGCTTTTTTTTTTAGGCTCAAGAGGCAATTCAGTAATAAAACCCTCTCTCATAAGCCCAAGCTAGCTTTGTATAACAACTTGATCATCCCAATTATGGCGTGGAAACCTAGGCACTACTAAAAGCTGATGAGGACGCACTTTGTCTTTTAGAGAGAAAAGTTTTGCGTGCAATTTTTAGTAATGTTTGCGTTGATGGTGTCTGGAGGAGACGATTTAACGACATACGCCGGTCAAGCGTCTACGGCCATGTAGAGCGTATGGACATTACTGCTCCGGCCCGAAAAATCTTCGAATCAGAGCAATTAAAACAACGCAACAGAGGAAGGCCTAGGCTAAAGTGTGGTACACAAGCGGAGGAGGACTGCAAGCAACTTGTTGTGCACAACGGGAGGCAACTGATAAGAGATCGTGCTGGTGGTTGGATTCCAAAACTTAGTTGAACTATAGCGCCACCCGAAGAAGACGACAAAGCATTTAAACTACAAAGCGGGGCTTTCTTTTCTTTGACTTCTTGACTACCTCGCTTGTTTGGGCGATTTACTTAGAATTGAGACATTCCTCACGAATTAAGCCTCTTGCACTATTTCGCACTTCTTTTTCGTCAAATATTTCCTTATCCACAAACTTATTTACGAATTGCCGCAAGCAGACCTTTTCTCAAAGTAATGTGTCGCCTTTTCAGCTATAAATTCCAAAGAGCCCAGTCTGCCATTGCAGACAGATTTCATTTTATCACCTTATTGTCGTTTAGACTCCTCATAAATTTCCCAAGCACCACAATGAGGCTCATATCAAACCCACTTCTCACGGTCGTCAGAAAATCAAGAATGTCAAAATTCATCCCGAATTCCCCCATCAAGGACACGCACCCGGCAGTAGCAGTCAGTCCTAACTCGAAAATCCTATTTAATAGAAAATGTACTAAGTTTCAGCAAATTCCTTTGAATCTCCAGGCAAAGCCAATCCATTAAGCCCCCGCACCGTCGCCCCAAAAGCAACAAGTATAAGTTATGCTTGTCATGGTCAACGCAATCATTGAGGTTGTTCAACTACCGACGTCAGCAGAACGTCCCTCGGGCAGATGTTCCCCATCGCCCTGTGGGCACAGATTTATGTATTTGCTTCAGCCCAAAGCCGACCATGGCCGGTCATAAATTTCTAAAACTCCCTACCAACTCAAAGCCATCGAATTGATAATCCTGGGGGGTAATAAATCAAGGATCTACTCTTCCGGCTGCCATGTCTTCGGCAGAACATATTCTAAGAAAGCAAAAAAACCGAGCGTGGACGCCAGACTGTGCGTTATTTTTTCACAAAATGGGGGAAGGGGCAACAAGGACGAATTGATAAGGAAACATTGCACATGTCCGTTGGAGCATACTTTTGCGTTACGCCGTAGTCCTGGGTCTTTGTAGCGTTTCCTCGCTCCTTCCGTAACTGCATGCTGAACGGCACCGATCCATGAAGTGAGCCAGACGCACACACGCTTCTTGGAGGATGATATTAAATTATTTTAGTGCTTACGTGAATGCGGGGGCTTGTGTGCACACTTCAGTTCGTTTTGAGACAAGCAAATGTCTTGCTCCAAGGAAGCAACACACAAGGATTGAGACAACGGTGCATGCACAAGTAATTCTGGTGTGAAGCAGCTGTTGTGACGTGATGGAGACTGAAGGAAACAAACGACGCAGGAGTTTTGCTGCAATGATTTCTTGCAGGGATTTGCTCTCAGCAAATGCACATGAAAAAGCATTTAAAGTCCTCACCTAGCACCTGTGTTTGCACGGAATGAATGTGCACTTGAAAGGAGTGAAGATATAGATGGACAAGGTTCGTGTTAATATCAAACTCTGACAGCGGATGAAATGCTTTCCTGCACTGGACACTGTGCATCTAAGCCGATTTTGAGAAAGGAGAAGATGCTGAATTGATAACCGGATTCTTGTTGTGCTCATAGAAAGATCCTTGTAGAGGGTAATACAAAACTTTACGTTAGTTTCCAAAGAATTTAAAACGAATAGGGGCGTGATTGTTTTTCTTTAAGAATTTATGCGGTAAATAATGCTTCAGTCAACCAGTTCGCTCAAATAAATGAAGAAGGGAGCACTTAAAGGAGTCCGAGGAATTTGAGGAACTCCACATCTCGTTTCTGTAGCTACCTCTGCGAGACTGCTTGTCTATTGAAGTGTGTAACGATTACACAATGTCGGACAAATGTTTCAATTCAGAGTCATGGTCACAAAAATAGGAAATTAATTTTGATAATATTCTATATGCACAGTTTTTGGCAATGCGCTGAGTAATGCATATTATGCGGCGTGAAAAGAGACAAAAATACCTCCATCCCCAAATCTCGGGTCTATAAGTCTTCTTCTGTGCGTAAGCAAGGTTTTTGAAAAGATTGTCATTCAAACCCTGAGAGAATGGGTCGAGGAAGGTCAATTTATTCCTGACAAGCAATTCGGCTATAGGGCAGAGCCACACATACTGCGTCGAAATTAGTATCCGACATTAAAGGAAACAAGAACAGGACCCAATACATATGTAGGTGCTTGCCTGATAGACGTGGAAAAGGCGTTCGACACCGTTTGATTAGAAGTCCTCTTCCTCAAGTTACTGAGACTAGATAGATAAAACACTGATTTATATGATCTATAATGTCGCTACAGGTAGGAAGTTTGTTGTGCAAAATGGCAACGTTACATCCACCACAGTATTTCAAATAAAAAATGGTTTGTAACAGGGGCAGTTGGATCACCGATCCTTTACGCTATATTCACTAGCGATCTTTCTCGTTCCATGCCGCATTTAATCATAATTCACAGATCTGATCCGAAAGTCAATGTAATCAACAACTTTCTGCAGGGTAATTCCGACAGAATTCATCCATTTGGTAACGACTGAAAATTGAAAATCAGCTGCCGGGAGTGTGAAACTATTTTTTTTAGAACCTCACTTCGGACACGAAGAAAAACTGGCGCAAGATCGGCACATCTCCACAGCAGTAAGGTGTGCAACACCCTAACTGCTGTGCAGATATCTTGGCATTTGGTTGGACCAGTATTTGTACTGCGGTAAGCATGCAGCTGAGGCGCCACAACAAGAAGAAGCAGTTACAGCTCTGACAAAAGCTACGAAAGCCTTTGCTGCTCAAGTTGGTTGTTTTACAGCAGCTAACTTGATATCAGAGTAAAGGTGATCTGCTACATGGCCCTCATACAGCCAATCATGGTTTAAGATTGCGGTACGGCCAATCAAGGTGTACAGTCCGGTGAAGTTCAATCTAAGTCTTTCCCAGATGGAAAGGATGAGGGTGTCCGAGAAGTAATGTCTTCGGGCCTCCCTCCAACATTGTATAAGAATTTAAAAACAAAAAAGGCATATATAAGCCCTCAAAAGAAGGTATATCATGGTTTCTTCCCTATATATGTTAAGCATATGAAATCGATATAAACCATGGCGCACACGTCTGTATTTTGTTATGGACATAGTTTAGGTTTGAAACATTTTATTAATTCAACGTTCTCTTCGATTTCTTGTTGTAGCGCCGGTGAATCACCGGAGTGGACCTGGGCCTATGTTAACATGCTTCACGAGCCAGCTGCCCCCAGTTGCGCACTCCAAGTTGGTTGAGGTCCTTTTTCACTTGTGTGCGCCACTTTAGTCTAGATCGTCCTCTGTTGCGTTGTCCCAGTGGCACGGATTCAAAGACTTTTCGGGCCGGAACAGTGATGTCCATACGCTCTACATGACCAAGCCATCTTAAGCGTTGTATCCGTAGACGCTTGACTAGGCGCATGTCGCTGTACAGACCATAGAGTTCGTCGTTAAATCTTCTCCTCCAGATGCCATCAACGCAAACAGGATCAAAAATCGCACGCAAAACTTTTCTCTCGGAAAAACTAAGGGCGTCCTCATCCGTTGTAAGTAAAGCCCAGGTTTCTGCGCCATATAGTAGGACTGGGATGGTCTAGCTGCTATATAAAACACACTTAGTTCTTCAAGAGAGGGCTTCATTGCTCAATTGCCAATGAGCCCAGGAAAAAAGTGATTCCACGTTTGATTTCGGAATGTTGTTGTTCCCATTTAACGCCGAGGGAGACGAAGTCCTTGACTACCTCGAAGTTTCTGCTGCCTAGACGCTGTCCGAGACGTCGATGTTGTGTGTCCTTCCTTGATGACAGCATGTACTTAGTTTTGCCCTCATTTACCGCCAGACCCATTTCAGCCGCTTCCGCTTCAATGCCAGCACGCGCCTCATTGACGGCTGGTTGTGATCGTCCAATCACATTAGTGTCGTCAGCGTAAGCTAACAATTGAGTTCACTTTTGCAAGATCGTGACTCTGGTGTTGTCTTATGAGTGTCAAGAACGATGTGAAATAAGTCACATGATAGTGTGTCACCTTGTCTAAAAATTCTTTGACATTGAAGGTATCGGTAAATTCGTTACCGACCTTGAGAGTTCTCTATCGTCATTCTACACAATCTGACGAGCTTGGCAGGAATGCCAAACCTCGACATGGCACTGTGTTGCTCGTCTCTAGGCAATGTTTTATATGCGGCCTTAAAATCGACGAATAGATGATCAGTGTCGATTTGTACTTCTTGGGTCCTTTCCAGGATCTGCCGTAATGTGAAGATCTGGTTTATCTTCGACTTCCCTAGCATGAAATCATACTAACAGGGACCTTGCACTGAGCACAGTGGGTGCCACGAATGCTCACAGTGCCTCAGAAAAAAGGCAGAATCGCATGCTGTAGAGAGCTTTTGGAGATGTGTAGTGAGAACGCGAACGGTGTTATGGATCGAATTGTTACTGGGGACGAAACATGGGTTCACCACTATGACTCTGAAGGCAAACAAGAGTCCATGCACTGGCATAAGAACAGACAGAACAGAAGGACAGACCCCCGAAGACGTTCAATGTCACTCCGTCTTTCGGGAAGCTCATGGCCACAGTTGTTTTTAGACACAAAGGGAATCATGCTCTTGATTACAAAAAAAAGGTGAAACCGTCAACGCCACATCCAACGCTTCCACTTTGCATAATTTTCGGGATGAAATTAAAAAGAAAAGACGGGGTAAGCTCGCAGCGTTTTCATGACAACGCTCCCGTTCACATGGCGCGAGTTTCCAAGGCTGCTGCGCGAGATTGCGGATTCGAAGAAATCCAACACCCACCCTATAGTTCAGACCTTGCCCCTAGTGATTATTTCCTGTTTCCGGATTTGAAAAAATGTCTTCGTGGAAAAAGATTTTCGGATGATGAAGAACTCAAGTCGGCAATAAATGGGTATTGTGCACAGAAAGATGAAATTTATTTTTTTGAGGGCTTAAAAAAGCTTATCTCAAGATGTAACAAATGCATTGGTAATGGGGGGATTATATTGCAAAATATAAGCAATTTAAATTAAATTCGCATTTTTCATCATATCGATACCTAGAATATATTGAACACCTCTCGTATAAGTATTTTCCTAGAATAAGGACATTATTTTGAAGTAAAAGAAAAACAAGTGCTGGGCTGTAAGAAGACATTCGTTCATTGGGTGATCATGAAATTCGCAACCAAATACCTCAAAACGTATTATAAAAATAAGTCCAGAGACTACACAGATCATTATAATTAGACAAATGCAAGATCTGTGCAATAAATAGGGTCGACTTTTATTTTAGAAAATTGCTATGGACATAGGAAATTGTAAAGGCATATCGTTTGGCTGAAGCCATGCAAGTTATTTAAGAATTTCGATCATGTATTTTATTGAATTCGTTTACCTCTTGCACTCCAGCCTAAGAAGCAGTGTTAGGAATCCGTAACTGCAGAGCTTTATCCAAAGCAGATAGCACAAATTGTGACGCAAGTATAAACATGTTTGGTTTTCAAAGAAGAGCGCTGAGTAAGATGAACAAGATTTCCGCAAATGCAGTGAAAACTAAGTGCAGAGAGTTAATTATAAAATCGAAGTGCTTCATTGCTCAGGTCCCAAATATCCTGCTGTCATGCTTACAGACAAAAAGAAATAAGGGCTCCTCTTTTATATTAAAGACGTACATAATTAAATGTGTCTTACAATGTGCGTAAGTAGGTTTCGTTGGGCGACTTACTTTAAAGTGAAGCATAACCTACGCAGGCTACCTCTTATATATTGGGATTGGGCAACCCTAGTTTTGCAATCTGGGAACTATCACCTCTATCGTAAAGTTTAACATTTTTGAGGTTATACGTACTCAGAACGTTTTGACATACGAGTGCTATTTGTGTTGTTTACAGAAACTTAAAGATTCATCTCATTCAAAAAATATAATTATATCGTGGAAATTTTCGTGCGATCAGTTTTTACAACTTTCGATGTAGATTAACTCAACAACAGGGCATCGATGAACTTAATTCAATGTTTGGCGATGACTTTCATCAAGGACCAGTGTTTGTCGATGGTATGGTGAATTCAACCGAGGTTGTAGTTCACTCCAAGACGAATTTCGTGAAGGTCGTCCAAAATCAGTTGTTGTTCCGGAAACCATTGATGCTGTGCACCAATCGTGAGATGGAGACAACGTTAGGCATTAGTGGGACCAGCATACATTCAATGTTGCATGAACATTTGACCGTCAAAAACATTTGTTCGCGTTGGATTCCACACAATTTGTCTTCTTCTTCTTCTTCTTGTGGCGCTTTAGTCCGGGGTGGAACTGGGCCTTAACCAACATGCCTCTCCAGCCAGCACGACCTTTCGCCAACTGTCTCCAGTTGCGCACTCCAAGTTGGTTGAGGTCCTTCTCCACTTGTGTGCGCCACTTTAGTCTAGATCGTCCTCTGTTGCGTTGTCCCAATGGCTCGGATTCAAAGACTTTTCGGGCGGCAGCAGTGGTGTCCATACGCTCTACATGGCCCAGCCATCTTAAGCGTTGTATCCGTAGACGCTTGACCAGGCGCATGTCGCTGTACAGCCCATAGAGTTCACCATTAAATCTTCTTAAATCGCACGCAAAACTTTTCTCTCGAAGAGACTAAGGGCTTCCTCATCCGCCTTTGCTAACGTCCAAGATTCCGCGCCATAAAGTACGACGGGGATGATCAAGCTGTTATATAAAGCGAGCTTAGTCCTTCGAGAGAGGGCTTTATTACTCAATTGCCTCTTGAGCCCAAAGAAACAGCGATTGGCAAGAGTGATTCTGCGTTTTATTTCGGTACTGATGTTGTAGTCCCTATTTACCACGGAGCCGAGATAAACGAAGTCCTTAACTACTTCGAAGTTTCAAACAATTTGTCTATCGCACAAAAAAAGGCTCGTGTCGATTGGTCAAAATACGATCGAAACACGTCTATGACATCGTGACAAGTGATGAATCGTGAATTTACGCGTATGAGTCCGAAAGTAAACTGCAGTCGAATGTATGGTCGTTTCAAATTGAGTCAAATCCAACAAAAGCTGCTCGCGCACGAAGCCCTACTAAGCAAATGGTTACCTGTTTTTTGGGAAAAACTAGACATGTCGCAACCGTACCACTAGAACAACGCAGAACAGTCAATTCTAAATAGTACACAACCACTTGTTTGCCAGTTATCTTCCAAGAAATCACGACAACCAACCGCCGAAGACCGATAACTCTTCACCACGATAATGCACATGGGCTCAAACAACTGCATTTTTGAGCACTCAAAACATCGATTTGAGGAGTCATCCGCCTTATAGTCCTGACTTGACACCGAATGACTTCTTTTTATTCCCGTACGAAAAACATAAAATGAAAGGTTAACGTTTTTCCACACCTGAAGATGCGGTTGATGCGTTCAGAATGCATGTTTTGGAGATACTTCAATCAGAGTAGCAAAAGTGCTTCGACAATTGGTTCAAACACATGCAAAAGTATATAGATCTTAATGGGAAATATTTTAAAAAACAATAAAGCTATTTTCGGTGATTAATATTTGTTTTTGTTCTCTAATCCCGAAATATAAAAGGCAACCCTCGTATAAGTACCAAAAAGCGTTCTGCTGCCTCCACTGCCTTATTCGGTATCCCATATGGTCCATAAACTTTGTGGTTTTATAGCTTTGTGCAACTTCTCTAAGGCAATCAGCGGTATTTTATCTGTGTTAGTCCTCGTCATGTTTACACTTACGATCAGACATCTCCGTGGGAAGATATGTTCCACAATTTGTTTGAGTATTTCGGGCCTGGTTACTTTTTTTCTCTGGGTGTATGGCGACATCTGGCATCAGTATGAAGAATTGGTAAAATTTTGTCACAAGAACAATCTTCACCAGAGTCCTTAGAAATAAGGCTTAGAGATAATTTATTTTCCAATAAAACAATGACACACATCAATGTCAAGGGATGGTCGCTGTGCAATGTGCGAAAACGGTTCAAAACATCACCAGACTGAGTAAATTAAAAAATGCCAAATCCGAATTTTGGGCTATTATACAGGACGGATTGAAAAAAAAAATCCGGAAGTAAATCAAAAGCTTGTTGTTTCCATGGGATTGAGAATAAATGCTGATATTAATAATAATAATTGTTGGCGCTAGAGTCAACAGGATGACAAGGGCCTAGCTTGCTCAACAACTCGTGTTGTGCGCGCTACTGTTCTCTCACGTGTAGAAGGGACCTAAAGTTTTTTGCCAACTCCGAACGGCGAAATTTGAGAAGCTTTCTTAGACAGTTTTTACTCTTTGGGTGTTGTCAGCAGCTTGAAAGAGGTGGTGATGTAAAAATTCAAGGTGTTCAGCCGGGAATCGAACCTAGACCCTTGGGCGTGGGAGCGTCGCACTGTACCCTCCACGCCACGGTGGCCACAAAAATGCTGATATTAGTCCTAGAAAATATCCGTCTAGGTACTATTCTAAGATAAGACATCACTCAATAAGCCCCAGAACATATAGGGGCGCCACTAACAAAAAATTAATATTAAATTAAAAATTTCTGTTTCTAGCGCCCCCTATAGCTCATAGGACTAATAATGCAGTGCGACAGTCACACGCCGAAAGTCAATTTTCGATTTTTCACGGCACCACCTCTTTCGACCTGCTGACAAACACTCAAAGAATAATACTGTCTAAAAGAAAGCTTCTCAAACTTCGCCGCTCTGCGTCGGTAAAAAACTGTAAGTCGCTTCTACTCGCTAGAGAACTGTAGGGCACCCGATACGAGTTGTTGATGAGCCATCTAGCCCATGGACCCCGTGTTGACTGTCGCGCCATGCAATTATAGTTATAATTACTTGCTTCTGTGAAATGAAATTGTATTATTATTCCACTTCGTCTTTTAACATTTTCGCTTGTGACCTTTGGACCGTTTCGAAATTCCATTTATAAGAAGCTTCCTAACTCATTTCTAGGCAGAATCCTAGATAACGTTTTGTTGTCCACGTTCATTTGACGAGACCACAAAATAATAAAGTTTCTTTTTCCCATTTTTAGCAGTCTGAAGATACTCGCCCACATCAAGACATTCCCACAAATTAGGTTACCTCCAAGAACTCGATAAAATTTTCCTTTAAATCTGTCCTTACACCCTCTTTAGTCCAGTCCCGTACCCCTCAAATGCTCTACTGACCTCAACATCGATTTCTCACCGCTTCAAGAGAGTCCCGCAAAAGCTCTTGAACACCACTCTCCATTGCCAATTCAGTCGCACACTCTTTTTCTTGTGCTCCTATCCAAATGAATGTTTCCGTCTTCCTCTCACCCCTGCTTGAGGAAATTGGATTCCTTATAAAAAATAAATCCCGGACTCCCCTTCAGCTTTCTGGCGTGTCTATAGGTTATGCTCGCTCATTTAACGCCGAACGAAACCACCACCTTTCTAATTTCGAAGAGTGCCAACAAATACACAAATCTAATGCTTGTCCGCTTCCACCTGTCGTTCTGCCAGCTCACCGTCCGTCTGTCTTTTCAGGTCCCTTGGCTGCCTTCCTGCCTCTCACCGACACGGGATTCAAGATAATCTAACACGAGGGAGGGAAAAAAATCAATTTTCCGCGGCAACTAAATTATTAATCGCGAGAAATGTTGCACCCTAATCGAGTTTTTTGCCATCCGACCCTCCGCAGCTCGAATGTGATTCATCGCCATTCCCGCTTCCGACAAGCGCTTGTCGGACAAAATGCGAACGCGTTTGGATATAATTGAAAGACTTCATTTCCCATCTACTTGTTTGTGAGTGATACGACGAATGCGGATGTTGCTCCTTGAGCGCTCTTTAATGGGATTCTAAGGTTTTTTGCGCTCCTTTTAGCGGGGAATTATATATGTAAAACCAATCTTATGCTTATGCCATTTTGGATGCTTCCGTGTCTTCGCATTGGGGGTGGCTTCCGGGGAGATGTTCGAGATGGAAGTGCAAGAGTAATTTTCCTAAATCACTTTGTCCTTGAGGCGTATGGTTGACTGGGAACTGTATTCCAGATTCATTTATATTTTACAGGACAACACAAGACGACTTGTGTTTGTACACAAACTGGGCCACCTTGTTTGGAAGGGAGGTGAAGCTTTCCGAGTCTGGTTGCCATTTCGGAAGACTGCAGCAAGCAAGGGTGTCACTGCATTTTGAAATGTATGCTTGCTATGTGACAGGATGACATTGCCTTTGGTGTATTTCACAAGACGATCTTTCATCATTTTTCATTACTCTTTCAAAGGCTGAATTGTTAATCACTTAAAATATTAGGTATCAACGAAGGAACGCCATTATAAGGTCTCAAATGCAAACAGGGGGATTTTATATTTCTTCGTTATGACAGGAGCAGCAAATAGAGAGACAAAAGTGGCCACAGATGTTTCAAGGTAAGTGGATGACTTTATTTTTTGCTTCATATTACTTTCGTCATCACTTTCTTGAGTCTTCAAATTTATCATTTAGTCTTGAGTGCTTAATTCCTTTCTGGTGAGTGCCTGGAATGTATTACTGTCGCTGCTTTATTGGGTTAATTTTTTGAGAAAAAGGTTTGACCTCTTGTCCTGTACCCCCATTCCACTAGTAAAGCAGTGAACTGAATCAATGTCAATCAATACAAGATTACCAACCTTACACTGCGAAGCAATCTTTTATAAAAGCTGTTCTTTTGTTGCTTATTCGATCGCTGCTCGGTTCCTGTAAAGCAGACATCACCGCCATCCAGGAAGTGCAATGCGTTGGGCTCTGCAAGAAAACGATGAACAACTGCGACATTTACTACAGCGATGGCTGCAGAGAGATACGGCAGCGCTTATTCGGATGCGGATTTGTTGTTCGAGGCAGACTTAGGCAAAAAGTCTTGAACTACGACCCCGTCAGCGAACGCCTCATGACAATCCATAACAAAGAAAAATTCGAAAATATCAGTACAATTTGAGTTCACGCCCCGACAGAGGAGAAGGATGTCTTCTAAGATCGGCGCCCCAGCTACAACACCGAGATCGATCTATGAGACTTCAAATCTCAGCTGGGAAAGGAGGACATCCCTGCTGGAGCCATCGGTACACACAGCCTGCACGACAACGCATCCGGAAATGGACTCAGGGGCTTGGAATTCGCCTTGGGGCGGAACCTCGATGTGGATAACATGCAGTTCCCACACCAGAACATTCACAAAGGGATCTGGCGATCTCCTGATCATTCCACCGTCAACTAGATTCATCACGTGGCGATCGACGTCAGACACGCCTCCAGTATTCTCGATGTCCGAACCTTCCGAGGTGCAAACATCGACTCGGAACATCACCCATGCAGCCCAAGCAGCCCATGCAGAAGGTTCGAACCTTAGCCTTCCGGGATCAAAATGGACAAGTTGTGGTGGAGTAGCAGTCTGTGCTGAAAATCTAGAAGGATCAATTATGCGGACTCCTTAACGGCGAGTGACGGCCCGTATTCCACTGTTAGGGAGAATGTTCTCCTCAATTTGGACGATGATGGATAAAAATTCCGTCCTCCCGACTTAGACGAGATGAAGATAGCAATATCCAAGCTGAAGTTGCTGGAGCGGATGGGCTGTAAGCAGAATTGTTTCAAGTAGCTGGAGATGACCTGGTTGGGCGCATGCACCAGCTCATCTGTAAGATATGGTCGGAGGAAATCATGCCCGATGAATGGAATCTCAGCGTCGTTGGCCCGGTTCACAAGATAGGAGACCCCTTTGACTGCGTCAATTTCCAAGGAAATAGTCTCCTGAACATCGCATACAAGTTCCTCTCTGCCGTATAGTGTGAGCGTCTGAAAACGTTTGTCCATAACCTGATAGGTCCCTACCAGTGTGGTTCCGGCCAGAGAAGTCAACGATAGACCAGATCTCTACTTCACGGCATATCCTTGACAAGACTCAAGAAGTGCAAATCGACACTCAACACCTTTTCGTTGATTTTAAGGCAGCATATGACAGGGTTCCGTATCCGAGGCATTCGGTTGATTCGTAACTGGTGATTTTTTTTATGTGGCCGGGCAGTTACCCCTACGCACACCCCCAACCTGGAGGACCAGGCCCTTGTTTATACCTCTTGGGCGGAGGTCGCACTTATAGGTTTCGCAAGTTGAGTTCGGATGAACAACGACCAGTACCCGGTGGCTAAAAACGTGGAGGTAGAATAAGCACAATTGATGTGTGGCAGACAGTTACAATAGCTGGGCATCGCCAGGTTGATAACAATCAGTGCCTACCTGTTCCTACATCACTCAACCACCCCTCTCCCGAACGACCAAAGTGACTTTGTACAACACCTTGATTATCCCAGTCCTGCTTTACGGCGCAGAAACGCTACTAAAAATGGGTGAGGAAGCCATTGGTCTCTTCGAGAGAAAAGTTCTGCGTGGGATTTTTGGTCCAGTTTGCGTTGATGGTATCTGAAGGAGAAGATTCAACCACGAACTGTATGGGCTGTACGGTGGCATGAGCCTAGCCAAGCGTCTATGGATACAACGCGTAAGGTGGATAGGCCATGTAGAGCGTATGGACATCACTGCTCCGGCCCGAAAAGTCTTTGAGTCCGAGCCATTGGGACAACACAGCAGAGGACGGCCTAGGCTAAGCTGGCGCACACAAGTGGAGAAGGACCTCAACCAACTTGGAGTGCACAACTGGAGGCAGCTGGCGAAAGATCGTCCAGGTTTGAGAGGTGTGTTGGTTGAGGCCCAGGTTCACCCTGGACTGTAGCGCCACAAGAAGAAGAAGAATGGTTAACACCAATAATCTATATGTTAAATGTTCTTAAATGGCTAAGCCTAAACCGGAGAACGATTATGTACATTACTTATTTATGTCTTTAAAATGAAAAATAGCTTATGACCTAGGTATGTGTGCAATGAAATGACTTATGTTAGACATATTCATTCAGCAGAAATGACTTTCGTATTTCATATTTGAGAGTACAAAGTGCACAAAATTCAATTTTGTATACATAGACTATATAATGAATTACCTATAACACTAAGACCTGAAACCCAACTACGAATATTCAAAAGAAATGTAGTAAATTGAGCAAAAGAAAAATTTAAGTATTAATTGGGACGAACATTGTATTCATTGTTTATTTTGTATTATCACATTAACATTAACATTAACAGCAAATTTTAGCCAAAAAAAGTAAAGAAAAGAAGGTCGGCCGTAGTTAAATAAAGTCTTAAATTTTGGAGTATCGCGGCATTGTAAAAACATAAAATACGAAGCTTGCCTTTTATATTTCGGGATTGGGCAACCCTAGCGTTTCAATCTGGTAACTGCCAGCTCTATCGTAAAGTTTGACATTTTTGAGGTTATACGTACTCAGAACGTTTTGACATACGAGCGCTACTTGTATTGTTTACAGTAATTTAAAAGATTCATCACGCCCAACAAATGAAATTAAACCGTAAACATTTTCGTGCGATTATTTTTTACAGCTAGCCATCGATGCACTCAACAACAGTGCTTCGATGGATGAACTTAATTTAATTTTTGGCGATAAAGCTCCATCAAGGACCAGTGTTTGTCAATGGTATGGTGAATTCAACCGAGATCGTAGTTCACTCCAAGACGAATTTCGTGAAGGTCGTCCCAAAATCAGTTGTTGTTCCGGAACCATTGAGGCTGTGCGCCAACTGGTATTGCAAGATCGTCATGTGACCTATCGTGAAATTGAGACAACCTTAGGCATTAGTGGGAACAGCATACATTCAATATTGCATGAACATTTGACCGTGAAAAAATATTTGTTCGCGTTGGGTTCCACACAATTTGTCTATCGCACAAAAAAAGGCTAGTGTCAATTGATCGATCGCGGTGATTCAAAATACGATCGAATTACGTCTATGACATCGTGAAAAGTGATGAATGTTGGATTTACGCGTATGGCTGTTTCAAATTGAGCCAAATCCAACAAAAGCTGCTCGCGCACGAATCCCTACCAAGCAAATGGTCGTCTGTTTTTTCGGAAAAACTGGATTTGCCGCAACCGTACCATTAGAACAAAGCAGAGCAGTCAATTTTGGAGATACCTCAATCAGAGTGGCAAAAACGCTTCGACAATTGGTTCAAACGCATGCAAAGGTGTATAGATTTTAATGGAGGATATTTTAAAAAACAATAAAGCTATTTTCGATGATTAATATTTGTGTTTGTTCTCTAATCCCGAAATATAAAAGGCAAGCCTCGTAAACAAAAAATAAGATAGTGTCGTGGGAAATTTAGATAGTCTTAGGGCAAACTTATTAGTTGGAAGAATTGAAAAAGAAAAGATCAAAAAGTGAAGTATGTAGGTCTAAAAATAAATTGCCATTAAGAAAAATTTAGAAAGAGAAAAGAGAATTGAGAAGTGGAGTAGAGGAATAAAACAACTAAACATAGTGAAAATAAAGGAAATAGTAAATGAAAAATACTACACAATGAATTACTATTTAGAAAAGCATCTCTATCCGGATTATTAGAATAGTGCAATGATAGGAATTAGTAAATAAAAATTGAGTGGTGCGAACAACACTAACAGGAGTAGCAGCAGAGTTGCAGGGAGCACAGACCGATGAGGTTAGGAAGAGTTAATGTGACTTCTTTCCTTAATAGAGGAGTGGAGGACAAAAAAAACACAAAACAAAAAAAAAAGGTGCACTATGGCTTATTAGCTATATATATTAAGCATATAAATTCTACATACGCCATGGTACACGCGTCCGTATTTTGATATGGACATACAGTGGCTCCAAGCCAAACTCGGACACCTACTCAGTAACACAATTGAAGATTGATAAATAATTAGGACGAAATTAATTATAAGTTTTAAACAATATATATATACATTAGTTATTTAAAAAAATTGTATAAACAAACTAAATTATTTAAAGAAAAAAAGCTCGATTACTAAGGGAACTCAATAAAATAAGGAACAAGCCAAACTCGGACGGCTTAGGAAAATATTTTAAATTTGAATTTCCCGACAAACAAATCGTAATCATTTATCACAATACAAGTTTTTAATAGTTGTGCAATGGAACGGAAGTTAGTTAAGCTGCAAGATACATAAAAACTTTAATAAAAGAGAAAATGGGAAGACAGAATGGCCAAACTACTTTCGAAATGAGAAAATTAATTATAAAACACTCAGAAGACAGAAAATCTGTGAGAGATAAAAGTAGAGTTGATAAAAGTCGGTCCACGGTTCATCATATAATTAAACGGTTTTAATGTAATAATCAGATAGAAAACAAACGAAAAAAGGCACATAATAAAATTTTTAACGAAGTTGATGAACGTTTCCTAGTAAGACAAGTAAAAATTAATCCCTCTTTGAGCGCGCCAAAGCTCGCAGTCATAGCGGCGAAACAGTTAGGAAAGCATGCGAGTCCATCAACAATTTGGAATGTTCTTCAAAAAGCGGATCTGAATTTTAGAAGAGCCAGGTTAAGGCCACTGATCAGCAAACAAAACAAGAAGAAAAGTCTTGAATTTGCAAAAGAACACAAAAATAAAGATTTTTCGTTTTGGAAAGAAGTCTTATTTACAGACGAAAGCAAATTCAATATTTTTGGATCTGACGGCAAACCCTACGTGTGAAGAAAACCCAACGAAGACCTGCTTTCACAGAATTTGATACCCACTGTGAAGCAGGTGGTGGATCGGTAATGGTGTGGGGATCTTTTTCTGCTTCTGGACCTGGTAAATTGCATTTTATAGAAGGGAAAATGGATCAAAATGTTTTTTTAGACATTTTAAAACAGAATTTGTCCCTTTCCGTCACTAAACTCGACCTTGGAGATCACTGGAGTTGTTACCAAGATAATGACCCCAAAGCCTATACAGTACGATCCTGGGTGCTATATAACTGTCCTCATGCCTTCACCCAAAATATTAATTTATTTAAAAACTTAATAATATTAAATTGTGTTAACATTAATAATAGCCATCCGAGTTTTGCTTGTTCCTTATTTTATTGAGTTCCCTTAGTAATCGAGCTGTATTTTTTTTAAATAATTGAGTTTGTTTATAAAATTTTGTCAAACAACTAATGAATATATATATTGCTTAAAACTAATAATGAATTTCGTCTATTTTTTTTTTTCCTTAATTATTTATCAATCTTCAATTGTGTTACTAAGTAGGTGTCCGAGTTTTGCTTGGAGCTACTGTAGTTTAATTTTATTTTATTTCTTCGTAGGTTTCAATTAAGTTTAAATTTAAGATAGGTTAGGCTAGGCTTTGGTTTAGGCTTAGACCAAAGTCTTATAATCTTTCTTGGGAAAAAAAAAACAAAATAAATTATTATAAACAAAATTTAATGCACAAACTATGCCAAAGGCAATTTTTAAATTACATCAAGAATAGCTTAGAGCACCTGCTAATGGTCAATAAGTTAGATTTAAGAACTTCTGTTAAGATAAATGTAAGCTGGTTTTAAGTATTTTTCTAGAATTAAAATAAGATAACATTAGATATTAAATAAAATATGCCAGAAAAAAAGGAGTGGAGGACGTTATTAAATTTGTTTACTTTTTTTTACTTAATATCTTCATATTTGTCATTATTAGCGTTGTTTTTTGTTATATTTGGAAAGAATTAGTTTTTTATTTCTTTGTTATTTTTAATTTTAATTTAATTTGTGTATGCGTTGGGGTGAAATAGAAATAAAATAAATGAACGAATAGAATTCATATAGACGCCGTGGCGTAGTGGGTAGAGTGCGACGGTTTTTCGAATTTTTCACGGCACCAGCTCTTTGGAGCTGCTGACAGCACTCTAAGAGTAATAAGTGTCTAAGAAAGCTTTTCAAATCTCGCCGTTCGGAGTCGGCAAAAAACTGTAGGTCCTTTTACTCGTGAGAGAACAGTAGCGCGCACAACACGAGCAGTTGATGAGCAAGCTAGGCTCTGGTCCCCCTTTGGACTGTAGCGCCAACAATTATTGTTATTATTATATTATAGAATTCATAGTAATAGTCATATTGTAAGTTAAGTTAGTTTTAAACTAAATGAAATAAAATTGTAGCATAAAGTCAATGGCTTGTGGTTCCTTTCTCTTTTGTGTTTCTGCTTTTGTGTCATAGATCCTTCCTGGGTTTCGCTGTTCGAAACTAGATACCTCGCCCTAGTCGCAGTTTTAGTGGAAAAGAATTGTTAAGGGAAGTGCTACTGCGTGACCCCATAAATTTATATCATACTCACGGCCATCCCCCATTGAGTAACCTGGCGTTCTTAAAACGAATCCAAAGCGGTCGTGAAAAACTGTATTATAACAATATCCACTGGACCATGTTCTAAGGGCGGACAACTACGCGAATGGAATATCGAGAGCCATAGAGGCAAAAGAGGACGCACGCGAAAAGTGCCCTTCACCAACTTGTTGTACAAATTGGATGCTTCTGTCTAAAATTCGTCCCAACTGAAGACGCTTGTTTGTTGGGACGCAAATAAAAGACAAAACGATAATACGAAGCGTACAAGAATGTACGAGTGGTTAGACAAAACATTTTTCGAATTGCAAGAGTATGGTTTCAAGGCCTAGTTTTGATTATGATATTGTCTACATTGTTCGATTTGTATCTAAATCTACCTAACGAAGACAATGACAGTCATATGGCTTAATCATTATCAAACAAATTATCTGCAAATTTATTAAATGCTCATGCAGTGTGGTCGCCGTAGCGTAGTGGGTAGAGTGCGACGCTCACACGCCGAAGGGTCTAGGTTCGACTCCCAGTTCAACACCAATTTTTCTAATATTTCACGGCACCACCTCTTTCGAGCTGCTGACAACACTCAAAGAGTAATAACTGTCTAAGAAAGCTTCTCAAATTTCGCCCTTCTACTCGTGAGAGAACAGTAGCGCGCACAACACGAGTAGCTGATGAGCAAGCTAGGCCCTGGTCCCCCTTTGGACTGTAGCGCCAACAATTATTATTATTCATGCAGCAATCGAGCACAGTCGTAATAAGACAACCTTTCTGCTAGATTAAAGGAGTACCAAAAAATTTCAATATTTCCATTTTTACTCTTCCACGCTAAGTTTCTAGCTAATCGTCTATGTATCATATAAATTCTCCAAACCTCATAGAACCAAAAACCATTTAGATGCGGTCGCAAAAAAGTAACCACCCAGCCCTCAAACGCAAAAAAAAAATTTCAAAGCCTCCAAAGCAATTTGTTTTTTGTAATTAAAGTCAATTTTCGCTTGCTAATCGAATGTTTATGAAATCCAGTTTATAGTCCATTAGCGTCCACATGCATTCATTAGCTGATTTTTTATTCCAAACCACTCTCAGGCAATTTGGGCACAGTTCAAAAAATCTGCACAAAAACTACGTTTATTCATTAACTCGGCCAAAACTAAATTAAGGACAATATTTTGTAGTTGAAATCGAATAGCATTCAGGTTAGGGAGCAGACGACATCAGTTCCCCACACCCCACCAGCACGCTGGAAAGCAATTCGTAGTTTTCCAATTTGCAATTCAAAATCGAAAACATAGAATGTCCATCATCCGGCGGGATCGTTGACAAAGCAAACAATTTAATTTTGGTCAAATCGAAATCGAAATGAAACTACGGTAGCATCCCACGGGTAAGGGAAGCTGTGAAAATTCACCTAGAAGTGAAGTGCATTATATCACGTAGTGTCGGGAAACAATAATAAACCAATTCAACGTTTGATTGCCAAAAAGGATACACACGCCTCTGCGTATCGGGCTACATAAAAACTTTGATAAATCGAACAATATGATTGGAAAGACACGAAGTAGAGGGAGGAGGGTCCCGATACCGAGCCAAACTTCGCATCCGAAAGAGCTTAAAACTTTCTATTATGAGCTATACGGGGAAATAAAAGAGAAACTGATGTTGTCAACTCAATGAGATGGCAATAACTTACAGTGTGTCATGAAAGAAGGGAACAGGAAGTCTTCTTTTTTGCTCTCATTGAATGGCTTTTTTTCTTAAAGACTGACAGTGGTTAGGTTAAACTCGTTAAAAAACTAGAAGCTGAGCTTATTTCATGCCACTTCTGCTGGCTAATGAGAGCTGCACGATGTTCTTAATAATTATATTGAAAGAAAATCGTTCTTGAAAAAATCAACGATAAAAATGAAATGACTTAACTAACATTAGTGGATGTTTGTAAAACAATTGGCTCTTGGCTTTATCCTCCCAAGTCAACTGCTTACTTATTTTTTCGAACCTTTCCGAATGTGTAATAATAAATTGTCTTCTTTTTACAACGTACCTCAGGGCACCGTCCCCCACCCACTACTATTTTATTTGTCATCTCTATCATTGTTGTATCTATTGTGTTATCCAATAGCAAACCTTATATCTAAATAGATGTTATTGTAAACTGTCGTAGTTTTCCATTTAGTATGCCCGAAATTTAACTACCAAAATAAATTATCAAAAACTACAGACTATAAAAACAGATACAGCATCTTACTCTGTTAAATTATTCCAAATAAACAGCCTAAGCAACTATATGACAAACCCTTGTTTTATAAAATGCATGAAATATTTATTTGAATCGATTTAATGTTTGAAGATTATTTCATGCAAATGTTGACTTTGACTGCGCTTCAAATGGTCCATCCGCTTAGTCCAATTTGGGCATACTCTTTCCAACATTTCAGCCGGTATCTCACGAATAAATGCTTCACTGTTGTCTTCCAATGCGTCAATTAAAGCAGGCTTGCTTGTATAGACATGAGCTTTAACATAGCCCCACAAAAAATAAGCTAAAGGCGCTAAATCGCACGATTTAGGCGGCCAATTGAACGGTTCCGAACGTGCAATAAAATTTTCACCAAACTCTCCTCTCAATACGTCCCTTGTTGCGCGTGCTGTGTGGCATGTGGCACCGTCTTGTTGAAACCACATGCCATGCAAGTCAAGCTCTTGCATTTTGGGAAAAAAAAGAGTTGGATTTCATCTCACGGTAACGCTCACCGTTACTTAAGGTGCTTACGTACGCTTACGTTACGATTCGCATCATCTTTAAAGAAGTACGGTCCAATGATGCCACCAGCCCATAAACCGAACCAGGCTGTGACTTTTTCTTAATGCATTGTTAGCTTTTGCAATGCTTTTGCAATTCTGCTAATTTACGTACCCATTGAACCATTGAACTTTGTCTATTTTTGACCAAAAAATGGAAGAAGCGCGCGATGAGCTTTCTTAACAGAGCACGCATTTCGATAATAGAATTCAATAATTTGCAAGCGTTGTTCGTTTGCAAGACGATTCATGGTTAAACTATAGACCAAACTGAAGAAACAAACACGAAACGTGTGTCAGCTGCTTAAAGCAGTGTTGCCAAAAAGATAATAGCTAAAAAATCACCCTTTACTTTCTTCTTCTTCTTCTTCTTCTTGTTGTGGCGCTACAGTCCTGGGTTAATCTGGGCCTCAACCAACATGCCTCTCCAGCCAGCACGATATTTCGCTAGCTGTCTCCAGTTGCGCACTCCAAGTTGGTTGAGGTCCTTCTCCACTTGTGTGCGCCACTTTAGTCTAGGTCGTCCTCTGTTGCGTTGTCCCAATGGCACGGATTCAAAGACTTTTCGGGCCGGAGCAGTGGTGTCCATTCGTGCTACATGGCCTAGCCATCTTAAGCGTTGTATCCGTAGACGCTTGACCAGGCGCATGTCGCTGTACAGCCTATAGAGTTCGTCATTAAATCTTCTCCTCCAGATGCCATCAACGCAAACAGGACCAAAAATCGCACGCAAAACTTTTCTCTCGAAAAGACTAAGGGCTTCCTCATCCGCCTTTGAAAACGTCCAAGATTCCGCGGCATAAAGTAGGACGCAGATGATCAAGCTGTTATTTGAAGCGAACTCAGTCCTTCTACACAGGGCTTTATTACTCAATTGCCTCTTGAGCCCAAAGAAACAGCGATTGGCAAGAGTGATTCTGCGTTTGATTTCGGAACTGGTGTTGTTGTCCCTATTTACCGCGGAGCCGAGGTAGACGAAGTCCTTGACTACCTCGAAGTTTGTGCTGCCTAGTGTGACGCTCCGTCCGAGAAGTCTATGTTGTGTGTCCTTCCTTGATGACGGCATGTACTTAGTTTTGCCCTCATTTACCGCCAGACCCATTTTAGCCGCTTCCGATTCAATACCAGCAAACGCTTCCTTGACGGCTCGCTATGTTCGTCCAATCACGTCAATGTCGTCAGCGTAAGCTAGCAATTGAACTAACTTCTGGAGGATGATGTTAAAGAAGACGCATGATAGTGCGTCGCCTTGTCTAAAACCTTTTTGGACATTGAAGGTCTCGGTGAATTCGTTACCGACAAAGTAATTATTTATTGTAATGAATAAAAATAAAAGGGTAGCGAAGTGAATGTAAAATTCTTAACGACGCATTTCTTCTTTCTTTTCTGATTTTCATTATTTCAATATTTGAACTTAAAGGAAAACCGACTGCTTTTTCTTAAATTCTCCGTCAGATCCAATCAAAATTGGATCTAAAGCCGTGCAAGGTGTTGGTTAGGTAAGCATAAACAAGTCAAAAGCTCAAAAACTAAACTTCAGCTGTTTTACTCTCAGAAACCCAGAAAAATCACCACTCGCCAAAGCAGATGATTAAAGTTAATTCACAATTAGCAGGTATTCGTCAATTTAATTGCTGCTTATGACACAGCGTGCGTATGGACAAGCAATGGGATGACATGTCTAGTTTTGGCAAATGACGCACACAAGTGGAGAAGGACATGAACCAAGTTAAAGTGTGCGATTGGAGGCAGCAAGGAATATATCGTGCTGGCTTCGAAGGCATATTATCTTAGGCCCAAGTCAACCCCGGACTGTAGCGCCACATAAGGTATTGTAGAAGAAGAAATGTTCAAGTTCTGTTAACTCCGCTCATTGTGACACCGATTAATGTTTCTTGATATACAGTGCTCCACAAAAGTCTGCGTATAGTGATGTAATTTTGGGAAAAAATGCTGTTATTTCCAAACCAATAGCGGAAAGTTGTTTGTAAATATATGATTAAATTAAACAATGGATGAGCTTTCAGTTTTCAACAATTATTTTGAACATTTTATTTCATTTACAAAAAAAAAAGAAACACAAAAAAAATGCAAAAGTTTGCGTACAGTTGTAAAAAAAGGATAAAATCATTATCATTATATTTTATTAGTTCCGGTGTTAATATTTAATTGCATATCCACTCATCCTTATAATCTCCTTCAAGCGTTTTGGCATGGATGCAACCAAGTTTTCAGTGTAAGAAGGGCTTATATTATTCCACTCAAATAATAAAGCTTCTTTTAACTGTTCTTTACTTCGGATATTTTGACTGCGGATCCGCCGTTCTAATGCATTCCAAACATGTTCAATAGGATTGATGTCTGTGGTGGGGATCGCAGCATGCGGGGAGTGTTATACAACAACCACATACGCGCATTATGTGCGGTATGTTTGGGGTCATTGTCTTGCAGGAAGTAATAATCATTCGAAATTCCCAATATTTCTGCACTGGATCGTAAATTTCTTTTCAGAATATCGATGTAGATGAACTGATTCATAATGCCTTCTATTACTTCCAACTTGCCTACTCCGGATAACGCCATACAGCCCCACACCATAACCCCTCCACCACTGTGCATTACAGTCTTGACAGTATTTCTCGGATTATTGGCCTCATGTTGTCTCCACCACACCCTCAATCGGCCATCTGACCCGAAAATATTATATTTTGATTCGTCCGAGAATATAAGCTTACGCCAAAAATCTGGAGACTTGTTAACGTATTCTTTTGCGAACGCGAGCCTTTTTTGTTGATTTCGTTTGCAAATGAATGGTTTTTTTCTAGGTATACGGGACTTGAAACCCATTTCAACAATCCCTCTTCTTACTGTTTCTGCATGTACATCGATATTGTTAAATTGTTTAAGGTTATTACTTATCGACTTTGCTGTTACAAAGGGATCTTGGTCTATTATTTGCTTTATTTGCACGTTTATCTCTCGCTTCGATGGCCGGCCAGATCTTACCTTTGACGTAATTTGCCTGTCATTTCTATAGCGATCTATGGTTCGATGTAGCGTTGAGCGGCTTCTTGATGTCTGTTTCGCAATCTCACCATATGATATGCTTTCTTCAAGGAACAGATTAATAATTGTCTACCTTTCACTCACACTCAACTCCTTTTTTGCCATTTTTTCGTTTTTCTAAATATGAAAATCAAAATAATACACTTACTTTCTCACACTTCAAACTCGAATAAATAAACAAAACATGATTACCCGCTCGTTTAAATAAGTACCGTTACTTAAACAGTGTTTAGTGAAAGAATGTTACCAGATGTACGCAAACTTTTGTGGACCGAATTTGGCAACTTCTTCTGGCTTTTGATATGAGTTTTCAAAAGGGGTACAAATTTTTAATTTATTTTGTTGAAAACTGAAGCTTGGGACGGTGTTTTACTGAAATGTATTTTTTTTAATTTTTTGTAACTTAAATTGCGCGAATGCCGAATGCCAAAAATTGCTTCAATTTACGCAAACTTTTATGGAGCACTGTGTATATATTTTTGACTTTCAGGTTGTCATAAATAATTTCTCGTTGTCACTAGGGATACAGTTATCATTTTTTAAAGTGCGTACAAATTTATTACTTATTTTTGATTAGATAAAATAAGATCTCTTACTTCAAATATTCTGAACTTGTATGCAATGAGCAATGAGCAATCATTCATCTCCAATATGATGCATGAATTGTTACTGTTTTAATTAAACGATAGTAGTTCTTAAACTTTCTCCAAAGCTCATGCAATCAATAAGCTGGAAATATTGGTAAAATACAATTAGACGATGCATTTTTTTCTGGCTGCAATTAGTATTTATATTAACGTTTTATTTTTATTTACATAAATAAAATATTTTTTAAATAAATGATTATACTTAAAGCCGAAAGTTAAGCTATCGAAATGTCTCCAATGGCGTTTTATTGTCAAGTCCTTGTTGGAGCACACTTTACTTGTGTTACGTTTTAATTGTCACATTCAATAGAAAATTAAAAATGATCTCAATTTTCTCGAAACATCTCTTTCCATCCCTACTGTAGATAGCAATGTTTGTTTTGATTAGACGAAGCACCTTTGCCTGCAGCAGAATCGTCGTCTTATTGCGAAACTTTTATCGAAACACCATAAATTCTGGGTGACAAATCGTTTACCGACCGATAACTACCTCCTTCCACTTCAAGGCATACAAGAGAGTGCCCGGGGCGCTGCCACCGTTTTGCCCTTATGCACCTTTCAACTGTAACAGAATTACGCCCGCCATTATACACTGCACGGGAGATGGAAAATAATATTTATGGTCCTTCAAATGATTACACACATCGTTCCCAAACACGCCTACGACACCCCAATGCGCACAGTCGTTTGCAAGAGGCCTGCATGAGTCCTTGCTTGAAAGGGAAAATAATTTTTCAGAGCAGCAGCCCACCACCTACCGCAACAGAAATCGGCAGCAGGTGATGTCTGTTGCTTCTGTAGCGATGCGGCGCGACCATCTTCTTTGCTGCAAGCTAACTCTTTCAGTCCACACTCACACCCCACTAGAGGAAGTAGCCCGTCCTTGCTCAATGCGAAGTGACCCGATAAAAATAATAAGAAGGCACCAGAGTAGAAAGTTATCGTCTGCTTTCTTTGTCCGCCAGAGTGGTCTGCAGAAATTGGAAAAAGTGCTTCGGGGTTACGCTGCTGTTTCATATGTAATTTGTATTCGGTGGCAAATCGATTGGAAACGGACAACGACGTTTTATTTAAACTTTTTGAACCGAGTTCTGACAGAATGGAAACTTGAACTACGGGTGAGGGTATGCGGTTGCTTTTCAATGTTTCACCGCATTTTGGCACTGATGGCCAATTTGAGATAAATGATTTGAAATGATTGTTGGAGAGAAATTTGGGAATGTTCTTCAAATCGAGAAATGTGTGGTTGGGGAGGTAGAGCACATTTTCTTCAATAGAGGAACAGCTGACAACTTGGCCGGCTTACTCCTTACCTTAACTCACAATGAAAATAATTAATGCGACCAAGCATCCAGTCACTAATTCACGATATGCACGCCTTTTGGGCCTAAGAAATTGAAGCTTAAGTGATACAATGAGTTGATTTGAGATCTGGAAATTTGTTTTCTGTCTAACTAACTGCCATGAATTTATCATTGTCCTAGCGTTGTTTGATTTCTTCGTAGACTTCGAGACTTGAAGCTCACAAGTTCGTCTTTATTAAAAGAAATATGTTTTTGAGTAGGACTTTGAAATCAAAAATTACTGACGTATTTTAATGCAATATTTTAACTGCCCCAGCTACCGAGGGACAAGTCTCTTTTTTCCTGTGTTGTTTATGCGTCTACAGCCATAACCTGATACGTCCTTAGCAGTGCGGTTTCAGGCCAGGGATGTTCACCATTGACCAACAACAATACCGCATATCTTGAAAAAAAAAACACAAAATATGCAAATCGGACCTCATCGCCTGTTCCTCTATTTCAGGGCCGCATATGACAGCGTGCGTATACCAGGTATACCCGTACCCGGAACATTTGTTGTGAGCGAGCCCGTATATTTTTGTTTGTTTGTTTGTTATGACATCTGTAAAAAATATTTAGTATACATCAAGTCATTGAACCAGAGATAAGGGAATCAAGGAGATGCTCATCTTAGACCAGTTTTTGCTCCTGGCCATATGCCTGTCCAATCCAGGGATTTTGTAGCTGTGTGAGAAATCCCTTGAAAATCGCCAACACTTCTACAAAATCCCTGGATCTTAGACCAAATCGGTGGATAATGGCGGCAAATCGATGGATCCACCACAGTAATGGCGGCAAATCCGTGTATTCGACTCCGTAATGGTCTAGTTTTTCAAACATGGCGGCAGATTAGGCGATTTGGCCGAAGATGTTCAGAAACACAACATGAGACTTAAAAATATATTTCGCAATGAATGCTTACGCCCATGCTTGTAAAACAAACAGCAAACAGCAAACAATAAAAACAAACAAAAAACAAAAGCTTATCTCTGCATTGAACAGACAACATCATATTTTTTCATCGTGTTAAAAATGTCGAATTTTGTACCAGAAAATGATGATTTGCGGAAACCATTAATTTTTTGTTTTCATTTGAAGAAAATTGCTGCAGATTCGCATCGAATGCTTGTCGAGGCATACGGTGATCATGCTCTATCAGAAGCAACATGCAAAAGATTGTTTCAACGGTTCAGAAATAATGATTTTGATGTGAGAAATGAAGAACGTAGAAGACCACCAAAATAGTTTGAAGACGCCGAATTGCAAACGATATTGGATGGAGATGACACTTGGAGTCAACAGGAAATGGCAGCAATGTTAAATGTTGCACAACAAACAATTTCTGACCATTTAAAAGCTATGGGAAAGATCCAGAAGTGTGGACAATGGTTGCCACATGAATTGATTGAAAGACAGATGGAAAACCGAAAAAACACTTGAGAAATTTTTTTTACAAAGACACGAAAGAAAATCGGTTTTGCATCGGATTGTTACTGGTCATTTTTCATCACCAGTAACAATCCTTATTTTAAGAATCCTAAACGGAAAAAATCATGGGTTATTCTGGGACAACCATCAACATCGACTGCAAAACCAGATCGATTCGGCAAGAAGACAATGCTGTGTGTTTGGTGGGACCAGAAAGGTGTGTGTTTGGTGGGACCAGAAAGGTGTGCTGTACCACGAGCTCCTAGAACCTGATGAAACCGTTAATACTGATCGCTTCCGACAACAAATGATAAATTTGAAACATGCATTGATCGAGAAACGACCAGAATGGGCCAGAAGACACGGCGAGGTCATTTTGCTCTATGACAATGCACCTGCACACAAAGCAAAACCTGTTAAGGACACAATCAAAACACTTGACTGGGAGCAGCTACCCCACCCGCCGTATTCACCAGACTTGGCTCCTTCCGACTACCATTTGTTTTCATCGATGGGACACGCATTGGCTGAGCAGCACTTTGTTTCCTACGAGGAGGTCGAAAATTGGGTGTCTAGCAACCAATCGCTTTAAAAGGCGAACAATTTTATTGGCGTGGTATTCACAATTGTCAGAAAGGTGGTCAAAATGTGTAGAAAACAATGGCTAATACTTTCAATAAAATGTTTTTACTTTCCCATTAACAATTAGAGTTTTATTTTCATACTTGTATACCTGGTACAAAGACGAATTAGACAGTTTTAACATGTCCTACCAAACTGGCGAGTTGTGCAGGATATCAGTCAACGTATCACATGTATCGTGACCTCTTATATCTAAAAATAGGTTTTAGCCCAGACCACGCACTGTCATGTGTCTCCATTATTATCGGTAATGAGAAGATCTTGCAAAACCCACTCGCACACAAGAACGATCTTTTTTAAAATCTGTACAATTCCAAGCACACGCGGACGACTTTGGTTGACAGGTTAAGAGTGGCAACAAAGTTTCTACTAATTTCCTTTGCATTAAAAATAGGCTTCAGCAGTGCACGGTGAACTGACCAATTTTTTTCACTTTCTTCATTAGTGAATTAATTTGCTTCATGCAATACCTGATCGCGTAGGCTGACTGTTGGATCGCGTACAGGACAGCGCCTAAGATTGACGTCATTAACATCCTAGCGTGCTGACCACTAAAAGTTCAAAATCAACTACCATCCTGTTTTAAACTCCGTAGTACAAGGCTTCAAGGAATACGAATAGAAACTAGGCATTTCGGACCCACATGGGTGACTAATAGCAGCGAGGAGTGTGGTGAGATATTTGGGTATGATACTGGACCAGTTATGGTAGCCGTGGCGTAGTGGGTAGAGTGAAATGCTCACCACCAGCTCAACACCAATTTCTTGAATTTTTCATGGCACCACCTCTTTCGAGCTGCTGGCAACACTCAAAGAGTAATAACTGTCTAAGAAAACTTCTCAAACTTCGCCGTTCGGAGTCGGCAAAAAACTGTAGGTCCCTCTACTCGTGAGAGAACAAAAGCGCGCACAACACGAGTAGTTGATGAGCAAGCTAGGCCCTGGTCCCCCTTTGGACTGTAGCGCCAACAATTATTATTACTGGACCAGTTCCTGTTTGGTAGAAGCCACGCACAAACGGGTTTGGTAACAGCCAGAAAAAAATTTGCAATGGCAAGCAAGTTGTTTAACAGCAGCTAACTTAATTCCAGGCTGAAGATTATGGCGCCAGTCCGACCAATCATGGTGTATGGCTGTCCGGTGTGGTTCAACTTGAGTCCTTCCCAGATGTAAAGATAAGGGGCTTCGAGGGGCAATGTCTTCGCGTTTGCCTTAAGATGTACAGAACCCCACAATCTATGCTATTTGAATCTTGTACAATGAAGCAAATGTAAATAGACAGGATAATTTTATTATTAAGCTGATTCGAAGACATGTTGCTGAGCTGATATTCGGAGCATACTACCTAAACGACGCATATCATGAGAGCGCACTTCGAAGTGGATTCATTCCTCCGGAGGCGTTCTTGTATCTCGACCGACTTGGCTTGGTCCACAGAGAGGGATGTCCATTTCTCTACCACGCCGTAAGACGAACGGTGAGCAATGTGTGAACTGTAAGTCCGGGTGATATTCGGTTTAGCATACCCACACCCATTCGCGACAGAAATGAGGGGGAAAGGGATATGCATTTTTATTGGTGGGAGGTTTACAATCGTATTTCTCTAAAAACTAAACACGTTTTGGAACGAATAAAATGCTTAAAAAATGATCTTCAGAAGAGTTCTACATTTGAAAGAAGACATTTAACGCTCAGCTGCTTAGTTTCCAATCCTTAGAATACCAATCTGATTTATATGAAATAAATCAGTATTTGTTGTAGTAGTTTCTCCTTATATTCAAAAGTATAACCTTTACCATGTTAGTTGGAAAAGTGCATAAACACTAAAGTATACAATCGAAAACGAGCAACGAGCACTGTGCTGCTACAGAAAGCATTTTATTTTTTTATACTTCGAGCATTTAACGGTCATTCTGATTTTTCGTTCATTTCTATATCTTTAAAGAAAAATGTACTTAAGACGTCCGCACATACCAAAGTATTGCCAGATACAATTCTTCTTCTTCTTCTTCTTCTTCTTCTTCTTCATCTTCTTCTTCTTCTTCTTCATCTTCTTCTTCTTCTTCTTCTTATTCTTCTTCTTCTTCTTCTTCTTCTTCTTTTTCTTCTTCTTCTTCTTCTTCTTCTTCTCCTTCTTCTTTTTCATCTTTTTCTTCTTTTTCTTCTTCTTTTTCTTCTTCTTTTTCTTCTTCTTTTTCTTCTTCTCCTTTTCCTTTCTCTTCTTCTTCCTCATCTTCTTTTTCTTCTTCTTCTTCTTCTTCTTATTCTTCTTCTTCTTCTTCTTCTTCTTCTTGTGACGCTACAGTCCGGGGTGGACCTGGGCCTCAACCAAGATGCCTCTCCAGCCAGCACGATCTTTCGCTAGCTGTCTCCAGTTGCGCACTCCAAGTTGATTGAGGTCCTTCTCCACTTATGTGCGCCACTTTAGTCTAGGTCGTCCTCTGTTGCGTTGTCCGAATGGCACGGATTCAAATACTTTTCGGGCCGGAGCAGTGGTTTCCATACGCTTTACATGGCCTAGCCATCTTAAGCGTTGTATCCGTAGACGCTTGACCAGACGCATGTCGCTGTACAGCCCATAGAGTTCGTCATTAAATCTTCTCCTCCAGATGCCTTCAACGCAAACAGGACCAAAAATCGCACGCAGAACTTTTCTCTCGAAGAGACTAAGGGCTTCCTCATCCGCCTTTGCTAACGTCCAAGATTCCGCGCCATACAGTAGGACGAGGATGATCAAGCTGTTATATAAAGCGAACTTAGTCCTTCGAGAGAGGGCTTTATTACTCAATTGCCTCTTGAGCCCAAAGAAACAGCGATTGGCAAGAGTGATTCTGCGTTTGATTTCGGTACTGGTGTTGTTGTCCCAATTTACCGCGGAGCCGAGATAGACGAAGTCCTTGACTACCTCGAAGTTTCTGCTGCCTAGTAACGAAGTTTGAGAAGCTTTTTCTTTGACAGTTATTACTCTTTGAGTGTTGTCAGCAGCTCGAAAGAAGTGGTGCCGTAAACCTAGAATTTTGGTGTTCAACCGGAAATCGGACCTAAATCCTTTGCCTTGTGAGCGTCGCACTCTACCCACTACGCCACGGCGGCCACAACAGGTACAATCAATATAAGGAAATATAATATTTTTGAACACCACTAAATTAAATGTTTAACAATGCCCACAAGAATCATTATATCTTTTAGTGACCAAGGGTACATATAACTGAATTATTTCCGTTTTGCCTTTTGAGAGGTTTCTTACAAGAGAGATCGAATTTCAACATAAACCTAGACACACTGTCATCATTGCTTTTCACATATCTCCTAAACAAACGTAAGACTATAACAGACACACTACAGTCCGAAATAAAATGGGTTAAAATATTTTCCGCTTTTGCGCTTCATAGTGACCGGGAGTTACAAATATGAGTTGGAGCCAATCGTGGTTCCTCAAAAATTAAAGATCAAAATATTTTTATTAATGGCTCTTTGTTCACTTGAGTCCAAACATAGAGTGACTTAAAACTACGTTAACATAAATATAAAACCTTTTCTTCACACAGTTCCTAACAGTACTTTTAGTAAGAGAGAAAAGAAGAAAAGCAGAGCATTGTTGTTGGGCTTACATGCAGCGTACTAAACAACAGAGAAAAAAAGAGATAAGTACTCTTTCGGCAGCTTCTACATGCATCAACATCGTGTTTGGCCTCATGGGATTACCGCTTGACAAAGAATGGCTTGGCTTGTGTTGTCTGTTGGCTTCTGCTGTCAATATTGGTACAGCCTGCAGACTTATATTAGTTGCAAACACGTGATGAGGTTTTCTTTGGTATCTGTTCTAATACCGTTTCACTTTACATGGCTTGGCTTTTTCTTTCTGTTGCTAAGATCGGTACAGACTACATAGTTGTAAGCATGTGACTCGGGGTGGACCTGGGCCTCAATCAACATGCCCCTCCAGATAGCACCATCTTTCGCTATCTGACAGTTGGGCACTCCAAGTTGGTTAAGGCCCTTCTCCAATTGTGTGCGCTACGTCAGACTAAGCCGTTCTCTATTGCGTTGTCCCAATGGTTCAAATTTGAAGACCCTTCGCCAGCTATCGCTGTATCCAAATACACATAGCCAGGCGCATGCCGTTGAACAGCCCATAAAGTGTGTGGTTGAAACTTCTCCTCCAAATGCCATCAACGCAAACAAAACCGAAAGTCGCTTTACGGTTCATTATACCATATATAATTTCAATTTCAATTTTAAATTTTTCCTTTTAGAACAAACATATTACCAAATTGTATGTTTTCAAAGCTTAAGACTTTGAGGAACATAGGTGTCGGCGGATATCGAGAGATAAATAATTTTCTTACATTATTTTGAATTTGTACATGTGAATTATTCAAAATTAAGTGAGGTCCTGTCTTACAACAGTGTGTTCAAATTTGTTCAAGCTCATGCTGCAACCTTTGGTAACGGCGATATGGAGAATATCAATGAAAGATGGAGATAATGATGGTTGTGCAGGCCCGGTTTGGATGCTCTCTTTTCTTGTTCTGTATACGAAGTCAGCCTTTTATATTTCGGGATTGGGCAACCCTTGTGTTTCAATCTGGTAACTGCCAGCTCTATCGTCAATTTTGACATTGATATGCGTATTCAGAACGTTTTGACATACGAGCGCTATTTGTGTTGTTTACAGTAACTTAAAAGATTCATCTCGCCCACAAAATGGGATTAAATCGTGAAAAATTTTCGTGCGATTATTTTTACAACTTTTGACAGGGATTAACTCAACAGCAGTGCATCGATGAACTTAATTCAATTTTTGGCGGTGAAGCTCCATCAAAGACCAGTGTGGTGAATTCAACCGAGGTCGTAGTTCACTCAAAGACGAATTTCGTGAGGGTCGTCAAAAATCAGTTGTTGTTCCGGAAACCATTGATGCTGTGCGCCAACTGGTATTGCAAGATCGTCATGTGACATATTATAAGATGGAGACAACCTTAGGCATTAGTGGGACCAACATACATTCAATATTGCATGAACATTTGACCGTGAACAAAATTTGTTCGCGTTGAATCCTACGCAACTTGTCAAAAAAGGCTCGTGTCGATTGGTCGAAAGAAATGCTCCACAAGTACGATCGCGATGATTCAAAATACTATCGAAACACGTCTATGACATCGTGACAAGTGATGAATCGTGGATTTACGCGTATGAGTCCGAAAGTAAACCACTGTCGACTGTATAGATGTTTCAGATTGAGTCAAATCCAACAAAAGTTGCTTGCGCACCAAGCACTTTCAAGCAAATGGTCTTCTATTTTTTTGGAAAGACTGGATTTGCCGCAACCGTACCACTAGAACAAAGCAGAGAGAGAGCAATTTCGAGTGGTACAAAACCATTTGTTTGCCAGTTGTCTTCCAAGAAAACAGGAAAACCAACCGCCGAACACGGATCACTCTTCACCACGACGATGCGAGCTCTCACACATCGGCTCAAACAACTGTATTTTTAAGCACTCAAAACATCAATTTGATGAGTCATCCGCCGTATAGTCGTGGCTTGGCACCGAATGACTCCTTTTTATTCCCGGACGTAAAAAATAAAATGAGAGGTCAACGATTTCGACACCTGAAGAAGCGGTTGATGCGATCAGAATGCATGTTTTGGAGATACCTCAATCAGAGTGGCAAGAGTGCTTCGGCAATTGGTTCAAACGCATGCAAAAGTATTTTGAAAAACAAAAATCTATTTTCGATTATTAATATTTGTTTTTGTTCTCTAATCCCGGAATATAAAATGCAACCCTCGTATAACATATCACTCAATAAGTCCCTAGAGTAGCCAATAAAAACTCATTTGCTAGACACAATTTGACTTTATTCATAAACAGGAAGCTATCCTTCAAGAGTGATACAGTCAGTCCAACGCCGCTCTAACTTTTCTATATTTTTGTCCTCAAAATAGGATAATATTTTTTCCTGCGAGCAAATTTTTAAGGTCTGAAAAGAGGTAGAAGTCTGTCGGGTGGGTGCGGAAGCAATTCAAAGCCCAATTCGTCAAATTGTGAAACGGTGCATTGTCTTGAATTGACTAGAATTTTTTTCTTCTTCATATGGGACTGTTTATTTGCAATTTCTTCTTTCAAACGCACCAATAATGCCATGTAGTATTCGCTGGTGATCCTTTGGACTTTCGCAAGATAGTCGACGATAGTCGACTTTTATATTTTTGGACGCTTTGGGCGAGGTTCACGGACTGCTGTCCACTCCGCTGACTCCCGATTTGACTCTGGAGTGTAGTGCTGGATCTATGTTCCATCCATTGTGACATACCGACGCAAAAAGTCCTGTTTATTCTAGCGAAACAGCTTCAAACAGATCCCAGAATCATCGATAAGTTGTTGTTTTTGGTCCATTGTGACCAAACGCGGTACCAATTTCGAATACAGCTCTCTCATGGACAAATGTTCACGCAAAACAGTGTACACATTGCCTTCTGATATTCTTAAAGTGTCAGCTGTCTCACGCACTTTCTTTTGCGGTTTTCCAAAACGATTTTGTGCACTTTTTTGACGTTTTGCGGTGTAACCAAATCAACTGGCCTTCCAGAGCGCTCAGCATCTTTGGTGTCTGTACGGTCACGTTTAAAGTCAGTATACCACCGACAAATAGTTGTATTTGATGGAGCAGAGTTCCTGTAACACATTTCAAGCCATTGCTACGCTTGTGAGGCTTTTCTTTCCATCAAATAGCAGTGTTTAATTTACACACGAAATTCTTTTTTTTTTTTTCAATATTTCAAAAATAGCAAAAGTACCGTCACTTGAAGCACTGTAACTTGCAACCTAATAATCAGATTGTCATGAAAATTTGACAGGTATCATTTCAATGCTTGTACTTCTTAAAAATAAAATGAAAGTTAGTGGCGCCCACTATATGTCAGTCCGAGGAGTTATTGAGTGGTGTGTTAGAGGTTCTGGCGTGACGAAATTTCATTAATTTGAAAAAGAAAATGGTGTTCTCTATCCAAACCGTGTCGGAGCCTTTTTCGATGTTCAAGAAGCAAGCCTCATCCCAACTTCATCAGGACCATCCAGATTCGAATGTTTTTCGCGGAATCTGAATTAGATGTCTGGGATAATATTCGACTCCGTGCAGTATCGCTTTATTGTCTGTCTAACATCCATTCCAAGCTTTTCAGGAGCGGTAGGGGTCTGTGTCCTACGACGCTGTCAAGGTTCCTTTTCTTAGGAATTCCAACAATCCCCGTCATTTTGATAATGATGGTCATCACGATGTGTTACATCCGCTTAAGGACAAAGATAGAAATTTGGTTCGGCCCGGCCGACTTCTTGACCACACTTCCAAGAACGATTTCCTCGATTTCTTCTGACGTCGCGAGCTCGTAGATGTCCATCGGGTTATCAGCTGGGTTGTCATCAGTGTGACTGCTGACGTAGTCTCTTACTTCTAGGGTTGTGATTTCCAGTTGTTTAGGCTTGAAGCTGCTCCCAAAGAGGGATGCGAAAGCTTTCGCTTTCTCCTCTGTTGTTGTGTGCGTTGAAATAACGATATCCGGGAACTGAAGAGAAAGAAAAAAAAATCCGACTTGTGTGAAAATTTGTTGATGAACCAACATGTTTGAAGCAAAAGTTGTAGACTCCTTTCGTGGATTAGACATTTCGGATGTATCACGGTCATTTGGAATAACAACACTCAAGGAACACTAATTGTAAACTGATTCTTAAGCATCTTTATTCATAGGGCATAGACCCTATACTGCGACTCCGAAAAAGAATCTTCACTGCCAGCCTCGAGCTGGCATACATTCCAAGCACCTGGCGTACAGTGAGGGTAGCCTTCATACCAAAAATTGGTAAAGGAGACTACTCACTCGCCAAAAACTTCAGGCCTATCAGTCTCACCTCCTTTATGCTAAAAAGCTTGGAGAGGCTGGTCGAACTGCACCTGCGCAAAAACGCTTTGCGATCGCGCCCTCTGTCTCAGATGCAACATGCCTACCAGCGCGGAAAATCTTGCGAGACTGCACTTCAAAATCTCGTCGGTAGAATTGAAAGTGCACTTTACAGGAAAGAATACGCACTGGACATTTTCATCCACATAGAGGGCGCCTTCGACAATGAGACTTTCGATGGTATGTGTAACGCGGCCAGGAATCACGGCGTAGAAAAATCATTGCTGTTGTGGATAAGAGCAATGCTTATGAACAGGACTATAATCGCGGGGGCGGAGTGTGGCAAGTTTGTAATGTCGGAGGTTAACAGGGATGCCCCCAAGGCGGCGCGGCGTCCTGTCTCCCCTTCTATGGTGCATGTTGGTCGATTTTTTGCTTTCCGCTTTGAATAGTTCCATCACCTACGCCCAGGCTTATGCAGATGATGTAGCCGTACTGGTTACCGGACCGTGTCTTGCGGCCGTCAGTGCACGCAGGCAAGCGGCTCTTGACATGATCGATAGCTGGTGTACTAGGAATGGGCTTGCAGTCAACCCTCTTAAAACTGAGGTTGTTCTCTTTACGAGAAGGAGGAATATAATTGGTTTGACTCCACTGATACTTAACAGCGTCAATATCCCACTTTCTAATGAAGCCAAATATTTAGGTGTTATCCTGGACAGTAAACTTCCCTGGAAAAGACACATTGAGACAATAACCTCCAAGGCGCTGTCAGTCTTCTGGCAATGTAAGGGAGTTTTTGGCAAAATCTGAGGTCTATCACCCAAAAGATCCATTTGGATCTACACGGTAATGATACGACCACTTCTCTCATTTGCATCAGTCGTTTGGTGGCACAAGCTTTCCCTCAAATACCTGACTGCTGCTTTCATTAAGCTTCAAAGAACAGTTTGTCTCGGCTGCACAGGGGCTTTCCCCAGCACGCCTGGTTCTGCTCTTGATGCTCTGATTAATCTCCCCCCCCCCCCCCCCCTCCTTGATCTTCGCATCATGGAATGTACACTCAAGGCAATCTCTCAATTAAAAAGGAATGGTCTTTGGTTCCACTCGCACTGGAGCTTTGAAGACCTCGCTAACCGCTTCTCCTATGACACTACTCTCATGGACATGGCGTCTGATGCGAGGTCGCCAATATACAGTTACGACGCTTATACAAAGTCGACTTTCCCCGTGTCCTGGATTGGCTCTGGTGAGAAGCTGAACCGGGAAGGAATGTAGTCGAATTTTCATGGACAACTGAGGGTTCTGGAGCTGGGGCCTTCGAGGAAAACGACAACATCAGACTTCACGCCTGTTTAGGTAATTTCGTGTCGATCTTACAGGCGGAAGCCTTCGCGATCCTAATGGCCACCAACTATATTGTGAAGAATAGGTGGAAGGGAAGAAGTATCTGCGTCTGCAGTGACAGTCAAGCTGTGCTCAAGGCCTTACTCAACCCTTTAACCACTTCTAAGATAGTTCAAGAATGCAAGTCCCTTAATTTTGTCTTCTTCTTCTTCTTGTGGCGCTACAGTCCGGGGTGGATCTGGGCCTCAACCAACATGCCTCTCCAGCCAGCACGATCTTTCGCCAGGTGTCTCCAGTTGCGCACTCAAAGTCGGTTGAGGTCCTTCTCCACTTGTGTGCACCACATGAATCTAGGTCGTCGACTGTTGCGTTGTCCCAATGGCACGGATTCAAAGACTTTTCGGGCCATCTTAGGCGTTGTATCCGTAGACGCTTGACCAGGCGCATGTAGTTGTACAACCCATAGATTACGTCATTAAATCTTCTCCTCCAGATGCCATCAACGCAAACAGGACCAAAAATCGCACGCAAAACTTTTCTCTCAAAGAGACTAAGGGTTCCTCATCCGCATTTGCTAACGTCCAAGATTCCGCGCCTTAAAGTAGGATGGGGATGATCAAACTGTTATACAAAGCGAACTTAGTCGTTCGAGAGAGGGCTTTCTTACTCAATTGCCTCTTGAGCCAAAAAAAACAGCGATTGGCAAGAGCGTTTTGCGTTTGATTTCGGTACTGGTGTTGTTGTCCCAATTTACCGCGAAGCCGAGATAGACGAAGTCCTTAACTACCTCGAAGTTTCTGCTGCCTAGTGTGACGCTCCGTCCGAGACGTCAATGTTGTGTGTCCTTCCTTGATGACAGCATGTACTTAGTTTTGCCCTCATTTACCGCCAGACCCATTTTAGTCGCTTCCGCTTCAATGCCAGCAAACGCCTCATTGACGGCTCGCTGTGTTCGTCCAATCACGTCAATGTCATCAGCGTAAGCTAACAATTGAACTGACTTCTGGAAGATCGTGCCTCTGGTGTTGACTTGTGAGTTACGCACGATCTTCTCGAGGATGATGTTAAAGAAGTCACATGACAGTGCGTCACCTTGTCTTAGGCCTTTTTTGACATTGAAGGTCTCGGTGAGTTCGCTACCGACTTTGACGGAGCAGCGAGAGTTCTCCATCGTCATCCTACACAATCTGACGAGTTTGGTAGGAATGCCAAAACTAGACATGGCACTGTATAGCTCATCTCTATGCACACTGTCATATGCAGCCTTGAAATCGACGAATAGGTGGTGAGTGTCAATTTGCATTTCTTGGGTATTTTCTAGGATCTGCCGTAATGTGAAGATCTGCTTTATAGTGGACTTGCCTGGTCTGAAACGACACTGATAGGGACCTTTCAGATTGTGGACAAACGATTTCAAAGAGTCACACAATACTTCAGAGTAGTTTTTCTTCGGAAAACCAAGAAATTACATTAAATGAAGGTTACTGCCTGGTAGTACAATGGTCCAGTATTTGAGTCTGAGCTCTCCAGAGTAGTATATCCCAACCTCCTCCCTTTAGACCCCGGGTCTAAAGGGTTCGACGAGGGAGTTCTCTCTCTCAGCCACCAAAACTTTCGATGTTGTAACGCAACATCTCTCTTATCCCGACTCGACACCGCCATACTAAAGCGGAGGAGATCTTCCTCAACTCGTTGTGCGACGGAACGGTCGTAGTTGAGTCGCCCATCCACAGTTGAACGGGCGATGTGAAAGAGGAGCGGTACCCCATTTATGTCTTGTATAAGACCATGGCTATCAAAATGGAGAAATGCTTCTGGGGGGACGAAGCCAGCTTGCCGTACCCTTTCGTGGTACTGTGGGTTAGGGTAGTACGCCCCAGAGATCAAGTTATTAACCGAGTTCATCGCTTTCGCAGTGTGACCTCGAATCAACTTCACCATGAAATTGTCCACTCGTATCAGTTTTTCCCTTTTGTATAAGACCTCATTGGAGTAGAATTTTATGTACTGGGACTCTGGTGTTCTGTAGAGGCGAAGGCAAGCCCTAAGACAAGCCCTCTCAAACACTCGAATCTTTTCCATCAAGCTTGCACTAACATTGAACCACACGGGACAGCCATAGGTGAGCACTGGCCGTATGAGGGCCATGTAGCAGATTACCTTTACCCTCGCATCGAGCTGGCCGTTGTAAAACAGTCTCTTTGTAAGAGCAAAAGCGCCTCGGGCTCTGGCCAGAGCTGCATCTACATGTTTGTTAAAATATAGATACTGATCTAGCCAGATCCCCAGGTATCTGACTACAGTCCTTTACGTCAGTGGTTGCCCGTGCCGTCCAACAATTGAGAACTTTCGCCAATTCTTTTTTGTATCCGCCGAAGCCTTATACAACGGCGTTCTGAAGAGAATGGTTTCCGACTTCTGAAAGTTGATTAACTTCCAGTCATCGCAATCTCTCATGAATGAGTCAAAGTCACCCTGCGCTAGCGTAGTGATGTCCTCGATTTTTTTGCCTGATCTGTACACGATCAAGTCGTCGGCATACACAATTGCGTGAGGAAGAGAACTTATTAGATCGCTCAAGAAAATGTTGAACAGGATCGGCGAATTAACGGCACCCTGTTGGAGATCATTTTTCACTTCAAAAATACCTGTAGAGGTCACGTTGCCATTCTTGACTACGAACCGCCTACCAGTAAGCATGTTATGCAGCAGGTACAGCAATGGTTTGCCAAGCCTAGCCGATTGAGCTTGTAGAAAAGTCCTTCTAACCATACGGTGTCGAAGGCCTTCTCCAGGTCAATCAAGCAAGCCCCCGTACATTGTTTCTGGCTCTTATACCATTGAATATCCGGCACCAGTTTCGACGCGGCATGAATAGTGTCATGCCCCGCTCTGAAACCGAATTGGTAATCCGGAATTATATGTTTGTCCTCTGTCCAGTTGATCAGAGCTCTATTTATCACCTTCTCGAATACCTTGCTGATGTTCGGGAGGAGACTAATTGACCGGAGGTTGCACGGATTCGAAGAATCTTTTCCTCGCTTGGATATGGGTTGTACAATCGCAGTTTTCCAATGCTCCGGATAATGTGCATTATTCAGGGCATTGTTAAACAGGATTGTGTACATAGTAACCACTTCCAGGGGCAGGTGTTTTAGCACAATGTTGGAGATCCCATAGATTCCAACTGACTTTTTCTTCTTTAGTGATGCGAAGACCGCTTGAAGATCTGCCTTCGAAATGAACGGGGGATGCACCGCTTCGTCGGCGATGACATTATCTGCCATATTATCGTCATTGAACACGACAAAGCCACTTTTCTCAGATCGCATTCATTGTCGCTAATAAACTGTATATTCTCCATGTTCATGAAAGATCAATAGCTGGCACAATTACCTGTATTGCTGTGACCTGTTTTCGCCGCACAATTTATTTATATATTTTTCGACAAAAGAAAAACTAAGTCTACCCATACATTAACAAATAATTAAATAGCAAAAGTCAGGAATATATCGCCTGATAGTTCAAAGCATTACCCTTTCCTTCCAGACCATTCTTCCCTTGTCAAGTGAAGAAACCTCCATTTTGTTAATTTATTTTATAAATCTGCTCTTCAGAGACCAGATGACCATTGTTTAAATTCACTTTCTAACCTTAAATCTTAAGTTTTCAACAATTAAAGTAACCAGCGAAGCACTTATTCCCACCACAAAGGTCATCCAACACACAGACAGATGTGCGATCGTTAGCGGTCTAAAGCTGTCCTCATCGTTTGACCGAAACAGCTGCAAGTAGTTCGTGGCCACGGCCATATCGAAAACATCTGTTTCCCACTTTTTGAACAGCCCCGTCTGATACAGCTGCAGCAGAATGGCGTCAAAATTGCTCAAGAATGGCGAATCCATTTGCATGGTGAACGTGAGGAACCTGTGCGCCAACGGACACTTGGAAACGTGCATCGGTGGGTTCTTTAAGTATTTCTGCTGCCCAATGAAAAACTTTGCCCGATCTTCTGCCATCACGAATGCATATGTCCCGTTCAAGCTTTTCCGGTACTCCTCAACGAAGTCCATCTCCTCAATGCGAAATATGTTGCGGTGGCGAGGGTGAAATACGTCCGTCGAGCTAATCAAGCCCGATTCAAAAGTCGAAGTCAGGATTTTCAGCCCGCTCTGGTAGAGCTCCTCGAAGGTGTCGATTTGCTTGCCCTGTACAGTGGTGGTGAGGAACGCCGACAGAAACGCCAGGTAAACGTTCGTGAAAATCAGCCCGTAGCAGAATATTTGCATCTCCAGGATGATGGCTCGAAGCGTCAGCGGCATAGACATCGATGGCATGTAAAGGAACTGCGTCAGGCAGCGAGAGAAGACCGGACCGTACTCACTAACTCTCTGGCTAAACCGCAGCCCCAAGTAACTGACGAGCGAAATGTAAATAAAGCTCACGCCCAGAGATCCCCAGACCTTGCTGTCGAAGGGGAGGATTAAATACATGTATGACGGGATCTCCCCGACATACGGCACCAGGGCTTGCCACTGAACCTGTGCGATGGGATAACTCCAAGCGAAAAGGTCGGGATTGAAGTAAGTAAATGTGTGCAGAAGGATATCGATCTTGCGCTCTCCCAAGAGCTGGTATCCGTCGGAAATATCAAAGCTGCTCTGGTTTTTCATGTTCTCCATTTTCTTGAAGGTAGCGTTGTGTCGCTGCACAAAGGCGCGGAAAATCTCTGCATTGACCCCTGTAGCTCTCATAATGCCATTCTTGTCGTGATAGATGAAAACCCTGGCCCCGTCCTGCAGAAGTGGGGCGTAGAATGTATATCCCTGCAGGTCGTAGACTCGATCCGGAAAGTATTCCTCAATGGGGGAGTTTGTCAAGTTGTCCAAAGTAACCGTTGGAAACGGGTTGTAGCCTAAGACTTGACTATCACACATTACAACTAAATTCACGATTCCCAGCTGGAGACAGATTTTGAAGAAGCGTAGCAACACGTCCTCGTCCCTTGTGAGATTCTGCAGAACGAACACCATTTTTGATGAGTGGATGTGCAGCAACGTCTGGTTTACCAATTTCATCATCTTCTGGTTCTGAATGTTATCCATGAAAACAAAGCTCATCGACCTTCCGCCCAGAAGTTGACTCAAAGGCATAGCCTGGCCGATGTCGCCTTCTATGAGTACCACAGGGACAACAGTGCTGTGCCAGCGAACGAAGCTATCAAATCCCGTCAACTCATACTCCACGACACTCTTTTGCGAGAACATCACAACAGACTGGATCTCCTCCTGCGACCGGATGAATTCGGAAATTCGGTTAAGTTGATCAAAGTTGATTCCTAGGACTGCGTGCGCCTGAAACAGCAGCAAGACTTGAAGGATAATTGCACACATTTCGTCTGCAACTGATTGACTGCATGCGATAAGACCCCGGACTTATATTTAGAAGCTTCTGTTTGAGTGACGGTGATTTATCGGCCTTTGAAGTAATTTGTGTAAACTTTGCATTTGCAATTCAAGACCAGAAGGGGAGCGGGTCAATTCCGAAATGTTTACATTTCAATTATATCCGATGGAGGGTTGCTGATAGGATAATTGCCAACAGAACGGCGGAGGCTTGTGAATGACGCCGCTGTTCGCCGGAAATATGACTGAGGTGCATTTAGTTGTTAACTTTACTGAAGTATGAAAACTATCAAAGATTGTTCATAATTTCGTATCGCTGATTTCTCAGGGGCTTGATAGGAAATCTGTTGAAAATGATGAAATCGGTATGACAGTGTATTGAACACAAGTTTCCTTAAATGGCACAATGGGACATTACCGAAATGCGAGATGTTAATGTTAATGTGTTTAAGAAGTGAAAGATTTTGAAGTAAACCACAACAACGCTTCAACAAACACTCAGGAATTGATAAAACTACTGACAAATGGAAATGTTGGAATGTGGAAACCAATGCCAGTTGGTGAAGTATGTGCCTTTTCTGACTGTATAGTTTTAATAGTCGCCGCGATTGAACCAACGTAGCCCGATCAGCTAGTACTCGTATAGAAGAATTTAAAAGAGGTTTACCGGTATGAAGTGAGCGTCAAGATAAAAATGTCTCGATAGGGAACATTTGTTGTAAACGAGCCCTAATTTTTTTTTTTTTTTTTTTTTTGTTTGCTATGACATCTGTGAAAAATATTTAGTATACATCAAGTTATTGAACAGACAACATCATATTTTTTCATCCTGTTTAAAATGTCGAATTTTGTACCAGAAATTGATGATTTGCGGAAAGCATTAGTTTTTTGTTTTCATTTGAAGAAAAGTGCTGCAGAGTCGCATCGAATGCTTGTCGAGGCATATGGTGATCATGCTCTATCAGACGCAACATGCAAAAGATGGTTTCAACGGTTCAGAAATAATGACTTTGATGTGAGAAATGAAGAACGTGGAAGACCACCAAAAAAGTTTGAAGGCGCCGAATTGCAAACGATATTGGATGGAGATGACACTTTGAGTCAGAAGCAAATGGCAGCAATGTTAAATGTTGCACAACAAACAATTTCTGACCGTTCAAAAGCTATGGGAAATATCAAAAGTGTGGAAAATGGAATGAATTAAATGAAAGACAGATGGAAAATCGAAAAAAAATTTGTGAAATTTTGCTTCAAAGACACGAAAGAAAATCGGTTTTGCATCGGATTGTTACTGGCGATGAAAAATGGATTTATTTTAAGAATCCTAAACGGAAAAAATCATGTGTCTGGGACAACCATCAACATCAACTGCAAAACTAGATCGATTCGGCAAGAAGACAATGCTGTGTGTTTGGTGGGACCAGAAAGGTGTGCTGTACCACCAGCTCCTGAAACCTGGTGAAACCGTTAATACTCATCGCTTCCGACAACAAATGATCAATTTAAACTATGCATTGATCGAGAAACGACCACAATGGGTCGACACGAACGACACGGCAAGGTAATTTTGCTCCATGACAATGCACTTGCACACAAAGCAAAACCGGTTCAGGATACAATCAAAACACTTGGCTGGGAGCAGCTACCCCATCCGCCGTATTCACCAGACTTGGCTCCTTCCGACTACCATTTGTCTTCATCGATGGGACACGCATTGGCTGAGCAGCACTTTGATGAGGAAGTCGAAAAATGGGTGTGTGATTGGTTTGCTTTAAAAGACGAACAATTTTATTGGCGTGGTATTCATAAATTGCCAGAAAGGTGGTCAAAATGTGTAGAAAACAATGGCCAATACTTTGAATAAAATGTTTTTACTTTTCCATTAATAATTAGTGTTTTTTTCGGTGTACCTGTTAAGATAAGACCCCGCCCGCGAACGCCTCATGATTATCCACCTCAAGGCTGAATTCGAGAACATCACCCTAATTTGCCTTCAGGCCCTGACAGAGGAGAAGGATGGCAATACTAAGGATTCTATGATATTTTAGAAGGAGCATACGATAAAATAAGAGTTAAGATTCCTTAACTTCAAACCTCTTTTTCATATGTTAAAGAAGTAGGTTAACATGAAACTAATGACCACAGCGTCCCCCATTTAATCGAGAAATTCTCGCCAGTCTGCTTGGCACACTTCGGGTGTATGTCTTACATTCTTCTGGTTTAATTTTCGTCCACTCTTATTCGATTAAGCACTTCAATTTCGTTATATTCCGTTATATTCGTCTTTTGAACAATTCTTAGCTTAAGTACAACCCAGATGTTTGCAATTGATGACAGGTCGGGACTCTGTGGTGGCCATTGTAGGACGTTAATATTGTTGTATTCAATATGTTTTTGAACAATTTCTACTCGATGAATTGGTGCATTATCTTGTTTTGGGAAAAAATCACCTTCCATAAGTCTCTGTACTTCAGGTATTATTACGTCGTTTAATATATTTAAATACACAGCAGCTGTTACTTTTCCCTCCAAGAAAACAGTTGAAGCAAATGCATCGTCACATCATAATACTTTTATCCTAGTAAACGTTATTTAGGCCATGGCTGTGCTTTAAGCGGATCATTGTGTCATTTGTCCAAAACAATTTATCCCAAAGTTCAATGGGTTTTAGGAAATTTTCCCAAAATTCAATGGAACTACATTTTGCTTGCTTGTGGACAAAATTTTGAGCGCAACTCCTCCCTCTTTCCGGCTTCGTGTAATCTGTGTCGAATGGTATGGTTTTGATGGCGGCGTTGGGGTCCTCTTTTGTAGAATAGCTCTGATTTTTATAACTGAGAGAGAGGGATCAGCATATGAATTAAATTTTATCCCTGCGTCCTGTCGCTCTGTAGTAGTTCTGATTCGGCCTGGCCTAATAATTGGATCGAATTTTTCTATTTTAGTGTCTAATTACATACTCATCCAAGAAAAGGAGCTGCCTTGCAAAGTCTGCCGTGCAGATAAGAATTAACTGCGCAAAAACTGAGAAAGTTTCTGTATGTATGTAATTTATGCTAGCATCTGTATATTATAAGCGTTTAGAGAATGCAATACCAGTATACCGAAAATCCGGATGCAGTCAAAACAGGTATTACACACAGTTATTAAAACGAGGGTTGCCTTTTACATTTCGGGATAAGAGAACAAAAACAAATATTAATCATCAAAATTAGCTTTATTGCTTTACAAAATATTCCCCATTAAGATCTATATACTTTTGTATGCGTTTCTACCAATTGTCGAAGCACTTTTGCAACTCTGATTGAGGTATCTCCATCTATCTCATTTCATGCCGGTATACCTGGTATTTATGTTACAAAACTATTTATCAAGTGAATAAACCTTATTTTTTCGTTAATAAAATTTTTCAATGAAAAAAAGTCTGATAAAAAAATTTTGGTGTCCGGCTACTGAAAATCAAATGTCCGGAAACTAAATATTACTGTCCGGATACTAGCGCAAACTGATTTTTTTAAGGCCACTCTGATTGCGGTCTCTCCAAAACGTGTATTCTAAACGCATCAACCGCTTCTTCAAGTGTCAAAAAACGTTGACCTCCCATTTCAATTTTTTACGTACGGGAATAAAAAGTGCCAAGCCACGACTATAAGGCGGATAACATCATCAAATCGATGTATTTAGTGCTAGAGAGCTCGCATTGCCGTGGTGAAGAGTGATTCGTCTTCGGCGGTTGGTTTTCCTTATTTCTTGGAACACAACTGACAAACAAATGTTTGTGTATCACTCAGAACTGACTGTTATGCGTTGTTCTATGGGTATGGTTGCGACATGTCCCATTTTCCTGATAAAACAGACTTCGACCAATTGCTTGAAAGTGCTTGGTGCGCAAGCTACTTTTGTTGGATTTGGCTCAATTTGAAACACCCATACAATCGACAGTGGTCTACTTTCGGACTCATACGCGTAAATCCACAATTCATCACTTGTCACGATGTCATAGACGTGTTTCGATAGTATTTTGAATCACCGCGATCGTACTTTTGGAGCATTTCTTTCGACCAATCAGAGCCTTTTTTTGAGCGATTGACAAGTTGCGTAGGATCCAACGCGAACAAATTTTTTTCACGGTCAAATGTTCATACAATATTGAATGTATGCTGGTCCCACTAATGCCTAAAGTTGTCTCCACCTCACGATAGGTCACATGACGATCTTGCAATACCAGTTGGCGCACAGCAACAATGGTTTGGAAAGAAATTCGTCTTAGAGTAAACTACGACCTCGGCTGAATTCACCATACCATCAATAAACACTGGTCCTTGATGGAGCTTCATCGCCAAAAATTGAATTAATACACGTTGAGTTAGTACACGTCGAAAGTTGTAAAAAATAATCGCACGAAAATTTTTACGATTTAATTCCATTTGTTGGGTGAGTAGACTGCGACGCTCACACGCCGAAGGGTGTAGGTTCGATTCCCAGCTCAACGCCAATTTTTCAATTTTTTTTTCACGGCACCACTTCTTTCGAGCTGTTGACAACATTCAAAGAGTAATAACTGTCTAAGAAAGCTTCTCAAACTTCGCCGTCCGGAGTCGTCGCAAAAAACTGTAGGTCCCTTCTACTCGTGAGAGAACAGTAGCGCGCACAACACGAGTGGTTGATGAGCAAGCTAGGCCCTGGTCCCCCTGTGGACTGTCGCGCCGACAATTATTATTGTTGGGCGAGATGAATCTTTTAAGTTTCTGTAAACAACACAAATAGCACCCATATGCCAAAACGTTCTGAGTGCGTATAACCTTAAAAATGTCAAACTTCACGATAGGGCTGGCAGTTGCCAGATTGCAACACTAGGGTTGCCTAATCCCTAAATATAAAAGGCAACCAAACTTCGTACCTTAAAATACGGGTACAGATTTCGTGTATTGTACCTTAAGGCTGTTAGTTCAATGCGAAGTGATCTAATAATATATACAACATTTTGCAATTACGTTTTATTCTCGTAACTATCTACATGCACTGATGAAGAGTAATAATGTTAGTTTTGATTGTAAATTTATATAAAATATCCGAAAAATATTACATTAACTTTAGTACTATTCAATTTGCTGCAGAAAAATAAATTTCCTACTAAGAAAACTTATTTCATATTTAATTCTTTACTACATGGTTTAATAACTGAGATTTACATTTTTTTAAATTATGCATTAATTAAAGTAATTGTTTTAGATTCAAAAGTAGGGATTTAGAACCCAATGTATTTCAAGAACACGGCAATAATTCGGCTTGCCGTTATTATATCATTTAGTTGCTAATCAAGGGCGAGTAGTAAAATGTAAGAAATGCACCCAAGAAATTAACTGTCAAAGACGATCCACAAGTGACAACTGAACTAAACATTAATTTAAAAACTATAAATAATGTAGCAAATAATGAAAATGATTCAAAAACCAAAATCAGTAAATAATTATTTTCAAAATTAAAGGAAATCTTTTTTTATATCGAGTTATGTGAAATCCTGGCTCGTACATTTACTTCACTTTAACTTCAGAATGCTCTGCTCTTCTTTTGTATCGAGTTTGCCAAAATTTAACAACTTCACAAAATGAAATCAAAATGGTTACATACTTTTCTCCATAACTTTAAAAAAGGTTCTATTACAAAAATATTGATTTCTCTTAGATTTTTTATCTTGAAGATACAGATCCATCCGTAATTCATTATAAAACAAATTAGAGAATGCAAAAGCAAATGTTCCAAATCCAAAGAAACAAAACAAAAGATTAGAAATGGAATATAAACTTAAAAACAGAATTTAATTTTTTTGAAGAACATAGAATGAATATTTGTTGAGAATACCACACACAAATGTGGAGTCAGAACGAGCTTTTTCGGCTGCTCAATATTAATAATAATAATTGGGTGGCGCTACTGTCCATCGGAGGAGGCCCAGAGACTTAATCACATAGAGTATATTAAGTAAAATATTTTGATGACATTTTTTTTATATAATATTGATATTTATTTTTCCGATATTATAAGTTCTAATAGGGGAAAAAATATTATTAAAAATATTGTATTCCCTGATTTGAATGCATAAAAGTTTACTTCTGGTTGTAAAACAATAATTTCGAACAACTTTGTACGCAAGTAGGTACTTTATTGCGCAAAAAAAATTTTACCAAAATTTATTAAAATATGTCGGTAACAAGCAATAGCAAGTTTAGTGCAAGAATTTAAGTCTACACATTCGTTGTGTGATGTTGCCTCGTCAGTTAAACTGTACGTTGAAGTGTCGAAAATATCGCTTCCGTAACAAACAATCGAGATCATTCAATCTTCCAATTTTTCTCAAGAATAAGGCATCGCCTAAGCCACATTTTGAGGCACTTGGCGAAAGAATATTGGTTAAAGCTCGTTACAAAATAAAGCTGACTCAAGAATTGAAGCCGTTGAGCAATTTGAAGCAACCTACTTACGTTCTCCCATAAATGTTTTGGAAAAAAACGCGCCAAGATGATAAATTTCGTGGCAAAATCTTCTTCAGTGACAAAGGTGCTTTTTGGCCCAATGGGTTTGTCAATAAGTTGGTTTGTAGAAAAACCACATGTGCGTCATTCACAAAAATAACTGTTTGTTGGTATTCTTGGGTCTTTTTTTTCGTCGACGATAGCGAATGTAACTGCCTTGATTACTGACTATTTTTGGCTCGAATTTTGAAGAGTTAGTATGGTGAGCGTGTTATTATAGGGTTAGGTTGGATCCCACGTTTGTGCGATTTAACGCAGTTTGACTATTTTCTATGGGGGCTACATTATGTCATTGACTTATGCGAACAAGTCGACGACGTTGAAAGAGCTTAGAGTCAAACGAAATGTATAGTCGAGTCAATGAAAATTGAATAAAAGGAATCGAGAGTTGCAAAAGTGTAATCGCTGGAAGACGATTTCCATTCATTCATTGCTTTCGTTGAAATTAAAATTTTTGAGATATCGCAAAAGGTTTGCGCCTTATTTGAAAAAATTGTTTGACATTCTGGCATAAATGTTATAATAATTGTTGGCGCTACAGTACACAGAGGGACCAGGGCCTAGCTTGCTCATCAACTACTCGTGTTGTGCGCGCTACTGTTCTCTCACGAGTAGAAGGGGTCTACAGTTTTTTGCCGACTCCGAACGGCGAGATTTGAGAAGCTTTCTAAGACAGTAATTACTCTTTGAGTGTTGTCAGCAGGTCGAAAGAGGTGGTGCCGTGAAAGATTCGAAAAATTGGTGTTGAGCTAGGAGTCGAACCTAGACCCTTCGGCGTGTGAGCGTCGCACTCTACCGACTACTCCACGACGGTCACGGTATAAATGTTAACATATATAAAAAATGTTAAAATACTATATAGATACTAATATACTCGAACACTCGAACACATTTTTCATTATTAAAAAATATATAAATTAATAAATTATTAAATAAGCACATATATATATAAATATTTCATACTTAAATATATAAAAATATATTAAAATATAAAATATATTAAATAACCTGGCTTATAAAGGGTCTATAAATTACGGTTTGTGAAAGATGACGTAACTTCTATTATTCCATTGTTATTATTCTATTAGAACAAGTGTTGAAAAGCTGCTGTCAATGTCCGTCGTTTCAATATATGTAATTCAGATAAGCAACAATAATGTTGTTACTTCATTACGAAGAAAGCTGCTTCTGAAAGTCATTGTATTTTGGTGGAAGTTAATTGTAAACATGCTGACGGAATGTGCCAAAAGTGGTTTAAACAATTTAAGAGCGGTGATTTGGCTTGGAAAATCCTGAGCACCCAAAAAAGTTTGAAATTGATGAATTGGAAGCATTGCTTTATGAAGATTGTTGCCAAACACAAGAAATACTCAGAAAATATGGAAATCACTCAAGCAGACATTTCAAAACGTTTAAAAGCAGTAAGATATACTAAGAGGTAAGTAAATTGGGTTTCACATAAAAAACTCGAACGAATTAAGTTATGTACCCAATAAATTAGCTATTTTAATAAATAAATAGTAGTTTACCTGGTATGTGGTCGCCGTGGAGTAGTGGGTATTCCCGGCTGAACACTTCGAATTTTTCACGGCATTATCTCTTTCAAGCTGCTAACACCACTCAGAATGAGTACCAATTGTCTAAGAAAGCTTCTCAAACTTCCCCGTATGGAGTCGGCAAAAAACTGTTGGTCCCTTCTACTCGTGAGAGAAAAGTAGCGCGCACAACACGAGCAGTTGTTGAGCAAGCTAGGCCCTGGTCCCCCTTTGGACTGTAGCGCCAACAATTATTATTATTATTAAGAAGCGTTAAATTAGCCCTTTTTTAGATCAATAATTAAGATAATAAAACGCAAGACATTTAAAAACACAACAACGCAATTTAATGTATGTAAGTTAATATTTTTTAATTGTATTTTCTGCATATGGGCTCGTAATACGACCATTCTTTTAATAAAGGATCCCCCTAAAAAGTCATCAATCCCTACAGAAACGTTAAAATGAAAGCAATGAAATAACTAAGAGACCAAAACAGCAGACGACGGAAAAAGTTTCGAAAAAACTTTTCATTGAGAATTTCTATAATTTTGACTACCTGAAGGTTGAGAAATCGCTCTTGCTGGAGCCGCTACGTTCGGCAGGATACTAAATAGAGACCCAATATTGAGTCGGACCTATTTTAATTAATTGGCTTGTCGGATTAAGAGCAGCTCCAGAGTAAATACTGGTGTGGGTAATCAGCTCGTGTGAAAATTTCGTCAATTTCAACACAGCTTTGCCTTTTACCATGTTTTTTTTTTCTTATAATTCGAGCGCACTAAATTGATTGTTTATACCCCTAAATGAGTGGAATTAAGTCACAGCACGCCGAAGGTAAAGAGGACGAGAGGGAAAGGAGGTACCGATGCACATTGGTTTTAAATGCCTGTGGATTGAATTGTGGGGGGGGGGGGTGGTTTGGTAAATTGGACTGGGAAGAGCATTCCATATTCGTGTGGTACGGCTGAGGAGCGAATCTCTAAACTTAAATGTACCTCCGAAGGTGGGCTTAAGGGTGAAGGGGTGAGCATTCCTAGCGAGGCGGGTATTGCGGGTGACTTCTTGAAAGGGAGGAATGCAGCTGGCTTACTCGTTTCGTCGATTTCGTCGATGTTCAAGCGAGTCGATTGACTTCGCAGCATTATTATCACCAATAAGTTTTATCGCTCGATGTTGGATTCTATCTAATAGGTGCATAGGGGTCTTAGGAGCACCGAACCAGATAGGAGCGTTGTACTCAAGCTTTGGGCTGATGTACGCCTTAAATATTGTTGACAGGTCAGAAGGGGTGAAGTATTTCTTGCATCGCTTTAAGAAACCTACACATTTCGCTGCATTTTTGGCGATCTCGAATATGTGATGAGTTAATACTCGTACCAAGGATGGAAAGTCGTTCAGTTTCAAAAATGCAGGAGCCATTCATAGATAATGGCAGGTTGTTTTGAAAACGCTTTAGTGACACTGGACAACACTGAGTTTTGTAAGCATTAAATTCCACTTTATTTTTTTTACCCCAATCAATTATGCTGTCAAGATCGGAATTTAATCAGGTTAACATACGCTGCCTTTCCAAGTCAATGGCCGAAGAGGAGGGACGTGAGCCGTGGAATGAATATGAAAAGCTGAGGGTACTGTCATCAGCGAAGGAGTGAATTGAATTAGAAGTGACATATTTACCGATATAGACGAGCTAGTGTTGAAAGCAATCGGCAAACCTCTCCCTACACCAGCGATCATTTAATGAAGGATTTACTTTGCAATTTTCAACAAGGCAACTAATTCCTCTGTCTGCCACTTCGAGTTTACTCGTTCCGGTTCCATATGAAGTCAGTGTCCCCATTTAACAATCTGACCGCGCTTTCCGAGAGAGACTTAATGCTCAGGTTTTAAGAATACACCCGGGAATAAGAAAAGTCTTAAATAAGTAAAAATAAATTATTTACTTATAATGTACGATATAAAGTAAACCGACATACAATTATACAGGACTGTCAAAAGTTTAACAAGTTTCTTGCTTGACTTATCCTTCTTCATCCTTCAAATTCGAGATGAGATGTCGAAAGCCGATTCTTGACACGAAAAAAATCGGAGGAAGGGATTTTTTGCATCGAACTGAATTTGAGATAAAAGGATGATATACTACGACAGCCCCAAGAAGAAAATATAGTATGCAAAGCTTTGTGAACCTGTTTCATCATTAATTGTTAACTATTGACAATGACGCCAAGGGAAAACACCCTTACTAACTTACTTAGTTACTTATCAGGCCTTCGACCCATGAAGAGTCTGACGGTCCCGGGCACTCTGTTTTCAGTTGTCAAGACCAAGCTCTCTAGCGTGCGTAAACATTTGATCTCTATACTAGAGGTTCGGCCTACCCCTCCTTCTCGAACCCGAAGGCTGGCATTCGAAGACCCTCTTAGCCGAAGCGTTGTGGTCCATTCGCTCGATGTGGCTGAGCTTCTGTAGTCGACGGAATTTCGCCTTTTGAACTACGTCCACCCTGACACAGTACAATTCGCTGTTGTGTTTATTCGCCTTCGTCGCAGACATTGCCATATATTCGTTGCAGAATTTTATTTTCAAAGAAACCAAGAATCCACTCTGCCGTTTTGCTTGCTGTCCACCACTCGGAAAACATGACAGAAAACTTTGTCAATCACAACTAATAGACGTGTAAAGTCTCGAAATTAGGTTCTTCTTATTTGGCTTTATAAAGTTCCTAAAAATGGATAAATTTTCACTTTTAAATAAAATTTTTAAAAGAAGTATATCCGTAAGAAAATTAATTGCAACCGTTCTCAAAATAAATGTTTACAACAGAAGACAGGAAAAGCTATCTCTATGCAGCATACTCGAAGCCAAGCAAATTAATCTAAGAAAACAAGTTCAAACAGTTCCCCCACCTTTACTCCCTTCAACATTTTGCATAGAGCTCTTTAGGAGTAAAAACGTTCCCTCGAAAATTATAAATAATTTCCAGCGATGATTACAAATAACGACCTTTAATAAAATGTTGATCTGAGAAAATCGTCAGCTGGGTAAATCGAACGAAATTGAAAGAAATAAAAAAGATTTGAGGAAAAAATTGCCCTCACTTACACCCTTTTAACGCTGGAGGAATCATGCAGCAGAAGGTGCATTGCCGTGACCAGGATTCGAACCTGGGTTACCACGGCCACAACGTGGGGTCCTAACCACTAGACGATCACGGCTAATGAGGGTATATTTAACGGTTTGTTTAATTTTTGGTCTGATGCCGATATTGGGTTGTATTGTTTTTGAATGTGCGAATATTGATTTGTTCTCCTTCAGTATAATAGAAGGAAATGAAAGAGTATTTCATATGAACGGCAAGCTAACTAGTTCACATTGTCTTCTAGAAGTTGAAATGCATGAAGTCTGTAGTTTTTCTATATGTTGACAAAGAAGACTTAAGTATTTTGTGAAAACCAAAATCTCCGAATATTTTTTGTGTAAACAAGTTTCTGAATCTTCAATCGGATGAAAAATTAAATCATACATTGAAGGTAACAAACTGCTTACTTCCGCATAATCTGCCTTTCAAAGGGCATAGCTGTAAAACTTCTCAGTTTCAGATACTATTCGGAAAGTCCAAAATCAAGATATTTTAATATTATAGGCTATAAACATAATTTAACTTCTCTAATACATCCAAAAATTTCATACAGTTTGGCTTATGGTCTTCTTTTGAAATGACAAATTTAAACTATCCTGTGTATCCAATCGAAATTGTTCGAAGTTTTCTGTCCGGTCTTAATTTTGTTGCCAAAATTAACACACGTCTTTCTAATACTATACTAACTAAATTATGGGCGTTCCACAAGGATTAGTTTTAGGTCCTATTTTATACAACATCTTCACTTCAGACTTTCCTAGTTTACCTGATTGTGAAGCCGCAATCTACACCTCACACATCGCTCTTAACATTGAGGGGGCACTCATTAATGCAAGTGAGTCGCTCGGAGTCGGCAAAAAACTGTAGGTCCCTCCTACTCGTGAGAGAATAGTAGCGCGCACAACACAAGCAGTTGATGAACACGCTAGGCCCTGGTCCCCCTTTGGACTGTAGCGCCATGCAATTATTATTGTATTATTATTATAATTTTAAAAAATGGAGAATAAGGATTAATAGTAAAAAATCTCAAGCTGCTAATAGAAAAAGAAAAGCTTACTTCCTTCCATAAAATGCAATACTTCTTTTACGTAAACAAGATTATTTGGAATCCTTCAGTAAAGTATCTCGGGATACATTCGGACACAAATCTAACTTTCAGTGACCATACCACACATAATAATAATAATTGTTGGCGCTACAGTCCAAAGGGGACCAGGGCCTAGCTTGCTCATCAATTACTCGTGTTGTGCGCGCTACTGTTCTCTCACGAGTAGAAGGGTCCTTCAGGTCTTTGCCGACTCCGAATGGCGAGATTTGAGAAGCTTTCTTAGATAGTTATTACTCTTTGAGTGTTGTCAGCAGTTCGAAAGAGGTGGTGCCGTGAAAAATTCGAAAAATTGGTGTTGAGCTGGGAGTCGAACCTAGACCCTTCGGCGTGTGAACGTCGCACTCTTCCCACTTAACTGTTGACGACCCCAGCAAGCGTTTTAAGGAGAACGATTTTCAGTATTGCACATGAAATGTGACATTACCGCCATCCAGGAAGTGCGATGGGATGGGCCTGGCATAAAAACGATGAAGAACTATGATATCTACTACAGCAATTGCTATAGAGAGAGAAGGCAGTTCTTCCTACGTGGTGGCGTGAAACCCAGCACATCAGTGGCGGCCTCTTTGATGGCTTCTTGCCAACGTTTCCACTTGTCTTCCATTGTTTGTGCAGGCAGCGTCGAACTTTGAGATAGTTTCAGGGAGAATCGATCGGCAAAGGCTCTAGCGATCGGTTGCGATTGTAGCTTTCCGACATCAAACCGTTTTGGCCTGTCTCGACTCCTTTGCTCTTTCGATATCCGGGTTCTTAATTTGGCTACAACAAGGTGATGATCCGAGTCGATGTCTGCATCTCGGAAAGTTCGGACATTGAGAATACTGGAGGAGTGTCTGACGTCGATCGCAACATGATCAATCTGGTTGACGGTTGATTGATCAGTTGATCGCCAGGTACCTTTATGATTGTTGAACCGCGTGCTGGCCACAGAGAGATTTCGCCCCGAGGCGAACTCAACTAGCCTGAGTCTGTTTCCGGAGGTATTGGTGTGCAGGCTGTGTCTTCCGATGACTTTAGCAAAGACTTCTTCTCTTCTCAGCTGAGCGTTGAAATCTCCTAGAACGATTTTGGTGTCGTAGCAGGGGCATCGATCATATGTCCTTTCTAGGAAGTGATAGAAGTCCACTTTACTGCTGTTATCTTTTCTCTCTGTCGGGGAGTGGGCGCATATGAGGCTTATATTCCCGAATTTAGCCTTGATGCGGATTGTTATGACGCGTTCGCTTATGTATTGGAAGCTTAAGACTTTTTGCCTAAGTCTGCCTCGAACAACAAAGCCGCATCCAAATAAGCGTTTCCCTCTCTCCCTGTAGCAGTCGCCGTGGTATATGTCGCAGTTTCTCACTCTTCTCTTGCCCGGCCCATCCCACCGCATTTCCTGAATTGCGGTAATGTCTGCTTTATAGCAGTCCAGGGCCTCCGCAAGTTCATCGCCTGCACGTGGTCTGTTTAGGAACCTCACATTCCACTTGCATATCCGTAGAGCATTATCCTTTTTTCGTTTGCGTGGGTCGTCAACAGTGAATCCATCCATATTCGAGGCATTCGGTTGGTTCGTAACTAGTATTTTTTTATGTGGCCGGGCAGTTACCCCGACGCACACCCCCAACCTGGAGGAACAGGCCCTTTTTTATACCTCTTGGGCGGAGGTCGCACTTATAGGTTTAGCAGGTTGAGTTCGGGTGAACAACAACCAGTACCCTGTGGCTACCAACGTGGAGGTAGAATAAGCACAATTGGTGTGTGGATGACAGTTACAACAGCTGGGCATCGCCAGGTTGATACCAATCAGTGCCTACCCTGTTCCCACATCACCCAGCCATCGCCTGAAAGATTACTGAATGTAAAATAAGTTTATTTCCAGTTAACAGTTGGGATTTCCGGTTAATAAACGAATATAACATTTTAGTAGCAACTCTTTTTAAGGTTTCTGCTATATGAGTGCTAAAAGTTAATTTGGAGTCCAGATGCATTCCTCAATACTTTTTTGAGGATGACCAATTGATGTATTTTCCAATTATTTGCAGTTGTCCACTAGGCAAAAACCAAGCTTTTTTTTCCTAGTAAAGAAGATGGCTTAAATTTTGTCTTGATTCAATTGTATCTTTCCTTTGTTACAGTATTTAACGAAAGTTCTCATCGCATTGTTTAAATTTCTCTCAATGTTAAGAGCGAATTCATGAGATGAGTATATGGCCGTATAGTCGGCGAACATAGCAACTTCACAATACTCTAGCTTCTCTTCAGTGACGAATACAACAAAATTATTATTCACAAACTTAATTTTCAATCGATGATGAAGCATGGATGTCCTGTCTGGGGTGGTATGGCTAAATGTCATGCTTAAAGGTTACAAATTGCGCAAAATAAAACACCAAAAATTATGTTAATTTTACCTTGGTACTACTCAACAAGAGAATTGCACATAAGAGCGGTTAAACTGATATACGAACGTATTCAAAAATGTTCAGAAAAGTTTTTACTCGATGTTCTTTTGCTCATAATCCACTAGTAAATTGACTTAGTGCGTAATCCTATTTCTTATAGATTATAGTTTTTTTGCCGTTTCTCTTTGTAAATATTTTATAATTATTTGTAATTATTTGGTGATATTAATCTATTAATTAATTTATTTATATTTTTGTTTTTTAGTTTTTCATATTTTACGTACACACACACACAAAAGTATACATACGGCATGAATTTTCAATATTTTTCTTAAAAGAAATGGAAAACTTGAAATATTTTCCACTAATATTATTTATTCACATTAAAAAATAATAATAAAACAAAGTAAAACATAATTCATAAGAAAACTTAATAATAATACAATGTTTTTCATTTTTTAACACTTTGAAGCTCTCACAAAAGTATACATACGATTTTGATAAAAACCTAAAATATAAGAATAGATAGACTATTAATAAGAAGTATGGCCTCATTTGGCTTTAATAACTGCAGATAAACGGGAAGGCATGGAAAACGCTAATTTATGAGTAATTTCTGGGCTTATATTATTCCATTCCTCAGTCAGAATTGATTTTAGCATTGAAATTGGTGTTACGCCTGATGATGATGATGATTGATGTTCGCCTATCCCGAAATTGTTGTTTTAAATGATAAGTGTTCTATGGCATTTAAGTCAGGAGATTGTTGTGAATGTTCCAGTTTATTTTTGATATTATAGAGCAGCCATTCCCTTACTAAACTGGATGAGTGCTTAGGATCATTATCTTGTAATAGTATATCTTTGCCCGTAAATTGGTAAGGTAAGTATATTTCAAAATCTATATGTACATATACTTATCCATTATTCCATTTATAAACCTTAAAACACCAACACCACTTGCTGGCATTGCTCCCCATGCCATGACAGATCCCCCACCCCCATGTTTTACGGAAGGAACAACATTTTTCGGTGTTCTTTTTTCTCCATACTTTAACGCGGCCATCACCACCAAAGTGTTAATTTTGCATTCGTCGGTGAAAATGACTCGTTCCCAAAACGAAGGGTCTGTAAGATGGACGTTATGATAATTCTGGGCATATCTCCCTCAAGAACGGTTTTTTTTTTTTTTTTTGCCACTCTGCAACAATCGACGAACGACGAACCCTTTTTTGCACTAACAGATATGTACTCCGTATTCATTTCCGATATCTTTTGTAAGTTTAACAGCGCTCTGTTTCGGATTTTCAATCATAGATCGAACAATTTACCTCTGCATTCTTTTATCCAGTTTCCGGGGACGTCCTGAGCGTGGCTTACTTTCAAAAGTATCGGTGTTGTTGAAATTTCTTATTATTGTCTGAAGCATTGACTGCGATAAATTTAAAGATTCCCCAATTTCCGCATATGATTTTCCATCATTTTTATATTTTAAAACAATCTTGCGAATTTCCAATGTTATTTCCTTTGAATTTAAAAAATACTGTCTTCTCTTGTACAGAAATGCGTATTGAATGCAGGGCACCAACAAATTTAAACATTTCATCGCAAAATCAATGGAAAATCGAATATTTATTGGGAGTATGTATACTTTTGTGAGAGCTCCAAAGTCTGAAAAAATGAAAAACAATGTATTATTTTCAAGTTTTGTTATGAATTATGTTTTACTTTGTTTTATTATTATTTTTTAATGTGAATATATAATATTATGGGAGAATATTTCAAGTTTTCCATTTCTTTTAAGAAAAATATTGAAAATTCATGCCGTATGTGTACTTTTGTGAGTGTGTGTATATGTTTGTTGTTCTATATAACTTCTTTATTTATTTATCTACTCACTTATTTTTTTATTTTATTTATTCATTAAAATATTTATTTATTTATTTATTTATTAAAATATATATTTGTTTATTTATTAATTTATTTATATATTTATCTATTTCTATATACATATATATTTATTTATTTTGTTTGTTTATTTGGTTTTATTATTTATTAAATTCATATATGCATATATATTTTACAGTTTTCTTTTGTTTTGTTCTCTTTTGTTATTTTTGTCGTTTTTTCTCTCTTTAAATGGAGGTTTTACATTTGCTTTTTCCCTCCTGTGACTAAATGTAATACAGCAATTCACTATTCTTAGTTTTTAAAAATTGTATTTTAGGTAATAATAATAATAATTGTTGGCGCTACAGTCCAGAGGGGGACCAGGGCCTAGCTTACTCATCAACTACTCGTGTTGTGCGTGCTACTGTTCTCTCACGAGTAGAAGGGACCAACAGCTTTTTGCCGACTCCGAACGGGGAAATTTGAGAAGCTTTCTTAGACAGTTATTACTCTTTGAGTGTTGTCAGCAGCTCGAAAGAGGTGGTGCCGTGAAAAATTCGAAAAATTGGAGTTGACCTGAGAATCGAAGCTAGACCCTTCGGCGTGTGAGCGTCGCACTCTACCCAATACGCCACGGCGGCCACATTTTAAGTAGCAAAGCCCAAATATGCCAAATCTCTTAATATAAAATGTCCAATACTAAGTACTTAACTTTGAGCAATAAATACACACTACTAAAAGAAATACCACCGAAAATAGTTTTTAATACCTCTTAGGGAGCTTCTAAGAGGTTAAAAATAAAAGGTAGCTGTCAACGTTTTTACATAAAACCGTCTTCAGGTTCCATTCTCGGTCCCTTAGTATAAATTAATTTTTTTATTTACTTTTTCCATCTTTCAAAAAGGCAACGTACATAATATTAGTTACTGAGTCAATGCTTTCGAACATTAAATAAATTTAGCCCGTATAAATATACATATGGTACAACATATGGTACAATAGGACATATAAAAATTGAACACAGAAAAAAATTGTACAAACAATTTAGCGGGAAATGAAAAAGGAATAATTAAAGAGAATCAAACAATAAGTCATTTTTAGGTGCAGTATTTTTATTACCTTATTGATGTAACATTTCTCACCGTCTTTCGAGGGGCGTGTCGAGTAAATGTCCCTTTTATGCTTTAAATACGATTAGTGATACTACCACATAAAGGATAAATTATTAAACTGCAGTATTCTAACACAACTAAAGTGTTTAAAATTTGAAAAACTGAATATGTTCACGTTGGGAAATAATATTAGTTAAAAAGACCTACTATTTTCCGTGGGTGGTAAAGTTTGGTGTTCTTTAAGCCTTAAGAAATCGCTTAGTTCTTTCCATTTCTTTGAGGAAAATATGTTTATTTAGGCTGATTCTTTTACTTCGTTTCATTAAAAGTCATTTGAAAACAAATAACGTTTTCAATCCTTACAGAGTTGATCAGGTCTCGGAACAGCGACATAAATTTGTAGGTTGCAATTTGTTAGCATTCTAATATATATGTGGTTTATCATGCGCCAAACTCGCTCCCATAGATCTGGTCCTCTGCCTAAGCGTTTGTCTACAGGTTTGTTTTTTTTTTTTTTTTTTGGAGGTTGGACAACACTGCACTGTAGCGCTTAGACACGACAAATGAACCATTGGACTACCAAGCAATAATCTTCATTAAATCTAGTTTCTTGCTTTTCCGAAGGTAAACCAACAAGCGCTTCTGTGATAAAGAGTTTGAATTTTCAGCACCCAGCACGTCAGCGTTAAACAGCCGCCACCTGATACGAGCAAAGAAGGACGTTGACAGAAAAAGTGCTCTGAAGTGTCTCCATCTGTTCCACAGGCATCGCATAGGGCGTCATCCCTAAGCCTAAGCAAGCTTAAGTACTTGGCGAAGTCAGGTGAAGTCCCGTTTGTACGCCGATAAGTTGTCTGCAGTCTTTTCGATCTACAGATAACAGAAAAGCCGTGGATTTTTTGCTGACGTTCGGGAGCTTGCACTTTGTCAACTTGCATCACTGATAGTCATGCTATTTGTGATTGTACTGTCGGGAGACCTTACCGTCTTCAGAAGCCATAACCAAGGAAGCGGGTAGTCCCAATGTGGGTTCGGGTCCTACGAATGCCTTTTTTGTTCCTTGTCTAGCAAGTTTTTTTTTTTTTGTTTTTTTTATTGCTATATCCTATCACAAAACACTACGTTCTCTAAGTGTTAACTCTCAGTATCGCTTTACACAGCAGATGTTTGCTGAGCGACTAAGGGTCATCTACCGACTCTTATCGTCTTACAGATTACTTCAATAAATAATATTAATTCAAATACGATGCAAAAATCATGTTTTTAAATTCTAATCGTGGCAAGCTAAGATCAAATTCGCTGCAAATATCATTAAATGTATTTATACACCTTGTAATAGGTTCGTTGCGACCATAATAGGTTCTATGCCTTTTTTCAAAAAGTAAGTTTCTCACCCGTAGAGATCTTTGGGGAGCATTTATATTTATGAGAAAAAGTAATTCTGGTGAATTTAACTGATAATTAATAATATCACGAATAAACATGACTGACGTTGACTTACGCCTGAAACTTAAGGCTTGCAAGCCAATTGCTCTGCATCTTTCAACATAATTAGGAAGGTCTTCAAAGGAATACAACTTTCGGAAAGCATATCTCGTGGAATTCTTTTGAACTCGTTCGAGTCTAAGTTCTTGACTATCGTAAAGTGAGTCCCAGACAATGGATGCATATTCCAAATAGGGTCTTACTAACGAAACAACGATGGTCTTTTAACTGGATATGTCGCGAAAATCTTTACTATTTCTTTTTAAAAATCCTAACATAGAATTAGACTTCGCAATGTAGTGAGAAATCCAACTTGGGGTCGAATATTACTCCAAGGTCTTTAACTTCTTCTAGGCGATCAAGTTTATGATTATTGATAAAATAATCATAAACAATTGGAGATGTTATTCTATGTGCCGTAAAAATTTTACATTCTGAAATGTTTAGATCTAGAGCATTATGTTTACACCATTCCGCTAGGTTATGTATATCCGACTTCACGCAATCGGCGATACTATTAATTGACAAAAATAGTTTAAAGTCATCCGCGAATGTTAGTATTTCGCAGAATTTAAATATTTCATGAACATCGTTTATAAATAAAAGAAATAATAACGGACACAAGTGGCTACCTTGCGGCACGCCCGATGTTACCTTTATTACGCGGGAAATATAACTATCGACCTTAACCATTTGCTTCCTCTCCTGTAAATAATTGAAAAACCATTCTAGCATTGCTGAATAAATTCCCATGGACTTAAGTTTAGACCAGATCTTGACATTACGGCAGATCCTGGAAAAGATCCAAGAAATGCAAATTGACACTCACCACCTATTCGTCGATTCCAAGGCTGCACATGACAGTGTGCATAGAGACGAGCTATACAGTGCCATGTCTAGTTTTGGCATTCCTACCAAACTCGTCAGATTGTGTAGGATGACGATGGAGAACTCTCGCTGCTCCGTCAAGGTCGGTACCGAACTCACCGAGACCTTCAATGTCAAAAAAGGTTTTAGACAAGGCGACGCACTGTCATGTGACTTCTTTAACATCATCCTCGAGAAGATCGTACCTAACTCACAAGTCAACACCAGAGGCACGATCTTCCAGAAGTCAGCTCAATTGCTAGCTTATGCTGATGGCATTGACGTGATTGGACGAACACAGCGAGCCGTCAATGAGGCGTTTGCTGGCATTGAAGCGGAAGCGGCTAAAATGGGTCTAGTGGTAAATGAGGGCAAAACAAAGTACATGCTATCATCAAGGAAGGACACACAACATCGACGTCTCAGACGGAGCGTCACACTAGGCAGCAGAACCTTCAAGGTGGTTAAGGACTTCGTCTACCTCGGCTCCGCGGTAAACAGGGACAACAACAACAGTACCGAAATCAAACGCAGAATCACTCTTGCCAATCGCTGTTTCTTTGGGCTCAAGAGGCAATTGAGTAATAAAGCCCTCTCTCGAAGAACTAAGCTCGCTTTATACAACAGCTTGATCATCCCCGTCCTACTATATGGCGCAGAATCTTGGACGTTAGCAAAGGAGGATGAGGAAGCCCTTAGTCTTTTCGAGAGAAAAGTTTTGCGTGCGATTTTTGGTCCTGTTTGCGTTGATGGCATTTGGAGGAGAAGATTTGATGACAAACTCTATAGGCTGTATAGCGACATGCGCCTGGTCAAGCGTCTACGGATAGAACGCTTAAGATGGATAGGGCATGTAGAGCGTATGGACACCACTGCTCCGGCCCGAAAAGTCTTTGAATCCGAGCCATTGGGACAACGCAACAGAGGACGACCTAGACTAAAGTGGCGCACACAAGTGGAGAAGGACCTCAACCAACTTGGAGTGCGCAACTGGAGACAGTCATAAAACCCATAAACAAGATAAGAAAAGGTCCTGTTAACGGAAATGCAACCGAATTTAAAATGTGGAAAATGATAGCACCACATCATTTGAGAAGCGTTTTCGCAGTGTACACCAGTGTTTCGAATTGATTTAGCTTTAAACTATATACACACATCTTATTGTAGTTACAAAAGATAATATTTCAAAAATGCAGCCTTGTGAGCGAAGTAAAATGGGTCGTGTTATGCATTGTACTCCAGAGAAACGTGCCTTTAAAAAAAAATCTTTTTTGGGAATAAAACTTACAAATTCATTTGTGAAATTGTTGGGTGTTCAAATAAAATGATCGCAAATGCCAAAAATACATTCAAAAGAAAGAAAAAAAGGAAGAAAACCGAAAGTAATCCCCGCCGATGAACAACAAATAGTAGGATTAGTCAAACATAAAGCATGGCGGAGCAAAAATTAAATGGGGATGTTTTTCCTATTATAATACTGGTCCCATTTTTTTTGGATAGAACCAATGATGACCGCCGAAGTTTATGTCAGCATAATGAAAGAAACCATGCTACCTTACTTGTTCTTCTTCTTGTGGCGCTAAAGTCCGGGCTGGACCTGGGCCTCAAACAACATGCCGCTGCAGCCAGCACGATCTTTCGCCAGTTACCTCCAGTTGCGCACTCCAAGTTGGTTGAGGTCCTTCTCGACCTGTGTGCGCCACCTTAGCCTAGGCCATCCTCTATGGACTTTTCGAGCCGGAACAGTTGTGCCGCCTGAACAGACGTATTCCGTTTTACAGACCCTACAGTTCGTCGTTGAACATTCTCCCTTAGATCCCATCAAACGAAACATCACCACCTTGGGGCTTCCTCATACTCTTTTAATAATGTCCAAGTTTCTGCGCCGCACAGCAGGCGATTGATTAGGCTTTTATACAAATTCAGCTTTCGAGAGAGGGCTCTATTACTCAATAGGCTCTTTAGGGCCAAATTTCGGTACTGATGTTGTGCCTCGAAATTTCTGCTGCTGCTAGTAAGACACTCTGTCCGAGACTCCAATGTTGTGTGCCCTTTGGCGTAGATTGCGGCAAACATTCTCTTGGCATTTGTTCTTCCACGTTCGCTCTTCTAGAATTCCTTAGACGAAAAGATTTAAATGCAATGGTTTGCTGGGGTAATTTTTCTCGAGTGTTTTCCCTTAGTTCATATTTAATAACGCAATTTCGTTACTTTTTGCTCCTGAAACATTTAAAATGCTGCTTCTGTAACGAAGTGCTATTGAAAGTAAGAGTTAATGTCTTACAAGGGGTTGCCACGATATTAACTTGTAAGCTTAACATAAACGATGCAAAAATTTTGATGCGCCAACTTCTTTAGCGTGTATTTACTTTTTTGATTAAATAAACACATTTTGAGTCACCACATGGTCTTCCGAAAAGTAAAATCTCGACTTTTACGTTTATCCTTCTTTCTTTCCTCCCGACACAAAACAAAATGCATCATAACTACCAGGATTACCCGTATGTAGTGAGCGTCAAGATGCAAATGTCTCGATAGGGAACATTTGTTGTGAACGAGCTCTTATTTCTTTTTTATTTGTTTGCTATGACATCTGTGAAAAATATTTAGTATACATCAAGTCATTGAACAGACAACATCATATTTTTTCATCGTGTTTAAAATGTCGAATTTTGTACCAGAAAGTGATGATTTGCGGAAAGCATTAATTTTTTGTTTTCATTTGAAGAAAAGTGCTGCAGAGTCGCATCGAATGCTTGTCGAGGCATATGGTGATCATGCTCTATCAGAAGCAACATGCAAAAGATGGTTTCAACGGTTCAGAAATAATGATTTTGATGTGACAAATGAAGAACGTGGAAGACCACCAAAAAAGTTTGAAGACGCCGAATTGCAAACGACATTGGATGGAGGTGACACTTCGAGTCAAAAGCAAATGGCAGCAATGTCAAATGTTGCACAACAAGTAATTTCTGACCGTTTAAAATCTAAGGGAAACATCCAAAAGTGTGGAAAATGGTTGTGACATAAATTGAATGAAAGACAGATGGAAAACCGAAAAAACACTTGTGAAATTTGTTTACAAAGACACGAAAAAAAATCGGTTTTGCATCGGATTGTTACTGGCGATGAAAAATGGATTTATTTTAAGAAGTTTAAACGGAAAAAATCATGGGTTAATCTGGGATAACCATCAACATCGACTGCAAAACCAGATCGATTCGGCAAGAAGACAATGCTGTGTGTTTGGTGGGACCAGAAAGGTGTGCTGTACCACGAGCTCCTAAAACCTGGTGAAACCGTTAATACTGATCGCTAACGACAACAAATGATCAATTTGAACCATGCATTGATCGAGAAACGACCAGAATGGGCCAGAAGACACGGCAAGGTAATTTTGCTCCATGACAATGCACCTGCACACAAAGCAAAACTGGTTCAGGAAACAATCAAAACACTTGGCTGGGAGCAGCTACCCCACCCGCCGTAGTCACCAGACTTGGCTCCTTCCGACTTGGTTTGCTTTAAAAGACCAAACATTTTATTGGCGTGGTATTCACAAATTGCCAGAAACAATGGCCAATACTTTGAATAAAATGTTTTTAAGTAATAATAATTGTTGGCGCTACAGTCCAAAGGAGGACCAGGGCCTAGCTTGCTCATCAACTACTTGTGTTGTGCGCGCTACTGTTCTCTCACGAGTAGAAGGGACCTACAGTTTTTTGCCGACTCCGAACTGCGAAATTTGAGAAGCTTTCTTAGACAGTTATTACTCTTTGAGTGTTGTCAGCAGCTCGAAAGAGGTGGTGCCGTGAAAAATTCGAAAAATTGGTGTTGAGCTGGGAATCGAACTTAGACCCTTCGGCGTGTGAACATCGCACTCTACCCACTACGCCACGGCGACCACGAAAATGTTTTTACTTTCCCATTAATAATTAGAGTTATATTTTCAAAAAAAATAAAACACTCATTTCACACCGGTATACCTGGTAGAAATGGAATTTGAATCTACGCTAACAATCCAAAAACTGTTGACAATGTCAAAAGAAACTTGTCCAAAACGCGTGCTTTCGGTGTTGATGAATCTCTTCTACAATGGTTTAGAGATCACCTTTTGAACCGTTAATTCCAAGTTGTATTGGATGGGTTCAAGTCTGATATTCACCATATGCTAGGGTTTCGCAGGGCTCCGATTTGTCTCCGTCCCCTGCCTGTCACTTCTAATCCAACCCACTCCTTCGTTGATGACAGTACCTCCAGCTTTTCTTATTCTTTCCTTGGCGCTCGACACTTCTCTTCGGCCATAGACATGAAAATTAGTGTCTGTTAAGATCATTTACTTCCTGTCTTGACAGCATCGATTGGAGTAAAAAGAATAGAGTGCAATTTAATGCTTCCAAAACTGTCTACTGTCACTCAAGCGATACCACAATAGCCAGCCCTTATCCATGAATGGCTCTTGCGTTGTTGGAACCGAGCGGCTTTCCATCATCTGTATGTGTATCAACTCAACACTTAGTTGGAACGATCACATACATGTATGTATTTCATGTCTCGATTATTTAAAGCGATGTAAGAAATATTTCATTTATCTTGATCTGGCTACAATACATAAGGCGTATATCCGCCCAAATCGATCAACCGTCAACCAGATTGATCATGTTGCGATCGACGTCAGACATTCCTCCAGTATTCTCGATGTCCGAACCTTCCGAGGTGCAAACATCGACTCGGATCATCACCTAGTTGTAGCCAAGGTAAGACCCTGGATATACAGAGAGCAACGGAGTCGAGACAGGCCAAGACGGTCGGAAAGCTACAATCGCAACCGATCGCTAGAGCCTATGCCGATCGATTCTCCCTGAAACTATCTCAAAGTTCTACGCTGCCTGCACAAACAATAGAAGGCAAGTGGAAACGTTGTCAAGAAGCCATCAAAGAGGGCGCCACTGATGTGCTGGCTCTTACGCCACCACCTAAGAGGAACCCATGATTTAAAGACGAGTGTAGGCAGGCGCATGCAGCCAAACAAAAAGCATACAAGGCAACGCTGCATCGAACGACGAGAGCTGTTTGTGAGCTCTACAAACAGAGAAGAAGGGAAGAGAACCGGCTTCTCAGAAGAAAAAAGAAAGAGCACGAGAAGCGCGCGGTCGAGGAAATGGAGAGGTGCTATGGCAGGAATGACATCCGAAATTTTTACCACAAGATAAAACAGTTATCCGGTGGTTATAAGGCTCGGACAGAAGCCTGCCGGGATCAAAATGGACAACTAGTGGTAGAGTCGCAGTCGGTGCTGAGAATCTGGAAGGATCATTTCTGCAGACTCCTAAACGGCGATGACGTCGCAAATCGCGCTGTTAGGCAGAATGTCCCACTCAATTTGGACGACGATGGACAAGAATTCCGTCCCCCCGACTTCGACGAGGTCAAGATAGCAATATCGAGACTGAAATCGAACAAAGCTGCTGGCGCGGACGGACTCTCCGCAGAGCTGTTCAAAGCGGCTGGGAATGAGCTGGTTGGGTGCATGCAAAAGCTCATCTGTGAGATATGGTCGGAGGAAAGCATGCCCGACGAGTGGAATCTCAGCATCGTTTGTCCGGTCCACAAGAAAGGAGACCCCTTCGATTGCGCCAACTACAGAGGGATCAGTCTCCTTAACATCGCTTATAAGGTTTTCTCTGCCGTATTGTGTGAGCGCCTGAAACCGTTCGTCAACAACCTGATAGGTCCTTATCAGTGTGGTTTCAGGCCAGGAAAGTCCACAATCGACCAGATCTTCACACTGCGGCAGATCCTGGAGAAGTCCCAAGAAGTACAAATCGACACCCACCATCTATTTGTCGATTTCAAGGCTGCATATGACAGCGAGCATAGGGACGAGCTGTACAGTGCTATGTCTAGTTTTGGCATCCCTACCAAACTCGTCAGATTGTGTAGGATTACAATGGAGAGCTCTCGTTGCTCCGTCAAGGTCGGTAACGAACTCACCGAGACCTTCGATGTCAAAAAAGGATTTAGACAAGGATTTAACATCATCCTTGAGGGGATCGTGCGTAACTCACAAGTCAATATCAGAGGCACGATCTTCCACAAGTCCGTTCAATTGCTAGCATATGCGGATGACATTGACCTGATCGGCCGAACTCAGCGAGCCGTCAATGAGGCGTTTTCTAGCATCGAAGCGGAAGCGGATAAAATGGGACTAGTGGTAAACGAGGGCAAAACGAAGTATATGCTGTCATCGAAGAAGGACGCAGAAAATCGACGTCTCGGACAGAGCGTCACTATGGGCAGCAGACACTTCGAGGTAGTGAAGGACTTCGTCTGCTCCGGCCCGAAGAGTTTTCGAGTCCGAACCACAGGGACAACGCAACAGAGGACGTCCTAGACTGAGATGGCGCACACAAATGGAAAAGGACCTCAACCAACTTGGAGTGCACAATTGGAGGCAGCTGGCAAGAGATCGTGCTAGCTGGAGAGCCATGTTGGTTGAGGCCCAGGTCCACCCTGGACTGTAGCGCCATCCGAAGAAGAAGAATATCCGCCCAGAGCTTGTTTATAACGTCCCTATGGTCTGGAGCTCCTTAGACCACTCTGTACCTACTTGATGGAATTCAACTGCGATACGATGAAACTTGTTGGGAACAATAACGTCGCGAAGTCAATCGACTCGCTAGAACAACGAAAAAATCGTTCGTCTTTTTCACTCTTTTAACTCTAATTCAACAAAAAGTACTCTAATCAGTAAGCCATCTGCATTCATCTTCAAGACGTTACCCGCGACACTCGCCTGAATAGGAATACCCATCCGTTCGTCCTTACACCCAACTTTGAACTTACAGTCAAGTTTAGAGACTCCTTCTTCAGTTTCACCACACGAATATGGAATGCTCTTTCCAGCTCAACTTCAATTTTAAACCGCAACCACCTTTCCACTTTCTTCTCTATACCTTCAGCTCGTGCTGTAGCTTAATCCTCACTTATGTGTACCAAATAATCCTATTTGCGCGCCAACCTTAAAAAAAGATAATCGAAACCGTAATTCCCATTTCAACACAAATCGAGAGTCTCGGTCTTATGGCCGAATTTCCATATTATCTCAAACTCGACTCAATTCATCCGTTTGAATCTCACTTTACACAATAAACGATGATTCCACTTCAAAACAAATGCTTGTCAACCAACCAAATTCAACTCCTTGTTGAGAGTAAAGCACAACTGCAGTGTTAAACTGAGAAAATCGTTCACTCCTCAAAGAGATACTTATCATCTGCACCATAAAAAATTCAAATTTCGATAATTAAATCTGCCCGATAAAAAAAAACAGAGTTTTCCAAGCACGCAAGCCTCTGACAGCACAAGGAACCCCTATAAATAGTCTCTGTGCAGTAGCAGCCCAACCAATATCGCGTCGGCATAATGCAAAGCTTGACAATCGTTATCCACGTCCTCGTAGTAGCCGTCGTGTCAGCGTCGTTATCAGCGCCGTTGAATACTAGTTACATTGTAGGCATCATTCGCAACCTGAATGATATCCATCGCTTCCACACGTTTTTGATTTTCACACAGTCCGTGTCCCGGTTCAATGATTTTCCTGAGAAACTAGCAAACGAATGTCAGGTGCCGCAAATGGTAATAGGCGAGAGGTCCAGTCAGAAGGTGAAGAGTACCATCGACAGGAACGCGCTAGTAATCATTCTTACGGATTACCAAACTGGACTGATTCTGAATGTCGTTGTGGAGCAACTTCTTGGGATGCATCTGTCAAAGACGATTTTTATTTTTACAAATCCAGTTGCACTCCAGCGCCAGACGTACTTCCTTAAGTTCCTGTGGCAAGCTCAGTTCATCAACGTTTTGGTACTCTTCGATGATCTGGAGACGAACACCGCGCAAATCTTCTCAATGGACCCCTTTCCGGAACCGAAGTGGTCCAACCGGACGGACATCGTCGACACTGGCAGCCTTTTCGCAGGTCCCACCACCAACTGGTTGGGGCGCGAGGTGGAGATCATATTCATGGAAGACGTTCCGAGAGTGTTCCTTTTCAATAAGAACGGGGTCACCACCATGGCCGGGAAGCACGCCAACGTCATCGCGCTGTTTGCCAAGTACATGAACATCAGTATGGTCACCAAGTACAAAACCGACTTAGACCTGGCGAAGCTTCTTTTCGAGTTCCATAGCAAGAAAATGGACTTCACAGTGCACAGCTTCTCCAGGAGGGAGTTGAAGGGCATGTGGTCCTCCTACCCAATGGAAGTGGTTCGCTGGTGCGTAATGGTTCCGCTACGCAGCGAAGTCCCAAAGAGCAAATACGTGATTCTCGCATTCGACAGGGCCACTTGGCTTGTCGCCAGCCTCGCAGTCGTCTACATTGCACTACTGATGCGTTTCATCGACTCGCCAAGGGGAAAGTCTCAGAAGCAATACTTCCTTCGCAGCCTTGCGCTGCTGGTATACAGCCCCAACATGACAAAACGCATGTACGCGCCAACGATCCGCCAGTTCGCATTCTACAAGCTTGTGTTCCTACTCGGCTTTATCCTGTCCTGCATCTACTCAACGTACCTCACCAGCTACTGCACGAACATGGTGTTCCAACCACCTATCGACACAGTAAGAGACCTGAAAAAGGAACGCCTCCGTGTGATGGTGATTGACTTTGAACTGGAGTCCATTCGGGAGACGTCGATCTTCGGGCAGGAGTTTCTCGAATTGCTGTACCCTGTCCCCTACAGGGAGATGCTTAGGTACCGAAACAACTTTAACCGACGCTATGCGTATACCATTCGACAGGACCGCTGGCATTTCCTTGACAAGCAGCAAAGCGGATTAAAGAAGAAATTGTTTCGCTTGTCGCAGATCTGCTTCGGACGACAGTACGTTGTGTTCCCGCTACCGTATGACTCGTGCTTGGAGGAGAGCCTCAATCAGTTCATTCTTTACGTGAAGCAGGCGGGCTTGGACTTGTTCTGGGAGGAGGAGGCGTTCCGCATGGCTGTCGCCATGAAATACTCAAAGATTCTGATTGAGAAGACCGTTGTCATTCAGCAACTGCGACTGGACTACTTTCAGTACGTATTCGCTGTGTTTGCCATTGGGGTTGTCCTTAGTGTGATATGCTTCATAGTCGAGTTGGCCAACAATAGCATTATTGATTTAAAAAGGAGTATAAAACGTATCCGTTAATTGTAAAATATTGTAAAGGCTTTCTTAAACTTAATAAATTCTGTTGTGTGAATGTTTTACTTCCAAAATGAACTCATCTTTACACAATTTTCAGAAAACTGTTTCCGGTTGAATTTTGACTAGGATACTGTGGTCGCCGTGGCGTAGTGGGTAGAGTGCGACGCTCACACGCCGAAAAGTGTACGTTCGACTCCCAGCTCAACACCAATTTTTCGAATTTTTCACGGCACCACCTCCTTCGAGCTTTCGGGGAGCATGAGCCTGTGCACGCGAGGTAACGTCGTTGATTGCACTCAACATGGAGAGCTGCCAAGGCTATCGTCGTTAGTGCACAGGTCAAGTTGACATACAGCCTCCAAGCGGCGCCTCCCTGGATAGCCATCGCAACACCCGTTGTATGGTGAACCAATGCATGCAGCGAGCCCCTCTGCCCGAGGGTTTAAATAATCGGCCGTGCCTACCAGTCTGTGGGTTGAGCGTGAGGGTAACTTCCTCACCACGTAAAACATCATTAGTTCAGAGACAAAAACATGCCTCGGATAATGAAGGATCACGCGTTGACGACCCCAGCAAACGTTTAAAGGACATTGATTTTCGGTTTTGCACGTGGAATGTGAGGTCCCTTAATAGGCCACGTGCAGCCGAACAACTTGCGGAGGTGGGATGGGATTGGCATAAAAGCGATGAAGAACTGCGATATCTACTACAGCAATTGCTATAGAGAGAGCAGGCAGCGCTTATTCGGATGCGGATTTATTGTTAGAGGGAGACTTAGGCAAAAAGTCTTGAGCTACGACCCCGTCAGCGAACGCCTCATGACGATCCGCATCAAGGCTAAATTCGGGAACATCAGCCTAATTTGCGCTCACGCCCCGACAGAGGAGAAGGATGACAACATCAAGGATGACTTCTATGATCTCCTAGAAAGAACATACGATCGATGCCCCAGCTACGACACCAAGATCGTTCTAGGAAACTTCAACGCTCAGCTGGGAAAGGAGGACATCTTTGCTGGGCCATCAGGAAACACAGCCTGCACGACAACACATCCGGGAACGGACTCATGCTGTTGGACTTAGCTTTGTTAGTCTGTGCTGAGAATCTGGAAAGATCATTTCTTCAGACTCCTTAACGGTGATGACGGCCCAAATTGCACTGTTAGGCAAAATGTTTTACTCGATTTGAAATTCCGTCCCCCCGACTTAGAAGAGGCAAAGATTACTATCCAAGCTGAAGTCAAACAAAGTTGCTGGAGCAAACGGACTGTTGGGCGCATGCACCAGCTAATCTGTAAGATATGGTCGGAGGAATGCATGTCCGATTGTTTGCCCGGTTCACAAAAAAGGAGACGCCTTTGACTGCGCCAACGACCGAGGGATAAGTCTCCTGAACATCGCATACAAGATCCTCTCTGCCGTATTGTGTGAGCGTCTGAAACCATTTGTCCATGACCTGATAGGTCCCTATCAGTGTGGTTTCAGGCCAGGGAAGTCCACAATAGACCAGATCTTCACATTACTTCAGATCTTGGAAAAGACCCAAGAAATGCAAATTGACACTCATCACCTATTCGTCGATTTCAAGGCTGCATATGACAGTGTGCATAGAGACGAGCTATACAGTGCCATGTCTAGTTTTGTCATTCCTACCAAACTCGTCAGATTGTGTAGGATGACGATGGAGAACTCTCGCTGCTCCGTCAAGGTCGGTACCGAACTCACCGAGACCTTCAATGTCAAAAAAGGTTTTAGACAAGGCGACGCACTGTCATGTGACTTCTTTAAAATCATCCTCGAGAAGATCGTGCGTAACTCACAAGTCAACACCAAAGGCACGATCTTCCAGAAGTCAGTTTAATTGCTAGCATACGCTGATGACATTGACGTGATTGGACGAACACAGCGAGCCGTCAATGAGGCGTTTGCTGGCATTGAAGCAGAAGCGGCTAAAATGAGTCTGGCGGTAAATGAGGGCAAAACTAAGTACATGCTGTCATCAAGGAACGACACACAACATCGACGTCTCGGACGGAGCGTCACACTAAGCAACAGAAACTTCGAGGTAGTCAATGACTTCGTCTACCTCGGCTCCGCGGTAAACAGGGACAACAACATCAGTACCGAAATCAAACGCAGAATCACTCTTGCCAATCGCTGTTTCTTTGGGCTCAAGAGGAAATTGAGTAATAAAGCCCTGTGTAGAAGGACTGCGTTCGCTTCAAATAACAGCTTGATCATCCCCGTCCTACTTTATGGCGCGGAATCTTGGACGTTAACAAAGGTGGATGAGGAAGCCCTTAGTCTTTTCGAGAGAAAAGTTTTGCGTGCGATTGTTGGTCCTGTTTGCGTTGATGGCATCTGGAGGAGAAGATTTAATGACGAACTCAATGGGCTATACAGCGACATGCGCCTGGTCAAGCGTCTACGGATACAACGCTACAACGATGGCTAGGCCATGTAGAGCGTATGGAAACCACTGCTCCGACCCGAAAAGTCTTTGAATCCGTGCCATTGGGACAACGCAACAGAGGACGACCTAGACTAAAGTGGCGCACACAAGTGGAGAAGGACCTCAACCAACTTGGAGTGCGCAACTGGAGACAGCTAGCGAAAGATCGTGCTGGCTGGAGAGGCATGTTGGTTGAGGCCCAGGTCCACCCCGGACTGTAACGTCACAAGAAGAAGACCTCTTTCGAGCTGGTGACGACACTCAAAGAGTGATAACTGTCTAAGAAAGCTTCTCAAATTTCGCCGTTCGGTGTCGGCAAAGAGCTGAAGGACCCTTCTACTCGTGAGAGAACAGTAGCGCGCACAATACGAGTAGTTGATGAGCAAGCTAGGCCCCCTGGTCCCCCTTTGGACTGTAGCGCCAACAATTATTATTATTATTATACTCATTCCAAAAGGAGACTAGTGGCTGGTAACAGTTTCAAGATTCCAAGCACTCTATTACATTTTCCACTGTGTTGCGGTCTGTGCTTGAACGAAAGCTGTAGGTTCGATGAGTAACTAGCGCGTATATCAACCTCTCCATCTTGGTCTCAAACCAAATGGACAGACAATACAGACACAGTAAATTATACCGCACCAAGTACACACGGTGTATTTGTCTATGGAAAAACTACCGGACAATAGCTTTTAATAATAGAAAGAGAAGCAGCCAGCCGACAAGGGTTAATAGTGCGGAGAGAAACATCGTAGGAGAATACCGAAGATTGGTCATATTATTTTTGTTTATTACATTATATTGAACAACAAAACATAAAGGGGTTGTATGGCTCTTTGCATTTTCGTCTATTTTCATTACGAAAGTAGTAAAGATATTTCGCGTAATTTTTCAATACGGGAATAAAATGCAGATAAAGCGAATCTTAGCATACTTCAAATATCGGATTCTTAGGCGATAATCTTATTCATATTTCGGAGTAATCATTTCATAATTTGACGTACAGTGGCTCAACAATATAATGGGACGCTTACCAAAATGAATTTTGTCAATTATTTTCTAGGAACTTGTAAATTGTTACAAATGAAATAGATATCGAATTTACTTACTTACTTACTTACTTTATTGAAATTCATAGTTACAATTTTATAAAATATTTCAGGACAGACGCAGCTTGTACAGAGATTTGATACATAATTTATATCTTACAACTGAAAAAATTATATTTTACGATCTGGAAACAACATTTTGCAAAAACATTTTTTTAACTATTTTGAAGGAAAAACTATGATAAAAACCTTCATTTAATTTGTTTTATATTCAAAATTGTGTAAAATTTCGTAATGAATACAATTTTAAACATAAATAAACCAATAAATAAATAAATAATTAATAGAATAAATATATGTATAAATATATATATATATATATATATATATATATATATATAATATGTAAGAATTATAATATATATAGAAATCTATAAATAAACAACTTGAGTACAAAATTAATAAATAAATCAATAACAAATAAATAAATAAATAAAAAAATAAATAAATAAATAAATAAATAAATAAATAAATAAATGTAAAGACATAAATAAAAAACACGGAATATAATAAATAATAGTGAAATAAATAAATATAAACAAACAGTTTAAGTAAAACATAAATAAAGAAATAATAAATAAATGCGAAATCAAAATTTGTTATATACTCGGCAAATCTTTTATTAATATGTTTTTGGAATTTAAACATTTTAAAATAAATCTTTCGTTGAGGATTTCAATTTTCCTCGCAACTTCAAGTACTCTAGTTTGCTCATGTAAGATTTGGGTAGAAAAGAGCCAAGGCAAATTGGTCATCATTTTTAAGGTCTTGTTCTGAGAAACTTGTAACTTTTTGATGTGTGTTTTTGCACAAGTCCCTTACGCTGAACAAGCAAAAGTGATCATATCTTGAAAAATTATTTTAAATATTATAATCTTATTTGTTTTGCTCAGGAGTGATTTCCTACATATAAGGGGGTAGAGCATTTTAGTAGCAATGCTTACTTTATTTATGTCTTGTCTAAATATACACCTAGATATTTGACAGAATTTAACCCACGGGGTATAATTACCATCTATACTCAGCTGACCAGGTGGATAAAAACAAGCTTTCCTCTTCTTGGTGAAAAAAATTGCCTGAGTTTTGTTAGCGTTAGGTTTAATTTTCCATGTTTTGAAAAAATCGAAACTTTTGTTTAAGGCATGTTGCAGGTCTTCCTGAATTTCATGGCCAGATTCACTTGAGGTGTAAATAGCTGTGTCATCAGCAAACAAAGCTATTTCACAGTTCCATATTTCTGGAAAATCAGCGACATATAAGACGTATAACAATGGACCCAATACTGATCCTTGAGGAACACCCGACGTTATGATTTTCAAGCATGAATTTATGTAATTTATATTTACCTGAAACATTCTGTTTTCAAGAAAACTCTTAATTATCCTTATAAAATAAAGAGGAAAACCAAATAACTTCAGCTTATGAAGAAGACCATCGTGCCAGATGCTGTCAAAAGCCTTTTCGATATTTCGCGTAATTTTTCAATACGGGAATAAAATGCAGATAAAGCGAATATTAGCATACGATAATCTTATTCATATTTCGGAGTGATCATTTAATAATTTGACGTACAGTGGCTCAACATTATAATGGGACACTTACCAAAATGAATTTCGTCAATTATTTTGTAGGAACTTGTAAATGTTACAAGTGAAATAAATATCGAATTTAAATATTCATTCTATTAGTTTATTAAGAAATGAAAATCGTATGAATTCATTAACATAAAGGCAAAAAATAATAAAAAACAGTAAAAGTCAAGTTTTTAAGCTCAAAGTAATAATGGGACACACCGCAACTCTAATTTATTTTGCTCTAGTTAATGGTAAATATTTGAGTTTATATACGGGGAATCCCATTATTTCATTCAAAGTTGTATTTCGATCAGTTAAGCACGCTTATTCAAACAGAATATCAGTCATGGCACCACGCGGTCCTCAAACTTCAGCAGATATTAGGGAACTGATATTAACGTATTTCAAATCTGGTAAATCGGTAAGAAGCATTGCAGAAATAGTAAATCAACCTCGATCTACAGTGTTTAATATAATTAAACGGTATAAAGGTGCAGATAATTTTGCTAACAAATCAAAACCGATCGAACGATGGCTTTTAAGACAAATCAAGAACCGACCACATCTCAGTGCACCGAAATTTGCTGCTGAAGCCGAAAAATACCTTGGTAAAAAATCCAACCCAGAAACCATCAGAATATATTAAGGAAACACAATTTCAATGGCCGAGTTGCTAAGAAGAAGCCTTTTATAAGTAAGGCAAATAAGGAAAAGCGGCTAACTTTCGCCAACAAATATAAAAATGAAGATTTTACGTTTTGGAGTAAGGTATTTTTAATTAAGAAAACAAATACAATGTTTTCCGATCAGATGGGTGTTCATATATGTGGAGAAAACCGAATGAACAGCTACGGGAACGAAATTTGAAACCAACAATAAAGCACGGTTTAGGATCAGTTGTGGTATGGGGTGCAATATCGGCAGCAGGGCCTGGAAATGTTCATATTGTAGAGGGCATTATGGACCTCAAATATTATCTAAACGTTTTAAGGTCAAATCTGTCAAAAACTGCCGAAAAACAACGATCCTAAGCAGAAGGCTTATAGTGTTAGAAGTTGGCTCTTCTATAACTGTCCCCATGTGCTCGAAACGCCACCACAATCGCCGGATCTAAACCCAATAGAGCATGTGTGGAGTTTCTTAGAGGAAAAATTAAAAAATCACTAAATAGGAAATAAAAATGACCTGATTTCAGCTCTGAAGGATGAATGGGAAAAAGTTCCACCAGATTATTGCCAAAAAATAATGAAATCGATGTTCAATCGCATAAAAAGAGTAATACAGCAAAACGGCCCCCAACAAAATATTAAGCCTTCAATAATGAGAGTGAATTACAGTTCTTTTGTACATTTATTTTGTGTGTCCCATTGTTACTTTGAGCTTAAAAACTTGATTTTTTGTTTTTTTATATTTTTTTTTTGCTTTTATGTTAATGAATTCATACGATTTTTGTTTCTTAATAAACTAATGGAATGAACATTCAAATTCGATATCTATTTCATTTGTAACAATTTACAAGTTCCTACAAAATAATTGACCAAATTCATTTTGGTAAGTGTCCCATTATAATGTTGAGCCACTGTATACAACATATGTAAGTAGTTGAATGTGGTGTTCATTCATCCTAGTCAAATTAAATTTTTATCAGTGCAGAATTTGTGCAATTTTGTTTATATTTAAAATCACAGCCCTGTACCATATTTTTACGTGGATAATATACTGATAACCAAGTAACTACAGAATCAGGAGTTTAGGGTGGGGATCTGATTAGGGCTGATATGACGGTAAGAAGACCTTGTCCTTAGAAAAAATTGCTTTTAAATTAAACAAATCTTCTTCTTCCTTTTCTTCTTCTTGTGGAGCTACAGTCCGGGGTGGACCTGGGCCTCAACCAACATGCCTCTCCGGCCAGCATGATCTTTCGCCAGCTGCATCCAGTTACGCTCTCCAAGTTGGTTGAGGTCCTTCTCCACTTGTGTGCGCCATTTTAGCCTAGGCCGTCCTCTGTTACGCTGTCCTAATAGATTCGATTCGGATTCGAGGACAATTCGGGCCGGAGCAGTGGTATCCATACTCACTACATGGTCTAGCCATCTTAAGCGTTGTATCCGATGACGCTTGATCAGGCGCATGTCGCTCTACAGCCCATAGAGCTTAAATTAAATCTTCTCCTTCAGATACGATCAACGCAAACAGGAACAAAAATCGCACGCAGAACTTTTCTCTCGAAAAGACTAAGGGCTTCCTCATCCGCCTTTGCTAACGTCCAAGATTCCGCGCCATAAAGTAGGACGGGGATGATCAAGCTGTTATATAAAGCGAGCTTCGTCTTTCGAGAAAGGGCTTTTTTATTCAATTGCCTCTTGAGCCCAAAAAAACAGCGATTTGCAAGAGTGATTCTGCGTTTGATTTCGGTACTGATGTTATTATCCTTGTTTACCGCGGCGCCGAAGTAGACGAAGTCATTGACTACCTCAAAGTTTCTGCTGCCTAGTGTGACGCTCTGTCCGTGATGTCGATGTTCTGTGCCCTTACTTGATGACAGCATGGACTTAGTTTTGCCCTTATTTACCGCCAGACTTATTTTAGTCGCTTCCGCTTCAATGCCAGCAAACGCCTCATTGACGGCTCGCTGTGTTCGTCCAATCACGTCAATGTCACCAGCGTAAGCTAGCAATTGAACTGACTTCTGGAAGTACCTCTGGTGTTGACTTGTGAGTTACGCACGATCTTCTCGAGGATGCTGTTGAAGAAGTCAGATGACAGTGCGTTGCCTTGTCTAAAACCTTTTTTGACATTGAAGGTCTCGGTGAGTTCGTTACCAACCTTGACGGAGCAACGAGAATTATCCATCGTCATTCTACACAATCTGAAGAGTTTGATACAAATGCCACAACTAGACATGGCACTGTATAGCTCATCTCATCACACTGTCATATGCGGCCTAAAAATCGACGAATAGGTAGTGAGTGTCGATTTGCACTTCTTGAGTCTTTTCCAGGATCTACCATGAACTAAAGATCAGGTCTATCGAGGACTTCTCTGGCCAGAAACCACACTGGTAGGGACCTATCAGGTTATGGACAAACGGTTTCAGACGCTCACACAATACGGCAGAGAGGATCTTGTATGCGATATTAAGAAGGCTGATCCCTCGATAATTGGCGCAGTCAAAGGGGTCTCCCTTCTTGTGGACCGGACCAACGACGCTGAGATTCCTCTCATCGGGCATGCTTTCCTCCGACCATATCTTACAGATGAGCTGGTGCATGCGCCCAACCAGGTCATCTCTAGCTGCTTTAAATAGTTCTGCGGACAGTCCGTCCGCTCCAGCAGCTTTGTTCGACTTCAGCTGGATATTGCTATCTTCACCTCGTCTAAGTCGGGGGGAGGAAATTCTTGTCTATCATTGTCCAAATCAAGTAGAACATTGTGCCTAGCAGCCGTCACCGCCGTTAAGGAAGCTGCAGAAATGATTTTTCCAGATTCTCAGCACGCCTGCGACTCTACCACGAGTTGTTTATTTTGATCCCGGCAGGCTTCGGTCCGAACCTTGTATCTTCCAGATAGCTGTTTTAGCTTTCGGTAAAACTCTCGGTCTTCATTCATGCCATAACACCTTTCCATTTCCTCGACCATGTGCTTCCCATGTTCCTTCCTTTTCCTTCTGAGAAGCCAGTGCTCCTACCTTCTTCTATGTTCGTAGAGCTCATAAACAGCCTTCGTCATTCGATACAGCGTTGCCTTATAGGCATCTTGTTTGGTTGCACTCGTCGTCAAATCATAGGTTCCTTCTGGGTGGTGACGTGAAACCCAGTACAGCAGTGGCAGCTTCTTTGATGGATTCTTGACAATGTTTTCAGTCATATTCTATGGTCAGTGCAGGTAGCGTCGAACTCCGAGCGAGTTTCAGGGAGACTCGATCGGCAAAGTTCCCAGAGATCAGCGATCCGACGTAAAGCCGTGTTGGCCTGTCTCGACTGCGTTGCTCATTCAATATCCTTGGCTCTTTCCTTAGCTACAACAAGTTGATGATTCGAGTCGCTGTTTGCACCTCAGAAGGTTCGGACATCGAGAATATTGGAGAAGTGTCTGACGTCGATCGCAACGTAATCAATCTGGTTGACGGTGGATTGATCTGGATATCGTCAGGTCCCTTTGTGAATGTTCATGTGCGGGAACCGCTAGCCGCAGCGAGGTTTTTCCCCAAGGCGAAGTCCAACCGTCTGAGTCCGTTGCCGGATGTGTTGCTTCCTTTCCCAGCTGAGCGTTGAAGTCTCCTAGAACGATCTTGTCTTCATAGCTGGGGCATCGATTTTATGTTCTTTCTAGAAGATAGAAGTCAGAAGATAGAAGTTAGAAGTCATCCTTGGTATTGTCATCCTTCTCCTCTGTTGAGGAGTGAGCGCAAACTAGGGGCGTGTTCCCAAATTTAGCCTTGATGCGGATTGTCATGAGGCGTTCGCTGACGGAGTCGTAGCTCAAGACATTTTGCCTAAGTCTGCCTCGAACAACAAATCCGCATCCGAATAAGCACTGCCTTCACTCTCTGTAGCAATCGCTGTAGTATATGTCGGACTTTTTCATCGGTTTTTTTTTTTTTTTTCTGTACTCATTCTATGGCACTTCCTGGATGGCGGAGATATCGGCTTTCTAGCATTCACGTGGTCGGTTTCCAAGTCATGATCATATTCCACGTCCTAAAAGCGTTTGCTGGGGTCCTCAACAGTTTATCGGTCCTTATCCGAGGCAGGGGGTTTCTGAACTATATATTCTTACATTTCTGAACTATATCTTCTTGCGTGGTGAGCATTTTTACCTTACGCACAACCCACAGACTGGTAGGCCAGGCCCATTATTTAACCTTCGGGCAGAGGGTTTCGCTGCATACATTGGTTTCACAACACAACGGATGTTGTTGTTATGGAGTGGCCATCACAATCTCCCGATCTTAATCCCGTAGAACACTTATGTGGAATTTTGAAACGCAAGTTCGGGGATTGTAGACGAATAACTGTGGCCCAAATTGCAAGCTCCATTCTTGCTTAAACTTATGGTAAATTGTTTCATTCTATGAGACGAAGATGTGCTGCAGCGATAATAAAAAACAGAGAATCAACAACCAAGTATAGAAGGGTGTGATACATTTTAAGTTTAATTTCATTACTTTTCCATATTCCATTCCTTAAACTCAGCTTGTTACTTTTATTTGTTCTAGGCTTAGACAAACAAAAATCAATTTATATTCACTTTTTTTTTTGTTTTTTTGTGAAAAACTTTTATTTTGAATGTTTGTAATACATTATAATAAATCAACCTGTTATGACTTAATATACTTCTTTCCAATTACGTTAACTTAAGTTAATAAACACCACAAAGCCTTTATATTGTTTATGTATTGTTTCTATAATTTTTTCCATCACTGTAACTCTACTTAATTCCCACACCTGATCTACCTGAAATATTGTGTTAGCTAGAGATACTTACAGTTTGACAACCAAGTGAAAATATTCTAACCAATGAAGTGACTTAAACCAGGAAAGCACACCATCACACTCATTTAAAAGCTAATATAAAGTTGCTTCGTGTAAAATATAGTTTTACTGTATTGTTGCACTTCAGAATTAGTTCATTCATATTCTGGTTTCCAATTTATTTCAAATCCTGACAGCATGTAAGAGCTCACTTTACCGTTAAATACACCCGCAATAGCCGTGATCGTCTAGTGGTTAGGACCCCACGTTGTGGCCGTGGTAACCCAGGTTCGAATCCTGGTCACGGCAATTTGCAAGACAACAGCAATCAAGGGTAGGTTCTCTTTTTGATATTTTTTTTTATCATTTCGGTATGCTTAGTTTTTATTCTAAAATCAAAATTATTACAAACACAACTTTATTTCTTAATTTCTTTTTTTTATGTCTGAGCCGTTACAAGAGCCGAATATACAGCAGATATGTTCTGTATGTCCTGTTTTCTATTCATATCGTTGGTGGTCTTGATTGGACGTAGGGTTTCCAGAGTGTATTTATTGCTAGTGTGTTTCTTATCAAGGATGGGACGGTTAGTTTGAACACAATATTTGGCTAATGCTGTTTTTGCTGAGTTGTTGTTGTTAATATCCGATTTATGGCCAGCCGGTCTTTGATGAAGAATCTGTTTGGTGATGCCTATGTACCATACGTTGCTCTTACAGAATGAGTACAAACACAGCCCAAATATCCTGTATATATGAACTTCCAAAAATCCATAAGAAAGATATGACCTGGGGCCCATTACAGCATCTATGACTGGCTATGTAAAACGAGGCTGAGGCGGAAGAAGAGTCAAAGAATACTTGCCGACGCGTGAAGGTTCCATTCAAATATTGTTTTTGTCGTTTGAAAACTCGTCATTAAAGTTATGAAAATAACTCTTTTGTGCTGGGAGAAAACTGTACAATTTGGCCATGGTAGCCAAAGACTTTTGACACGTTGCATTGTGTTAGCCAAAGACTTTTGACACGGTGCATTGTCATGGTGGAAAAGAATTTTTGTCTTCTTTATATGGGACCGTTTTTTCCTCCTTCAAATGCATGAATAATGCTGTATAGCATTCGTTGTTGATCCTTTTGACTTTTTCAAGATAGTGGATGAATAAAATTACGTGCGCATCGGATGCCATAACTTGCCAAAGGTCGGCACCTTTGTGTTTTGGACGCTTTGGGCGTGGTTCACCGGCTGCTGTCCACTCCGCTGACTGCCGATTTGTCTCTGGAGTGTAGTGGTGGATCCATGTTTACCCTATTGTAACATACCGATGCAAAAAGTCCTGTTCATTCTGGCAGAACAGCTCCAAACAGCTCTCAGAATCATCGATACGTTACTGTTTTTGGTCCATTGTGAGCAAACGCGGCACCCAATTCGCTTTCTCATGGACAAATATGTATGCACAATAGTGCACACACCGCCTTCTGATGTCTCATATGTATAAGCAATCAGGCAATTTCACTATGAGGTTCTCCAAAACGATTTTGTGTAGTTATTTGACGTTTTCAAGAATAACCACCCCCCAATTGGCCTTCCAGGGCGTTCAGTCACGTTTAAAGTCATCATACCATCAGCAAACAGTTGTTATTGATGGAGTAAAGTCCCTGCAAAACTTTTCAAGCTGAGTATGCACCGTATTTCTTCCCATCAAAAAGCAGTGTTTAATCAACTCACGAAATTTTGTATTTTCCATTGTTTTTTATAATCGCAAAAGTACCATCACTTGAAGCACTGTAACCTGTAACCTAGTAATCATAAGGTCTGTTCCAATTGATTTGTGTACAGAAATTCGTAGTTGAGTAGTTTGGGTAATAATCTCTCTTGCAGAGAGTAACACTACCGAAAATTGTGAAACGACTTTTCGTAAAAATTCATAAACACCTATCAGACATTTTTTTATTTTCAATTTTTTCTTCGGCAGAAATTCGTAAAAAGGGGAAATATTTTGCTCTCTTATGATCTCTCTCTTCTACGAAAAAATCAGCTAATGGAACGCTTTTTCGTAGTTTTTCGGGCAAATTCGTAGACATTTGTAGCAATTCAGATCAATTGGAACGGACCTATAATTTGACAAAAATCGTTTGAATATTTGTACTTCCTAAAAATAATATTGTGGCTACTTACAGCGCACAATTAAACACAAGACAAGCACACTTTATAAATTCAAATTTATTTTTGTGTTTGAATTTTACACAGGAAAAAGGAGGCACTGAAAACTGTAGCTATGGCGTCTCACACAAGAATGTGGAAAAATTCTACAGATACAAATTGAAAACGGTTTTTGTTCTCAGAAGAGTTTTACCAATTGAAATATAGAGGCGCTCATGTGGTGTTGTGGTTCCCACATTACTCCCCCCTTAAATAAAGGCTGCAGTTTATTTGCAATTTCATTTGGTATTTGGACTATTGTTTGAAACAGATGCGTTTGGTGTTGGTATACGTTTTTATTTCCTGTTGGTGCTGATTGTCTTCTATTTCAGGTTGATGTGATGGTGGAGGTGGTTCTGGATTCATAAAGTCGCTGTGAGTGCTAGATGAATTTTGAAAGACGTCGTCGCTTGCAAGATGTGCTGGTTTGAGGCGTTCGATATTTACATTCATTTCTTTCCCGTTGACGTTGAGGGTGAAGGTTCGGTGGTCTATTCTTTTAATTACACAATGAGGTCCAGAATAGGGCTGATCCAGCGGTCGTTTCGAAGCATCGATGCGTAAAAACACATGTGTACAAGTAAATAAATCTTTATAACAAAATGTTTTCTTTCGGCAGTGATGTGAAACGGGTGCTGTCTTAATGCTCCTCATGTGCATACGGAAGTCTTCAAGAAAGAAGTGTGGATCTACGGGTGGGTCATCATGAGTGAAGAACTCACCCGGAATACGCAGTGTTGTTCCATAGATGTATTCGGCTGGAGATGCTTTTAAATCTTCCTTGAAACAGGTTCTCAATCCTAAGAGTACTGTTGGTAACACGTGGGTCCACTGTGGATTCTGATGGCACATGATGGCTGCTTTTAATGTCCGATGCCATCTTTCCACTAGTCCGTTGGCAGCTGGATGGTACGCTGTAGTTCGAATGCGTTTACTGCCAACTAGTTGTGCCAATGCTGTGAACAGTGCACTTTCGAATTGAGATCCCTGGTCTGTTGTCACCAATTCGGGACATCCAAAGCGCGCCATCCAGTGAGCGAAGAAAACGTTGGCGACTGTGTCTGCAGTGATGTCTTTGATGGGGATTGCTTCCGGCCATTTAGTGAAACGGTCAATCATGGTCATGCAATACTTGAATCCTTGGGACTCTGGCATAGGTCCTACAAGATCCAGATGCACATGATCGAACCTTTCGTCTGGTGATTGGAAGAAAACCGGGGATGTATGCACATGACGTCCAATTTTCGATCGCTGACAAGGGACACAGTCACGAGCCCACTTCACGATGTCCTTGTTCATGGATGGCCACACGTATCGCTGGGATATGATTTTCATCGTAACTCTGCCGCTAGGATGAGCGAGATTTTGAAACGTGTTGAATACTTTGCGTCGCAGGCGAAGAGGGACGAATGGTCTTATGTGGTTCGTGGAAATGTCGCAAGTAATGTTGTTTTCTGCTCCATACGCCAGCGTCAAGAATTTCAGTGATGTTGTGTTGTTGATTTGTAAACCCTTGAGCTCCTCATCAGTTGATTGTGCTTGGGACATCTCGCTGAAATCAATTGCTGATGGTAACTCGATGGTATTAACGCGGGACTGTGTGTCAGCAACATTATTTTCCATTCCTGCCACGTATTGGATGTTGGTGGTAAATTGGCTTATGAAGGACTGCTCCGAGGGCGGTATTAGATGCGTCGCAAGTTAGTCGAAGCATTGCACCTGCCATTGGGTAAGAAAGAAGAGTTGCATTAGCTAATTGCTTTCTTACCAATGCAAAAGATGCTTCCGTGTCTGCTGTCCAAGGAACTGGTCTTCGATCGTTCTTTTTCGAATCCTTGAGTAATTCGTTGAGCGGTGCCTGCGTGGTAGCTGCATTCTTTATATGCCGTCTGTAGAAATTGACTGCTCCGATAAACCGTCTTAGCTCCACGATAGTTTTGGGTTTCGGAAACTCAAGTAGTGCTTGAACTCGATCGGCTAGGGGTGATGATCCTTGTGATGTTAAGCGGAATCCCAAAAAGTCAACGGCTTTTGCAGCTAGCACACACTTGTCTGCGTTAATGCATAACCCATATCGACTTAGCCTTTGAAACACCAAGCGGAGATGTTCTTCATGTTGCTCTTCAGTTTCCGAAGCAATTAGGAGGTCGTCGATGTATGCGTAGACGAAATCAAGTCCGGTAAGCACCTCGTTTATGAAGCGTTGAAACGATTGTGCTGCGAATAACCCAAATGGAGTTATTACAGCAGTTTTGGGCACATCTTCTATACATCAGCTACTGGAATGTGATGAAAAGCACGACGGAGGTCGATTGTCGAAAAAATTGTTTTTCCAGCTAGAGATGAAGAAAAATCTTGAAGCAGCGCAATGGGATAACGATCTGGGATGGTCTGATCGTTAAGTTTGCAATAATCACCGCATGGTCTCCAGTCGCCATTCTTTTTCTTTGCCATGTGTAGCGGACTGGCCCATGGACTGCTGGATGGTCTGACATGACCAAGATCGACCATGAGTTGAAATTCCATCTTTGCTGCTTTAAGACGCTCTGGACACAGCTGACGTACTCGCTGAACACTCGGTGGTCCCAAAGTTGGTATGTAGTGTCGCACGGAGTGTTTGGCGCCGGTTTTATTTGATGGGTTCTCCAACAACTCGGGAAAATTTTTAAGTATGGTGGAGAACCTTGATGTATCGTTAATTGCGGTGATGGATGTGATGGGTGCTGCAGCATACGAGCCCCTACTTCGGAAACCAGTGTGAGGGTCAATTACACATCCGCATTTGAGATCCACCAGTAGTCCGTATTTATGAATTAAGTCGGCACCAATGATTGGATATGGCACATTACCGATGCAAAATATCCAACGAATCGGTCGACGGAGTCCGATGTTAAGTGTCATAGCTTTCTCCCCGTAAGTTTGTATTTTGCTACCATTTGCGGCGTGGAGTTCGAGTGTTGCTCGTGTTGCCTTACGAGAAGCTTACGAGAAGCTGGTGTGACAGATATATCGGCTCCTGTGTCGACGAGAAATTTGGTGCCTGACAAGCGATCATAAATAAAGAGTCGGCGTGGATTCAATCGGCCGCCAGCATTCACCGAATCTACTGGCGGTGGTGTGCGTTTCCCTGGTTCTGTACCCATGCACATGGTTGAGTACATCGATTTGCTTTATCACCAAATCTGCGATGATAAAAACAAACCGAAGGCGTAGCTACATCAGCCTTTGGACTATTTCTTCGGGGTGTTGAGCTGCGGGAGCGATTGCGTCTATTTTTGAAGTGGGAGGAGATAGCTTGCTCTAGTCGCTGAGACAACTTCTCCACCTGTGTTGAGAGTTCCTCCATCCGTCTGGATATGTCATCGCTTTGAGGGGGTATGTGAGACACAGACATCATGTGACGGCCAACTGAGTCACGTTGAATTTCGATGATTTTGTCGGCGAGTTTTGCCAGTTTAGGATTATCGAGGCCATCAGCTGCTGTCAAAGCTATCTGAACGTATTGTGGGAGGCGATCCATCCACATCGTGCGGAGAAATGTGGAGTTCAGTTGGGTACCACCAAGACGATTTATTTCGGCAAGTAAGTCTGATGGTCGCCGATCTCCTAATTCCAGCCCCGAAACAAGTGTCTTGAATTGACGTTCCTGCGAAATCGAATAGTGGTTAATTAACGCATCCTTAATAGCGGCATACTTATCCGTATCAGGAGGATTGGATAAAATATGCTCGATGACGGAAAGGGTATCCTGATCCAAGCGGGCGACCACGGCGTAGTATTTTGAGGCATCCGATTTTATTTTCTTTGTCTGGAACTGCGCTTCAATAGCGAGGAACCAGAGATGCACTTTTTGATGCCAGAATGGTGGTATTTCTAGCCGTTCGATTTGATCGATGTGAGATGTTGTATCTCCGGCAATCGTTGGAGTGGTAACTACGCCTGTGATGTTGTTGGTCTCCATTGTTGGAGTTGCGGTATTTTTTATTGACGACTCTGGTTCGTTCGGTGGTGTGCGTGTCGTCATCTTTCTGTTTTTTTAAATGTTTTTGTTTCTTTTTTAATCACGTCGGGGTCACCAATTTGTGGCTACTTGCTGCGCACAATAAAACAAAAGATAAGCACACTTTTTAAATTCAAATTTATTTTTTTTTGTTTCAAATTTTACACAGGACAAAGGAAGCACTGAAAATGTAACTACGGCGTCTGACACAAGAATGTGGAAAAATTCCACAGATCAAATTGAAAACGGTTTTTGTTATCGGAAGAGTTTTACCAATTGAAATATAGAGGCGCTCGTGTGGTGTTGTGGTTCCCACAATATGGATGATAATGGCGCCCTCTATATGTCAGTCCCGGGACTTATTGAGTTGTTTGTTAGTACATGGCTTGTGACATGCAACAAATTTGGATAAAACGGTGTTAATGTTAAGCTGCACATTATGGTGTAGCATTCCGGTCGCTACCCATGACTTAGCCGCTCGCCTTTCTAAACGGTGTGTGTCGTTTTGAATGGACTACTCAACGTGCCATTATCATAATTTGCTTTTATACTTCTGATGTTTTGAATTATTATAGAAAGGTACGTTGTAGCTTCTTTTCACACATAACTCATTAAACTATAATAAAAATTTAAAATTCAAACTAAGGATTTAAAATGTAAAATAATATACATACAGTTTAATACGAATGTTAAACTTCCATTACCGGTTAAAATAAATGTTATTGCAGTTATTTTTTTACAATAATATCAAATAATTTTGTTTCCATGGCTACGTCTAAAGTCAAGTTAGACAAAGCAACTGGCATCTCGCCAGGAGTATGTTGGGTTTCAAAACATCAATAATAGCTGACATATTCAGACTGTTGCACGATCTCAACGGCCAATTTTCTGTAGGAAAATGTGAAATTTACCCATTAAAAGTCAAGAGTAGAGAAAACCAAAAAAATTCAGATCCATTTATTTTATTTACAGTGTCTCCTAGCCAAACTCGGACGCCTACTCAGTAACACAATTGAAGATTCATAAATAATTAAGGAAAAGAAATAGACGAAATTCATTATTAGTTGTATACAATATATATTCATTAGTTGTTTGACAAAATTTTATAAAAAAAACTCAATTATTTAAAAAAAAATACAGCTCGATTACTAAGGGAACTCAATAATATAAGGAACAAGCCAAACTCGGACGGCTATTATTAAAGTTAACACAATTTAAGATTATTAAGTTTTTAAATAAAATTAATATTTTGTGTGAAGGCCTTTATTTTTTATAACCATTTGCAGCATTGAAGGGAGTGATTGAACTAATTTTGCGCAAAAACTAGGCTCAATTTTATTCCACTCCTCAAGAAGAACGCTTTTCAACTGCATCTTGTTAGAAATCTGATATTTTCTCATTTTTCGGTCCAGATACTCCCACAAATTCTCGATAGAGTTTATATCTGGACTTTGCGGAGGAGTGTCCATTACATGAGGACAGTTATATAACAGCCAGGATCGTGCTTTATAGGCTTTGTGTTTGGGGTCATTATCTTGGTAAAAACTCCAGTGATCTCCAAGGCCGAGTTTAGTAAGTAAGTAAACATAAGAAACCCCAAAAATATGGCAAAATGAAAAACAAACGTTGTTGAATAGGTTTTTGGGATTTTACCCAAGCGGGTACAATGGCACAATATGTGCCTCATATGAGCTCATTTTTTTCTTGAATAAAAGATCTTGAAGCAAGCTATTTCCACACAAAGTGATACTCCGTGATATACTTATTCGATTATGGCATTGACGGTAACGCAATGGGTTTTCAATTCCTTTTGGGGAATTATTTCCAGCAGTTGATGCAATAGAAGAAATATAACATCACTTGGATAATGTTAAAGTCTGCGCATAACTTCGTAGATAGTGGCGAACAATTGTGCTATGAATTAGAATTGTTGTTGGTGTTTTATACAATTTCTAAGCGTTAATCATAACAGAATACATCATTGCTGTAAAAAGCGACAGTCACGACTTTTTCCACGAATTTTTATTTTGTTATTATTGAATGCTTGGTCGTGTAGGTCAACGCCTCCCAAGTTGTACTCGGCGATTACTTTTGGTTGTTTGACACTTATTTTTGCATTTGCTGTCGAACACCATCGATTGACGGAGTGCATCGACCCAATACTCTTAAAATTTGATTCAACGGTTACTGCGCTGTTATCATTCCACTTTACAAACAATATATTACTTACTGTGTCGTATCTGTCATCTTAGAATCTCCTTTTCTCTTTTTCGAATGCTGCGTTTAACTTCAACGGACATTTCTTTGTTCTTGATTCGCGTACAGTCTCAGTTGCTCGAAATGCCTTTTGTCTTAGCCTGGCCAGCGGATCTTATTTCATAAAAAAATTGTCAAAGAAAGTATTGTGGTCAGGAGGATTGGGCACTTTGTCCAAAAAATCAACAGCGACTCTGGATCCAAGTGGAATTAGTTTTTTTCCCGCAATGACGGCTATGGCACCACAATAGGTGGCAAACTGGTACAAGTAGCCGCAGCTACTCGTCAACATCCAATTTTTAAAACCAAATCTTACAGGTTTACTTCTAATGAACTACTTTGAAGAGTGGCTGCTAAAGTACCGTACCATCGACTCGTCAATTGAAAGTTTTTTATGCATATGTATATTCGAATTGGCAGAATTTCTCAAATAAACGTTTTCTTAAGGGCCTAATTTTAGCATTTTATCGGTAGAAATCAAATTATTTTTGTCAATAAGGTGAAGATATATTTTGATTTCCTTGAACCTGTTCCCGGGCATGTTATTATCAATGATTGGCGAACGAGTATTTTCGACTGTTTCTTCTTCATCTTCGGATGGCGCTACAGTCCGGAGTGGACCTTGGCCTCAACCAACATGCCTCTCCAGCTAGCACGATCTCTTGCCAGCTGCCTCCAATTGCGCACTCCAAGTGGGTTGAGGTCCTTTTCCACTTGTGTGCGCCATCTCAGTCTAGGACGTCCTCTGTTGCGTTGTCCCTGTGGTTCGGATTCGAAAACTCTTCGGGCCGGAGCAGTACTGTCCATACGCTCTACATGGCCTAGCCACCTTAAGCGTTGTATCCGTAGACGCTTGACTAGGCTCATGTCGCTGTACAGCCCATACAGTACGTGGTTGAATCTTCTCCTCCAGATGCCATCAACGCAAACAGGACCAAAAATCCACGCAGAACTTTTCTCTCGAAGAGACCAAGGGCTTCCTCATCCGCTTTTAGTAGCGTCCAGGTTTCTGCGCCGTAAATCAAGACTGGGATGGTCAAGGTGTTGTACAAAGTCACTTTGGTCGTTCGGGAGAGGGCTTTATTACTCAATTGCCTCTTAAGCCCAAAGAAACAGTGATTGGCAAGAGTGATTCTGCCTTTGATTTCGTTACTGATGTTGTTGTCCCTATTCATCGCGGAGCCGAGATAGACAAAGTCCTTGACTATCTCGAAGTGTCAGCTGCCCATACTGACGCTCTGTCCGAGACGTCGATGTTCTGCGTTCTTCTTCGATAACAGCATATACTTCGTTTTGCCCTCGTTTACCACCAGTCCCACTTTAGCCGCTTCCGCTTCGATGCTAGCAAACGACTCATTGACGGCTTGCTGAGTTCGGCCGATCACGTCAATGCCATCCGCATAAGCTAGCAGTTGAACGGGCTTGTGGAAGATCGTGCCTCTGATGTTGATGATAATGACGTCCGCGCGATCCCCTCAAGAATGATTTTAAAGAAGTCGTATGACAGCGCGTCGCCTTGTCTAAATCCTTTTTTGACATCGAAGGTCTCGGTGAGTGAGACCTGTTTGCCAACACATATTCTTTCTTGGCAAAGAGTGGTAGCTAGTATACAGTCGAATACCTACAAAAAGTTTTCAACCCTGTTCGTTGAATGAAAAATTGTACAAATTAGCCGTTGTCGCATAAAGGTTAGTTTTATCAACTATCAAATTTACCACTTGTTGATCAAATAAAGTTTCGAACACTTCAAGTGGCAACTTTTCTTCCAAATCCGACACCATTTTCATTTTGTTTTAAAGAAAAAACAAGCACATGACATCTCAACATTCTAACAAGGTCGGACGATCTCGACAACCAATTTTCTGTAGAAAAATGTGAAATTAAGTACTTATCGAAACCATTTATCAAAACGAGTATTGTTTCACCCGCTTTGTACCTAATAGCGCACTCTTGCTGAAATTTCAACGAAGCTTATGCTAGAATTTCGAAAAATTAAATAATTCGGACGTTAACTATTGATCATACACCACACCAAACCGTTGTTTAATGGATGTGATGAAACCTCTTGGTGCCCTATGGGTCTTTCATTTCGCTTTTTACGGTTCACATTCAGCCAGAAACAACCTTCATCATTAAACTGAATTCCAAGATAAAACATCGGACTTTTATTGGTTTTAAACAGATCCCATTTACTAAAAACATGAATCAAATCCAAGGCGTGTGATTTAAAGCGAAAGTTGAATCTATAAAAGCAAAATAAAAATTTCATAGCATTTATTGTTAATTGTTTCGATCGCATTTATTTTTTGCGTTTTGTTTTTTTGTTTTTATTGTTAACTCTCTTTACGTTTTCGGTGTCGATACAAACATTGAACGTTCCTTACATATGATAACATAAATAACTCTGCGTGCTCGTGCGTTTAAATATTTATACGAATCGTACCTCATACTACTATCAAAATCCAAAATTGCAGTCAGAAAGTATGTCGATGTTAGGCTTAAATTTAAATTAGCATTTGTGCGTATAGTCGTTTAAACTTTTTTGTTAATTTGTCCTAAACTTAAGGAGCTATTATTCACAAGACAATGTTACAATCTCCACATGCTCCACTCCTTCTCTTGTCGTTGACCTTATACTTACTATGCAATTATTTACAATGAATTAATGTAGATTTAAATAGTTATTAGCAGGAATTCGATTTGTTTATAAACTATAATATTTAGTTTGTACATTTAATTATCTTTGATTAAGTCGACAATGGGCTTTATTTGTTAATTTTGTTTTCCTTTCATTTGCATTCGTTAACAACTATCTTAATATCGCAGTCTATTTTATATTGAATCATCAAAATTTACATAATGACATACATATTCACTTATCATCGTCACGCTGGGAATTGTCGAATAAAGTGTGAAGTTTATTTGACGGGGGCGCTGGGCTGGCGTTGGGTTGGGACTCATATTTTATTGCTGATTAAACGGGCTGAATATTCAAATTAAAGGTGTTCTTCCGATGAACAAACATGAAGGGAAACATTGAAATAACCTATGACGTGTGCGGAATCGGGTATTAGCTGGGGGCCCTTGTCATGAGTACGTGTTCTCCTCCGACACTAATTTTTAATTCAAACTGAACGGAAGTTGATTGATATATGAACGTTTTCCTTTTTGATTGACTTTACATTCTCACTTTTACGTTCTTGGAATTACATTAAATCCTTTCTTTGGACTTGAACATGGTGTCGTGTGTTTCATTGAGTACACAGTTGACCTTTTTATAGTTTTTATTTACCTTTTCAGCTTTTTTAGTTCTGGTAAAAAAAAAAATTCCATTGTGAGAAGTAAAAAGGAGTGGAAATAAATAAAATACTGCTAGTAGTAAGCAGTAAATTAAAGCTAGGTTAACAGTCCAAAGCCTAACTCATATTGTATTCAAACCAATATTTAAACAGATAACAAGATTTGCATCTTCTCCATGCATGAAACATTATCATATTTGACATACTGACCAAGTGTATTGCCTTGGAACTATTTCGTCTGAAAATAGTGTCCACATTTTAGAGCCTTTAAGACATTGAAAGTAGGTGCTGTCTTAGCAAAGATTGGTATCAAATTGGAAAGAAGCCTTCTTAGCATAAAAAAGCATCATCTGTTGAAGTCGAAAATTGTTTAAATAGAAATCTCACCCGAAGAAGACAGAAAGTGACAAAGAAGGCTTAATTTATAGAATCCAATCTCATGAATGTATGCAACTTAGTGTACTCCAGTAAAGGGTTTAGCTCTGTGAACAGATATAAAATGTAAAGAAAACGTCTAGTGTCATGCCCCGCACAAACACAAGGCATACTCGCGCAACCATGATAGTAGTTGAGGGATAATTGAGGTGAAAGCTTTGGAAATTATTTACTTAGGTTGAGATGTCCAAGAAACAAACTTCTTAACGAACTGGACTTGATAAAGGAACTTGAAAATGTAAAGAAGTGATCATTCGCGGTCAAAAAAGCATTGTATTGAATGGTACTTGTAAGCCACATACACTCAACCACCAATAAACTGTTCATAGAGAGATATATTGCAACAACCAAAATTTCTTGTAAAACTAATCTTGATACAGAGCAGATGTATTCGCAGTAAAAAGGAAAACGGGAAAAGATTTTAGTCTGCTGCTAAGCTGAGGGCAAAACTAGAAAAGGGGTGCATTCGTGACGTTCAAACTGTGACGTTCAAATGTTGGTTCATAACATACCAATCTTTTTTTCTTTAGCGGGAAAACAATCTACAAGTTTAAATGTTCATTTGAAATGTTTGTGGGTGTTTTATGTATCAAGGAGGGCATTTCATAACCGTATTGGAGGACTAAGGCCCTATATTTTATGTCAATAAGACAAAACTGAGGACAGTTGGGAAGCTATTTCCGTGTGATACTATCAACACAAAACATTCAGTATATTTTTACAGTCACACAAAGAAAAGAGGGATTTGTGACGTTGCCAAAAAAAAAAGTAAATGATGAGTGAACAGTGTGTCATTATCGAGAGTTTTGTTGTAAATACTAGAAAAAAAAACAAAAAATTCTTGTAGTATCACTTCAGTCTTAAGTGTATATAGTATAAATATATGTACTTAAAATTGTTGCCATCTGGTTCATTATACTGCAGTCTTGTTAAAGATAAACATATTTCATTTGTTATGTATATTGTTTCGTTTCGTTTAAACAAGAGAATAATGTACATACACTAAAAATTAGAAAAAAAAACTGCTATTACTCACATGAATCTCGTCTAATGGTCTGCGCTTTACGTACACTACACACATTAAATGATAAAGGGAAAAAATAAATAGTTTTTTTGCAAACAAGCTGTGTGCCGCTTGCACAGAATAACATTAACTTAACCGATACGTAAGTACACGTAGGGGAGGGGAGACAAATTATATGGTTAACTTACAGTACGAACACTAGCACACTAAACAAACATCTCATTTGATGTATATCAACTTATCCTTAAATAATCTCTCGTATGTACATACATGGTTTTGTTTTTGTTTAAAATACTTTACGTTGCCAAGAAAAACAAATAAACAGAAGATACAGATACAAAATGGTACTAACTGCAAAAATAAATAATATCTATAATTAGGGGGGTGTAATAATTAATGATCTTAACGCTAGCTAGTGAAATTGTAACTTCTCGACGCTCTGCCGGGGGTGACAAGCTCAACTTTGATATTGGCTGTCGCTGTCACTCGCGTTGTGTTCGCGTCCGAATGATGCGTTTCAACTGTCACTTCAGGTTGGACGACAATACTTTGCAATTCAGGATAGTGAACACCAGAATCACCACCACCTCCATTACCACCGCCTCCGCAATAGTTGTTCTCCCGCTTTGACGAATTATGGTACTGATTCTGCGAAGACTGATAGTGTTGCTGGGAACGTTGCTGTTGCGAGTGCGACTGTTGTTGCGGTTGATAATGATAGTTGCTTGAATTGTTTGTGTTTCCACCTACTCCTCCACCGCCAACGTTGCCAGTATTATTTTGATTCCAATCGTTGCTCATAGTAATTGAGGAGGAGGATGACTTCCATGACGGCGGCTCCTCGGTGATTGTGGTGAGTGATGGATCACTGATGTTTACATGCTTGTGATGATAGTGAGGCTTGTTGCAACGCGAACGTGATGAACCATTTACAATGACGGTTTTGTTTGCACTTCGTTTGCTGCGCGATAGAATCGGTGAAGGTGTCGAAATTCGATCGGGATACTCAATTGGAATGAGTTCAGCATCGGGGCCGACCATGCTCAGAATAATGGGAAAGAAAAATAGTCCATTGATGGCGCCAACTGATAATACGACTAGGAGCAGCCAAAAGAAGTGCCGAATGATAAATTCAAATGGTGATGTCGAGAGCATGAATACGGCCAAAGCTGACGTGAGAATGCTATGAACTAGGGGGCCCATTGATACCTGCATTGAGAGTAAAATACGCCGTTCGCGATTTCCCACAGCAGTTATAAAGCCCTAAAAAAGATTTCGATTAATTTTATTGAAACGAATAAGGACAGGTATTCCTTCTTACCAACGATATATGCACCGTGAAGCAGACGATTAAACCCACACTGAAAATCAAGATGACCGCTGGGATGGCTGACAAGTTAATTCCGAGCAGGGTCATAGCACCAAATATCTGCACCAAAGACGCCACAACAACGATTACCACCAAGAGCGCCGCCCATGTGGACAGCAGAAGAATGGAGACCAGGACAAAGGCCGCAATCAGCGAGCAGATGAGAATGGCCGCAAGAGACGATCGCAAAGTCATGTACTGCTCCCAGAAAACAAATGGAATACCTATGTAAGAAAATTTTGCATAATGCAGCCGCTCAGAAAATCTTTTCAAGGTTCATGCTTACCGGAGGGATAGTTCGGGAGTCCCCTCGTCTCGAACTTAATACTTAAGTCGCGAATGTGTCCGATGAGACTTTTGATTTCCGATGTGTCTGTGAGGCCGTGCAAGTAGAACGGGAGCTGAGTGTACACCAGAGGCAGGCTCTTGGGAATCTTCAAGTCAAACTCAGTTGGCACATGATGATATTGACGTGGTTCCGGGCGAAGTTTTCCCTGCAATCAAGTAACCTAATTAAAGCCTTCATCCAATATACACATTTGCAGCGAACTTACTTGTGAAGCACCATAAGCAAAGAGATCGTTTGTCGCCCACGCGGAGAGGTAGTTGTAGAATGCCTTCGGATTAATGATTCCTTCCTTGTCAACCAAACGGTTCTTGTTCACCAGACTCTTATCGATTGGATTGTCCACGTATCCAGTCTGCACCAGAAGCTTATATGCGAGAATAGCATCGCTGCTTGCATTAGGAAACCATCGTTCCTGTGTAATTCTGCCCTCATCCCTCTCCTTGTCGAAGGTATCCTGCAAATTGATCAGCCAGTCGCGAAACAGCGTCAACCAAAACTCCGGCAAACCACCATTGTCGTTCTTAATCACATGCGGCACCCTAACGAAGGCTTCATGATAGTCGTGCAGTATCTGCTGATTGTTTGGATATTCAAAGTTGCCCTGCGTGACCGCGTACATGCTATAAAATCCGAACATTGACGATTGGGCGTCTAGGAACTTGTACTCGTTCGTATCCTTTGGAACTAAGTCTATTAAGTCCAAGCCGTCTTGTAGTTTCATCGACGAGTAGAACCCGAAAATTAGCGTGCCAGTGAACAGAGTCACAGCGAGGAACTTCACAGAACTCTTCAGCAGGAATGGCGTGTAGTACTTGTAAGCGAACTTGGACAATGAGAAACTCAGCATTTTCTTCTCAGTACATGACAGGAGAGCTTCTTCCTGATTCACTTGATTCAGTGGAGTTGCCACTCCAGAACTCCGATTATTGCAGTTTTTCACAGGATATCCGGGGTTTCTTGGATTGCCGTAACGATTATTATTCAAATGCGATGATGTCGATGGTCCGGCAGACATTGCGGCGACAGATTTTTCCTTCCAGACGGGAAAACAGCAGCAGAATATATCCGCCCGACCGGCCGTCCTTCTCCTTAGATCCAAGGATATCATGGCAGGAAAGACCAGTAAGGCTGTAGCCAGATTAACGCATATCACGATCGCTGACTGGAGACAGAACACCTTTAAGGCAGGAACTGGAATAAAAACAGCTGCAAAGAAGCTGCCGGCCGTTGTCACAGCGCTGAATAAGATGCTGGGACCGACTTTTTTAAGGATGAACTTAGTTTCCTCTTTCCGATTGCTCTCAGCATATGCAGCGGTCAACATAAATATGTGGTCTACTCCCAGACCCAAAGCTAGGAATGGAATTACTTGCGTCGTAGCAGCATTGAAGACGATCCCCAGAAGAGCACAGAGACCCAATCCAGCAGCGGTTGACATTCCTATCAGAAGCACTCCAGCCACTCCAACCGTACTCTGACCTTTAACCGGATCCTTCCAGCGAATCAACGTGCAGAACGCATATAAAACTGTTGCTGCAACCCCAATGACTATGCTCAGCGGACTGGGATTAGAGAACTTGGCCAGAATGTCATCTAGTGATGCTGAGGAGAACACGTAGATATCGTAGGAGTTGGAGATGCGAGAGTTTTTGAGGAGAGCACCGACTTCTGCAGCGAACTTTTTCTGCCAAGCATTCAATACTTCCGCTGCCTTTTCCGGCGTCCAGCTGATATGGTGCACTTTGTATTCTCCCTTGTACGAGTCAAACATCCCCTTCTCGGTCATCAATTGAACCACTGTCTGCAGCCCCTTGGCCTTCCTCAGATGGCCCGTTCGATTCCTTACGACTCCTCCGACAATGAGCTCCTCCGGCCAGTGCATGTACTTAGTTGCATACCCGTAGCACCCACCTGTGAGAATGGATCCCACATCCGGTGGTTGCGTACTATTCTTATTCGGCGCAGTGTCCGGACACTGGGGGTCCTGCGGATTTAAACACGGCTTCTCTGTGTACCCAGACGAAATACCAGCCCGCTTCATGTACTGTTCTACGAGCTCAATTGGAGCCGAGTCTGGATTGTCTGTTTTCATCGACTGTAGATAGTTCATGGGGTCAAACCACGTCCATTTGATTCGCTTTTCCATGCCACTAAAAGGGGGAAAGCAAATACTTAATTTACGCCACAACGATTGTGGAGAGAGGGTGACTTACGGTATTTGAACGGGAAACTCCGGACCAAGCAACTGACTGCCTTCCCAAAAGCAATCCAAAGGTGTGATGATCGAGCACGGTATCACATGCGTGAACATTTGCTCAACGAAGAAGAGGTTCTCAAAGCTAGGTATTGTCGGAGTATTGCACATGTCGCGCAGACTCCACGTCGTCTCGAACATATGCACCGTCACAGAGGTCGCCTTCTTAAGCACCTCCAAATGTGTGAGCAGGGCTTGTGGATGCAGCACAGATGCATTTGGATCGTGTGCGGTTTGAATGATTAACTGATGCGTTGATGATTCCACCTCACCGATGGCTTCTTGTGTATACGCTAATTCTTTTTCCAATCGTCCACCTTCTGCAAGAAACGAGAACATAATTTTATTCTAATGTAGGGAATGATCAAAGCCGGGCCGTGCTTACCTTGTATCCAAAGCTGATTTACTTTTGAGTGGATCTGTGCACTTTTCAGTCCGACACAAAATGTGCTTAGTACTAGGATCGCGACAAACAAAACTTTGCCAGCGTGCTTTTGAACAGAATATCCTAAGGATTGTAGGTGAGACTGGAACACGGATCTTAGATATATCGCCGTTCGATTCCCTCGCGCTTTACCCTGAAAATCGAAATAAAGTCCGACGTTAGTGATTGTTTATAATATAAAGTAGTGTTTTCAGATTACATTTAACTTAAAAGAAATTACAGACACACCGCGACATGTGCTTGAATCTAATGTTTTGTCACATAGAAGACAACTGCTAACATCTGAATCCTGTACCTGTACCTGAACCATTTTGGATGTTTTTCTGCAGCTAAGTGATCAAGTGAAAATGAAATGCCGACTACAGCACATAGGGTCTCAAATTTCCAGCAAAACCAAGTGCAGCAAAACAAAATTTCGCTTTCCCCCTCCCTCTCTGTCAGTCGTTGGCTGCTGCTCTGCTGAAAATCGCCTGAATTTTATGAGTTTAAAGATCTTTCCAGGAAAATGCAGTGTACACGAAATAAGATCTCGAATTCCCCGAATACTTTCGATTCACCAATTACTCCTCATTTCACCTTGTGCACACGCAAAAACAGAACGAACACAGAACAGCCAGTAACAGTTTCCGATGAATCAAAGCCCATAACCAGGCCCACGTATCTCTAAGCCCATAACAACTCAACTGCTCCTGCTGATCAGCCAACACCACAGCATGGCGGCGGCATGCGGTTTCGTGAACGAATGTACGTCTGTACGAATTGCTCCGAGATTGGGTCCCATCATAAAATTGAGACCTCACAAGCTCGGCGCTTTTACTATGCCAAACCTAAACCTCCCCAGAGGTGAGTTGAGCGGTAACAACTCAATTTTCCACGAACGCCTAGTCCGATGCGTCCGCTCCTCTTATTTAAAACCAACAACAGCCTTCTCTATGCCATCCTCCACAGTAATAGCACCCAGAGAGCACACCTTTTGCTTTGGAAAAAAGTAAAAACGACCAAAAAGTGAAATAAAAGAAATACCTGAAGGAAGAATGGAGATAGATAAAAACGAAATCCATGCACGGCAAAAGTGCTCGGCGAATTCATGGGCGTGCGGTGATCGGTGCGATGGGGTACAAATAGATCCTGGGATGTGGTACTTGGCACAGAAGGATGGTGAATCGTTTTTAGCATTTCCGTGTGTGTCTACGGATAATTAAGACATCAACCAGCATACTTTTCACAGCAGGCGGGCGGCGTGGCGACTATCGACTGTCGACGACCACCGACAATCGCCAATCGGTAAGAGGGCGATAGAGGTCCAAGTTGTTGGTCGGTTGTGCTGTGGCAATTGTTGTCGATTTATGGCGGATGTATGGATGTATCTTTCTCTATGTGTTGTATTGGGATTCGGGAAACGCCCGCAGCTCAGTAACATCACAATCTACTTACGAGAGAGGTTCACTGCTGTTGTTGCTGCTTGCTGTTCATCTGAACGGTGTCTTGCCTCTTGTCTGTTGTGTGTCTTCCTCCATCCAACAGTGGTGGCGGTGGTGTTTTGTCCCGGAGTTTCGTTTGAAATCTCTTCGTTTTTTCATGAATTGTTTTCAACGGATGCTGAGTGAACCTTTATTCTTTTTTTTCTCTCTTTCTTTCTCTCCCTTCTTAGTGCTGCTGATGCCTTTGTAACCGTTCTTCCTCTTGGTTACATCTTACTTCTTAGAATTTATTTTAATCTTGCCCGTTGTGTTGTGTGTTTCCACAAATCCGAAATTATAGGATCGGCACGTCATCACAGCGGTGCCAAGGAGAAACACAACGGACATTCCGAAATACGTATGGATCACCAGGTAGGTCGTCGTCGTCATGATCATCATCGTTGGTCTTGTCATGCTTGTCTTGGGCATTTCTTTTCGTCTGTTCTTCCGAAAATCAGTCGGGTGACTCTTTGTTATTAGGATGTCAAGGCATTTCGTGGTTGTTAACACTTCATAGTGAATCCAAAGGAAAGAGAAAGAGAGAGAGAGGGAATAATGCATTAGGGGCGACGTGATAACTTACTTTGACGGATGCATACGATTCGAATGAAGGTATCTCGGACAGACGCATTGTTTTTCGCAAGATTTAAGTTAATCTGCCGTGACGGAAAGGACAATCGAGTGTGTGTATGAAGGATTTGGTTTAGATAAGAATTACAGGTAGATTATTCTGTGACGAATTATTCTCCCTTTTTTTGGAAGTCAGGTAACGACATGTTAAATAACCGTAACTAATTACGGGAAAGGAATATTGAAGTCTTGAAGTGAGTTCTGTAGTCGTGACGTCTTAATTTTGAGCGATGGACTGGCCGCTGCTGACAAATGTAAAGACCAGTGGGCAAAGACATGGATCATTTTAAGGATCATTCAGTCCACTGACTTGTCAATTATTTTGGTTTGGTAGGTGCTTTAAGGGACTGTGTCAATACTTCCCTTGATTGTATGGGAAAATTCAAAGAATAAAGATAACAGCTTTTGACAGTGCTCTCAAAGGAACTGCGATTTCTTTTATATGACAAGTGACATCAGAAGACGGCATATTTTAAATGTAAATGGGTTCCACCGATAGAGCTTTTTTTTGCGTTGCGTGGCGCATTGGATAAATTTCACCCTTTGCTCCCTTGTCCCAATGATTTGGATTTAAAGATTCTCTGGACCGTGACTGGGTTGTGCTGACCTTTAAATTTGAAAACGCTAGACACTAATTTCTTACAAGGGTCAGTACAGTTTACTGCTTAATCTTCATTAAAAATGGCATATCCAACGTATTTTTTCTAATCTTATTTATTGACACTGTTCTTGTTCACTTAGCGATTGAATACCAATATTATTGACTATCCATAGTCCACATAGTTCAGTTGTCGTCCTTAAGTACATGCAGTGGCCGCCGTTGCGTGGTGGATAAAGTGTAACTCACACGTTGAAGGTCTCCGTTTCGATTTTTGGACTGAAGAACCTAGGCACTGATTCTCTTGCGGACTATTGTACCAAGCAATATACAAATGTACATTGTCTCGTGCAGTTCTTTCTTCAAAATTTACGTATGCCTTTACAGTCTATGAATAAGAATATGCAATCACAGTGGCCGCCGTGGGGTAGTGGGTAGAATGCGACGCTCACACGCAAATGGTGTAAGTTTGATTCCCAGCTCAATACCAATTTTTCGAATTTTTCACGGCACTACCTCTTGTGAGCTGCTGACAACACTCAAAGAGTTATAACTGTCCAAGAAAGCTTCTCAAACTTCGCCGTTCGGAGTCGCAGGTCTGCGACGGACTGCAGGTCCCTTCTACTCGTGAGAGCAGTAGAGCGCACAACACGAGTAGTTGATGAGCAAGCTAGGCCCTGGTCCCCTCTGGACTGTCGCGCCACACAAATATTATTCATCACAATTTTTGACTTAAAATCGTTCAAATGCATGAAGAAAATTCCAAAGACGTAAACTCTGCTTAGACACAATTCATGGTCAACGTCCATCAGCTGATGGGCTGTCTGCAGTGTATGTGACGGACCATCTTTAAGCCGTTTACCAAATTGAAACCTGCACAAAATGAGACGTGCGTTGAATAGTCAATTGCGGGGCACGTCGTCTGGGCGATGTTGATGGAGTCCCTACGACATATTCAGTCTCGATTACGTAGCAGTAACAGATATTCAACCATACCATGAACGGTTTCATGTTATTTCATTCTTAAAAAATCAAGCGCCACTTTGAAGGACAAAAAACAAAGAAAAAAAGATGATCGAGTAAAGAAGAAAGACAAAAGGGATACAAAATGTATTTATGTTGCATCTAAATTGTCAGAACTAAAGAAACGTCTGCGTGTAGTCGATGATTTTTCTTCTGATCATTAGCATGCAAATTGAAATTTAAAAAAATTTAAGTTCACATTTTTAAAAAGGAGGATTTGGTCTATAACTTATTCCTTAAAATGTAAACTATTTGGCATAAGAGATACAGTTCAGTAAGAGCTATACTTTGCATTTGGCTGGATTTCAAGCATGCTTAAAAAATAGAAGAATTCTTTCCTTCCGAAACTGTGGTCACCAGAAAAAAAGAGCAGCGGCAGCGAAACAACAATTCCTGATCAACAATCCATAAAAATGAATTTATTATACACAACACACCAGAAAGAAGAACGTAAAATTTATAAAACACAACACACCGGAAAGACGAACAACGTTTGCTAAAACAAAAGCACTGCGGGCTAGTACAATAAGTATAAAAGTGCTTCCCCATATCAGCAAAAAAAAATATTTGATGCTACTTTACAAACATTTAAAAAATTATTCCATTTTGATTGAAGGTTAGTATGTTAACGTACAGCTGCTGTTAGAACAACAAAGTACAGACGATATAGATATTTAATACAATCTAAATAATAAATAAAATAACACTAATCCATGTTGCTGGAGAAAAATTTCAGGTGGTGTGAGAATGCGAATATGTAAAAAGTATGTACAAAAATTGATAACATACAAGGACAAGATCCCATGAGCCCAAATTCCAAAAACCGAACTCCTAATCCCATCATGACGAAATAACGAATTGTCAAAGTTCATATCCAAAGAAAAATTCCAAAGGATACGCATATGGACAACCTGCATACTCTTCCTGCCCGCTGTACACCAGATACAATAACTTTAGTTATTCGTGTAAGTCTGCTGATAATGGAGACTTCCACCATTTTTAATTTAAGCAATTCTGAAGTTCGTTCGTGGTCGCCGTGGCGTAAAGGGTAGAGTGCGACGCTCACACGCCGAAGGGTCTAGGTTCGATTCCCAGCTCAACACTAATTTTCGAATTTTTCTCGGCACCACCTCTTTCGAGCTGCTGACAACACTCAAAGAGTGATAACTGTCTAAGAAAGCTTCTCAAATCTCGCCGTTCGGAGTCGGCAAAAAACTGAAGGTCCCTTCTACTCGTGAGAGAACAGTAGCACGCACAACATGAGTAGTTGATGAGCAAGCTAGGCCCTGGTCCCCCTTTGGACTGTAGCGCCAACAATTATTATTATTTAATTCTGAAGTTCCGAAGAATTTCTAAATTTTGGTCATTTCGGCATTTCTGTATTTTTGTCTTTTGAAGACATTGAGCATTTTTGTTTCTTATTTTCTTAATTTCCGTGATTTTGTGTACATAACGGATTTGGAGTGTCTGCTATGCGTTGCCTATATTAAGTGACACAACAAACCGTACCTTTTTTAAAAACTACACGCATTGTTCGTGATGTCACAAGTTAACATTTGAATATGGAATTTGAAACAATTTCTTAAGACACTCCCAGTGGTGTCAGAAACTCGAAAAGGGAAATAAGTTCAGTCCCGAGATAAAACTTTCCTCTACGAGTTCGGCGCTTCTAATCCTTTTAACATACAAAGGCACAACAAACTTGGTTTTGACTGCCGTAGAAGAATTTTGTATTCTCTAAATATAGTAAAAAAGGAAAACATGATGAAAGGAAGCAATTATAGCTGTTAAACTTTACAGGCTTGAAAATAAAAGGTTTCGTGAGAAGGGGCGAGTCATAGGCAGATATAGCGCTGCACCTGTAGAATTTCATGATCAACACAGTCCACAGTGGTGGTGACACGTCAAGTTGACCTAGAGGCATAGGAAAAGCTTTTGCAAAAGCCGATATGAAAGATATTATCCGAAGGCGCATTAATGGATCATAGGATCTCAAGCAATATTAGTCCCAGGCATTTTTTTGTATGCAATTAAAATATATGAAAAAATCTGGTGCCATGATTTTTTACTTTTAACACAGAGCATATGCCTTCGATCTAAACAAGTCAAATACATTTAGAAAAACAAAACCCTACTACTTCGCCCTAAAGGCAATCACGCATAAAACGCCAATTAAGTTGAGATCCTAGTGCTGAACATTTCACATTCAATCAGACCTACCGCAGAGGACCACCAACGTCGTGCCTCTCTGCGGGAGACATACCCATCAAGCAACTCAATCAGTGTCCCAGACATCTTCATTTAAATGGAATTCGATTGGGCGACTTAAAAGAAAAAAATAAATCTGCCAATTCGCCTTCTTCCCCGAAAATCAATTAATAAATTCAATCCAAGCCCACGCACACATAAAATCATGCAAAATCCATATACGAGCAGCCGCATCGCCGCCAACTGAATGGTCAAATGACACTTTCCAAATATAAACAAAATGAAAAGAAAAACAGCACAACACATGAAATATGTTAAAACTCTCTGAACGGGCGATGAGACGGGAAATCCAACAACAATTCCACAGATACCTACTACAACTCCACTTAACGCATGACAATAAAATTGATAGCCATCTTCTTGGGTGGTGCCCTCATGCGATTTTCTTTGAACCTATAATCAACATCAACGGGACCACCCAGAAGACACACAAACCAGCCAGCAAACCAAGCAAACGATCAACCGAGCGACGACCGCCCGACCCTGTGCTGTGTCTGAATTATATTCTCATGTTTCTTTATTTTTATTTTTTTTTTAAATACATTCACTCCACCGCCGCCGTCGTTGTTGGTTGATTCTGTTTTTGGATTTCAATTCGGATTCGAATTTGGATTTGAATTCGCCTCATGTGGAGGTGTGCTGACGGCTACGACGGATCTCTACGTTTTATTTCTGTTCGTGGCTCCCTACCCCATTCAATCAGTCAGTCATTAGTGGAAAGATGTCCAGATCTATAAAAGATACAGCTCCCGTGAAAATACGTGCATGTCGGCAGACAGTAACCGTCTAGATATCAACCCTCCGCCCCTCTGTTGTTCTGCACTCCCACTCGAGACATATGTTCGTCGTGATAATGATCGAGCACAGCGGTCGGACACGTACGACTAGCACCGCTGGGGTTTGTGTATCTATCCAAATATTTAGCGAACGCAATATGCCAAATGAATGGACAGATGTATGTTAAATGTCTGGCGCACATATGGTCCATTAGTGTGCCTTCAAGTCCGCGTGCACCACACAAGAAATAATTGCTTTCTTTCACCCCCCTCTGGCGTGTTTTTCTTGTTTTTTTTTCTATTTTTGCTAGCGACTACTGAATGAAAAGACCACCCAGACGCTGGCGGCATGACGGTGGCAGTGTGATGTGTGCCTGGCTTTGAACCGACGACGATGACGATGACGACGCGACGTATGAATATCTCTCACTCCACAGGCGACCGCCATCTCTCGACCACCTCCAGGCGGTGGCGGCGGCGGTCATCGAAACAGCCGCCCGCCACCAGCATGCCGCACACAGAACGCACACCGGCCGTAATATAATGAAATTCAAAGAATTTACGATCGGCTAAATAAGCCTTCACATGCGTACAAACTCAGATACGAGTAGCTAATTAGATTCACAGAAACGCCGAGTCGTGAGGCATTCAAATTATAAATTACTGCGGCGAATGCAATGCTGACATTAATGACGACCTTCCCATAATTAAGTCTGTCAAATATGGCGAAGGGAGACGGTGCGCGGACTCTCTCTCATTCTATTGCCGTTCGGTTTTATTGTTCGTGTATCGTACGGCTTTAAATGGTGCCCCCCGAACGCTCGGTGTGGTCGTTTGTCGCCAGTCGCTTCGTATTTGTTTCGCCCCGATCTAGGTCTAGATTTGGAGTAAAAGTAGGAAGTGAAAAGAATGAGGGACACGGACAACAGTGACAGCGATGACGACGACGTCAATGAATTTTTATTAGTCAATTCTCTTGTCGGTCATGCCGGCGATGGCGGTGGTAACAGCCGGCTAAAATCTTCCAACCACCGCGCGCTGATGTAAGAGATCAAACGACCACCAACATCGAAAATCCGTTTAAAAGGAGAAGATATTGATTCTGTAGCGTGGAAGTTGCAGCTGCTACTGCTGCCGTTTGTTGTTGTTTCTTGCTCCCTCGGAGTCACTGCTGATGTTCGTCCCTTGCACACATGATGACTGTGCGCTGTAACAGACGGCATATGGGATAATGATGATAATGGTCCCTCCGACAAGACATCAAATACACCCATGAAAAGGATGAACAGACACCGTCTCCCCACCAGACCGAGTGAGAGAGACTTATTCAATTCGACCCGAAACCTCTTGGCCTGGAGGTTCATTCTGATATTTTTTGTGTGATTTTTTCGGTTTTTTATAGTCACAAATCCGGGCAAGCACCAGTAAAAGGTTACAAGGGGAAAAAGGGGAGCAGCAGCGGAGAAGTTGAGAGTATCGTGGTAGCCAAGCGGTGTGTTCATCTTTTAGGCCATCAACAACATCATTACGATCCGAAATCCCAAGAGACGAGAGAGTCGTCGGCCCGATCATTGTCGGCATTATCTCTTCGGTTTCTGTTGTTTCTTTGATTTTGGGCATTCGTGCGATTGCGCCGTCCCTGATGGACAGACCAACCAGAAAACTCTTCGTGAAGCTATCATAAAATAATCCTAAAATAAATGTGGTATGCGGTGAGACATATTATCGCCGAAAGAAGGTGTTCACTGATCTGGTTTTCCGTTTGGGACAAACGGTGGCTGCAAGTGGAAAAATCGTATCTACACCACCAAAGACCGGGGAATTAAGCCATAAAATCTATCAATGGATTAGACGGCACTCATAAAGGTTCGTTATCAGTGATTAAGAAATTCGGACGGATGTTGTAAAGATTCCATCTTATACTCATAAATAAGTCGTTAGGAGACCACCAAATTGGTTTGCTGGGACAAATGGCCAAAAATGAGTGGTGGCTGATGCGACAGGGGAATTAAGGAATTTCACCGTGCGGTGGTCAGTGTAATTGATTTAAGACAGATATCTTGTACGTAAGGAAGAAAGCTTACAAAATCCTGGTGAAAGGAAGTCACAAAACGAAATTGTATGTGCATATACAATTTACAAAATGTGACTTCTGGATCAAGTCAGAGTCGAAGTTGAACGTAGATGCAAACAATCGTCAGAAGCCTGACAGCTGATTAGAATTTAATCGTTTTTGGGACCTTCTCGTTCTGATTGTCCGTTCTACTATGTCAAATAGATATCAAATATTGAAAACTAAAGTTGAAGTGTATAAGTGGTCCTAAAAAAAGATAAAGAACTGCGATATGTACTACAGCAATTGCTATAGAGAGAAAAGACAACGTTTATTCGGATGCGGGTTTGTTGTGCGAAGCAGATTTGGGCAAAAAGTCTTGAGCTACGACCCTGTCAGCGAATGCCTCGTGACAACACGCATCAAGGTTAAATTCGGGAACATCACCCTAATATGCGCTCACGCCTCGACAGAGGAGAAGGACGACAATACGAAGTATGACTTCTAGATCTCCTAGAAAGAACATAGGATCGATGCCCCAGCTACGACACCAAGATCGTTCTAGGAGACTTCGACGCTTAGCTGGGAAAGGAGGACATCTTTGCTGGAGTCATCAGAAAACAGAGCCTGCACGACAACATATCCGCAAACGGACGCAAGCTGTTGGACTTAGCTTCGTTAGTCTGTGCTGAGAATCTGGAAAGATCATTTCTTCAGACTCCTTAATGAAGGCCCAAATTCCACTGTTAGACAGAATGTTTTACTCGATTTGGAATTCCGTCCCCCCGACTTAGAAGAGGCAAAGATAGTAATATCTAAGCTGAAGTCAAACAAAGCTGCTGGAGCAGACGGACTGTTGGGCGCATGCACCAGCTCATCTGTAAGATATGGTCGGAGGAAAGCATGTCCGATGAGTGGAATCTCAGCGTCGTTTGTCCGGTCCATAAGAAAGGAGACCTCTTTGAGCGCCTGAAACCGTTTGTCCAGAACCTGATAGACCAGATCTTCACTTTACTGCAGACTCAAGAAGTGCAAATCGAAACTCATCACCTATTCGTCGATTTTAAGGCCGCTTATGACAGTGTGCATAGAGACGAGAGAGATAGAGAGATAGAGAGAGGGAGAGAGATAGAGATAGAGAGAGAGAGAGAGGGATCGAGAGAGACAGAGAAACTATGCAGTGTCATGCCTATTTTTGGCACTCCTACTGTCAGATTGTGTAGGATGGAATGGAAAACTCTCACTGCTCTGACAAATGAACTCACCGAAACCTTCAATGTCAAAAAAGGTTTTAGATAAGAGCGACGCACTGTCATGTGACTTCTTTAACATCATCCTCGAGAAGATCGTGCGAAACTCACAAGCCAAGCAACTATCTTCCAAAAGTCAGTTCAATTGCTAGCTTACGCTGATGACATTGATGTGACTGGACGAACACAGCGAGCCGTCAATGAGGCGTTGGCTGGCATTGAAGCGAATTCGGCTAAAATGGCCACCAGACCGATTAATGAGGGCAAAACAAAGTACATGCTGTCATCAAGAAAGGATACACAACATTGACGTATCGGACAGAGCATCACACTAGGCAGCAGAAACTTCGAGGTAATCACGGACTTCGTTTACCTTGGCCCCCCGCAACAACATCAGTACCAAAATCACACGCAAAATCACTCTTGACATTCGCTGTTTCTTTGGGCTGAAGGGGCAATTGAGTAATAAAGCCCTCTCCCAAAGGACTAAGCTTGCTTTATATAACAGCTTAATCATCCCAGTGGTCGCCGTGGCGTAGTGGGTAGAGTGCGACGCTCACACGCCGAAGGGTCTAGGTTCGACTCCCAGTTCAACACCAATTTTTCTAATATTTCACGGCACCACCTCTTTCGAGCTGCTGACAACACTCAAAGAGTAATAACTGTCTTAGAAAGCTTCTCAAATCTCGCCGTTCGGAGTCGGCAAAAAACTGTAGGTTCCTTCTACTCGTGAGAGAACAGTAGCGCGCACAACACGAGTAGTTGATGAGCAAGCTAGGCCCTGGTCCCCCTTTGAACTTTAGCGCCAACAATTAATATTATTAATTATCCCAGTCCTACTTTATAGAGCGGAAACATGGATGGAAGCCTTTAGTCTTTTCGAGCGATTTTTGGTCTTTTTTGCATCTATGGCATCTGGAAAAGAAGATTTAACGACGAACTCTATGGGCTATACAGCGACATGCGCCTGGTCAAGCTGGAGAGGCATGTTGGTTGCGGCCCAAGTCCACTCCGCCCTGTAGCGCCATAAGAGGAAGTGGATGGTCCTAGAATATTAAAAAATCATGAGTCGCGGAGGTTCCAGAAGATTTCACCGCTAAAAACAATGTATTCGATGTAAAATAAGAAATCGGAAAAAGAGTCGAAAACGGTAGCAGAATCAGGATTAGCATGCTGAAAGGAACTACCACGTTAAGAATCAACAAAATTTTTAATTTAAACAAATTTTTGAGCAAAGATATGTTGTCCGACATAAGAGCTCGAAAGGTCTTGCCTGGAATGTAACATACATGCACCGGTAGACCCATCAGTTGCTTTGGTCCCTACAGAAAGATGTAGTTTTGAATTCCCTGAGCATCCTACAGTGAAAAGCATATTAGGTTGCAGCATATTAGGTTGCAGAAGCTTTGAGGTTGTCAATGAATGCCTCTACCTTGGCTCTGCGACAGCAACATCTATACTGGTCATTTAAGTAATAGAGCATTTAAGTAATAGCAATTTGTTGATCTGAATGAAACCACCCCCAGACTGTGGAATAAAACAATTTAGAACGGAGTAGTTTCCTCCTTTTTGGTGTAACAAACATTTTTGGAAACAAAGGCTGTAATTCCGCTCTTTCTTTCTTCTTACGGCACAAGAAGAACTGCTTGGTCAAGAAACATAATCGTTATCTCGTTCTTTGTATACTCGATCTATTCGACAAATCGTCCTGGAGAAACAGCTCATTTTTTATTGCTGATAGTATGAATTTCGCTTGACCGAGTGCGATGCACACTCATCATCTGCTTGTCTAATCAATTTAGAAGTGCACGTGAAGTTCTCATTATTTTTTTCTATTTCTAGCCGACGTAAAATACTGGCGTTTACTATCAGCAAAACGTCTACAGGCTTGATCGGCGTCTTAAATTGGTGAGTATTTCTATTCTAATCTGAGCATTTCAAGCGAGATGTGAGGTAAGGAACTGAAGACGAAAATAGAAAGTCTACAATGTGTAGGCGATGAACAATCATTATTTTAACTGAAACTGATAAGTCTTAACGAGAAAGAAGGATGAAAGTAATTAAGATTGCAACTCAAAGGTGAAGAGGGTGGCATATCGAATGTTACTTGTTCAACAATAAAAAATAAATCATTTCATTTCGTAACTTGACAGACGATCGCTTTATCTCAAGGGAATTCATCCACTAAAGCCAACTCACTCAGTTGTGTTAGGTGTACTTTAAACAAAATCAAAGTAGACAACCTATTTCCAAATAATGCATTTGAGCTTCTTCAATAGCTCATTTTGGAATGTTCTGATTCACCGAAGTCAAAACATTTGCCGTTTCACAGAAAATTTATATTGGAAAAGTGCTAAAGTATTAAGATCGCATAGCAAAGTTGACGACTGAAGGTGCATTGGGTCAAGTTTGCCTATATATGAAAATAGACGTTGCTTTTCTCCGATCAGTCGGCGCATTGTTGGGAGAGCTCTCTCACATAGGTAAGCTTCATATGTACATACATCGATGTCAGCTTCACCATCATAAGCAACTGTTGCTGCCTGTTAGATTTCAACAAGAAGTTGTAGTTTGGTAACATAAACATCGTTTAAGGATTTGACTGCTGCTGATTAGACCGTTTTACGGACATAAAAAAACTCAAATTTATCTGAAGATTGCGCCAAGCTTGTAGAAGTGTTTACAAACAATATCCTGTAAGGTTGCCTGCCTACGGAGAACTGGTGTGTGTGATAGAAGGGTACAATGTGCTGACATTAAAGAAAAGATACCATAAGTTATCAATTTGTCATTCGTTTCGGTAAATGAAATTAACACGATGTCCCTGTTTCTACCCAAGTAAATACATCACAGTGACATCATAGACGAATTTCAGGACAGTTGGATCCAATCCAATGAGTAACTCCCCCCACTGAGTCTTTCTACAAAAGCTTCAATCGCTTCACAAGACCACTATGCTGAGCAATTCCACATTCAGGTGTTTAGATCACTTAGAGATCAGGCTAAGCAAAGCGTTCGTTCATATGAAATTGCACAATAGGCAATTTATGTGCATTTGACTATTATATGTGACAGAACGTCAAGCTCCTTAAATGTCACAGACACATTTGTTTGGTATCACGAAACCTGATTCCTACGCGGAACAAAAACTATACCCCACCAAAAACAAAATTTATTGGACTCATTCAAGTCACAAGTTGCATGCCCATTGTAAAGGCGTCAAACTTGTGACCGCTCAGGTCCAGCACTCTTCCACGAAGATAATATTGATGATTTCGGACGTTATGACTGCGAAGCTTAGATACATATATTAACTGACACAGTAATACAGCCCGTAGATCAGCAAAAGTTAGAAGCTTTAGAACCGAAAATTTGGTCCGGTTTTGATTATGCCTTAGCAAAAAACGACTGAACCATATATGTATGCCTAGGTGGGATTCAAAGACTCTACCGCGAAGATTTGAGTTCGATCATTGGAATAGTGAAACGGCAACGTCCTTAAATAAGACCAAGAAAGCTCATGAAATGAAGAGACTTAGACCACACCAACAAAATTGCGACATTTCCGCCATTTTTCTCAAAAATTCATCCAATTATCCCATTCATTCAAAAACGTCTCAATAAATTCGTGATGTTTACTGCCTCTCACAAATACCTTTCATCTGCACATTGGTCTTCCAATCCTACCCACAACTCAGGATTAGTGTGTTCCCACTCAACTTTTACAATCAAATTGCACCCTTTCCACATTTTTGAACATTTTCCACAATCGTTACTGCAAGCACTCTAGAACATCACCGAAACTCCAGGAAAGAAAATGAGTTTCGCTTCATTAAACATACTGCGAGAGTTCAGTAGAAAAGCGTGTGCATGCTTCTCCACACGTTCAATGAAATTTTCCTTTCGTTTCTTTTTCTCTCTCTTTCCCCATACACCTTGGGCCCCTCATGATCAACTCACTCATTTCCTCTACCTACATATGCGCGTGGCTGCAGTCGTCCGCATCGTTGGCGGCGTCGTCGTCTTCGTCGTACTACGATGATCTGACCGACACGAACGTTCAACTTGCTTTTCCCTTTTCTTTTGTTCACCTTATTATCTTCCCTTTACCAAGTTTATATCTTCATTGTGGCCTCTTCGGGATTCGTCTTCTTTGCCTTTCCGGTATTTTCTGATGTTTTTATTTTCTGCTCCTTTTCGTTGATATCTTTATTTATGTCAAGAGCTGGAGAAGAGGGTCGCTCGACCAACCGACACAACGGAGGGGGAAATAACAATAATAACTTCATCTGCTCAACAACAACATCAGATTCTCCTTGTGTTCCCGCCACTCGCTCTTGAATGCATGATCACTGCCGCCTCTGCCGCTCGCTTGTAGGTCTGCGCGTCTGTAATCTGGGTTAGCCTCTAGATATTTTACCTGCCGAGTGGGTAGGTAATTATTTTGATCAATTCGCGCAGATGACGTTACACCGATATGATACCTAGAATCACGAACGACCTCTTCACCACACAGGAACGACACTCTGCACTCGAGAAACAGGAAACCGGATATGTGCGGGCGTGTGGTACTTCAAAAACAGCACCTCATCGTTGTGTTGTTTCCTTTTTTTTAGAGCTGTTGTTGCTGTTGCGGTTGTCGTTATATTTTGATTTGCTATTCTATTTCTAATTGCACTCGAATGTATTCTGAGCACGTAGACCATGAAGTGAATTCCTACAGCATTTTGGTACGATGCGTGCTTCAGCGGTTTTTTGATGGTTATCAATGTGGGAGACAACTCTGCGACAACTGTGATGACGGGAACGATAACCATGAGCGAGCGAGTTTCGGTTTACTTTGTCTCTTGTGATGTGTGTATGAATACACACGTGTATAGAAACTGAGTGTAGTTTCTGTGGGTGCGCTACATTTTAAATCGAAGTTTGTATTGCCATTCGATTGTGTAAGCGTTGCTGGGAAGAACAATTTTTTCCCGTCCAATTCGAACTGACGTTGCGGTCCATGATTCGTACAGACAGCAGAATGACCGGAAGACTACAAAGCGAGGCAATTTAAGAGAGTTGCATTTAACTTCTTGCAAATATGACTTTTATAAAATTTGTCGAATCTTCCATCTAGGCCACATTTCACATTTTGTTTCAGTCTACACTGTTCAGAGCTCATGGGGCATACGTTTTTTGTTTAATTAAGCATTAATTTAAATCATATTTACAATTTGAATTTGCTTTGAACTTTTGCTAAAAAATTACGTTTCTCCTTAGCACATGACATTTACCTAGACACTTAAGGATAACGCCACTTATTCGACTGTCAAAAAAAATATTCCATTGCAGACCACAAATATCAACCACACAGAAAGTGTTAATCACAGACCACAATATAATCTTTGAACCCACAACAAACAAAATTGTTCACATCTGCCGCAACCTCAATCAAAGCGAAGCCGTCAAGTGTGATACGCAAACAATCACTTGAACTTCAATCATATGTCATTTAAAGCCGCATTATGCTGTTATATTATATCACAGATAAGACAGATCCCATGCGACAGTGTCTAATCATTTACAGACTTGTCTGACAATTATTTATTGTAATACCGAGCAGTGTGAACGCGCTTTGCGATGTCGTCTTAAGACGAAATTTATTTGTTTGCCATCAAATATTTGTTTATAGCTGTACATATGTTATCCCGTTAGATGATAAGAAATATTTTCCTCTTGCGTTATCTGTCAAACTTGGTGGTCGTTAAAGATGATTGTTTTACTGGAATGGTTTCATTTTTTATTTTTTTTTTTGTTTTTGGAATGGGTTGAGATGGGAAACAAAGCCGTCGTGGGAATATGTTCTTTAGGGCTTTCATAATTCTAGGAAAAAAAGATGCAGGAAGATAAGACTCTCTCTGCGGGTTGAGAAAACGGAAGTCGTAAATTTTAAAATTGTAAGTTTTTCAAAGACTTTTCAGAATCCAGTTCAGTATATAAATGTAGTTCAATACAATAAGACTTGAGTCAGATTCAAAAAAATCGTATGTATTTACCATACAACCTTCACTATGTTTGTCCTTAAAAATCATCAATCTTTGTAATCATTTTAAGGGACCGCGAATGCTAAAAAAACGTGTCAATAAATAAATTGAATGCAGCATCAAAATGTAAAATCTTGTTTTAAATCGTTTAAGACAAATCAGTAAGTGCTTTCGTTCGTACTGTACGAGTATGACAGTGTAGACACTTTGAGGTAGCGAGTGGAAAATCGGTTTTATGAGTAATTTCTTTCTATGGAGTTGCCCTTGCTAAAGTAGACTCCTATTAAATCAGAATTTATATCCTGGATCTAAAGCTTCGGCTTGCTATGGAGGCAAAAAAATGTCTCCTTTGTACATGGGCAAAAGTCCTCGATTCCGTAGACACCAGTATTCTTAATCAACAATGCGGGAATGGAAGCATCAGTGGCCTGGTGATGTGCATGTTTCTCTTTAGAACTTAAACAAAGAAGTGAAAGGTGTCCAGACTTAGCATTGGATCATTGCCCCAAATTCTAAATGCTACCCAAGAAAAACAGGCACACACATGCCAAGACAACATCGACAATAATTTCTGACCGGAAATAATAATTATTAATAATAATTAATAAATAAGAGTTCAAATTCCACACCTTGCCAATTTGCAAGACGAAGATGATTTGCAGATTTCTATTTCTGCTAAATTCCATTCTATCTCTTCACAGATGACTGCATCAATTGGTCAGGTGCAAAAAATGAAACCCTTTAAAGAAAAGAAAATGAAATAAGATTTCAAAATGTGAGTTAGTGTCAGACAACAACGAATGTGTCGTATGGTCGGATGGTCTGGGGATATATATAGCTCACTGTAAGCCAAACATTGTCATTAGAGCAGTCTTTAAATCGGCAAATCCAAGCCGAATTACCATGTTCAAGATCAAATTTCAATTTATCCGTTCAATTTATCCGTCCGATCTTAATCCACTGGCGATTCATTCACCATAGATACATAAAAGTGTACAACCATTTTTTCAACTCATTTAACTCCTGGAAACCATGAAAGCTGTCCTGCTGCCGTCAATCGAAAAACCTCATGACACCAATTCCGTTGATAGCCAACAAGATTTCCAATTAAAAAGTAATTCTTATGCCGAAGAGATCATTTACATCTCCCCATAAACATGGACCTCCCTACGCCCTACTCTCACTAAAAAAACATGAGATTACATGCATCCTACCCAAATCAACACACTTCCAGGAAGTACCAGCATACACACACAACCATTTGTTCGAATTCCCGCAACTAGTTCAAACACAAATCTGAGCTCAAAGATCTCTCAATTATCGTGAACTCCATTCAACTCGTTTCCCGCTCCAAAAGCATATCATAAACAAACCGCTTTTTATTTCTGAATGCATCTCCCCCATTCATTTATGACAATTTATCGGTGTGTTAGCTTAAAGGCTCATTGTACGTTACCCCCACGCTAGATGTTAGCGTTCAACCGCTAAAACCTAAACCAATAAAACCCTATGCCCCCCATTGAACCCCTCCTACGCTCGTGCTCCCACTGCCACATACGACCTCCACTGAAGTTGACAGCTTAATGAATGAATTCCTTATGTCAAACCAAAACAACAATGCTTGAGAATTTTCCAATAAATCTTTCGCCACCCACACGCGAGAATGTTGAAAGCGATAAGTTTTTTTTTTTTCTTCACGTTTTCCTTCCTTCTCTCGCATGCATACAGTTTCCCGAAAAAGGAAGAATCTTGTTGTCTCTGGTGATTTACTCTCCCCGTGTGTAATCCAGTTCTTTCGAATCGCATACTGCTTGTAATTGTGATGCGTATACGCGCGAGGGATCGTGAAAATCGCGCGCGCCGCCGTCACGCTAAAGCAACAACAACAGCAAAACACAACAATAATACTGACAACGAAAAGAGTTGTGGTGGCCCCCAATAAGTCTATCTCAGTCTTTCCTGCTTCGGAACGACAACAACTTGCTCCATGGGTGGTCGCCCTCATCGTCGTCGTCGTCGCTGTAGTCACTGCCGCCACCACCACCATCGCTGCTGCTGCTGCTGTTGTCGTCGTCGTCGTCGCAGCCGCCACCATCATCATCATCATTATTATCGTGGTCGTCGTCATCGTAATCGTGTATTTCGTCTTTTTGTTGTCGCTGTGTGGCTTACAAGAGAGTGGAGTAGAGACACGATGCAGTCTCCTGATCTTCTCTTTACACTCTGTTCGCGTTCAATTGTGTGTTGTGTGCCAAAAGCGACGGTCTTCGCTCGCTCGGACATCTATCATTCCGGTTTTGTGTTATTATTCTCCTCTTTATTATTGTTTTCGGTGGTCAGTCAAAAGGGGGGCCTGTGTGTGGTAGGGGGTTTTATCCCGCTCTCCCTCTCTCTCTCGCTCTATTCAGACAACGCCGAGAGATCAGAGATCACCACAACACTTCACCCACTGCTGCTGGTGATGGTGGACTGCGGCGCGGCCTCTATGCTTGCTTGCCTGCTGCCTGCCAGGCGGCCCGCCTGCTGTAGCCGCCGCCACAAACTGCTGTTTGCTGTATAAAGTTGTTAACTCGTTTGTTGGTTATTTTCGTTTTTTTCTGTTTCGGTTTTGGGTACCGAAATGGTGAACTGTGTGTATTATATGGGCATCTTATCGCCGACTTTAATGACTCAATTTAAAATATAAAGACATTCAATACTGAAACATTATAATTTAGTTGTGCATGACTGTGCGGCGGGATAGTCTACGGCGAAGTGACCACAGCGGAGCATGATGATAATGAAGTTGGCAGTAATGATGACGGTGCGCAACAATGTGCTCAAAGTGTACCATTGGAATTGCACTGAAATGGATTAAAGTCCGTAAACTAACCAACATGTGCGCGTACAGTTTTTGCCTCCCCATGGGATGTCGTTTCTACGAATCATCTCCTTTTTCAGAGAGCAATGCCAATACACAAATCTGGTAAGAAATGTTTGCGCTTCTACGAGTGACAACCAGTTCAAGGTCTTTTTTTCTAACCACTCTTAAAACGTGACGTGGTACGTTACTATGCCGGTATTTAGTAGATGTGTAACTGTGGCGTCTGCATTCTTTGTTCAAGAAAAGGGGGTAAATGTTCATTGTCTGTGATCGATAATATGTATATCAAAATCTACTTCGGGGATAAAGACCTCTGTAGCGTTTACTCCGACAAATAGATTGGAAATTCAATTTTAGTTATAGACTGACCTATGCATTTTGCGTCTTCTTAAGAATTCCTTTGTAGAAGGCCCAATGACAAAATACATTCCGGGCATGAAAGGAGTCCTTTATTTTCTGTCCTCTTAAACAAATGCCTATATAAGGTGCCTTATTTCGATATTCTGACGGGCTTACAGTTTACAGAGTATTTATACGCCTTGTACAAGTGACAGTACCTCGGTAGGATACATAACTTACTTTTAAGAAGACTAAAACATCTGAATAGCGAAGAGTTTGTACACCGATCCCACAAAATAAGTGTGAATTTAATTCAAATCTGGCTTCAATTAGAATTTTTTTTTTTAGAATGTCAGTCAATTAAGTTTTAAAATATTAACATAGGCAAACTCTCCATTTTAGTCAACGCTCCGTCGTTTAACGCAGCGGGGTCATAAATGACCTAAATGATTTGCACAACTGGCGGTTGGTACAAAGTCATCTCTGCTTTAGCCAATATTTCAGATTTGATTTAAAAATGCGAAGAAAGTCATCCTGTCCCGTTCGATTCTAGTAGCGGAATGCAAGTTGCAAGTCGAAAATGTTTCGAAGTACAGAAGTGAATACTTTCAAAATGGATGAACAAAATCGAATAAAAAAATAAATATAATATTAAAGAGAATTGGTCAAGAGGTTATTCAGTCTCTATTTTGCAGAAGGGAAAGGTTGAATCTCAAGTGTAGGGTGCAGTGACTGCAAGCATCTTCGAATTTTTGAAATGTATATTGCTGTTGTAATTTTTCTAGGAATAGGACACAGTTTCACCAACACCTACAGCAAAAATTTGGTTGAAATTATTCCAAGATAAAGTTTGAAACAATACCCTTCTGAACCCGTTAGAATTAATTGCCCGGTTCGTTTCATAAAATAAGAACATTTGCCTGTGTTTGACTACAGCTCATTTAGAACCCCAAGAAGAACCGTTGAACTCTTTGGTTCTTGTCCATTTTTCCAATGATGTACTTCTTGACCACAATCTCTTATTTAGAACTGGATCTGATTAAAGAATTTGAGAGATACATGGAAGTAAGTCGCCAAGAAGCAAAGTTTTAAATAATCAAACCTGCAATGTTCTATTAAAATATGGATAACAATCTTTAGTTGGATAAAGGTCTTTCTTACGTACATCGAACAGTGTTGGGCAAATTTTATTCGAATGACTAATGACTTAATTAGTCATTAGTTGCTGGATGCAAGCGATTAATGACTAATTTATTCATTAACCATGAAAATAATGATTGACCAATAAATTAGTATTTTTTCGCAGAAATTACTCATGACTAAATTAACAGTTATTCATAAGTCACGACTAACAGTTAATCATAAGTCATTACTCACCAGATAAGAGCATTTATTCAAGCCATTGAGTTGTTTCAAATGAGTGGATAACGAACTTTAAAATATTACTGTCGAACTTTTTGTTTTTTGGTGATTTCTTACCACATAGTTTTTACAATTGAAGTGTGGCCACATAAAATAATACCACCACGTTCGACTGTGTCACTTTTATGCTAATTACTTTTTCCTATGATCAAGCAGACGCCTCATATTTATTGCACGACATCTATTACATCAGTCGCACAAACCCACAAACAAGATATTAAAAAAATTCATCTTGTCATTAAAAAAGCTCTTGTTACCGGAAATGCGAATATATGCGTAAATTCAAATATGCCCGCGATTGGTGGTTAATCATAATACAGAGTTAGTCATGACTAAACATTAATCATGATTAGCCGTCAATCATATGTGTGAATAACGAAAATCCATGAATAAATCATAGTTGTGAATAAATCCAGCAACTGATTTATTCATGACTAACATTTAGTCATATTTCTTTAGTCTTTAGTATTAGACATCTGACATAAAGCATTTCTACACTGGCATCCTTAGAGATACTCTTCTCGTGCGTCTTTTGAGCTTTTGAGAGCGTACCATAGGTACATATAAATTATAAAAATAAATGTATGAAAGTGTATGAGTGTCATGCAGGACTTCATCAATTAAGTGCTGGCGCTGTAGTTCGGGGTCAATCTATGTGACCCAACAATCTTCTTAAATCATCTCTATAGCTTGAACCGTTAGTCAATTCTTCTTTAATTATGTGCTGCGTTTCGATTAAACAACTTCCACTGTTGTGTTATTTATATGGCTCGGGATGAAAAAGTGTGGGGTTCCTATTGTTCCATCTACTTGCACCAAATGCACGGCCGAGAGAACAAGTTGGACTTCGCAGGGCTAAATGAGGTCAGAAGTAAAGAGCCAAAATATCTGTCTGTTCCGATTCTTTTTTTTTTTTTTGTCCAGGCGTCGAAGTGGAAAAGTTGCTAGTGCGTAACCTCTTCGTAGATTACGTTTTCTGGAGCATGAAGTAATTGTTGAACGTGAGTTGTGCATATTTTTAACATTTCTTCTCTTTGCCCTAAACTTTGTTAAACATGACCAAAGTAGTATAAGCATCAAACGAATCGAATTCTTAAGTGCATTCTATCCATTGATGGGTTCTAATCTTTAGGAATCCTTGTTGCTAATATAATGAGTTCGGTTCGTGTAAGTTCGATTTGACATATGTATAGTTGTATTTCATCGCCACTCCATGGTGGTCATGACAAAAGACAGGCCTACCAGCCTTCCCAACAAAGAGGATCCTAAAAAACATACCAAAGTAACTTGCTTCCCAATGACATTATTTTTCAAAATCATTTCTCATTCCACTTTGCACTAAGTTCTAAACATTAGAAATCACCCTTCCCAACGAAATTAATTCCACGAATATTTCCAACATCCCGATGGAGTGCTTATCAATATCTTGGAATTACAAATTTATAAAGAGAACATCTCTATGTCTCACCTTATCTATTTGATCGAGTGCAACATGTGCATCCACCCAACTGGTCCTTATGTATAGGTCCGAGAATAATTTCTCGTCGACGACATCTCCATGTGTGTCAGGAACTCTTGGCAGGGTATCCATTGTGGGCACAACCATTTTTCTCTCGTTCTTTCGCTCACGTTCTTGATGCAATGTGCGGACTATGCGTTTTCTTTTATCTTTTACTTCTCTCTCAATTTATTTATTTACTTGGTACTTGTGTTATTTTAATTTTTTTTTTTTAACTAAACCTTAAGACTCTTATTTGTTTGCTTTCGAAGTACAAACTCTTTTTCAATTCACTGTTTCCATTTTCAGAACTGCACTTTTTCGACTACAATTCGCTTCTGGTTGCGACGACAATGAAATATACAATTTTTCTTTCAAAACATTGCATTTCATCGTTTCTGCGGATGAGGCTGAATTTTCGTTTCGATTCTTCTTCACTACAAAACTCACTCACGTTTTTCCCTTTCGATTTCTGATTCGTATTCAGCAGCAACTTTGCTGATGAAACTGAAACTCTCTTGGATTTATGTATAAAGAACAAATAAAACAAACTCTTAAATAACAACACTGCGACTGCACTTTTGAATCTCACATTTTCACCCCAACTGTATTGTGTTATTGGACAATTTTTGTATCTTTTAAATGAAATATGAAAAAATAATTAGCATTTCTCGTAAACTTTTCAATGAAATGCGATGACTGCGGACGAACAAACAGAAAATCAAAACAATGTGTGTATAAAGCGAGCAATTTCAGACGGGAGCGACAGCGGCGAAGATGTTCCTCAAGCAAGGATCAACGACAATCTGGCCGAAGTCGATGCAGCGGCTGCGATCTAGAGAGCAAGAGCACAATCTAGATACAAATACACACACTTGCGTGCGCCCGCATTCATGCACAGCTGTTTGTGAAGGCGTAGCAATGTATTTACGCACACACTGGCTAGTGTTTAACGGCCATTTTGATTTGTGTTTGTGTTGGTGGAGGGCGAATGTGGTGTGGGTTAACATTTCAATTATGCTCTGGGTTTATGCGCTGGGGTGTGTGGTATGGAGAAGAGGCTCGGCTCGTTTTCTAATAGCGAAATGAGACTGAGAATGTGGCTGCGGCTAAATTGAAATGTCTATTTTGGAGGGGTTCTTTGGTAGTTTGATGTGGGCTTGTGTGTGTAGCACTAGTGGAAGCACGAACGATGAGAGAATGATCGAGTGCGTGAAAGTCAACTGAACAGTAGTTACAAAAAAAGATTACTCGACTTTATTATATAAATAATTTGTTTAAATCTACACTAAACATTTATACGGGCTGTTGTTGAAGTAAAGTAGGCTTGTGTCCTTTTAAACACTGAGTCTTCATTTTACTGCACAAATGGAAGCTTAGGACTGCACAAATTTCTTAATATTGTGAGTTCATGAATGTTACAGAACCCATTTCAACTAATCGGATTGGACGGCTTACTGTTGTCATCACTGAACTTAACTCACTCTTATAATTGCACATACCCCCATATTTTTTTTTGGAAAACCGTTTCAAATTGGAGTAATGATTTTGCAGTCCATTTAATGTTGGATAATCTCTCTTGGTAACTTATGAACGGATGGCTATTATATATGCTACGCGATCAATTAACTACCAACACATGAGGTAAGGATGCCTCTCTATGGTGCAATTTTAATAAAAACATGATGAAAGGCTAAAGTTTTAGCTAAGTTTTGGATGCAAGAAACTTTTCACAAAAATAATCCTATTTAAAAAATGAAAATGTTTCACACTCGCTTTAGATTCGCCATATGTTTAATTTTATCATATTACAAGTTTCGAAATTCGTTCTGTAAACTAATTGATGTATGAAAGTGAATAGCAGTAGCCCTCCGCTCGAATAATACAAATTGAAAAGCTTCTTATTAAAAACTAATCTCTTTTGGTAGGTAACCAAGTGGCATTTGTGTGTCTCACAGAAAACACATTTTATTTCTAAGCCCCCAAAACGTATATTTCATAAAAACGGTGCTTTGTGGAATCAAAATATTTCGACATAAGTCTTGACAATACGGTAATAATGCCATTCAAATATTTTCATGCCCGTTAATAAAACCAAAGCTATAATCAATAATGTTCTTCGATTTCCGGTTCCGGAAACATTATACCAAAGAGTGAATTCCCAGACACTGATCTCACGTTATCTCACTCTTGCAGTAGTCGGATAACGGAAATCTATTCAATCTCATTCAAGAAACGAAAAAAAAAACAACGAACAAAGAAGATAATGCTCTACTTCAAAACAGATCAGGACTGAACTTTTTCAGCAACTGCTTATGTTTTTCTTATCATATGAAAAAGAGAGCCTAACAATTTTTTGCTGTGTCGGCAGCGAAATTTAATTTAGTATGATCAGGTACTCGACAGAGGTGAAGTTTAAGATATTGCGCAATTTTCTTGTTGAATTCCATTCTTGAAGATCCACTTCTACCAACATCTACGAAAGCTGCATAGAAAGGCATGTCAACGTACAACATAAGAGGGGTATGCCAGGATAAAACTTAAGGAAATTATATCCCAAACCATAAAAAGAAAGTTAAACGTCTTGCCGCCATGGCTATACCCAAATTTTCGCACTCTATCAATTAATTCTGCTTAAAAAATCATACTGATGCTAATTCTAGTATATTTTCGTGTTGTACCTATTCATTATGGGCTCATGTCGGCCCTCCTTTCATATTTAGACATTATTGGAACATTTAATACTGTATCACACAAATAAAGAAAATCAATTTCAAATTCACTCCAAGCTAATATACGTAATGCTTAATAAAAACTTGTAGGATGTAGAATAAAAAGATATATTTGAATTCCTCGTGTTAAAGTTTTAACTTAGATTATTTTCTACCCTTCCGAGAATTATATGAATCATGGATTTTAGCTACAGAGAGAAAACAACAAACAAATAAAATATCAGCACTATTCAACAGAAACACTATTTTGAACCCGGTATAGCTTATTTTATTAAATGATCTGATCTTTTAAGCCCGACTGTAGATTTTCCTTTTTCATTTCTCTGCCACTCGTTTGCTCTCTTTCTTTTCATTGACTTCTCACTCTCACTACAAGTTCTTTGCTATGCCCCCAATGCACAACGTTTCAATCCCTCACATTCACAATACAATTGCACAACGGATTAAAAGCATTGAAATCCAATTCTGCTCGCTGATCATAGATAGTCAACTCCATGGTCGGCTCTCGCAAGTAAACACATTTTTCTAGTTTCCCGAGAGCAGGGAGAGCCTACTTCGGAGAGAGAACGCCATTCAAACACAGCTACGCGTTTTCCAAAACAATACAATCCCCACACAACGATATGAGCTCGCACAGGCACACTTGTGATTATGGCAAGGCAGCACAGCGAGCTGGCGATCAATCGTGTGTAGAATTGAATGGAATGGAGTTTGGACGCACAGCGCAGCGCACACAGAGCGAAGGACCACACACGTGGTTTCCGCTATGCCACACAACAATGTTTATCATTTGGGGGTCCATGCGGCGAGAATCATTTTGCTGCCGATGATGATGGCAGTGACGAGGACGGGGACAGTCATGGTGGTATCAACAAAGTCCAACCCCCGCCTGAACCAAAAATTATACTCAACTCTGAAAGCGCCCTGGAATTAAAAGGATGCCGGCCAAAATTGGAGGCATACAGCGAAGCCGTCGGTGTCAGCGACGGCGGCGAGCTCCTGCTCAAACTGCAACCGCCCGTAAAATGGTTAATGTAGCAATTGATCGTATACACACATTTATTTGCCGCAATAAAATCCCTCAACACCAAAGGAGCTGATACTGTGTGCCCCCTCCCCCACCTGGGAGACATCGTAATCTTCTGTTCGTAGTTGTTGTTTTCGGCGGCGAGAGAGGCACCGGCACCAGCAGCGGCGACTGCGACGGCGGTGGCGGCACTCTGGCACACTAAGGAGCAATTTTGTCCCCGCTTTAGTGTCGTCCCATGGCCTCCTCTCGGGTACAGGGAGATTGCTCCCAGTGTGTATGGAGTGCATTTTTAATCACATTTACTTTGAGTTTTTGGGGCCGAGGGTCGGAATGTTTATTACCGCGCTAAGAGTTTTTCAGAATTGAAAATTGCATCCGATGTGTGGGTTGCTTGCTGATGACATGACAGCCGCCGTTGCCGCGTTCGCCTGGGCGTGAGAGTGGCCTTGTGTATGTGTGTGTGTGTGGGTGGGTAGATGAAGAAGGAAACAGTAACCAGTCAATCTACGATGGTGACAGAGCCTTAATGTCTCAATTTATTTGCGTCTTCTGCTGGTGAGTCTTAAATGCATTCTCAAGCAACAGGAGGAGAAGGGGACGAAAGAGTGCAACAGAAACGGCAGCAGCAGATTGTCCTAACCTGCAATTTGATATTAATTTTTTTCCTCCGTTGTTTTGGTTTGTTGGTTCCCTTTTTTGCCTCCACACCGTCTCAGATGACCTCCCGATGCCTTTGATTTAAGTAAGGCCTTATAGTGTTAATATGTACGTACGTTTGTATGAGTATTTTATCATTATAATTTTTTTTCCTTTTTGATAGAAAACAGGAGACAGAGAGCGGCAGAGAGAGCGAATAAAGATCGGTGGTAATTGGGGGGACAGCGAGTAGTTCACTTTACCTACCACACGAAACCGCATGGCCACGGGCCGAGGGACCACCAAAGAAGACTTTGATATACGCTGTCTACTACTTTTTTATGTTGTTTTTCTTTTGTTGTGTTGTGTGCTGTTGTTGTTGCTTAATTTTTTTTTTTCTTTAGCTTCATTTCCTTCTGCCCCCCGTTTGTCTTTTGACTTTGAGATGTGATGTGTAGCAGCATTTTCACTTCTCTGTTTTCTTGCAGTAAACGGTGTTGTGTGTTCAACGGTTTTCGTGTTATTTTTCTCGTTGTTATTGTGTTTTTTTTGCTTTCATTGTCCGCCGCACCGCTACACACGGCTTCGCGTCGTCGCGCGTTATCAGATGCATTTGCGAGAGAACGTTGCTAGTTCTCAGTGTTTGCTCTGGTTGTTTTGCATTTGTTTGTTTGTTTGTTTGACGTCGTCCCTGTTGATTGACTGTTTCTTTTGATGTTTGTTGGTTGTCATTTGTTGTTTTTATTTCATGCGATTGGAGATCTGTGTTTGATTTTAACGGATGGATTGCATATCGTGTTTGTTGGACAGGGAATTGGGGCAGTGTTGTTTACAGGAGCAAACATTTAATGCTTAGATGGATTTCATGGTGTGTTTGTGTTTAACAGGGGTGATGAATATTAAGCGACGTCTGACGTAGGTGGAAAACTTGGGGGAAGCTATGAAATCTCAGGTTTCAGATTCTAACCGAGAGTAACACGCTAAGCACGTAGGTATCACTGAACTAAATGGATAATATTTAATTTTTTATAAGCTCCTTGTCCTTTTTTTGTAGCTGACATGTGCACATGACGCAGGAACGTTACGTAAAGAGACAACAACTACCGCATTATCCTACGTAATTTTTGATTTACCACATACATATGTACATGTATTTGAAAACAAGTTTTTTTGTTAGTGAACCGTCCTGCTAAATTTAGGTTCTGCCCATTAAAATTGAGCAATTTTGAATAAAAAAAAGCTAACCCAAATAATATAATATATTGATATACCTATTTTGAGACTTTATGAGTATGTACATTCTATTTCGAGATCAATTTACATTGGCGATATTTTTTTCTTCTTTACTTTAGGGTATGAAGGTCAGTCGATATCTTTTACACATATAGTTAATCAAAGAAAAAATAAATGCACAATTAGGAGCCAGTCCTTATTCTTTTTTCTCTGGGCTTAGTCCACCCGATATTGATTTTAACAATATTTTTCAGAATGACACTGGCATTTAGTCCAGGTTATTATTGATCCTGTTAAAGTAATCCGAATTTTTTTTACATGCGCAATACAGCGGTTTTTTTTGAGCTGCCTCCGAAACAGTCCCCTTTGTGTAATGGAGTAGTTCTTCTACTGACTCTCCAAATATCTCCACAAGTTTTCAATGGTATCTAAATCTGATGCCTATGAGGGAGTTTCGAACATATTTGGATAGTCATACAAGAGCCACAAATGTGTTTTAGAACTTTATGCTTGGAGTGGCTGTTTTAGTAGAGTGGCACTTTTGATTAATTGTTGGCGCTTCAGTCCAAAGGGGGACCAGGGCCTAGCTTGCTCATCAACTACTCGTGTTGTTCTCTCACGAGTAGAAGGGACCTACAGTTTTTTGCCGACTCCGAACGGCGAAATTTGAGAAGCTTTCTTAGACTGTTATTACTTTTTGAGGGTTGTCAGCAGCTCGAAAGAGGTGGTGCCGTGAAAAATTCGAAAAATTGGTGTTGAGCTGGGAATCGAACCTAGACCCTTCGGCGTGTGAGCGTCGCACTCTACCCACTACGCAACGGCGACCACGACCAGAGTGGCATTTTGGTTCATAATATATCATACAATGTATTTGTTTTGATCCATGTTGGAATTGATAAAAACGAGATTCCCTAGTTCAGCCGCTGAACTGTAACTCCAATCCATAACTGAGTTTTTGTCATTCTTTTCATTACCTTTTCGTTTGACTTTTTAAATTAAGTTTATTTTGAGAACTAAAAAAATCTATTTTTGGTTTAATTTAACAAAGTCTTAATATTTATTTTATTTATCTTTCTAATTCATGATTTTTTCTGAGCGTCTCTTCCATAAAAATCTCACAGTTTCCAGATGAACTTGGTTTTGTAAATAATTTTTTTTCTGGCTGTTAACTTGCTCCGCAACTCAACACTCATCTGCAGTAGTAAATATTTATGGTCTCCCCGGCTTTGGTAAATGTTCATAGTATGTTTTATGTCTAGTTTAGTCTAATATCTCCTAGAATAGAACGAATTAAATATATTTAAATACGAATTAGGATAACAAATGAGTAATGGCAATCAAAGACATGAAGAATGCAATTTTTTACACAGTATGGAGTTCAATTCCCGAGTTCCCGAACTTTTTTTTTGTTTTGCTTTGTTTTAAGAAACATTTTTTAAAATTGCGCATATCATTAAAAAAATTAAAAAAAATGAACAAATGGTTGTTTGTTTCTATTAAAAACTATTACAAATAATATTAACAATAATTGATGTTGTTATTTGTTTTTTTTATTGTGAATTAAATAAATGTGTTTCCGATTTCCTTTTGATCAACTGTAAGTAGCTTTCGACAAGCAAGACTGTGTATGGTACCTTCCTAACTTCATGTGAATAAAATATATTTGTTTTTATTAGCGGCTGTAAGTTCATCCGCACAATATTTTAAAAAATGGGCAGAGCCATCAATTTTTTGACGTTGTAGAAAGATTGTGTAAATTAAACTATTTTACATTAATTAACTTAAAAAAATATTTATTAATTTTCCCGCTGTAGGGCAGCAGGCAAATGAACTATATCTCTAAATTTCCTTACACTACCTTAAATACTAAATTCTGCTGCTGGATGATGCGGTGGATGATGTTGATCAGGTGACACGCTGTTCGTACGACGTTCCCATAGGTGGCTGGTACGGGTCAAATAGCAATCCGTTAGTACGCTGTTCCCATGCATCGGTACGTGATAGAATGTCCATTGTCAGCAACCTTCAAGATGATGTTTTGTAGATCATGGTGAGAGAACGGATGTCATTCAGACGTCGCGTGGAATGTAATATTTGTGTCGTTAACTTGTACAATGAATAGGTAATATTTTTGAACAACTTCCCAAGTTAGTGGAAATTTGAGTTTTTTCGCGTTTTAGAACAGCAATTTATGTTAGGATTTTAGTATTGCGATTTCTAAACGTTTATGTATTTTCTTATGGCTTTTGTTAAAATTTATATCGCCGTCCGTTTACGAGAGCACTATGCTTATATACGGACAGCTAATATTTTTTTAAATAAGATTCTGTTTCTTTTGTAAGGGGGAAAAGTGAAAAGAAAAATTATTCCTCTATATTAATTCCATCCTTGTTTTACAAAGCGTCGGGTAGGGAAGCTAAACGCTCTGTCTTATTATCATATGATAACATGTTGGCAATTTATAATTTATTTTTTCTTTTTTTTTGTTCAACATAAAGTATTTAACCCCTTTATTCAAGATCAAAGTGTTTTCTCAAGTTACATCAATTACAGTAATTTTTTTTCCAATTGAACTTCGTTTGAATCTTTCATTTCAAAATTATTACTTCAACTGCCAAACTGCTAATGCCACGTCGCCAAGGGAAGTTTTTCGAAACACATCATTGCTTAGCGAAGAAGCTCGTTTCCTTGTCTTTCAGGTACAATTCGTTTGCTCTGATGAAAAACTTTACTCGCTCTCTCCCAGCATTGTCATACATCAAGATGTAGAGGCACTAGTATCCTTTTTATTTCTACTGCAAGCAAAAAAATTTGATTTTAAAGATCTGATTGACCATTTTGTTTGTTGTTAAATTTTAAAATCCAACCTCGACTATACGGCGTGTGAGTTGACTACAAGAAAAAATCTGTGAAGAAATTAAAAAATTAACAAGAGCATGCGGAGGCTGTAAACCAGCTTCAACTTCTTTCTTTTCGAAATTCTTCAAACAAAATAAAGCCACATAGGTCACGGACAAACGAATCCACAAGGACTTCGTTAGCGACGTAGACAAAGTGTAAGATATAGCGTACCGGTTATCGTTCTTATTTATAGGATTTCAGTTGTATTATTTGTGTAAAGTCGTCACAATGCTTATTGGCATTTTCTTCTAATTTTACGGTTAGAGCATAGCATTGACAGAGTTGTGTCCTTAATAACGTTCTGAGATCATTTAGCATTGAAAGATTCTTCTTCTTCTTGTGGCGCTACAGTCCAGGGTAAACCTGGGCCTCAACCAATATGCCTCTATAGTCAGCACGATCTTTCGCCAGCTGTCTCCAGTTGTGCACTCCAAGATGGTTGAGGTTTTTCTCCACTTGTGTGCGCCACTTTAGTCTAGGTCCTCCTTTGTTGCGTTGTCCCAATGGCAGGGATTCAAAGACGTTTCGGACCGGAGCAGTGGTGTCCATACGCTCTACATGCCATCTTAAGCGTTGAATCCGAAGACGCTGCGCAGACGCTGCGCCGGCGCATATAGCTGTACAATCCATAGAGTTCGTCATTAAATTTTCTCCTCCAGATGCCATCAACGCAAACAGGACCAACAATCGCACGCAAAACTTTTCTCTCGAAAAGATTAAGGGCTTCCTCATCCACCTTTGTTAACGTCCAAGATTCCGCGCCATAAAGTAGGACTGGGATGATCAAGCTGTTATAAAAAGCGAGCTTAAACATTCGAGAGAGGTCTTTATTACTCATTTGCCTCTTGACTTCCTCGAAGTTTCTGCTGCCTAGTGTGACGCTCTGTTCGAGACGTCGATGTTGTGTGACCTTCCTTGATGACAGCATGTACTTAGTTTTGCAATCATTAACGCCAGACCCATTTAAGCCGCTTCCGCTTCAATACCAGCAAACGCCACATTGACGACTCGCTGTGTTCGTCCAATCACGTCAATGTCATCAGCGTAAGCTAGCAATTGAACTGACTTCTGGAAGATCGTGCCTCTGATATTGACTTGTCTTCACGAGGATGATGTTGAAGTCACATGACAGTACGTCGCCTTGCCTAAAACTTTTTTTAACATTGAAGGTCTGAGTGAATTCGTTACCGACCTTAATGGAGCAGCGAGAGTTCTCCATCGTCATTCTACACAATCTGACGAGTTTGGTAGGAATGCCTAAACTGGACATGGCACTGTATAGCACGTCTCTATGCACACTGTCATATGCGGCCTTAAAATCGACGAATAGGTGGTGAGTGTCAAATTGCATTTCTTGAGTCTTTTCCAGAATCTGCCGTAATGTCAAGATCTGGTCTATAGTGGACTTCCCTGGCCTGAAACCACACTGATAGGGACCTATCAGGTCATGGACAAACGGCTTCAGACGCTCACACAATATGACAGAGAGGATCTTGTATGCGATGTTCAGAAGAATAATCCCTCGGTAGTTGGAGCAGTCAAAGGGGTCTCTTTTCTTGTGAACCGGGCAAATGACGCTGAAATTCCACTCATCGGTCATGCTTTCCTCCGACCATATCTTACAGATGAGCTGGTGCATGCGCCCAACCAGGTCATCTCCAGCTGTTTTAAATAGTTCTGCGGACAATCCGTCCGCTCTAGCAGCTTTGTTCGACTTTAGCTTGGATATTGCTATCTTCACCTCGGCTAAGTCGGTGGCACGGAATGCTTGTCTATCATCGTCCAAATTGTGTGGAATATTCTGCCTAGCAGCGGGATTTGGGTCGTCATCACCGTTAAGGAGTCTGCAGAAATTATCCTTCCAGATTCTCAGCACAGACTGCGACTCTACTACGAGTTGTCCATTTTGGTCCCGGCAGGCCTTGGTCCGAACCTTGTATCCTCCGGATAGCTGTTTTACCTTTCGGTAAAACTTTCGGACTTCATTCCTGCCAAAACACCTTTCCATTTCCTCGACCGCGCGCTTCTCATGCTGCTTCTTCTTCCTTCTGAGAAGCCGGTGCTCTTCCCTTCTTCTCTGTTCGTAGAGTTGACGAACAGCCCGCGTTGTTCGATGCAGCGTCGCCTTATAGGCGTCTTGTTTAGCTGCGTGCGCTTGCCTGCACTTGTCGTCAAACCATGGGTTCCTTCTGGGTGGTGACGTGAAATCTAGCACATCAGTGGCAGCTTCTTTGATGGCTTTTTGACAACGTTTCCATTCTTCTTCTATGCTTAGTGCAAGCAAGCAAGTGTCGAACTCTGAGCGAGTTTCAGGGAGACTCGGTCGGCAAAGTTCCCAGCAATCGGTTGCGATTGTAGCTTTTCGACATCAAACCCATTTGGCCTTTCTCAACTTCGTTGCTCTCTCGATATCCGGGTTCTTACCTTGGCTATAACAAGGTGATGATCCGAGTCAATGCTTGCACCTCGGAAGGTTCGAGAATACTGGAGGAGTGTCTGACGTCGATCGCAACGTGATCAGTCTGGTTGACGGTTGATTGATCAGGAGATCGCCAGGTTCCTTTGTGAATGTCCAGGTGTGGGAACTGCGTGCTAGCCACAGAGAGGTTTCGCCCCGAGGCGAAGTCCAACAGACTGAGTCCGTTTTCGGATGTGTTGTCATGCAGGCTGTGTTTACCGATGAATCCAGCAAAGATGTCCTCCTTTCCCAGCTGAGCGTTGAAATCTCCTAGAACGATCTTGATGTCGTAGCTGGGGCATCGATCGTATGTTCTTTTTAGCAGATCATAGAAGTCATCCTTGATGTTGTCATCCTTCTCCTCTGTCGGGGCGTGAGCGCATATTAGGCTGATGTTCCCGAATTTAGCCTTGATGCGGATTGTCATGAGGCGTTCGCTGACAGGGTCGTAGCTTAAGACTTTTTGCCTAAGTCTGACTTGAACAACAAATCCACATCCGAATAAGGGCTGCCTTCACTCTCTGTAGCAAGCGCTGTAGTATATGTCGGAGTTTTTCATCGATTTTATACCAGGCCCATCCCATCGCACTTCCTGGATGGCGGTTATGTCTGCCTTATAGCAGTCAAGGGCCTCCGCAAGTTGTTCGGCTGCACGTGGTCGTTTAAGGGACCTCAGATTCCACGTGCAAAACCGAAAATCGTTGTCCTTAAAAACGTTTGCTGGGGTCGTCAACAGGTAGTCCTACATTATCCGAGGCATTTCGGCGTTTCTGAACTATTGAAAGATTACATTCTATTTTTTTTTTACTAATCAATTGATTATAGTCAATCATGAATTAATTCATTATTTAACATTAACAGTAACAGTTTGCAAGGGCTAGTTTCCTTATCAACTACTCGAGTCAAGTGTGGAAGAGACCTACAGTGTACAAAGTGGTTAAACTTCAACTTTAACTTTATTTTTGGCATCAATGTAACAAATTCTTTAGTTTACCAAAATTGTTTGAAGGAATATGGTCCATGTTCCTCACCACTACAAAGTTAATAAAATTTATCAGAATAATATCACAGATCTTTTTATACATTTTGAAGAAAAAAGCCATTTTAAAAAACTTCCTTAAAACAGAATCAAAGTTTTTAGCTATTGTTGGGAGAAGGGAAGTGACGTTAAGACACTCTATTACATTGGTATTGAAGTCGAACGGAAGGAAATAAATTAATGTATAAATAAATCTATAAATAAAAATGTATAAACAAGTTTTTATTTTCTGAAGAGAAATTATATTCTTAGTCTTAGTCTTTGTGCTACCATATCAATGCCAGCCAGTTCATGTTAATATTTACTAGCGAAGAAACATGGCAAGTCCAATATCAATTTTAGCAATTTGCTTTCTGCAGTCTGGAGTTTTCCCAAGTTACTAATCGCACGATTACCCCAGTTGGGGGCCTCATAAAACATAATGGGCACGAGAGTGGTTTTGCCGCTTCAAAATTGATGATTTTAGCTTTGAAGACAAAGAGCTTCTGGGCAAGGCTAAAAAGATTGAAGGTGAGGAATTTTAGGCTGGTCAGAGTGAACTCGCATATTTCTTGGGAGTGACTCAACAATTTGGAAATATTCAAAGAAATCGAGTGCCATATGAGTTAAAATCAAAAGATGTCGAGAGGTGTTTTTTCAGCTCGGAATTTTGGAAAGGAATCAAAGGAAGATATTTTCGCACCGGATCGTGACTGAAGATGAAGGCTGAACAAACTACGATGATCCAAGAAGAAGAAATACTATGCAAAGCCTGATAAACCGGTTCCATTATCGTCTTAACTAAAGCAGAAGGTTTACTGTTCAAAGGACATACTCTGGATATAGTTGGAAACGCCCGGTGTGGTGTGCTACAAGGCGAAACCATTGGTAGGAAACGTTGTCAACTACAACGAATGCGTTTGAACAATGCACTGAGTAAACAACGGCCAGAAACGATCGGCATGACAAGTTAATATGTAATATGCTGACGCTCGAATCCATGTAGCTGTAGAGTTCAAAAACTACCTGTAAACGTTGGAATGCGAGGTGTTATCCCACCTGTTACATACTTTTTCTTCTTCTTCCGATGGCGCTACAGTCCGGGGTGGACCTGGGCCTCAACCAACATGCCTCTCCAGCTAGCACGATCTCTTGCCAGCTGTCTCCAATTGCGCACTCCAAGATGGTTGAGGTCCTTTTCCACTTGTGTGCGCCATCTCATTCTAGGACGTCCTCTGTTGCGTTGTCCCTGTGGTTCGGATTCAAAAACTCTTCGGGCCGGAGCAGTGCTGTCCATGCGCTCTACATGGCCTAGCCACCTTAAGCGTTGTATCCGTAGACGCTTGACTAGGCTCATGCCGCCGTACAGCCCATACAGTTCGTGGTTGAATCATCTCCTCCAGATGCCATCAACGCAAACAGGACTCAATTGCCTCTTGAGCCCAAAGAAACAGCGATTGGCAAGAGTGATTCTGAGCTTGATTTCGGTACTGATGTTGTTGTCCCTATCCACCGCGGAGCCGAGATAGACGAAGTCCTTCACTACCTCGAAGTGTCTGCTGCCCATAGCGACGCTCTGTCCGAGACGTTGATGTTCTGTGTCCTTCTTCGATGACAGCATATACTTCGTTTTGCCCTCGTTTACCACCAGTCCCACTTTAGCCGCTTCCGCTTCAATGCTAGCAAACGCCTCATTGACGGCTCGCTGAGTTCGGCCGATCACGTCAATGTCATCCGCATAAGCTAGCAATTGAACGGACTTGTGGAGGATCGTGCCTCTGGTGTTGACGTGTGAGTTCCGCACGATCCCCTCAAGGATGATGTTAAAGAAGTCGCATGACAGCGCGTCGCCTTGTCTAAATCCTTTTTTGACATCGAAGGTCTCGGTGAGTTCGCTACCGACCTTGACGGAGCAGCGAGAGTTCTCCATCGTCATCCTACACAATCTGACGAGTTTGGTAGGGATGCCAAAACTAGACATGGCACCGAATAGCTCGTCTCTATGCACGCTGTCATACGCGGCCTTGAAATCGACAAATAGATGGTGGGTGTCGATTTGTACTTCTTGGGACTTCTCCAGGATCTGCCGCAGTGTGAAGATCTGGTCGATTGTGGACTTCCCTGGCCTGAAACCACACTGATAAGGACCTATCAGGTTGTTGACGAACGGTTTCAGGCGCTCATACAGTACGGCAGAGAAAATCTTATATGCGCTGTTAAGAAGACTGATCCCTCGGTAGTTGGCGCAGTCGAAGGGGTCTCCTTTCTTGTGGACCTGTTACATACATTCGGAATATAATGTTTAAATATGATAACAATTTTGGAAATCCAAATCCTCCGTACACTTATTTTAACCTGCTTTCTGCGGCTTAAATCGTTCTCAAACAAGTAATTGTGTTTAAATAATCCAATCACAGACCGTTAATATGTGGTTCAAACACACATTAGGACTTTTAAGCCGAATAATAAATTCTACGGGTTGCCCATTATGTGGATGATGACTCAAAACTCTTCCTTATTTTAATTATCTGTGTTTGATTTGTTATGTTTTGGTGAAACATCAAATCATTTTGTATCCACTCCTTTTGTACAAAGGTCTTTGTTTAAAGCTTAGTCTTCAAAGATAGATACCACACATGCTCGCACAAGCAGCCCACACACGCCAAAGAGAAGCTCTCAACTGTGGATCATATCTTAGGGTGTAAATCATCAGCCCCGTGTAAAAAGATTTTAAAGAAACATTCCGGACAAGTGTAACAGATTAAATCAAGCTATATAAATCGAATGACATCCCACTGTACAGGGATGTTGCTATTCAATCTGTTTTATTGCTTAACCGGAACCCTTTTTGTAATTCGACTGATCTTTAGAGTGTGTGTGTCTTGATGTTGGTAACTCTATACATTGATTTATGAGAACGATAGGTTTTGTGTGTTCTGGTGTTTTATGTTTTATGATCTCTCAAGCGTTAAGACTATTTCATAGACCATGATCGAAAAACATTGATGATGATTTTGAATTAGGTTTAAATAGTCATAGGAACAGTTTAAAATTTGTTTAAATGTAATTGAACATAGAGTGAGTAAGTAATTTCTTAAAGTTGGGTTCAGGCAATCCTTCCTTTGTTTATTAAAATGTAAAGTTTATTATTGGCCGGCATCTGAATGCCTAAGTGCTTTACAAGAACTTTCTTTTTAAGCGCTGTATCCGTAAACATTTCAGAAGGCGCATGCCGCTGGTTGGACTAGAGAGTCTTCCAAACGCAGAACTAAGACGCAATTGGCAACATTATTTCAACTAGCGCTCATTGTATCAGCAGTGAACTTTATTTATTTGAAGTTTGGGTTGGCATTTCAACATCAATATATATAATGATGCTTGGACAACTCTTCCGTAGTGTGAAAATTAATTTTGAATATCAAACTGATGTTTGTTATATTATATCGCATATTACGTTTATGCGTAATGGCCGCCATAGCGTAGTGGGAAGAGTACAGCGCTCACACGCCGAAGGTCTAGGCTCGATTCCCAGCTAAACACCAATATTTCGAATTTTTCACGGTACCACCTCTTTCGAGCTGCTGACAACACTCAAAGAGTAATAACTGTCTAAGAAAGCTTCTCAAATTTCGCCGTTCGGAGTCGGCAAAAAACTGTAGGTCCCTTCTGCTCGTAAGACAACAGTAGGGCGCACAACACGAGTAATTGATGAGCTAGCTAGGCCCTTGTCCCTCTGTGGACTGTAGCGCCAACAATTATTATTATTATTAGTACGTCTAAAAAGCCCTATTTTCAATTCAATAAACAAAGCTGTTATATTTGGAGTGATGAAAATCCTCAACGTAACATCTGCAAGAACTGATTGCTTGGTGTGCTTTATGGATTGATAAAATAATTGTTTTGCTCTTCTTTTGAAAGTGTTTACCGCTTATCTGGTGAATGTTTGGTGGTGAATGTTTTCGTTAATCTGGTAAATGGAATTATTGTGCAGGAGCTGCTGCTTAAATAAAACGATGCAACAGTGTATAGCTGGAATAGTTTGACAACCGCACAGTTTCCCAACCGCCAATTACCCGTGAATTCGCCTCCTCCTCTGATCATGGATTAATTATTTTTTTCTGTACGGATATGTAAAGTAGCTCTATTTCGCCGATAAGCTCGAAAGGATTTGCTTTTAAAGTACATCATGCGTCGGGTTATTGCTGGTATACGGCTGCAAATGTTGGAAAGAGTCAAGAGAGAATGAACCTTAAGATCAGACTTCGCCAGAGCCAGCCGCGACTTTCATATGGAATTGTTATTTAGATTTATAATGTCAGTAGAATATCTTTCGAAAAATTAACTCCATGTAAATTAAAAAAAAAAGTCATATTCGTTTTATTCCATTTCAAAGTTCTATACCTCTAAAAACAACACCCTATATAAATAATAATAATTGAATGGCGAGACAGTCCCCAGAGGGACCAGGGCCTAGCTTGCTCATCAACTACTCTTGTTATGCGTGCTACTGTTCTCTCACGAGTAGAAGGCATCTACAGTTCTTAACCGACTCTGAACGGCGAAGTTTAAGAAGCTTTTTCTTAGACAGTTACTACTCTTTGAGTGTTGTCAGCAGCTCGAAAGAGCTGGTGCCGTGAAAAGTTCGAGGTGTTCAACCGGGAATCGAACCTAGACATTCTGCGTGTGAGTATCGCACTCTACCCACTACGCCGCGAAGGCCACCACTCTATATAAGTAATTACTTCTAGAATATTCCAAGAGGTTCTTCGACCGCTGTCGATTGTACGCAATACGAGGGTTACCTTTTTTATTTCGGGATTAGAGAACAAACACAAATATTAATCATCGGAAATAGGTTTATTGTGTTTCAAAATATTCCCCTTTAAGATCTATACACTTATGCATGCGTTTGAACCAATTGTCGGAGCACTTTTGCCACTCTGATTGAGGTATCTCCAAAACATGCATTCTGAACCGCTTCTTGAGGTGCCGAAAAGCGTTGACCTCTCATTTTATTTTTTTACGTACAAAAATAAAAAGAAGTCATTCGGTGCCAAGTCAGGACTATTCGGCGGATGACTCATCAAATCGATGTTTTGAGTGCTCAGAAGTGCAATTGCTTGAGCCGATGTGTGAAAGATCGCATTGTCGTGGTGAAGAGTGATCCGTTTTCGGCGGTTGGTTTTCCCGATTTCTTGGAAGATAACTGGCAAACAAATGGTTTTGTACCACACAGAATTGACTGTTCTCCGTTGTTCTAGTGATACGGTTGCGACATGTTCAGTTTTTCCGAAAAAACAGGCAACCATTTGCTTGGAAGTGCTTCGTGCGCGACTTTTGTTGGATTTGGCTCAATTTGAAACACCCATACAGTCGACTTCTGTTTACTTTCGCGCTCGTACGCGTAAATCCACGATTCATCACCTGTAACGATGTCATAGACATGTTTCGAAGCACCGCGATCGTATTTTTGGAGCATTTCCTTCGACCAATCCACACGAGCCTTTTTTTAAGCGATTGACAAATTGTGTGGGATCCAATGCGAACAAATTTTTTTGACGGTCAAATGTTCATTCAATGTTGAACGTATGCTGGTCCTACTAATGCCTAAGGTTGTCTCAATCTCACGATAGGTCACATGACGATCTTGCAATATCAGTTGGCGCACGGCATCAATGGTTTCCGAAACAACAACTGATTTTGAACGACCTTCACGAAATTCGTTTTGGAGTGAACTACGACCTCGGTTGAATTCACAATACCATCGATAAACACTGGCCCTTAATGGAGCTTCATTGCCAAAAATTGAATTAAGTTCATCCATCGATGCACTGTTGTTGAATTAATCTACGTTGAAAGTTGTAAAAAATAATTTCACGAAAATTTTCACGATTTAATTCCATTTTTCGGACGAGATGAATAAGTTTCTGTAAACAACACAAATAGCGCTCACATGTCAAAACGTTCTGAGTACGTATAACCTCAAAAATGTCAAACTTTACGATAGAGCTGGCAGTTGCCAGATTGCAACACTAGGGTTCCCCAATCCCGAAATAAAAAAGGCAACCTTCGTAGAACTGGGTTGCGAAAATCAAAGTTTTATTTGATCTATTTTTAATGAACTGTATTACTCAATTGCGTGATTTGCTACTGATATTTTTAGCGTACTAATGGAATCTGTGACCACCTTAAATTTTTGGCTGCCCATTGGTAAGTTCTTTCATTAAGGGTAACGTTTACATATTTGCATATTTTGCTTCGGATTCCCAATAGCTGAATGTACTTGTGAAAAGATGTGTTGTGATGTTTGAATTTAATATGACCTTTATGAGAATGGTTTGGACAGTTCGTTCTTGGCTAAATTGATAAAGCTCTCGACTGTACTTAAAATGAGCTTAACAGCTCATTATGCTCATTATGCAATTTTTTTTTCCAGAATTTGACGTTTTCCTTGTGTTAATTTGTTAAAAACTCGGTTTTAACACACACTATTTTGACCTGATTTAGCTCAGTTCGAACCCCTTATAAGTCAGAGTTAACTGGAATATTCTGCCAAACTGCAAAGTTATTGCGGTAACCTTTTCTCATTGGACTTGGCATATCCAAATTGTGAAAAAAAAAGGAAAGGAAGTTCCAATATTCAGACACGGTTAAGGCGATCACATATTGTATCCTTTTTCTGCTATCCAGCCACATTTTTGACACATATTATTGTATTATCTTTGTTTTGTAAGACTGAAAAGAAGAAACTGCTCCCCCACATTTGCACCAAATCTCAGTTTCATGCGATTCAGTAATCTGAATAGCATAATGGCTTCAGACCATAATGGGTTAAGGAACAAAAAAAAAACAAAACATTTATGCCGCTTCCACCTTACTCCTACCATTCCAACACTCTATTCGACCTTTCTGATTATTTTCCAAGACTTCCGACTGAGTCCCTCTACCAAAGAACACTAACCGGAGAATTAAAACATCAATGTACCAAAGTATTGATTTATTGTCGTGTAATAACTACTTATTACAGGGCACAAAGCCGCGGCAAGTCCCTCTTTCATGACGTACACATCCTTGCACATTCTTTCAATTTCACCGCCTCACCTCACACCGTCGAAAATACTCATTAGTCCTGGAACAGAGATCATTTTAAGATCCAAGATACGATCGTTGGGATCACCTTCCGTGTGTCCGATCGCCTATTACATCAGAAATAGCAACAGAGTGCACAGTGTGTGTTTCGCAATCCGGCACATTCTCACGCAGTTGAACACACAGAGACAAGCCGATGGTTTTTGAAGTGAAATGAACAAAGGATCAATAGGATTAGTGGTGAAAAGGGAGAAGGAAGGACACAAAATCATCATAAGTCATTTATCATTCCTAACATGACTTTCTATGTGTTTGTCAAACAAGCAAAAAAAATAAAACTATTATGCTGCCATCTATCTTCGTTTGGTGAAAAAAATATAATGCGACTACACACGCAATTCCAGCGAAGGACCAATTAAGGTGTCACTGTGCATTCACAACTCAATGCATTCTCAAAGCCAATCTGTTCTTTTGTTTGAAATTTAAGCGGAATCAGTCTCCAGAACACGACCGATGATCACGAGGATGACCAATAGACACAGATGCACCCGACCGAAGACGAGATGAAGAGTTGAAAGAAAAGACCTCATGCCCCATTGGATATCTGACACGTGAAGTGAACTAGAAAAAGATGAGAAAAACGGTGAGAAATGAAACCGATCGGGACCGAGGATTAGGCAAACGCACAACTTTTCTCCTCCGCCGCCATCACTAATTCAAACGCACTCACACTTAATCTGCCATATCCAAGGCGGATGCATAATTGTAAAATCGGAAAATCGATCAACAGAAGAAAATATCTCCCTCCTGTCTTCCCTCTTCCCTTACTACTCTGTGTCTTCCGTCAGATCACCAGATCACTGGTCACCATCAGGCAGCCATCACGGGCTGTTACCTGAGGAGTAGAAGAGGTAACAAAAAACAAAAAAAAAAAAACAGAGTGGTAACTGTCAGCGAGGAGATTGGATTATTTCAGAGACTCTGACTGCGGTAGGTCGTCCCTATCACGGAGCGAACCGAATGGCACACACAGAGAAAGCCAGATATTGAGAATAGATATGTCATGGGAGTTTAATGGTTTTCATAGAGTAAGATGTCATGTGCACAGGCCCTGGGCACGACACTCCCATTCCCATGCTGACTGAATGGGAGCACAGCCCAAAGTGAATATCTTCTCGTTTTTATCTCCCGAACAGAGCAGACATGAAAGCGGGCCAGTGGAAAGAAGGAGCATTGTAATAAAAGCAATAATTAGTATCATTATGATTATTGTTTTTGTTGTCTCTGCGCTGGGCGCAGTCGCCGTTTGATGGGCGATTTCTGAGTTTCTTGTTTTTGGCCATCAGCCGGCGAGAGTAATAATTGTACTTAGTCATGCTACATCACTTTGTAATAATTTTGCCGATGGCTTTGATCATTTGCCGCCGCTGAGTGAATTTTTGTGCAGAGGGGCGCTGTCGCGACCGCCGTCTCGAGCCCACCAACACCGCCAACGTCGCTGACATCGACTTCGCCACTGCCATTCACATCGTCATCATCATCATCAACGCGGGTAGTCGTTGGGGATCACGAGTTAAGCGTACGCACGGTAGCTGTACCACCTATACTCTCTGCTGCTTGGCGCATGTGGTTCCCTGTGCGCGAGCGCGCACTTTCTGCCTGTCCTTAACCGTCTCTGTCTCTTCCTGGCACTTTGTTTCTCCATGACTACCGCATCGGAGCTGTGGTGGCCCCTTTGGATGATGATAATGAATTCTGCATTTTATATGCGAACGGTGTGTGTCGGACTGATTGCCAAAGGCTGCCACTGCGCTACGCTTTGGATTAACCTACCCACCACCACCACTGCCACGGACAATAGTGGCGGCAGTACTTTCGCGTTCCTTTTGCTTTTCCTTTCCTTTAATTTCGGTTCAGTGGTTGAAAATGTATTAAAAAATAATTAACACTCACGGAATAAACGAACAAAAATGCGCTGCGCCGGCAACCTCAATGCCGGGCGGTCATTTTGGTCAGGCCTCGAGAGCATTTTGCGCGCCACGGATTATGTCAGAGTCGTTTAATTTGTTTTTTTGCTCCCTCGCCACCGCAAACCGCACCACGCCGTGCGAAGCTTAAAACATATCACGTTCGTTTCCCCCTTTTTGCTTTTTGCAACCGCCTACATGGCCATAGTCTTGTTTTAACGCCTTGCTGCTTACCACCATCCATACCAACCGGTACCACCCAGATCATTTGATTATCACGACTCGGCGTTTCATAGATTCGAGATGGGGACGGAGAGCATAACAACATTGTCAATTCGAAATGTGTCAAGCTTATTCACACGAAGTCGTTATTTTGGACAATCTATGCTAACGACGCTCTAATCATGTACCCGTTCCTCAATTGATTGTTGCTAAAGCGTTGGATTGCCATTAAAAAACTTCAAAGTTGGACATCGATCTCAATTAGGAATTCGCTGTGGTCGATTGGTGTTGGGGATTTTGATGTCGTTGTTTTGTTTTCTCTGTGGTCTGGCGCGCCACCCATGTTGTAATAATACGTCACGATGGGGTTTGATTTTTGTAAATGGAACGGTAAAAATAAATTTGAATAGATTAGCAATACGTGATGGATGGAGAAACGTTTTTGAGTTTTGATTTTGATGTTTGTTAGGTGTGTGGGCCATGAATACGACACGAGTCTTAAATGGATGTGGTCGGTGGAGCTAGAATCTACTTTGGCCTACAGTTGTTGTTAGAATATCGTGCTGAAGAATGATATGGTATGCATGTAGCAGATATTGGCGAAGTGAAGCCTGAAATTAAGCGAAGGAAGGTCGGAAAACATAGAAATTGGAGGTTTGAATTAAGGCTTAATGTGTATGGCGCGACAATCCACAGAGGACAAGGGAGAAGCTTGCTCATCAATTACTCGTGTTGTGCGCGCTTTTGTTCTCTCACGAGTGGAAGGGACCTACAGTTTTTGTACGGCGAATTTTGAGAAGCTTTCTTAGACAGTTAATAATCTTTGAGTGTTGTAAGCAGCTGGAAATAGGTGATGCCGTGTTTTCAGCCGGGAATCGAACCTAGACATTCTGCGTGTGAGTGTCGCACTCTACCCACTACGCTAAGGTGGCCACAAAATTAAGGTTTCCTTTAATAGAAATCAGAGCTTTGAATTTGAACTCAAAAGTCGGAATCTAATAGAAAATTGAAGAATTTTCAAAATGGAAATTTGTGAAGCACTTTTAATATTGTTTGTTTGTTAAAGCCTTGGAACGGATTTTCAATAACTCATGCTTATATTCAAAACTTTCACAAATGTATTGTAACTTTATTGGTGAGAACATCCGATCGACAACTTCGATCGAGTGTTTGCTTCTACAAACTGTGTAGTAACACAAACCTTCAAGCTTTCAGGCTTTAATTCATACATTGGTTAAGTCATTTTCGGATAATTACCAAAATATAGGTCTTAGGTGCCTAAAATCCAGTGATAGCATCCAGGCTCCCAATTATACGAGAGTTTATACGAGAATTCAGTGCACAAAAGATCGAATGTGTCATAGGTTATCGTAGCATAATGCCCCATTCCGAAAAGAGCAGAAGGTTGTTTAATTTCTCATATAATAAATCACTTCTTTATTCATGCCCTTACACTGTTCTTTTATAGAAGTCTATTCACATGTTTAATCACAATATTCGATGACTTACCTAAACACTTGAGAAGCGAAGAAGACCGCAAGCTCCCACGGTCATCCTCAATACAAATAGATATCTTCAATATCAGCAATAGTTAAACTATGCTGCCACTCTGCCAAGTTGAAATGGTTTTTGAATGCATTGGCTTCTGACCCGGTATATGCTGCTTTTTCGAGTTTTAAATGTGACAAGCTTGTTTGTTGAGAGTAAGTGTGCGAACTCATTATTGAGCAGCGATTTCGTCATACGAAAATGGCCTGCTCTAGAGGCTGGTAATGAATGTTTCGTTTCACCTTTCCTTTACGCGATGAGGTGATAGCAGAAAATATAAAATTTCCCCGGCTAGAAACTGCTAATCTGCTACAAAATGGAGTAAATCCGTTTCATGTAGATGAACTCAAGGACAACCCAACTTAGGCTTAGTTTACAAGGTTAGTACAAGATCTATGCGAAAATGATGTGACATAAAGAATTGTGTGCTTGAGCTACCTTGGAGAAGTAAAGGAATGGTGGTTCACTCAAATATATATACACATTATATACATATATAATTTTTCTGCGTTTTGACCTCGAATGTTTTTATGGCTTTGTTGATGTTGTTGATGGTGGATTTGTTTGGTGCAGACACGAGATGAATTCCATCGAGTCACTTATTGACTTTTTTTTTTTTTTTTTTGTTGAAGGTTGGGATCAACTACACTGGAGCACTCAGACTCAAATACTGGTCCATTGTACTACCAGGCAGTAACCTTCATTTAATGTAATTTCCAAGATGCGCTTCTGTGATATAGAACTTAGGTTTTCAGTTCCCACCACATCAGCGCCAAATAACCGCCACCTGATACGAGCGAAAGCAGGACACTGACAGAGAAAGTGCTCAGAAGTGTCTTACCTTCTCCACAGGCGTCGCAGAGTGTGACATCACTAAGCCCAAGCCGACTCAGGTGCATAGCGACGGTAAAGTGTCCGGTTAGTACGCCGACAAGTCGTCTGCATTCGTGTCTGTCTGGAGATACCAGAAAAGACGCGGATTTCTTGCTCACGTTTGGGAGCATACTCTTGGTCACCCTGCATCCTGGAGAGTCACGCCATCTCTGGTTGTGCTGTAGGGAGACCCAACCATCGACGGAGGCCCTGAGGAGGGACGCGGGTAATCCCAAGGTGGGTTCGGGTCCTACGAATGCCTCTGCTGAACCTAGGCTAGCTAGTTCATCAGCAGTCTCGTGTCCCAGGATCTCGTGAAGACCCGAGACCCAGACAAGTATTAGCGAATTCAGCTTGCCGACCAAATTAAGGGAAGACTTTCATTCTTGAACTATCTTGGAAGTGGTTAAAGGGTTCAGTAAGGCCTTGAGCACAGCTTGACTGTCGCTGCAGACGCAGATACTTCTTCCCTTCCATCTATTCTTCACAATATAGTTGGTGGCCATTAGGATCGCGAAGGCTTCCGCCTGTAAGACCGACGCGAAATTACATAAGGAGGCGTGAAGTCTGATGTTGTCGTTTTCCACGAAGGCCACAGCTCCACAACCCTCCGTCGTCTTGGAGCAGTCCGTGAATATCCGGACATGGGGAAAGTCGACTTTGTATAAGCGTTGCAACTGTATTTTTGGCGACCTCGCATCAGACGGCTTCCTTAGGTAAGGATTGGTTATTTGGATTGTATGGTGAACTGAAGCTCCAGCTTCTGGTACTTTTCAGGTACTGCCATCTTTTTTACGCCTCCGCAAGTTGTTCGGCTGCACGTGGCCTGTTAAGGGACCTCACATTCCACGTGCAAAACCGAAAATCTTTATCCTTAAAACGTTTGCTAGGGTCGTCAACAGTAGATCCTTCACTATCCGAGGCATGATGTTGTCTCTGAACTATATGATTTTTACGTGGTGAGGAAGTTAACCTCACGCACAACCCACAGACTGGTAGGCCAGGCCCATTATTTCAATCCTCGGGCAGAGAGGGTCGCTGCATACATTAGTTCACCATACTACGGGTGTTGTGTGCCCAATCAACGACGTTACCTCGCGTGCATAGGCCCATGCCCCTCTTCTGGTTGTGACGCTGCAGTCCGGGGTGAACCTGGGCCTAAACCAAAATGCCTCTCCAGCCAGCACGATCTTTCGCCCCAGTTGCGCACTTCAATTTGGTTCAGGTCCTTTTCCACATGTTTGCACCAGCTTAGTCTAGGCCGTCCTCTGTTCTTCACAATGGCATAAATATCCAATCCGAATGCACATTCATGCGCTAGAAATTGTGCGTTGTGTTTTTGAGTATCGATAGACCACCTCCGTGGAGTAGTGGGTAGAGTGCGACACTCACAACTTCAATTCCTAACTGAATATCTTGCCTTTTTTCACAGCATAACCTCACAATATTCAAAGACTAGTAAATGTCTAACAAAGAGCTTCTCAAACTTCGCCGTTTGGAGTCAGCAAAGAACTGTAGGTCCGTTCTACTAATGAGAGAACAGCAAAGTGCACAACACAAGAAGTTAATGAGCAGGCTAGGCCCTGATCCTCCTATGAACTGTCACGCCAATTAAGCAGTAAGAGTTTGAAAGGAAGCAACACCACCGTGACCATGAAAGTATAAAAAAAAATTCTGCAACATTTGGGGGCACGTCGGTTGTCCCACTTTCTGTTCGTTTTATTCTCATTTGCTACCACTCGATTTTTAGTACCTTTTTCGCGGTATGAAAAAGGGCTAACTCTAACAAAGAAGTGGTAAGCAGATACGTTTGGACACCCACTCTAAATTACTTATTCAACGCGTGATTTTGCACAGGGCTAAGAGGCCTGAGAGCCCACTTTACTATTGAGGCAAGCGAAAGCCGGCTGTCAAATAGCACGCGTTTTTTCAGCGAACCTAAAAGTAAGCGAAATGCGTCCTGCCATCATGTGAGATTAAGTTGAAAAAGTCGCTGTACAAAAAGGGCTTGCTAGGGAAGTTCTCAGCAGACGAAGAGCTGGAATGGCTGCCCTCATGGCAGCTCATAGTAAGGTTAGAGTAGGTTCTGAGGTAAACAATTTGACCCAGCTTGTGAATGAGCCAACACGGATACCTGACATTGCCAATCATACCGCCAACACCTTGGACCTATTTCTCACATTTCATCCTGAGAAACACTCAGTTAACATACTGTCGCCTTTAGGCTCGCTAGACCACTGTGTCTTATCAGCCAATCCGTACTCGTCCCAACCAGTTAGAGAGCAAATCCCTAAAAGAACAGTTTGGCTCCTTGAGAAAGCCAACCTGAGCGGCCTAAACAACTTTTTTAGGGATTTGAACTGGTCACTATGCTTCCTTGATAGTGACGTGGATGCCGCAGCTGATATGATCACAAAAATAATTTTGTCAGGTATGAAATCCTTTATTCCTCACAGAGTGAAGAGTATCAAACCGAAGACAAACACGTGGTACGACTCGAGCTGCAAGGAGGCTATCGGGTCGAGAGAAATAAGCTTCCGGACTTTCAAAGCCAACCCTTCTGAAGATAACCGGAAGCAATTCAAAAGGGCCTAAAATGATTGCAATGTATTAATAAGACGTGTTAAATTCTCTTAAGATCAAAAGCTTAGGCAAAAAGTGCTGCATGGTCAAAAGGGCAGCAAAAACTTTTTGTCATTTGTAAAAAACTTAAGTAATTCCGCCTCGCATTCAATTTCATGGCTCATTTGCATTGACATTCCAGCTGTCAGCTCTTTGGACAAAGCAAATCTGTTAGCTGCACATTTTGCAGCCAGCTCAACGTTTCCAGATTGCGCTCTGTCCACGCCTGTACTCGAGAGCGTAAATTTTTCCATGGGACAAGTCCATTTTCGGACTCATACAGTCGCAAGAGTACTTAACGATTTTAACGTGCACAAATCCGCTGGCCTGGATGGTATCCCCCCGTTCTTCTGAAGAGGTGTTCTTCTACGTTGGCAAAACCACTGCGTAAGCTTTTCCATCTGTCCTACTCTTTAGGGCTCTTTCCGAATAAGTGAAAAACTGCATTTGTCCAGCCCGTCCCTAAACAAGGCGAACCATCTTCACCCACCTCCTACCGACCCATAGCACTTACGTCCCTACTTTCCAAGGTCATGGAAACGCTGATAAATCGTCAGCTTATGAAATATCTTGAAACTCGAAGGCTTCCGCAGCAACAGGTCCACTGATTTGATGGCTTATCTCACCGAAAAATGGAACCAATCTTTGCACAATGTAGGAGAAAGCAGGATCGTTGCACTTGATATTTCAAAAGCATTTGACAGATGCCAACATCAGGCTATCTTGTCGAAAATGCGTGCTTTTGGCGTCGACGAGTCTCTTCTTTAATGGATTAGAAATTACCTTTCGAACCGTTCAATACAAGTTGTATTGGTGTTCCCCAGGGCTCCGTTTTATCTCCTACACTCTTCCTCATTTTTATAAATGATCTCCTGTCTGTTTCTTGTAATGCGATTCACTCTTTCGTTGGTGACAGTACCCTCAGCTTTTCATATTCGTTCCTCGGCTCTCGTCCCTCCTCTTCGGCCATTGACTTGGAACGGCGGCGTATGTTAAGCTCATTAAATTTTGATTTTGAGAGCATAATTAATTGGGGTAAAAAGAATAGAGTGGAATTTAATGCTTCCAAAACTCAGTGCTGTCTACTGTCACTCAAGCGTTCTCAAAACAAAATGCCATTATCTGTGAATGGCTTCTGCATTGTTGAAACTGAATGACTTTCCATCCTCGGTACGTGTATCAACTCAACACTAAGTTGGAACGATCACATATTCGAGATCGCCAAAAATGCAGCGAAATGTGTAGGTTTCTTAAAGCGATGTAAGAAATTCTCCAGCCCTTCTGACCTGGGAACAATATATAAGGCGTACATCCGCCCAAAGCTTGAGTACAACGCTCCTATCTGGTCCGGTGCTCCTAAGACCTCTCTGCACCTACTAGATAGAATCCAACAGTTAGCGATAAAACTTCTTGGTCATAATAATGCTGCGAAGTCAATCGACTCACTTGAACATCGACGAAATGTTGCGTCTCTATCACTATTTTATCGCTATTTCAACAAAAAATGCTCTAACGAGTTAGCCAGCTGTATTTCTCCCCTTCAAGAAGTCACCCGCAATACCCACCTCGTTAGGAATGCTCACCCGTGCACCCTTAAGCCCACCTTCGGACGTACAGTTAAGTTTAGAGACTCGTTCTTCAGCCGCAACACACGAATATGGTATGCTATTCGATGTGGAGTCGCATTCAATGGGATGCTGTGACCCACAGAACGGCAGAGGTGTTAGAAAGGCCTCGCTCCTTACCAAGGAGGAGTGATTGTTCCTCAAGACAAGAACTCAGATTGGTACTTGGGCTCCCCAAAGCATTAGTCAGCGTTCTCCTGACTATGGGTGCGTGGACCCCGTGGTATTAAGCCTTAACGGCAGGTGATCACGTAAATCCAAATACACGCATCTGTATAAAACGAATCAGGTGATGTGACTGGATTTTATGAATCACACGATTCAAAAATCACATTCGTAACACTATTTATAGTGTAAACGGACATACTGATGGAGAAAATACCATCTTGTGACGGAATATCGGCTACAAGACCCGGGTGTCGAGGGAACTTCTGGTGCCTCGAGTGGTCAGAAGCCCCTCGAACTTCGGTTTCAACCTGACCGTGCGGTAGTGGGAATTGTGGGAGTATCGTGATGGCTGTGGCTTACCACCCAACATCGCGGGCAGAGTCTAGCTTAGTTTACTGTGATGACTAGTGTAGTTGGTTGTTTACCTAAAAACTAGGCAAGGCGATGAAGGGACTTTCCCGGCTCATTGTGGAGTTGCATTTTCAACCGGGTACTGCGACCCAGATTGCGGCAGAGGTTTAATCAAGGCCTCGCATCATATGGGATGATTGCCCCCAAAGCATGATCTCAATTTGGTACTTGAGTAACTTAACAGTTTAGTTTTGCGTTATCTACGACTCTCGAAAAAATAGAACTCGGGATATAAGCCGTTATTGCAAGTGATTACGTAAAACCAAATCCCATATCTTTACAAAAAAGGAGCCTAAAAGAATATGTTTCCTATCTATGAACCTTTCATTATCCATGCCAAGCATCAATGTCCATAAAATCAAATTTATTTTGCTAAATATGCAAACTCCAAATGAGCTTTAAAAATAGAAGGAAAACAACAAACTCTTGGCGTCAAGCCCAGCTCTGCTGACAGATGTGATCCCCCACGTTGATGCATTCCTTCAGTAAAACAAGGCAATTTATTTTACCGCCCAATACCAAATGCCGAGACTTCTACCAACCATTTAAACGAAAGCATATTTCAATTTCGATTTCAACACCGCGCAGCGTGGCGATCAGGTGTCGGTTCGTTAGGAAGTGCCCCAGTTTTGAGACACGTTAATCCAGTTCACCGATAATAATCGGAGTTAAAAATTATGTGCTCAGCCCGCTCACTGATGGTCACACAAATTATCCAACTCTAATTGGTCACATAGTGTTACATAGTGTATCTGGCACCGTCGAGTAAGATACTATACACACAGCTCCCATGCCCTCCGCCACGACCGGGGTTTAAGTTTCAATCGGGTATCTCGCATCTCGCATCTGTGTCTCTCTCTACGGCCGACACTTCATTCAGCCTTATGCGCTCGACCGTAAGATTGAATGAAGACACATGTTCCTGATATGTAATCCATTTATTTGTTGTAGTTGCAATTATTGTGACCGCCTATCCGGCCCGATCACCTTGCCCTCTCGGCGATTGATGCCAGCCAACGCAATAAGCAGCGACCAGCGTGTAGACTTGTTTATGCATATACATATTTCTCAGGATCTTTAGAGATTGTGTGGCGGGCCGGGCCACACACAGCGCCGCGCCGACGTAATGTGGCTCAATTATGCAAATGTGAAGCTTTTTTTTTCTGTTTTACCAAAGGTCTCTCATTCACCCGGCTTCCACCCTGTCCCCGCTTCCCCTGCGGTGGTTCTCCATCGCAGTGAGATAATGCTAAGCGATTAATACTACGAATGTATCTGTTGGCGGTCGTTTTGTATCCGTTTAATAACGTATGGTTATTTGTTATTCGTGCCGGGCAGTTTTGTTGCTCATTTCTTTTTGTGAGTTCCTTTGGCGTAGTTTTTGCCCTTCTTGGTCCTGTGCAGGAAAACAATGGTAATTATATGGCTCATTATTGCGAATAGATATTCAGATAGGATATCTGGAGTGTTGATTGAGTGGAGCGACTTTCGGTTGGACGGTGACAGCAAACGGCCTCTTGGCCGTGAGTCATGAATGAAAGTAATATCTGTGAATGAAATTATCAACGAGACAGCCCATATTTAGCTTGAACACTTGGCAGTGAGCCTCTGTATTGCAATGTGGGGGGTTGGAAGATTCAGCTTTATAGCCCGCCTAAGTGGGTGGTAAAGATACGGTGAATTGAATTTTAAATAGCACTTACGCTGATCGAGGGAATGACGGTAATTATTAAAGCCGTTTCTTAGGTACCGAAATTAAAAAAAAATGCAAATCTTCTGAATGATGCCGCAGTAAAAGAGACTGTATACTTCTCAATTTTAGTGCTAAGTACCAGGCATACAAGTATGAAGTGAGCGTCAAGATACAAATGTCTCGATAGGGAACATTTGTTGTGAGCGAGCTCTTATTTTTTTTTTTTTTTGTTTGTTTGATATGACATCTGTGAAAAATATTAAGTATACATCAAGTCATTGAACAAACAACATCATATTTTTTCATCGTGTTAAAAATGTCGAATTTTGTACCAGAAAGTGATGATTTGCGGAAAGCATTAATTTTTTGTTTTCATTTGAAGAAAAGTGCTGCAGAGTCGCATCGAATGCTTGTCGAGGCATATGGGGATCATGCTCTATCAGAAGCAACATGCAAAAGATGTTTTCAACGGTTCAGAAATAATGATTTTGATGTGAGAAATGAAGAACGTGTAAGACCACCAGAAAAGTTTGAGGACGCCGAAAAGACCGAAGACGCCGAATTGCAAACGATATTGGATGGAGATGACACTTTGAGTCAAAAGCAAATGGCAGCAATGTTAAATGTTGCACAACAAACAATTTCTGACCGCTTAAAAGCTATGAGAAATATCCAAAAGTTTGGAAAATGGGTGCCACATAAATTGAATGAAAGACAGATGGAAAACCGAAAAACCACTTGTAAAATTTTGCTTCAAAGACACGAAAAAAATCGGTTTTGCATCGGATTGTTGCTGGCGATGAAAATTGGATTTATTTTAAGAATCCTAAACGGAAAAAATCATGGGTTTATCTGGGACAACCAACATCGACTGCAACACCAGATCGATTCGGCAAGAAGACAATGCTGTGTGTTTGGTGGGACCAGAAAGGTTGGCTGTACCACGAACTCCTAAAACCTTGTGAAACCCTTAATACTGATCGCTACCGACAATAAATGATCAATTTGAACCATGCATTGATCGAGAAACGACCAGAATAGGCCAGAAGACACGGAAAGGTAATTTTGCTCCATGACAATACACCTGCACACAAAGCAAAACCGGTTCAGGACACAATCAAAACACTTGGCTGGGAGCAGCTACCCCATCCGCCGTATTCACCAGACTTGGCTCCTTCCGACTACCATTTGTTTTCATCGATGGGACACGCATTGGATGAGCAGCACTTTGATTCCTACGAGGAGGTCGAAAATTGGGTGTCTGATTGGTATGCTTTAAAAGACGAACAATTTTATTGGCGTGGTATTCACAAATTGCCAGAAAGGTGATCAAAATGTGTAGAAAACAATGGCCAATACTTTGAATAAAATGTTTTTACTTTCCCATTAATAATTAGTGTTTTATTTTCAAAAAAAAATCATCATTCATTTCATCAAATCATTTCATACTGGTGTACCTGGTATATGGATGCGTATGAATATTTGTTCATTTTATCAAAGCGCACTATGCTTTGTCGGGACTACTGTCTCAGATAAACTGAGCTTTTGTCTACCTGAACTTTAGGAAATAGATTCAGGCATTGGTGTAGTAGGAGTGGCATTTCAAGTTAGATACCGAAAGAAATATCGTAGTTCTTCAATTGATTGAATTTGGTCGATTGTGTGGGAACAACAACTGAACAATACCCTTAATTACGCATTAAGGGTATTCTTACACTGGAAAACTGAGTGTGAAAGAATCTGCAGAAATGAATGGAATGGAATGGAATAGTTTCCATACTTTCATAATCATTGTGACGAATTTTGCGAAACTATCTAATTCATCTTCTTCTTCTTCTCATGGCGCTACATTCAGGGGTGGACCTGGCGCTCAACCAACATGCCACTCCAGCCAGCACGATCTTTCGCCAGCTGCCTCCAGTTGTGCACACCAAGTTGGTTGAAGTCCTTCTTCACTTGTGTGCGCTATCTTAGCCTAGGCCGTCCTCTGTTGCATTGTCCCAATGGCTCTGATTCGAAGACTTTCTGGGCCGGCTGCTGTGTCCATACGCTCTACATGGCCTAGCCTTCTTAAGCGTTGTATCCGAGGACGCTTGATTAGGCGCATGTCGCTGTACAGCTCATCATTATATCTTCTCCTCCGGATGCAAAACTCTTCTGTCGAAAAAAACTAAGGGCTTCATCATCCGCTTTTAGTATCGTCCATGTTTCCGAGCCATAGGGATGATCAATCTGTTAATAGATCTAATTACTTATCCCAAAATTATCTTCAAAAACAAGGCCCAATTTTAGCTGATGCGTTATTCAGTTAGTAGCTTCACGAGGCCCAATAATATCCAAAAAATCCACTCTTTGGTTTGGGCCACAAGCCAAGGTGACATTGGACCACATTTTTTTGTGGATAATGCTAATCACCAATACTGTGAATGGAAATCGCAATCGGATCATGATAAGTAGTTATTTTTTAACTCAATTGATGGTGCCACAAGCCATACAGCATATGCTACATTTACTTTGAGGAGTAGACTTGGTAAGCGCCTTATTTTAGGAAATGGAGCTCTCGGATGTTCATCTTCGTCATTTGATTTCACGCTTTAACACTGTTTTCTATGGGGCTACGTGAATTCTTTTGTTAAATTGACAAGTCGTCAATTCTAGATGAGTTCGCATAACTATCCAGGATGCAGGCTGACCAATCGCATGCTTTCAAACGTTGGTAAGAAATCAGTGGCATTCCTGATATCTCTAGACAGGAAAGACTGCAGGCGGCTTGTTACGTACTAAAGGTACACTTCACATTTGTTGATCATTTAAGTGTGATCGTACTTAGTGATAACACTCTTTGCGACGCCTGTAGAAAAGGTGAAAACACTGCAGACCCCGTGGGTTTGGTGTTGATGTGGTTGATCCTTGGGTGACAACCGTAGGATTTTAGGAGGAAGTGGCTGTTTTTATTCCTCCGCAAGACCAACATATTAAATGTAAGTTAATGCCTGGGAGTGCTCCAATGTAACATTTCCAAACCTCAAAAAAAAAAGAAACACTACATGAGCTAAGAGACATTATTGGAGAGAAATGGAAAAAAAAGTTGCAATTTCGAACTATTTATATAAAAAGTCGTTTGTACAATAATTTTAAAATAACTGCTGTGTGGTTTTGTTTTTACTGTAATACATTTCCGTTTGTATCGTAATTGTTGAAAATAAATGAAAAACGAAACCCTTTTTTGAAGTGAACACGTCATTACAACACGCATTAAGTCATTTGATTTAATACCTCAATAGGAGAAATAACATATGATGACAGCGGGGAGGACTTCAATGGTATTTCAGAATGGGCTTTGGATTGCTTTCTTTTCGTCGCCTAGGGCCAAAGTGTATGTATGTATGTTATGGAAGACCGTTCTGATTAACTTTATTAAAATGAAAGTTGTTTGCTTCCATTGAATAATTTACTATTGCTATTTTGCTTGATTTTATAAGATTCCATAAACATATATACTCGTACAGCATTTTCTATTTTTTACAGTCATTTGTATTGCCGCAGTTGTTCCTAAAAGATATTGAAATGCAGTAAAGTTAAAGGAGATTTATATAATGTATTGGAGGAGATTTATATAAAGTGTTGAATGCATTCACAAAAGCCGATGTATATAAGCGCATAGCATCAATTTAAATCAATCTCATAGATGCCCGATTTGTTTCTCTGTCCCGGTGATTTACCAATGATAACTTACAAATGTACAATAAACACTAGCGCCGATCTTTGTAATGCATTACTATAATAATAATAATTGGATCGCGTGACAGTCCACAGGGGAACCTGAGCCTAGCTCATTCATCAACTTCTCGTGTTGTGCGAGCTTCTGTTGTCTCACAAGTAGAAAGGACCTACAGTTTTTTGTCGACTCCGAACAACGAAGTTTGAGAAGCTTTTTCTTAGGCAGTTATAACGCCTTGTGTGTTGTCAGCAGCTAGAAAGGGGTGGTGCCGTGGAAAATTCGAGGTGTTCAGCCGAGAATCGAAACGATGTTTATTGTCGCTTAACGTCTTTGGTATTGTAGAACACTTCAAAACAAGTAGTGCTCGCAATATCATTGAACGCTACTAATATAAACATAAAATACATAAAGAAAAACTAATTCATCTTGTAATAAAATACTAATACAATCTTTTCTTCAAATTTCAGCTCATATAGCTATTATGCTGTGCTGTAATTAGAATTTTCTAAATAAACCCAAAAGTCTAATCGCAAGTTAAGCTCTGGAACCTTTAGGTTCCTTTTAATTTATCTTGTTGTAATGGGTTATTAACGAGGGGCGTTTAATATATTCTTGATATCGATATGAAAAAAATGCGAATTCAATTTAAATAGTTTTTATTTTTTTATATAATCTCCCCTAATATAAATGCATTTGTTTGATCTTGAGGTACCTTTTTTTAAACCCTCAAAAAAATAAATTTTCTCTTTCTTTGCAAAATACCCATTTATTGCCGACTTGAGTTCTTCATCATCCGAAAATCTTTTTCCACGAAGACATTTTTTCAAATCCGGAAACAGGCAAGGTCTGGACTATAGGGTGGGTGTTGAACTTCTTCGAAACCACAATCTCGCGTATCAGCCTTGGAAACTCGCGCGTTGTCATGAAGAAGCAAAACCCCCGCTGCAAGTTTACCCCGTCTTTTCTTTTTAATTTCCTTCCGCAAATTATGCAAAGTGGAAGCGTATGATGTGGCGATGATGGTTTCAATTTTGTTTTGTACTTAATGAACAAGATTCCCTTTGAGTCACAAAAAACTATGGCCATGAGCTTTCCGGCAGACGGAATGACTTTCAACTTCTTCGGGAGGTCTGTTTCTTTTTTTTGTGCCACTGTGTGGATTCTTGTTTGCTTTCAAGGTCATAGTGGTGAACTTATGTTTCGTCCCCAGTAACAGTTCGATCCATAACACCGTCCGCGTTCTCACAACACATCTCCAAAAGCTCTCTCCAGCATGTATGAGTGTTGTCATGCGCTGTGAGCATTCGTGGCACCCACCTTGCACTAACCTTTGAAAGGTTTAGATTGTCATGAAGACCAGTGTGAATGGTACCAGTTGAAAGCTTGGTGATCTCTGCCATCAATTTCACCTTTATTCGGGCATCCTCAAGAACAAGTTTTTTGATTTCTTTAAAAATTTCTCCTGTACAAGCAGTAAACGGGGCACCGGTGCGGGCTTTGTCTTCAATGCTCTCTCTGCCTCTCTTAGACTGACTTGACCACTTTTGCATTGGCAAAAAGCCACCATCTTTTTATGAATAGTTTTTGACTTTTTCCTTGCTTAGTGAGAAATTTAATTACAGCGCTATGCTCAATCCTCACCATCATCGTCTCAGTTGCCATTATGATTCTGTTTAGATAGAAATAAAACGCGAATTAATAATCACATTTATATGAAATTTTACATGAATGCACTAAAATAATAGAAATAGTATTACTTTATAAATAAATCAATTTATATATATAACCACAGCTTCACCCCGATACCGAGAATATAGTGAACGCCCCTTATATTCATTCGATGGCGCGATTTTCTACAAGAGGGCCACGGGCCAGCTTCCTCATGAACTGCTCGTGCGCGCTAGACTTCTCTCAGGAGTAGAAGGGACCTAAAGTTTTTTGCCGAAATCTCAAAGCTTCTAAGCGTAACGATTTGAGTGTTGTCAACAATCCGGAAACCGAATCTCGCACTCTATACACTTCTCAACTGCTGTCCCTAAGGGTGGCAAAAATTTTCAAATTTAAGCGATAGACCAACAAATAAATGTGCGCAAAGGTCCCGTTTTGGAAGTCTTCAATTTGTCTATAGATCATAAATCTCGCAAGAATTTTTGTGGTTAAATAAAACTGTCACCCCTCATATTATGTCTTTTCGTAAATGAGGTGTATGAAGTCGATATAAACAATCAGTTAAAGTATAGTTTTCGGAATTACATAGAAAAGTGTTAAAAAACTGTCATCATTATCATGTCAAATTTCAGGTTAGATTGAAAACTATGCGTTATCCAAAAACACCTTAAGGAACGAATTCCATCGCATAAAGTGAAACAGAAAAGGATAAAGTTTATTTACTTGGATGTTTATTAAACAAATTAAAATCCGGTAATTCACTTCGCATCAAAAGAATTTCTTGCGCAAAACGGTATAACATAAAATCTATTTGTAACTCAGCGACTTTTGAATTGCATCTGAATAGCTTTTCTCTGCATAAAACGCAAGTTAACATTATGAAAAAAATCAATTTGAATATGCTTACTAACCTAGAAATTTTTATTACATCACTAACATTTTTCAAAATTTTTATGTCAGGACTTGAAAAAAACAGAACTTGCATCAGTGTATATTATGCACACATATTTTTGTAGATCTCAAACAGAATTAAAAGATAAAACAGATTAAACAAGGTTAAAATACAATATATTATACAATGCGGTTACTACTTGTGAAAGCTTCAACTCCATTGTGTTCAGTTAGCTATGAATTGAATGCTTATAATTAAAACCAGTGAAAAGGGAGTAATAAGGATTTATTGCGTTATGTTTGCATTTGTATGAAAGTTCACCATAAAATTTGTTGCTTGCACTTCACCTAAGGACACCTTTACTTGTAGAGGTGTTAGAGAAATTAAAACTAAATAAAAATGAATGCTGAGAACTAATGCAGTTAAAAGTAATGTTTTTTTTTTACTATTCTCCTTCCTAAGATAGCTTCTCCCTATTAGTGCCTATTCCTTCAGCAGTTGACACAATCTTTATGTAACAAATTGTCCAAGTGCCCTTCTCCAATTGTATGATCCATGTCTTCGGTTGCATTGGCTCAAGTGGTTACATTTGAAGATTCTTTGATTCATTTCTGTGTTTTCAGACTCTGTTTCTGATCTAGTTATTTTAAGCGTATGCGTCAGAATCGTTCTTAAATCTTCTCCAGATATGCAAACAAACACCATTATTAGCAAGCAAAGATTTGCTTTTGAAAATACCAAGCACCTTTGTCTCTTGCGCCATGGAACACAATAGAATTGAACATATGTAGATTCGTTTTCCGAGAAAGAGGTGTTTACTGATTTGACTATTCACCCAACAGAAGGAGCTGTTGCCAATCCGATTTTATGCCTTTTTCGGTACTGAAAACTTCAATCGAAACTAGATGAGGCTCTGGACTACCGTCGTTATCTTGAGTCCTTCCTTGATAACAGCATATACTGCGTGTTGCTCAAATTTAACCCAAAATCCCTTTTTGTCACATACATTTTAAATTAATTACATGGCTTATTGACATTTGACCGTGTTTCCCCTGAAACTTCAATCTCATTCCATTTCGTCAGAAACCAAAGAATCAAGCATCACTTGTTATTAATCGGAAGGAAATCCACAATCTGAGGGTTCAAAGCCGATTCTGTGGATGCACAGCGGCTCTCCTTAGTCTAAGTTAACCTGTCAAGTATAATTAAAACTACTTCCACCTGACAATCAATAAATGTTTACTCCTTTCAGAACTTACGAGAAAAAAAAACTGAAACATAAGTTTGAAATGGCCCATTCCATTAAGGATGGATCAAGAAGAAGTGATCAATTGAGCCTTCATGACTTTTAACTCCTTTTGACTGTTCCTATGGATTACCTGGACTACGTCCACCATAGAAGAATCTTTTGCCGGTTATAAAATTATCCCAATCTTCACATCTCTTATTTAGCCATCAACAAGAGATGCGAAGATTTAAAAGTGAGCAAAATGTTATTTCCATGTCTTGTTTGTCAAAATTGTTGTTAGGAACCCAGCTCACGCCCACCGCTGAACTTTGAAGGATCGCTGCTTTTTTAGATTGCATTAACAAATGTCTTTTTTGTACTCAAAATAAAGGGAAACCCTTTTCAACAGCCGGCACTCTTTAAGTTTTCAATTTTTACAAATGTAGGCCTTGATTCAATCGGCCAAGAGACATCACTACGTAACTTTTTATTGAAACTAAAGAATAAGAATCCATTCCAGTGAAGAAAAAAGAAACAGTGGGTAAAATCTTGCGTGGGCAGCCCACATCTACTTCATACTCAAGACCACCACGATGGTATCTCATCCAAGAACGACTACAAGTGATCTATCAAATCCCTTGTCTGTGAGACGACAGCTGGTGAAGCGATGTGACCCTTCTTCCAATTGTTCTCCAAATCGTGTCACTTGTGGAAACGAAGTCCACATACAGCGGGGAACACCCACCCGGCCCCGGATTAGGGTAGACACGGCAGTAATAAGGAAATACCACGCCGGAGAAATTCAGAGAAGAGTCTCCACTCAAATGGATATAGAGTTAAGAACACGATTGATTGATTAGCATGCTCACACAACCCCATCGCGGCACGTATCAGATTATTCCTAAGAGGATAGAGTCGTTGAGAGCGATTAAGACGCCTGTTCCCATCGCACTGAGTGCTACCCGCACAGAATGCGCGCATTTCCAGATTCAATTTTCGAGAATCAAATGTCAGGCGACAAACCCCGCATGCACAGCCTGTCGCACATCGAGCACAGCACTCATTCCTGGATCACCGGCAACCAGAACAAGATTATGTAATTATACGTGTGCATACCGCCGGTGCACGTCGCCCTCGCGTTCGCCCTCGAACTCGGACGGAGATTAAACTAGAAGAAACATTATGATAAGCATCTCAGCCATACATCATTCATCCAGCACTCGGGCAGAGCCGGAACGTGCTAGATGGATCAGTGTGGCGATGTTCACGAGTGGATATGCATCACCACATGTGTGGCATACGAGTAATCTCATTTCAATCGGTTTTTTCCTCGGCCATGTTACTGAGTTATGTTTTTATCTTGCGGAAGACTCAGATATGGCATGTGACGCGGCCACCCGAGTGCAGCGCCGTCATGCCGCTCTGTATCACATCGCGCGTCAACGGGCTTCGAGTGCAACGAGTTGGTCTACATTGTGGTTTTATTTGTTTTTAAGATGAGCTAGCTGTGGAAGCTTTCGTACATATCGCCTGCGAGGCGTGGCGCGATTGGGGCTGATCTATTCGGGGAATGTGTGCGACGCGCACGACGCTGATTATCTTGACGACGATCGTGTTGTTGTTGTACGTTGATACCTCTTGTCTGTTGCTGATGATGACGCCGGCTGCTATTAACGAATCTGTCGCTTTTGCATATGCCCACGTGTGCGCCCAGGAGACGTCTTGCGCCTAAACGGACAGCGCGCAACGAGCAAAGGGGAAGTCAAAAGAATGAAATTAGTATCTGTATCCGTTGCAGTAGTAACGCGCGTCGATCCGAAGGAGATCCGTACGCAGTTGGCCTGTGTATCGCTGCGCGATATATTTCAGTCGTCGTATATCTTTTTTTTTTCGTTCGTAATAAAAAATCTGTGTGTGGTCTCATACTCATTGACTGGGTGGTCGGGGCTCTATTCTGTGTGGTCCGTCTACATTACTCCCCGATTTATTCTCTCCCTCTCGCTTTTGGATGTGGTTGAACTGCTGCGCATCGCGTCATTGCTGCTGTTTCTGTTCCTGTTGCTGTTGCTGTAGCCGCTGCCGCCAGCTGATATACCTTTTGGCATCATCACACACATCACATTTTCAATCGTCGTCGTTAACTTTAGCTTCGCTTTGCCGCTGCTGTCTACGTCCATGTTGCCGTTGCCGTTGTCGTTGTCGTCACAGTCGCCGTCGTCGTCTTCTTCTTGGCTGGCAATATGTATAGTCCTCGTAGAAATGTCGTCTGTTGCAGCCGATTAAGGTGGATTGGCTCAGGGCGACACATGGCGGCGACGGGATGGTGGCCTTTTCTTTGATTGCTTCACATATTTGAAACAGTGATATACAATTTTTGTGATATGAATTTTGATTTGGTGTTCCTGTTCCTGTCTTCGCTTAGAACTTACAAGATTGGGTTTGTGAATGCGTGGGTACGAAAACTGGTCTAAAAATCTAACGCGAGATGAAACTGGCGGCTTTTAAAAGAATCTGCATACATATACATATATGTGGGTAGAATAAATCACTGGGTACAGGTTTCGATTCTAAAAAAGTATGCTTTTGTATCACTTTGAGGGTGTGTTATCTTGGCACCGGTGAAAAGGAATAAGACATTGCGTAAATCGCTGCTGCTAGACGAACCCACAACCAAGTATTTATTCCATATTCTGCATATTGTGTTGCAAGCTGTATATGGACCCTAGTACCAGAGACCAGTTAAATGAAGGCCAATTCTGTCGATAGTACGCCGCCGCTTAATGTGTGCAATTTTTGTTTTTTAATCGTTTCCAATCAGGCAGGGAATAAGGCAGTTGCTTTTTAGCTTTTCAGCCCGAATTTCCTAATGAAATTTTAAAAATAATTCGCCAAAGATGTGTCGTTTCTCTATGTATCTCCTGAATCATAAACAATATTCCTGCGAAATAGTACTGCCTTTCAAAAACGAAGCCTTTTTGGTAAATAATTTTTGAATGAGATGTATTTTTTTTTAAGTTTGGAAACACTGCACTGGAGTGCTCAGACTCGACAATCGCACCATTGAACTAGGCTGTACCCTACGTTTAATATAATGTCTTCGTCTTCCGAAGGAAAACTATCAAGCGCTTCTGTGATAGAGAGCCTAGGTTTTCAGTTCCCACTCTTTCAGCGCTTAACGGCCGCTGCCTGATACGAGCAAAGGCGGGACTCCACAGGCATCACGTAGGGTGTCATCACAAAGCCCAAGCAGACTTAAGAGCTTAACGAAGGTGAAGTGTGTCGGTTGTACGCCAACAAGTCGTCTGCAGTCTTTGCTTTCTAGAGATAACAGAAAAGCCACGGATTTCTTGCTGACGTTCGGGAGCATGCACTTAGTCAGCCTGCATCCTTGAAAGTGTCATCTCTGGTTATGTTGTCGGGAGACCTAACCGCCGAAGTTCGAAGGGGGCTCGGGCCCTACGAATGTCTTTTTTGATCATTTCCTAGAATTTCCCAAAACAAAAAAAAAATTCCACCATGCAAAATTTGCTTTTGTACGAGCATCAGAGTCGAATGAGGAAGGAGATGCACAGCTTCACAGCTAATCAATTAGCTGATTTTCCCTTGTTACTCACAAACTTGACGGTTATTTACGAATTATGGTGGGATAAAAACTTTTTTTTGAAAGTTATGGACAAACCATAACCCTGTCAAATGGATTCCAAGGGCGGAAGACGAGAAAGCTGTAGATCTCTTTCCCTCATTTGTCCGTGACGAGCGTGTTTCAATTAGTGTTTCGGCATTTACCAACCTGCGAGTTTTTATATAAAGAGCTTCATCTTCGTAGAAAATCATAGTCGGCAGCTTATCTTGCGCCAGGATCGCCTTTGTACTTCGGCTCTCTGTTGTACAGTTTTACACACTTAGTTAAACGAAAAACAAGGAAAATAAGACACAGTTGTTAAGAATTTTTTTAAGATATGCTTGTTTTAGCTGTCCAAATGGTTTTAGATATTTTGGTTAAGTGTGGAGGAGTTATTTACTCACCCTTAAGTAACCGAGATTGAATCACAGGATGGACCGAAGATATAGAGAAAGAGAGGGAGAGGTTGTTCCGGTGCACATTGATTTTAAATACCTGTAGATTGTAATGGGCCTCAACCAACATGCCTCTCCAGCCAGCACGATCTTTCGCCAGCTGTCTCCAGTTGCGCACTCCAAGTTGTTTGAGGTCCTTCTCCACTTGTTTGCGCCACTTTAGTCTAGGTCGTCCTCTGTTGCGTTGTTCCAATGGCTCGGATTCAAAGACTTTTCGGGCCGGAGCAGTGGTGTCCATGCTCTACATGGCCTAGCCATCTTAAGCGTTGTATCCGTAGACGCTTGACCATGACTTGAGCCCATAGAGTTCGTCATTAAATCTTCTCCTCCAGATGCCATCAACGCAAACAGGACCAACAATCGCACGCAAAACTTTTCTCTCGAAAAGACTAAGGGCTTCCTCATCCGCCTTTGTCCAAGATTCCGCGCAATATAGTAGGACGGGGATGATCAAGCTGTTATATAAAGCGAGCTTAGTCCTTCGAGGGAGGGCTTTATTTCTCAATTACCTCTTGAGCCCAAAGAAGCAGCGATTGGCAAGAATGATTCTGCGTTTGATTTCGGTATTGATGTTATTGTTCCTGTTCACCGCGGAGCCGAGGTAGACGAAGTCTTTGACTACCTCGAAGTTTCTGCTGCCAAGTGTGACGCTCCGTCCGAGACGTCGATGTTGTGTGTCCTTCCTTAATGACAGCATGTACTTTGTTTTGCCCTCATTTACCGCCAGACCCATTTTAGTCGCTTCCGCTAAAATTGTTGGTTGAGGCCCAGAATGGGAGGTTTTCTTCTGAGAATATTCTATATTCATGTAGTGTGGCTACAGAACGAGTCCTAAAACTTAACAGAACGTCCGAAGGAGGTCTTGAGGGTGAATTGATCCACAATTTTTGCAGTGCGTGTATTGCGGCTGAATTCTTAAACATGAGGAATTCAACTGGCTAATTCATTTGATAATTTCTTATTACTTGTAAAATAACGATTAGCAGTGATAGAGACGCGCCGAAGGTGTTCACTTCGCAATATTTACTTGCTTTTGAATACTTTTGAATGGCTACAGGGAGTTTTTGGTATATTTGAGTAAATACGAGCGTTATATTCAAGCATTGGGCTTGTAGCAAATTCAAAAGGAGTGAAAAGTTCCTGGCATTATTTTAAGAGACGCAGTCATTTTGATAGCTTTCTTGTGCATTGAAAGGTTTTATATAGTGGTAAAGTCGGTACATAACAATAAGTCCCGGGACTAAACATTAAAAACTCATTTTCTAGACAAAATTATTCGCTGATTAGACTTTGTTCAACAACATAGTTTCCTTCAAGAGTGCTACAATCAGTCAAACGTCACTCTAACAATTCGATACCTTTTTTTGTAGAACGATTTATCTTTGGCCTCAAAAAACGTTTTAGTGATTACTTTCTCTTTCGAGCCATTCCGGCGAGCATCATTTTCAGGTCTGCAAAGAGGAAGAAGTCGCTGGGGCGAGATCTGGAGAATACGGTGGGTGCGGAAGCAATTCAAAGCCCAGTTCTTGCAATTCGGCCATGGTAGCCAACGACTTGTGACACGGTGCATTGTCTTGGTGGAAGAGAATTTTTTTCTTCTTTTCTTTGCAATTTCTTCCTTCGAATCCACCAACAATACCATGTAGTATTCGCTGATGATCCTTTTGTACGATCCCATTACTTTGCTAGCCGATCTTTGTGCTTTTGGACGCTTTGGACGTGGTTCACTGGCTGCTGCTGACTGCCGATTTGACTCTGGAGTGCAGTGGTGGATCTATCTTTCATCCATTGTGACATGCTGATGCAAAAAATCATGTTTATTCTTGCAAAACAGCCCCAAACAGCTTTCAAAATCATCGTTGCTTAGTGTACACTCTGCCATCTGATATCTTTAAGGTATCAGCTATCTCACACAATTTCACTCTGCGGTTTTCCAAACCGATTTTGTGTTATTTTTTGACGTTTTCAAAACAAAAAGTCTTCAGCTACGACCCCGTCAGCGAACGCCTTAAGACAATCCGCATCAACGTTAAATTCGGGAATATCAGGCTAATATGCACTCACGCCCCGACAAAGGAGATGGATAACAACACCAAAACTAACTTCTATGATCTTCTAGAAAGAACATACGATCGACGCACCAGCTTCGACACCAAGATCGTTCTACGAAACTTCAACGCTCAGTTAAGAAAGGAGGACATCTTTACTGGAGTCATCGGAAAACGCAGCCTCCACGACAACACATCCGAAAACGGACTCAGGCTGTTGGATTTCGCCTCGGGGAGGAACATCTCTGTGGCTAGCACGCGGTTCCCACACCTGAACATTCAAAAAGGGACCTGACCATCCCCTGATCAATCAACCGTCAACCAGATTGATCACGTTGCGATCGACGTCAGACACTCCTCCAATATTCTCGATGTCCGAACCTTCCGAGGTGAAAACATCGACTCGCATCATCACCTTGTTATAGCCAAGGTAAGAACCCGGATATCGAGAGATCAGTGGAGTCGAGACAGGCCAAAGCGGTTTGACGTCGGATCGCTGGTTGATACCGAGTCTCCCTGAAACTCACTCAGAGTTCGACGCTGCTTACACTAACCATAGAAAATGACTGGAAACGTTGTCAAAAAGCGATCAAAGAAGCTGCCACTGATGTGCTGGGTACCATGTCACCACCCAGAAGGAACCCATGGTTTGACGACGAGTGCAGGCAAGTGCATGCAGCCAAACAAGAAGCCTATAAGGCAATGCTGCATCAAACGACGAGGGCTGTTGAGCTGAGGGCTGAGCTCTACGGACAAAGAAGAAGAAGGGAAGATAACCGGCTTCTCAGAAGGAAACAGAAGGAGCATGAGAAGCGCGCGGTAAGGAAAGGTGTTATGGCAGGAATGAAGTCCGAAAGTTACTTAGGATTAGGATACAAGGTTCGGACCGAAGCCTGCCGGAACCAAAACGGACAGCTCGTTCTAGAGTCGCATTCCGTGCTTAAAATCTGGAAGGATCATTTCTGCAGACTCCTTAATTGCGGTGACGGCTGTTAGGCACAATGTTCTACTTGATTTGGACAATGATAGACAAGAATTCCCACCCTCCGACATTGACGAGGTGAAGTCGAATAAAGCTGCTGGAGCGGACGGACTGTCCGCAGAACTATGTAAAGCAGCTGAAGATGAGCACACGCACCAGCTCATCTATAAGATGTGGTCGCAGAAAAGCATGCCCGATGAGTGGAATCTCAGCGTCGTTTGCCCGGTCCACAAGAAGGGAGACTGCGCCAATTATCGAGCGATCAGCCTTCTAAACATCGCATACAAGATCCTCTCTGTCGTATCCATAACCTGATATGTCCCTACCAGTGTGGTTTCAGGCCTGAGAAGTCCATGATAGGCGAGATCTTTACTTTACGGCAGATTCTGGGAAATACACAACTTGTACAAATCGACACTCACCACCAGTTCGTTTAAAGGCCGCATATGACAGTGTGCATAGAGACGAGCTGCACAGTGCCATGTCTAGTTTTTGCTTTCCTATTAACTATCCTACAAACTCGTCAGGTTGTGTAGGATGACGATGGAGAACTCGCGCTGCTTCACCAAGGTCGTTAACTAACTCACCGAGACCTTCAATGTCAAAAAAGGTTTTAGGCAAGGCGACGCACTGTCATTTGACTTCTTCAACAGCATCCTCGAGAAGATCGTGCGTAACTCACAAGTCAACACCAGAGGTACTATCTTCCAAAAGTCAGTTCAATTGCTAGCTTACGCTGATGACATTGACGTGATTCGACGAACACAGCGAGCCGTCAATGAGGCGTTTGCTGGCATTGAAGCAGATGCGGCTAAAATGGGTCTGGTGGTTAATGAGGGCAAAACAAAGTACATGCTGTCATCAAAAAAGGATACACAACATTGTTAGTTGTGCCCCCTATTTGTCAGTCACAAGACTTGTTGAGTGATGTGTTATGTATTGTGATCGTCAAAAGTGAGTAAACAAATATCTGATTACGGTATAAAGATAAAAATTGGGTCAAAAGGGAGACCAAAAAATTAACACAAAGAGAAACAATGACATTTCGTTTTGGAAAAACATTTTATTTAGTGATGAAATCAAATTCGAAATTTTTAAGAGCCATATGAATAAAAAAATTTGGAGAGCAAAAAATGAAGAATTTACTGAAAAAAATATTAGACCGGTCGTGAAACATGGGGGAGGTTCAGTGATGGTGTGGGGGTGTGTAGCAGCATCTGGGGTTGGCAATCTTATCTTCATTGATAGTACAATGAGGAAGGAAGATTATCTAAATATTCTCATGACCAACTTGCAACCTAGCGTAGACAAATTAGGTTTACCAAGGAATTGGATCTTTCAGCAAGACAATGATCCTAAGCATACCTCACGTCTTGTTAAGGAACGGTTGCTTTATAGGACCCCAAAACAGCTTGATCACCCCCCGCAATCACCGGACCTTAACCCAATAGAACACTTTGGGAGTATTTGGATAGAAGAATTCGACAGAGTACTATTGACAACAAGGAAGACCTGAAAAAAGCTTTAACAGAAGAATGGTCAAAAATTTCACCCATCCAATAAACTGGTAATGTCTATGCCACGTAGACTCAAGGAAGTAATAAAGTCTAAAGGAGGACCAACAATTTAATTTTTTAGGCAATAAATAAGAACATTTGTTGATAGAAATGTATACTGTTTACTCACTTTTGACTCGTAATATATGAAGTAGTTATAATTTTCATTAAAAAACTGTATTTGTTTTTGTTTTTACCGTACTTTATTTTGCGAATAATTGATCACATTGAATAAAGCTCTTTTTGTGTATCAATGGAATTTGAGTTTTATTGTTGTTTTGACCGAATTTTCATCTTTATACAGTAATCAGATATTTGTTTACTCACTTTTGACGCTCACAGTATGTACGTAAATCATATTTCTTATTCCTGTACAGACATGGAATATGCTACCTTTTGGCCAAGCAGGAATATTGCTACAGAGAAATCAAAACCCTCTCAAGCTTACTTCTTCAAATTACATGGATGTAGACTTAGACACGTCCTGGAGGCATAAAACTTCAATTAAGAAGAACCGTCTAATACCATAACACTAGCATTATAGGTAATGAAATATGACGGAATTACTTTAGGCGGTCTTGGTTCCCAAGAGCTTAAAATGGATTTAATAGAGATTCCGTCTCTTTCTTTACTTTGTTACAGTCACCACCACAATTATTGGCTGAAATATTAGTACACTTATGAAAGGCTAAACAGTCCATTAGGGCACCAGGGATTAGCTTCCTCAGTAACTGGTCGTATTGTATCAAGAGTGTATCACGGGTAGAAGGGACCTAAAGTTCTTACCAACTCCAAACGGCGAAATTTGAGAACCTTTTTTATAGGCAGTAAGCATTGTGTGTGCTCGAAAGAGCTGGTGCCGTGATAAATATCAGCTCTTTAGTCCAGGAATCGATTCTGGGACATCATTCGGGGTGTAAGTATTGCATCTTAACTACTAAGCTACGGCTAACACGAAAGAATTGATCCCACTCTAAATATCTTAACCATGGCTGCTAGTATTCTCAAAATGCGACAGTTGGTTGAAATTGAAAACAGTCAAACTTTGTGTAAAAATCCCTAAAACCGGGTTATTACTATTATTATTATTATTATTATTATTATTTTTATTATTATTAACAGAAAAGTCAATACGTCCAAAATTATGTTAGCCTACATTTTGTTAAAGCTTCGTCTACATGAACACACTCTTCATTATACTTCATTTTGGTAACGACTAATTTGAGAACGATCAACGATTTATTGTAAGATAGAGACCAAAATTGGGGATGGTACAACGAGATGCGAGCTATTCTAACAACACCTCGCTCCAGAATTATGTTTTGTTCTATTGAAATTTTGACGAATGCAGAATTTTGGTGTACTTTTGGTTACATTCCTGCCACTATATTATCTGAGACTAAGCAAATGTAAACTTCCATTATCCGATCCGATTCCAATTGTTTGGTGGAAAAAGCTTTCGCGCAAATACATACATACTTCAAAAAACGGTCTATCTCGGCTGCACAGGGGCTTTCCCTAGCAGGCCAGGCACTACTTAAACTACCTCCCCTTAACATCCATTTCGCAAAATGGTTCAACTAACACTGGATGACCTCGCGCATTACAGAGATGGCACGACTCTCCAGCATCCAGGCTGAATAAGTGCATGCTCCCAAACGTTAGCAAGAAATCCGCGACTTTTCTGTTATCTCTAGACAGAAAAGTGTGCAGATGACTTGTCGGCGTACAAACGGGACTCTTCAACTTCGCGAAGCACTTTTGTGGAGAAGGTGACAACATTTCAAAGCACTCTCTCTCTCTCTCTCTGTGGGTATTCCTCCCGCTTTTATCATATGGAAGCTGTTTAGAGCTGAAGTTTTAAGCACTTTATCACAGAAGCGCCTGCTGGTTTATCTGCGGAAAACCAAGAAACTATATTAAATGAAGTTTAGTGCCTGGTAGTACAATGGACCGGTTTTTGAGTTTGAGCGCTCCAGTGCAGTGTATCCCAACCTTGAAAAAAAATGATCTCTTAAATATAGATTCAGTTTTCCTTTCCTTCTGGTACCTTGGGGCTGGAACTTAAATGTTTTTATAGCTGCTGTAATGCCTCTCATTCGCTTAGCGCTGGAACCTTCTTGGGTTTTTTTATTTTTTTCAATGTTTCATCTTTGCTTTAGCAGTTTGTTTGTTTGTAACTTATTTCTATCAAGGGAAACGTCATCAACCAAGTAAAAATACGGCTTTCATAACCATTAGCCATTACAAACAAGTGGCCCTGACAGCTGGGGAGAAAGTATTTGTTTCGACAGGCTAAGGTGTGAAGCAAACTTGTCCTGGTATAAAAGAAAATATCTGTTGGAATTCGGAAACTAAAGAATACATTTTTGTTGGATAATTTCTGCTGTTAGTAATAGAGATGAATAGAGTAGTTGGCATGTAGTAGTTAGTTGTTAAGTAGTAGTTGAAGTTAAGGAGGTGAATGTAAACAAATTTTTAAAGCTTGTATTTAAGCGTGTTAACAGAAAATGTTTTGCTTATCTCGAAGTCGGTAAAAGACTGATGGCTCGTTCCTCCAGTAAGAGCACAATACTACGCACAACGTGAAAAGCTCGTCGGAAAACTAGCTTCAGATACCCCTGTGGACGGTAGCGCACTTTGAGTCTGTTGTTGTCTAATCGCTGAAAATTCCTCAGTCCTCATTAGCATTGCATTTGTAGGCTGGGTGCATTATGCCAAACAGCTTCTAGAGTTCATCATTGAGTCCCTCCACCAAATGTTAATAATGCAACCATAGACCAAAGCAGCGTAAATCACATAATAATTTAATAATTGTTTGCGCTACAGTCCAAAGGGGGACCAGGGCCTAGCTTGCTCATCAACTACTCGTGTTGTGCGTGATACTGTTCTCTCACGAGTAGAAGGGACCAACAGCTTTTTGCCGACTCCGAACGGCGAAATTTGAGAAGCTTTCTTAGACAGTTATTACTCTTTGAGTGTTGTCAGCAGCTCGAAAGAGGTGGTGCCGTGAAATATTAGAAAAATTGGTGTTGAACTGGGAGTCGAACCTAGACGCTTCGGCGTGTGAGCTTCGCACTATACCCACTACGCCACGGCGACCACCACGGCGTAAATCACAGTGTAGTAAAAAAGTGGATCGGTCTTTTGAGAGAAAACCCCATCACCCAGTTACCTTTTGAGCTCAGAGGAAAAAGTGATTGGCAGAAATCATAGCTTAAGTGGTTGATTTTTTTTATTTTATGCGAAACGGTCATCAACGTTCATTAATTGCAAAATTTTAACTTTCATTCATACTAAGATTGTGCATTTGATGTAATTATGTAGTTGGAAAATAAGAACTTAAAAGGAAGGATACGAGTGACAGAAGTCGAAACAGAAACAACAGTGAAGCAACCTGATTGAACCTTCATTACAGTCTTACCACGTTATATGCGGTTTTATACCGTAAAGTGGCACAGTTCGAGGTGGTTGGTGCTGATCAAAGAAAACAGGGGAGTCGATATTACACGATAAAATATTTAGAGGGATCATACCAAGGTGGACCACGTTTGGCAAAACGAATGTTTCTAGGCTAGGCACATAACTGACACATTTGGGAATTTGGTGAACCTTAACTTCGAAAAAAGATTTGGTTACGCAGGGCTCAAGCAATTCTTGTGAACACTAGATCCATTTGTGATGTCAAAATGACAGCTAACATTCAACTCCTCGTCACGGATATCACCAAGATCCCAGAGTGACATAAAAGTAATATTTCATGTTTTGTAAATTCATGTGTGTGGTCGCCGGGGCGTAGTGGGTAGAGTGCGACGCTCACACGCCGAAGGGTCTAGGTTCGACTCCCAGCTCAACACCAATTTTTCGAATTTTTCACGGCACCACCTCTTTCGAGCTGCTGACAACACTCAAAGAATAATAACTGTCTAAGAAAGCTTCTCAAATTTCGCCGTTCGGAGTCGGCAAAAAGCTGTTGGTCCCTTCTACTCGTGAGAGAATAATAGCGCGCACAACACGAGTAGTTGATGAGCAAGCTAGGCCCTGGTCCCCCTTTGGACTGTAGTGCTAACAATTATTATTATTTATTATTATTAAATTCATGTGTGTGAATTTACAGGACTTTTCTTAAGAAACCCTTTATACATAAAAAATCCACATCGAAGCTTGCTGTTATAAAAATACTTGTTGGTAAAGAAAAAATGATAAAAACATCTCCAATAACATGGGACACAAATGAAGTTAACGATGTTATTTTAAAGAAAAATAAATATTATTGTTATATGAAAAAACCACAGTAAATAATTAAATCGAACAGTTCGTTGCACACTATATTCCAACGAATGCCGGCTCTTCCAATTTCTTTGACAGCTAGTGATTCCAGTGAACTGACATATTCTCGAACTGTCATTTGAATATCGTGTGTGCGGATGTGGAATATTGTGCACTTTGGCAGACTATCCCAACAATTGCATTAATTTAGCAAAAGGAACATAAAACTCTTCGCACAAAGAAGTTCCTAATTAAATTTGTGACAAAAAATGCCGCCCAAAAAGAGTTCTGCTGCGCCCAGCAAAAAGACCGAACAAAAGAAAAAGGAGAAAGTAATCGAGGTAAGTTCCAATCAGACGGGGTATCATGCGAACCCCCAACTAAAGTGATGTGAGTGGGACAAATGTTATTGTCATAACCTTAAAATTGAATTTATTTAAAGTGAAATAATCGAGTTTCTCTTCCCCAAAACAAGGACAAAACATTTGGATTGAAGAATAAAAAAGGTGCAAAGCAACAGAAGTTTATTCAACAAGTTCAGAAGCAAGTGCATGCTGGTGGGCACCACCCGAAGAGCGATGCCGACAAGAAGAAGGAGGAAAAGGAGAAGAAACTGCAGGAGCAGAAGGAACTAGCGGCACTTTTCAAACCCGTGCAAACACAGAAAGTTGAGAAGGGTACCGATCCCAAGTCAGTGGTTTGTGCGTTCTTTAAACAAGGCAACTGCGGCAAGGGTGACAAGTGCAAGTTCTCTCATGACCTTTCAATGGAAAACAAGGTAAGTTCGAGAGACAATTGCTGAAACAATAAGTTCGTCCTATTGGGTGTTGTGTTGCAGGCCGAAAAGCGATCGATTTATGTGGATATGCGTGACAATGAGGGCGATGATATGCAAAACTGGGATGTTGACAAGCTGAAAGAGGTTGTCGATCAAAAGCACTCCAATGAGAAACGTCGACCGACCACTGATATTGTAAGAAATCCATACAAATCCAAGCTAGGATATGCAAACATATTTTTGTTTTATTGTAGATTTGCAAATTTTTCCTGGAAGCTTTAGAGAAATCAAAATACGGTTGGTTCTGGGAGTGTCCAAATGGCGAGAAGTGCATTTACCGGCATGCCCTGCCGCAGGGTTATGTGCTGAAGAAGGACAAGAAAAAGGAAGAGAAACCTTCGGAAATTTCGTTGGTTGATCTGATCGAGCGGGAGCGGGCAGCATTGGGACCCAATCAAGTATGTTCCGAAGAAGCACACCGGCTTCGACCCGATACTGAAGAATGAATTTTCTTGCAGACCCGAGTGACACTGGAAACTTTCTTAGCGTGGAAGAAACGGAAAATCCAAGAAAAGAAGGACAAACGAACCGCTGACGAGGAGAAGAAGAAGAACGATTACAGTAAGGGCAAGCAGTTCGGAATATCGGGTAGGGAAATGTTCAGCTTCAACCCGGATTTGGTCGACGATGGTCCAATCGAAGATGGCGATGCTGCATTCGACAAATATACCCGTTCCGACGACGAGGATGACAATACATTCGAGTATAAGGAACTTGATTTGGCGTCACTGTCTCTAGCTGCTCAAGAGGTTTGTACTCAAAACGGTTTGAATTGTTCTTGTTTTAATTCCGGCTTTGACTTAGGTGGATGGAACTGGAACTGTCGCATCTAGCACTCGATTAAAAGACCAAAGAGATGCCATAGAACTTGAAGACGCCGAAGCTGCAGCCACAACCGACGAGTCACCCAACGACGACGCGGCACCAATCAACGAGAACCTATTTCTCGACGGTGACTGTTTGGGTGGCCTAGAGGACGAGTTAAATGACCTCGATTTAGACGAGGAAGACTAAAACGAAACACCAACCTCCGCCAACAGCTTCTTAAGCAAATTCAAATACTGGGTATCAAAAACAAATACACATCTGATTATCATTAGACACTGCGATCACTTTCTTTTTTTTACTTCGCTACACAATACAAAAACCAATACATGACTGTCTCGATCTTTTCACACATTTACTACGGCTACCAGAAGTTTGGCGGCAAGATACCCTGTGGCTTCGGTATCTGTCCCTCCTTAATGTACTTCCCCAGCAAGATTTCCAGGCGCGCCTTTGGCCCGCCTTCGTCCACCGCAGAGAGCTTGGGAAAGTACTGCTGCTGAATGACAAGCAGCAACTTTCGGAACTGTTTGCCGAAGTATGCGTGCATGTCGGCCGCAGCGTTCTGAAGAAAATCCAGCATCAAGGTCGCACAAATGTCTGGCAGGGGATGGAGACTAATAAAGTTCGTCAACCATATCCAACCGTTTTCAATACCGTACGGATGCTGTGGGCCGTCGGAACTACGTCCGGGTGTTATCATGACTGCCGAGTACAGTCTGGCGATCCCCGACTGCCGTTTTAGGTACATGTCCTGATTCTCTATGATGCCGTCATTAACACGGTAGCCAAGCGTCTTGGAATAGTCCTCCACGGACTGGCCTCGTTTCTGGGGTATGAAGTAGGGCACAAGGAACGGTGACTCCTTGAAGGTGTACGCAAGGAATAGCTGACCAAATTCTGGAACCAATTTCCACAGGGAAACAATGACTGAGGCAACGGGGAAAGCCGCCTGGGGGTTGCTGGAAATCGCTGTGTCGCCTTGGCTGACGAACTTTTTTGCCATCAAGAGTATGCAGTAGTCGCGTCCGAGAGGATGATCATTCACTGTTATCTGCCCATCAGCCGTTTTCAAGGGGTTTCCGGCGATGAAGGAATAGAGTTTCTCAAATTTATCCTACAATGAAGAAGATTATTATTTCGAATTTGAACAGAGATTGTGTTAAAGGGATTTACTTGAAGGTGCTGCTGACTCACGGCCGAGATGGCGTTAACAGGAATGTTTATTGCCTTTTGGCAGGCAAATCGGTATTTTTTCATATTGTCGTCACTCTGAAGAGGTTTCACTTTGTCTACCTTTTCAGTGTAGAATTTATTGATTGCTGTGTAGAACTCGAACCGTTCTTTGCTCACAAATTGCGAAGATGTTTCTATAAGGACATTTGGGTCTTCGGTGGTTGGTGTTTGCTGTTGTGCTTGTTGTTGCTGCTGTGACGGTTGCTGTTGCTGTTGTGACGGTTGTTGTTGCTGTTGTTGTTGTTGTTGTTGCAAAGCTTGCGCTTGAGCCTGAGCTTGTACTTGAGCCTGAGCTTGTGCTTGAGCCTGAGCTTGCGCTTGAGCCTGAGCTTGAACCTGCTGTTGCTTTTGAAGTTCCAATTGCTTCTCCTGTTCTTGCAGTTGCTGTTCCTGTTGCAATTGCAACTGTCCTTGTTGCTGCTTTGCATCCTGAATGATACTCTCCTCAAGTTCCTCTATTGATGTACAAAGATTTTCCGCAATTTTCAATTCTGCCGTTCCTGTCTCCTGGCTTCGTATCTTGTTTATCAGCTGATCAAAAGCCTTCACATATGACTTCAATTTCTGATTGTGTGCCTCAGCTGAGGTAAGAATTTGTTTGTCAATGGACATGAGTACTTTTGCCACTTTTTCATAGCGCACTCGAAATTTTTTCTGATATTGAACTATGGCCTGAATTGTTATCATTTGTAGACTCTGTTGATTTTGGCGACGAAGCTCCGCGATTTCTCGTCCTTCCTCCATCAACTGGCGTTGGGCTTGAAGTCTTGCGTCTTCATTTATTCTCCTCTCAATTTCCATTTGCTCCTGTAGTCTTTTCTCTCGTTCGGCATTTAACTTCTCACGCGTTTCCTCTAGTTGCAGTTGATTCGAGCATGCATGCTTCTGGATCTCTTCGATTTGCTTTCGTATGGATTTTCGCCTACACCTATCAGCTTCACGAAGGATCACTGTTGCATTGATTGTCTCGAAATCTAAATTCTGTAAATGTATTGTAGAGGATTAAATGTGTTTGAACAGAGTGAGACTTACCTCAAAATTTGAACATTTTGGGGGAGTTATAATTGTTGGACTTTTCACAGGAGATTTTAACACTTGTAACTCTTTTGTTGGGAAGTTACTGTGTTTCGGACTTTCAACTTCGACTTCATAGTCTTTCTTGTCCGGTCCGAGGGTTCTTTCCTTCACATAGGGCGATATTTCTGCGGCATGTTGTAAAATTTTCAGTCGCATCTTTGATGTCTCATTAACAAGTCCGTCAACTGTAGCTCTCTGTTTGTGAAAAGGGGTAGTTTTTCGTTCTATGTTTTATTTAGCAAAACTCACTTTGCAGTTCATTGTAAACCTAGTCTTAAGAAGGAAATTTAGTTTAAGAATTGTTAAACCCTTCTTGTAGCCGCTTTAATTTGAGTGAAACAAATGTCAAAACTGTCACCTGTTCTTTCATTTATGAATGGAGTTGCCAATGATGCGGGTTCACTTTTGCTGGCATACATGTAATAGAATTCAATCTTATATATAATTTAATAGATTTTTGGAAAAGTTTCAATATCCCTCAAAATTATTGTGTGAGAATATTACAAGATCATTTAAATCAAATATTTTTAAAGTATTTTTACAAAAGATTTCAATCACTTTACTTATATAAAAAAGAAGGTACAAATTGTAATCTATTACACTTTCCAAAGCAGCCAATTATCAAATGTAAAAAACCTTGTTTATATGTCAGTGTCATGTGTCAAATCAAAATATTCTCAGATCGTCTCGGTTAGGAAAAGTGCTCTGTGAAAATGCCTGAATTATCTTCAGCCGAGAAGGAACTCCTTCTTAGGAAGCACCAGAGGGCATCCCAACTGCGCGAAGAATTCAATAAGGAAATTTCCAATCCATATAAACATGCTAAGGGTGAAGGTGGCACCGTTGTAAGTAGGATATCTCATGCTGTTATGTCATCATGACGTACATTCAATCTACAGCATATACAAATAATAATTTTCTGGTGATTTTATTAGATGGATAAAGGACTCCTTCGGTTCCAAGCGATGCGTGTGAATTATTATGAACACTTTAGACCAACCGGTAAAGCCTTTAGACTGGGAATGTACACAGTCGTCCTGCCAATCGTCGGATTTGCCTGGCTCCTCAAAAAAGAACGCGATGGAAGGGAGGAGAAGTACCGCACTGGACAAGTTGCATACAAAGATCGAAACTTTAAATTTATTTAAGGAAAACATTGTTTGTGAATTTATTTCAAATAAAATGAAAACTCCAACGTATATTAGACACTGGTTTGTAATTTACTTGTCCTCCAACTGTTTGTCTCTAGCAATAACGAAGTCCTCAAACTTAACCATATATGTCGTACCTTTATGCCAGTGGGCGGTGACCTTACAGGGCTGCAATTTAAAACTCAAAACAATTTCGATTATCCTCAGGTCTTAAGATACTTACAAATCCACAGTGGGTGAGGACTGCTTCAACTATACCCGCAGTAAAGTAAGCGCAATTGAGAGAACCCTTATCCTTAGGAACGCTAATGAACACATTCACCAATGGTTCCTTCTCAATTATGTAGTACGTACGTTCATCTTCATTTGCATGCTCCAATTTTTCTGCTTCCTTACCAAACAGATTCTGCAAAACGATAATGAGTGCTCAAGTTTCCCATATAAAGTCTACTGTTTAACCTTCCATAAAGTTGTCTTAACGAAGAGCAGCATTTGTGTAAGTTTCGTCTCACGTTTGGAACTTCTTTCTCGAACAAAATAAATGTCAATAACTCTTGTTCCCACATCCTGACCCATTTCATGCAATCTAAAATAAATGATTATCAATGCTAAATTCATCTTACTAGAAATCTTACTTTGTTTGTAATTCTGGCACTGTGTACACCCTACTTTGACAATATTGAACGATTTCACTGAACAAAAGTGCCACAATACTTTGCGACACTTCGGTTTTGCCTTTTGCTAGTGGACGATCAAGAATATTTGTCCGTGGTCGCATTGAAGACATTTTAAGTGCTTCGAGTTTCTCCATTGTGTTGGATTTTTTTGCGAAATACACGAGAAAAAATCCTTAAACAAGTGGATTATTTTGATTTGGAATAAACAAATTAATTGACAGATGACAAGTGGCAGAAAATACACAGGGATGGTACTTATGTTGAACTACTCAAAAACGGAAAAAGACTCAATACAATTATTAAAATGTTTTAAAAACAATAGCATTTTTTAAAGATTATTTTCGAATATTTTGTTTGAACACTTTTGGGTTGTAAGCATCCACCAAAATTATGTACATAATTTTTACTCTGATTAAAGAAAAACACTGTGGAGTGATAAAATGCCAAAATGAAAATAAATTATACAAATGGCCCATTAGCTCAGTTGGTTAGAGCGTCGTGCTAATAACGCGAAGGTCGTGGGTTCGATCCCCCCATGGGCCAGAGCATTTTCTTTTTATTTTAAAATTTTTCTGAAGCGTACAACAGCTTTAAAGAATCCTTCATTGCTTTGCAATTAAATGATGTGTATTAATACAATTCATAAACAAATCATAAACAAAATCTGGGCCAAATCCGCATGCGAAACTTTTTTTCTTGAAAATATCAAGATACTTTCCGTGTCAAAGATGGTCCGGGGCCGGTGTTAAAATCATCCAGGCCCTTAATTGATGTAGTAAAACCCACTCATTGGCTAGCTTTGTAAAAAACTTCTTAATGTTTCCAATCTTCTTCCTATGTCAGTTCAAACTCCGACTAATTTCGTGTGACTATGAGCGCTTAGTACAGAGAAGATCCGCCCCGAGGCGAAAGCCACCAGTATAAGGTCGTGATTCATAGATTACGGAATTGTAGCATAAAACTTTTAAACTTCTCGTGAACCTACTTCGAGCAACAAGAACACATTCGAAATAACTCTTCCTCTCTATTGCATTGTAGATACTGAAGTAGATGTCGAAATTTCGCATGAACCTATTTCCTGTTGCATTGTACTTCCTGTTGCATTGTACTTCCTGAGTGGCGGTAGGGGTAGATATTTTTGATTTTTAAGCCGTAATGAAAATAGAGATCCCTGGACGCAGGGGAAACTGTCTTCCCTTCGTCGGCTTTTTTGGTCACAGTTGATTTTCAATGAAACCAGGTTATTTCATTGTTATTATCCCAACGTTTCGGCAGGGATTGCTGCCTTTATCAGAGGATCTTTTTTGTTGAAACAATAAAACAAAATATTTTACATACATACATAGTAACAATGCAATTTAACAAATGAACAATAAACTTACATTAATTGTGTTGTTGTTACAAGTCCATGTGGATGTTAGAGTCTAAATGTTGTTTAATATTATTACAAAAAACTAAATTTACAATAAAACAAAATATTGAGCACTTCTGTGTGAAGATCAGTCTAGAATGATGTGATAAGTTTTGATTTAAATACAATACTAAGCTGTTACAAGCGCTGAATATATGGCAGATATGTTTTGTATCTCCTGTTTCCTATTCATATTGTTGTTGGTCTTAATTATGTGTAGGGTTTTCAGAGTGTACGTTTTGCTAGTATGTTTTTCCGTTTGAAGGATTTTGACGTCATCAAGGTCGGGTAGATGGTTTGTCTGGACACAGTGAATAGCTAATGCTGTTTTCACTGAGTTCTTATTGTTGATGTCTGATTTCTGACCAGCTAGTCTTTGACGAAGAAACTGTTTGGTGGTATTTATGTAAAATAAATTGCAGGATTCATTGTCTTTGGCCTTCCAGTTGATTTGCTTCCTTTGTCTGTATCTAGTTTGAGTCTGGTGAAAACCGATGCTAGAGTAATTGAAGACTTGGACGCTATTTTTATATTGTCACAGCGACCAGCAATTACGTTCTTAAAATTTGTCGACAATGTTGGGATGTACACCATGCTTTTATAGATATAATCTACTGTGGTGATTGTCTGTGTTTCCTAGTGTATGTTGTGTTTGTAGTGTGTTATTAAGTTCCTAATAACTTGTGTCGGATAACCATTGTCCATAAGGATATCTGTGACAATTCATTCGTTTCTTTGATAGAACTTACTGTCACTTAGCCTGAACACTTGTTTTTTAACCAAGTTAGAAGCTGTGTTGATAATAATGTGCTTGTCTTGGTTGGAACGATAGTTGACTAGTCTCCCTGAAGCTTTGTCCTTTTTGTACCAGTCGAAACAAAGATGGTCATGTTCCCGAAGAACTTGAACGTCAAGAAACGCTTCCCAGGTATACCAGTCTGAAATGAGTTGTTTTTTTTTTGAAAATAAAACACTAATTATAAATGGGAAAGTAAAAACATTTTATTCAAAGTATTGGCCATTTTGACCACCTTTCTGGCAATTTTCGCCTTTTAAAGCAAACCAAACACCCAATTTTCGACCTCCTCGTAGGAATCAAAGTGGTGCTCAGCCAATGCGTGTCCCATCGATGAAAACAAATGGTAGTCGGAAGGAGCTAAGTCTGGTGAATACGGCGGGTGGGATAGCTGCTCCCAGCCAAGTATTTTGATTGTATCCTGAACTGGTTTTGCTTTGTGTGCAGGTGCATTGTCATGGAGCAAAATTACCTTACCGTGTCTTCTGGCCCATTCTGGTCGTTTCTCGATCAATGCATGGTTCAAATTGATCATTTATTTTTGGTAGCGATCAGTATTAACAATTTCACCTGGTTTTAGGAGCTGGTGGTACAGCACACCTTTCTGGTCCCACCAAGCACACAAACCGATTTTCTTTCGTGTCTTAGAAGCAAAATTTCACAAGAAATTATTTGTTGTGCAACATTTAACATTGCTGCAATTTGCTTTTGACTCAAAGTGTCAACTCCATCCTATATCGTTTGCAATTCGGCGTCTTCAAACTTTTTTAGTGGTCTTCGCGTTCTTCATTTCTCACATCAAAATCATTGTTTCTGAACCGTTGAAAGCATCTTTTGCATGTTGCTTCTGATAGAGCATGATCAACATATGCCTCGATGCGACTCTGCAGCACTTTTCTTCAAATTAAAAATGAATGCTTTCCGCAAATCATCAATTTCTGGTACAAAATTCGACATTTTTAACACGATTAAAAAATATGATGTTGCCTGTTCAATGACTTGATGTATACTAAATATTTTTCACAGATGTCATAGAAAACAAACAAAAAAAAAATAAGGGCTCGTTCACAACAAATGTTCCCTATCGAGACATTTGTTTCTGGCGCTTATACCAGTATACCATGTATATATTCTGGAGGTGTAAGCTCCACTTACAGGGTGAACAGTGTAAATCCCACAGCAATGCTTCAGACGAAAAACAACGTCATAGGCAAATATCCATACAACAACAAAATTATTGACGACAGACAGAAGACTAAAATGACTACATACACAGGCCAAATAGCCTGCATATATGGACTTCCGAAAATCCATAAGCAAGGTATGCCTCTAAGACCAATAACTTCTTCTATGAGACTACCGTGCTATGAGCTTTCCAGGTACATCGGACAAATATTACAACACATAACCAACAACTCACAACATAAAGTAAAAAACTCATTTGAATTTGTGAAAAAGGCTAAACATGTTAAATTTGATTCTAACGATGTCCTGGTATCATACGACGCTGTGTCGCTTTTTACAAACATCCCTTCACAACTCTCTATTAACATCGTAAAGAAACGATGGGATGCCATTATCCTTAACGCAAAGCTCAACCAGAGAAAATTCCTGGACATATTAGGGTTTTGCTTAAAAGAGAACAACTTTCTGTAATACAAAGGCAAAATCTTTAAACAGTTTCATGGCATGCCGATAGGTAACCAACTCTCGCCTTCTATCGCCGTTTTGGTATTGGACTACCTTTCAGATATTTTGAAAAGGTACAAAAGACGAAAGCAATATGCAAATATGTGGATAGCATATTCGCTGTCATCGATCGCAACAACATAGACAGTTTGCTACTTGCTCTCAACAATTTTAATGATCAAATAAAGTTCACAGTAGAATATGAGAAGCTGAACGCAATAGCGTTTCTTGACGTTAAAGTTCATCGGGAACATGACCATGGTTGTCTGGCACAAAAAAGACACGGCTTAAGGGAGTCTAGTCAATTGTCATTCCAACCAAGCCAAGCACATTATAATCAACACAGCTTCTAACTTGGTTAAAAAAAAGTGTTCAAGCTAAGTGACAGTAAGTTCCATAAAAAAAACAAACGAATTGTCACAGATATCCTTATGGACAATGGTTATCCGACACAAGTTATTAGGAACTTAATAACACACTACAAACACAACATACACTCCGAAACACTGACAATCACCACAGTTGATTATATCTATAAAAGCATGGTGTACATCCCAACATTGTCGACAAATTTTAAGAACGTAATTGCTGGTCGCTGTGACAATATAAAAATAGCGTTCAAGTCTTCAATTACTCTAGCATCGGTTTTCACCAGACTCAAACCAGATACAGACAAAGGAAGCAAAACTGACGTTGTCTACAAAATCAACTGTAAGGGCAAAAACAACGAATCCTGCAATTTATGTTACATAGGTACCACCAAACAGTTTCTTCGTCAAATACTGGCTGGTCATAAATCAGACATCAACAACAAGAACTCAGTGAAAACAGCATTAGCTAATCACTGCGTCCAGACAAATCACCTACCCGACCTTGATGACATCAAAATTCTGCAAACGGAAAAACATACTAGAAAAAGGTACACTCTGAAAACCCTACACATAATTAAGACCAACAACAATATGAATAGGAAACAGGAAATATAGAACATATCTGCCGTATATTCAGCGCTTGTAACGACTTAGACATTATTTAAATTAAATTAAATAAAATTTTAATAAATTTTAAATTTAAATAAAATTTAAAATATTTAAGTATTTAAATCAAAATTTATCACATCATTCTAGACTGATCTTCACACAGAAGTGCTCAATATTTTGTTTTATTGTGATCATCATTTAGACTCTAACATCCACATCCACTTGTAACAACAACACAATTAATGTAAGTTTATTATTCTTTTGTTAAATTGCATTGTTACTATGTATGTATGTAAAATATTTTGATTTATTGTTTCAACAAAAAAGATCCCCTGATGAAGGCAGCAATCCCTCCCAATAACCTGGATTCATTGAAAATCAACAGTGACCAAAAAAGCCGACGAAGAAAAGACAGTTTCCCCTGCATCATAATAATTGATTTGGTCAATTTCAACTAACAACTTTGATCCTTGGAAGCTATGAGTAACGAACGAAAACACGTTCAAACTCCTGTCTTTGCGAATTCGGTCACTCAAATCCTTCTTCCTCACTTAGTCTTTAAGCCGGAGATTAAGTTTTCTTATCCTTCTTGAACCTTGAAGCTGCTACTTAAACTGCCTCTAAGCTGCATCATTGTCCTTCAAATTCGGTTTTTCATACATTTCCAATGCAATACTGCTTAGTAGATTTAAATACTTATCCCAGCAGTCGAAGGTGTTGCCTTAGCCTGCAATGTGTCATGATAGAAAACCAACTGTTTCTGCTGTGAATTTGCTATCGTTGAGCCTATTGGCCTAGAGAAATAGGTTTGGCTTTCAAGAACTCTTGTCCTTCCGATAAAATTATAACGGTAACTGCATTATTTTTGTTCGTTAGCCGATCTTTTCGAACACCTTCGATGATTCTTCTTAATATAGCTTTATTCGCAGTCAATTAATGAAAAAAAATTAACAGAAATATTATTATAACTGTAGTTATTATATTTGGGACTATTGTTACCCTAGGTGTCTCCATCTATTTTAACCGGTTGCAGAGGAAAAGACAGCCACAGATTCTAAGGATCTACATAAGAATACAAAATCAGATTACTCTTACTTACAATAAAAAGAAAATTCACAGAATGGGAGAAAAATAAAAGTTAAATAAAATCTTGAGGCCAAAAATTTGCCTCAGATAGTTTTGAAAGCGTAGATATTTTGCAACATTTTCGACAACTTAGAATATATTCATTCAAATTAAACTTTGAATTGATGCAGTAATCGAAGAGCGTCTCCCATTGCTAATTTTTTGAGAGTGTACGTAAAATTAGATGTGGCCGCCGTGGCGTAGTGGGTAGATATAGATGGTAGCTCAGGTTCGATTCCCGGCTGAACACCTCGAAGTTTTTACGGCACCACCTCTTTCGAGCTGCTGACAACACTCAAACAGTAATAACTCTCTAAGATAACTTCTCAAACTTCGCCGTTCGGAGTCGGCAAAAAATTGTAGGTCCCTTCTACTTGTGAGAGAACAGGTCCCTCTGTGGACCGTCGCACCAACAATTATTACGTAAAAATAAAAAACTAATTAATTAAGTATTCTTTCTTGGTCAACTTGATAATGGTTAGCAGAATTAAATATCTCAGTCCAGCGGCCAAAGAAACTAAGGGTCATGGATAAAATACTCTACATTCCAATTTTACTAAAATATGATAACTTGATTTTTCCTTCGCTCATGATTCCTCTATCACGGGTTATTCCAATGTAAAGTAATTCCTTATCCCCGAATAATTGTCTCTTACTAGGTGACCAACGGACGTATTTGTTTTTTAATTTAGTATCTTCACACTTTTAGAACTTACCATTGGATAAACAACCATACTGGATCAATAACCATATTTACGACGTCATCGTCAGTGCAAAAGAATGTATAAAGCATTCACAAGTCTTCAATTGCTAGGTTACTTCTGCTTCAACTGTAAAGTTTTGTCTTAAGCCTGAGTTATAATGAAATTAGACGGAGAAGTAATGGTATTAATTTTATTTTTTTATTATATATGTTGTGTGTAATATTTTTATTTTTATTTATTTAGTATTATATTTAATAATAATATATATTTATGAACATTTATACTTTGTTATTTAATATTCTTATATACGTATATTTACATATATACATAATACATGTAAGATTTTTTTGAGAATATACATGAACATGTTTGTTTAGTTTGTGGTATGTATGTATGTATGTATATATACATATATATGGATATACATTTTCTTTCTTCTTTATAATACACATACATATTTATTTTAATTACATTTATGGTATATATATTTCTTTTGTTTTTCTGAACAAATATACGTAAGTATTTTGTGAAATATACAATTTGTCTTACACTTCGAGCGTTTTGTTTTCTTGTTTTTGTTTGTGGTTCCAACTAGTTTCTTGGTTAAAAGTTGTATATGTTTGTGTGCATATGCAGCATATGAACATGCACAAACATATACAATTTAAAACTGCTTTGTTTGTTGAATAAATAAATAAAATTAAGGAAGGTTTTCTCTCTCGTTTAAGTATCTGTATTGTATACTTGTTTGTTCCATGAATTTTTTTTTTAATACTGAGCTATTATTTTAGACATAACCTTCAGAACTTCTCATGGTGCTTTAGTTTGATGTTTGGCAAGTTGTTTTTTTTTTTCAATTTGTCGCTCACTCTTGTATATATTTAGGTTTAGTTAAACGTACATTTACCTATTTACTTTATATTAAAGTTCTCATTCATCTTTTTTTCTTTATCTCTGTTTATTTGTTTTGTGTTTGTTTTTGTACTAAAGATTTACACATCTTACTATTTCATGTTTACAGTAATGTGATTGTAGTTTAAAAACTCTTTTTGCACGTTGCATCTGCGAGTGCTTCTTGTCGTTTTAAACGTTCTGCAGAGGTTCCCAGACATGACATGACAAAAAGAGTTTTTATATTATTTCTTTTATAGAATTTATTTATGTATTTAAATTTTATTTAATTTAAATTTTTCTTTTGTTTTTGTGAATTATTACACAACCATTTCATATATATATATAAATTTTATAGAATTTATTTTTTAACAACAGTTTACTTATGGTTTTTTGTAGTTTTCTTATATTTTTTTATTTTTCTGAGTTTACGGAGATTATAAAGACGAATTCATGAACAACTTGTTCAGTTTTTTTGTTTTTCTCTGACATTTAATATTTACCTATGAATAAAGTTTGAATATACATATATATTTCCTTTGTTTTTTGTTTCTTTATCTATATATTTTAGCTGCACATTTATTGATAAAGTTTTGTTAGAATATATATTTTTATTTTCTAATATCAAGATATTAAGTTAAATGTTTTTTTGTTTTTGCAATAGTATCGTTTACAAATTCAACAGAAATTTCGAAGAGATTCGCTCATGTTTTGATTCGTATTTATCGAGTCAAAAGCGCTGAAGCATTGAAATTCCTTTCGGATTTGATCCTGCGAACCGTGTCGATTCTTTTACTCATTTCTTGTCAACATTTGCACACATGAATACGTAAAAAGTAAATTTGCTTATGTATGGACGTGTACTTGTTGAACTTTTAGTATTTTGTGCATGAATTTTAAAGCGCACAATGTTTTACATTATATTAAATTTTTCGTATTAAATATTTTATTCGTTTTGCTATTATTATTATTGGTTGTTTAGAGAAAGAGATGCAATCGTTTAAGAAATCCTTGAGCCCTAAGGAAAAGCATAAACGAAATGTATTTGCATCATTATTGAGTAAAAAGAATTGACTCTGCATCAGCAGTTAAAAACCGAAAAGAATTCTCCCTTTGTGATACTTGACATAATTCACAATTTTTATAAAAGGTTGGATGAAAACAATTTTTCTTTTATATATTTAATTTATACATTCTTATAATGTTTTTATATTAAGAGTTTATAAGCCATGATCTCATATTGGCGATGACAACTGGATATCATCACTATTAATATCTTCTTTCACCTCTCCACATCATTGTTCACTAATGAAAATATATTCGTTTGCGAACAAATAAACCAAAAAAATAAAACAAAACAGATTTCTTTGAAATGTTAAAGCGTTCCAGGACGTGGACCATGTCCTTAATCTGGACTAAAAAATCACCGCAGATTGTATTGTTAATCTTGCTAGTATAATCACATGAGATATATGAACAGTTGACGTTTCCAGTCATGTTGTACTCCACAAGTGATAAATACGTTATTATCAAAGAGCTATTAAACTTTTTTTTAATTCTCCTTTAACTGGTCCTTTTCTTGAACAAGAGAATACAAGAAGAGGATTTTCAAAAAAGAAGAGAAAATAATAACTTATAAAAGATGTTTGTACATATAAAAAATGTATTTCTCCATTTTTCTTGTTTGTTTGTTTTATCTTAATACTGTAAGCGAATTTATTTTTGTTTGATTTAAATTACTCCTTTTGTGTGTGTGTTTATTCTATTTAATATAAACAACATAAAAAATAAAAAAAATACAAAAATGTCAACAAATATCTAGGCATTTAAATTTGATTATTGTTTAAAAAATATATATATATAATCATTTATATATATGCATTTAAACATCAAGCTTAAATTTGAGTTATGTTCACTTATTTATTATTTCTAAAGCTTATACGCGTTCAATTTGTTTGCTTTTGGTTTTCTCTTGTATAAAATTATTAAACAAAGAGCAACAAAAATCGAAATCAAATTAATACTCAATTTAATGATGTATAAAAATTGTTATTTCTTTTTTTTTCCTATTTTTTTTTAATTCTTTGCATTTGTTTTTTCTCCTATATAATTTCTAATGACTAATCTATAAATTATTTATACAATTAACAGAATAAATAAACATTAAGGCTATCTAATGATTCAAAAAAAAAATGAAAAAAGTGAGAATGAAACGAATATACATATAATAAATTCATATAATTATATCATAAAACCGAAGTACTTGTGCTTGTCATTGTCATGTGTGTTTATGTTAATTTTGTGTGAGTCGGTTGGTGTGTGCTCTGTTATGCGTACACAATTTATTATTTAAAAACATAAACTTAACCTTGTGCTCTTAAAACAAAGAAAACTGAATTTATAATACAAAACTGATACCTAAAAACATCATACAAATTTTGTAACAAAATAACACATATGTATAATATTTATGTTGTACTTCTTTTCCATTTGGTATTTATTCGAACATCATTTTTATCATTTCGGCAATAGTTTGTATTAAAAAAAAGAAACAAGACTTATTATTTGATGCAGCTTCGGTGGTTGATGGTAAGTGGGATTCGATCTTGTGCACATATATTTATGTGAGAGAATAAGAATTTAAATTTTTTTTTAAAAAACAAGTCTGCCATAATCGTTAAGCTGCGAACGTACTGTAGGGTGAAATAGTTGCTGTTGCTGCTGTTGGTGTTGTTGTTTTTGTGAATAGTTCGGATGATAAAAATGATAGTTTTCATATTGCTGCAATTTAGCCTCCAAATGTCAAACCTGCGGTTTATGTTTTCCACCACATACGCCGCAGGAAACGCCAATTAAATGGCAAGCTCGTAGTGGTGGATAGCACCACAGGCATGGTACAACCAACGATAGAAGTGTTAATCCAATCCATCTGCAAATTAAAAATACCATATTTTTTTTTTTTGAAATAAGCAACACTTCTTACAATTGTTTCTTTGATAGGAGTGTGTTAAGCAATATTACGAGATATTTTTATAGAAAACTTGAGGAGTATAGGTTTCATTTATGAGTCATAGTCAAGGACGCCAAATCTCCCTAGAACCGTACTTGAACCACTTTCATAAGACAAAAAAAGCAAAATAAACATTTTCGCATTATTATTGGGTCTGCATTCTCGCAATGGGCGAGAATGCTTTTTGACTGCTGTAGCGATTTACCGCACATTTTAGTTATTTCAAATGTATCTCAAATTTATAGCTCACTTAGCTAAGCGAAAATTTAACGCATTTCATGAACTGAATATGAAAACATTATGACTTGTTAATAGAAAGTAAGTAGAGTAGAAAAATACAAAAAAGAGGAAAAATACAAAAAATAAAAAAAAAATCTTTTGGACTTTGAAATGCAGGTGATCAAGGAATTTTGGTAATATAAATAAAATCGTGTTCGGGTTTAAATGAAATTAAATCCAATATTTACTCAAAGAGGGAAATGTGCTCAGAAAACGTGGTTTTCATAACTGTTTGCGTATAATAGTTAATAAAGTAGAAACATTAAAAATGAAACTGATTTATTGGATTTTTCTTTTGTCGCACATGAACAAAGGTGACCCAATAAAGTTTTAAATGGCAGCTTATTCTCATTATTTATTTAAAAAAGTAAATTAACAAAAGAAATTAAATTTGAAATTAAATTTCTGTCTTTTGACATCTCTCCGACGTCAAAATATAGGTTGAACCGAAAAATAAACCTCATATAGAGTGCATATTGGATCAAAAAAGAAACGGTCCTTTAACCAAGAGGAGATTTGAGTTAGTTTTAAACTAAAAGACGAATCCTTTATAACTTTTCAGGGCATATAGCAACTTTCATTTTCTTCGTTCCCATACGTTCTGCAACTGTCTTTGATTGGAAATCTAAAGTTGTGACGCATCTGCCCGTCTTTAGATCTCTGTGGGAACTAATACATTTTTTTTGACTTAAAGTGCATTTCGTTTACATTCATAGTCATAATGTGGAATAAGAAAATTTAGTAAGCTACTTAACTAATCTTACCAATGGTGCCCCCATTTCCCAACATCATTTGATTTGTTTTCAATCTATTGATTTCGGATATACTTATTTGAAAAAAAAAAAAAACGAAGAAGCATGAGAAGCGCACTGTGGAGGAAATGGAAAGATATTGTGGCAGGAATGAAGTCCAGGTCTTCACCGGAAAAGACCCAAGAATTTCAGATCGATACTCACCACCTTTACCCGATTTTAAGGCCGCGTACGACAGTGGACATATACACGAGGTATACAGTGTCATGGCTATATTTGGCATGCCAACAAAACTGGTCAGATTGTGTAGAATGACGTTGGACAACTCTCGCTGCTCCGTCCGGGCCAGTAATGATTTTACTTCATTGTCATACTACCTTCAATGTCACTATATATAAGACTAAACGAAGCACTGTCATGCCACTTCTTTAACATCATTCTTGAGAAGATCGTGCGTAACTCACAAGTCAACACCAGAGGCATGATCTTCCAAAATTCTTGAGCTGAATCACATTGCCGTGATTGGACGAACACAACCAGCATTCAATGGGGCGTTTGCTGATATTAAAGGGAGAGCGACTTAAATAGGTCTAGCAGTTAATGAGGGTAAGGTATTAAAGACTTGAAGTCGTCTCTGACAGAGCGTCACACTAGGCAGCAGAATTTTCTATGTAGTCAAGGACTTCGTTTACCTCGGCTCCGCTTTAACTAGGGACAACAATATAAGTTCCGAAATCAAATGCATAATCGCTCTAGGCTATACTCTGTGGTATCATATTGTGTCATATAAGTTCTTCGAACAAAGCTGTTAAGCATACATATTAAACTTAGAAGAAGTTTCTTGACCAAGGAAACATGCGCTGCTGATATGCTCGTGATGCTTAAGGACTTGTCTAGCTTAACAGTTTTTATTTTTTTTAATAACTTGTACGTCCCATAAAGAATTAATTCACTTAAATAAATAAATTATGCACTTAAAAAAATATATTTAGAGTAAGTTTATCTAAGAGCCTGCGAATGGCTAGTAAAATCATTTAAAAAAAAAAACAAACTAGTCTTAAGCATTTTTGTCTAGAATTCAAGTTACTTTGTAAACAAAAAATGAGAATAAAATGTACTTGTGTAGCGGTAAGGTATTTTGTTTTTGTCATTTCTTTATAACTGGAAGACTAGACAGAATTTTATATATTTATTTTTACTACATGTGCATCTATGTACTCCAAATATGCTTATACTTCAGTTCTTTAACTATTAAAATACCAGCTTTAACCTAATCAAAAACATCCGAATATTTAAGAGAAGAACAATTTAATCATTTATGCTGTGTGGTTACGCAGAAACAGTATTAACCTTTTCTATTCTCGCCGCGCTATGTTTTTATCTTCAAAAACAGCCGAATATTTAACAGAAGAACAATTAAATCATTTATGCTGTGTGGTTACGCGGAAATAGTATTAAATTTTTCTATTCTCGCCGCGCTATGTTTTTTTTTTCTTCGACAAATGGAAACTAATAACTTATGCTGGAAACTGATGCGAACCAAACTGATACAAAGTTGACAACAATTAATTGTACTTGTGTTGGACGAAGATGAACATAGCGACACCACTGCTTTCATATGTGTTGCCTCCTAATTGGTACTTGAAATTTAGGATTGCAAAGCATGACAGCAGTTTCATTGCTTAGCGCGAGCGGTTTATGAGAAATATGTTTTTAACTTCTTAAAGTTTTTACCTTGAAGTTGGTCTACTATTTTAAAGTTACAACATATAGCATGTGGGCTGTACAAAAGTACAGCCCACATCGTAATAGATTTCAGAGCATGTGTATGAAGCTTCGGTTCACGAAGATGTTCAGGTTTTAATAGAAATGCGATCAGTGCTCCTCTAAAAATTGTCCTTAAGCTTTCTATAGTATTCCAGCACATATTTTCTCGGGGGGTTTAGTTAAACTTTATATATGAAAATAATTTGAAGGATGAATTAGATTCCTTTCTACTGGATAGAGATCTCCCTTATTATCAAATGTCACAGTCAAATAAAGATTGTTTAAAGTAAAACAAATGTATTTACCTTTTTGTGCAACCAGTTTCATTAACACATTCACATGGATGTGATGGTGTTTCTCCCTCCGCATCACTCATGCAATGATACAACATGCACCGCGCACAACCCATTCCAGAGATACATTCAAAACCAGTCCTAAAATGATCGGGCGCAAATTCGCATGCACCCTTTCTGTTGCAATCGTCCAAATACAATTCATGACAATATCGACATCGCACTCTATTGTTCTTTCCCATCACTGGTACTTTTAATCCGCCGACTGTGGTTGTTTCCTCCGATGAAGCCTCGAGTGCTGAACGCTTTTTAAGGTTGCAAATTGATTCGCGCCGAGCATTTAACACTTGTGCGGCAGCTGGCTGATCAACAACTGGATAATTATAATCGTGTACCTGTATATGGGTGAGGAAAAAAGGGGAAAAATAAATTATAAATCATGTTTAGTAGAAAATTAAATTAGGTTACTGCGGTTAAAGTGACGTAGGAATAATTTTCACTTGGCGCTATCGATGGCTGCTCCGCATTAGGATTTGGTGGTGGAGGTGGTGGTGGTTTGTCGCTAGATATGTACTGAATACTGCCCTTCTCTTTTTCACTATCCTTATCTCGTTCACTACTCCCTGTTGGAGAAACTAAAAATAACGAATAAAAAACTACCTTTAATTTTCGATGAGATCAATAAGTATGCAAATCTACTTACTATGGCTTTTTTCGCTACCTTCAGGACTTGTTTGAGTTTCGGTATCAATGGGCAAATCCAATGTCTAACAAGATACATATTCATTAGGATAAAGTTCATGTATTAAGTACATTAACGGACTCACCATAAATACTTCATCTTCACCAACTGAGTCATATTTTGTGAGTGGAGGCCATACAACCGATGGATTTGATTTTGCCAATCCTGAAAATGTATTTTAGCACATATTAGTGGCAAATGTATTCCGAAGTCGCGGGTTGTAGAGGTCAGAACAGAGGAAGTATTTATTATTATTTTTCATTTTATTTGTACACCAGCAAATCATAAAAACGGTTACAAATAAAAACTAGAAACATTACATTATTGCGTGTTTCTCTTTTATGGTTTTTGTTTGTTCTAACTCTTAAATGGAACTTACCAATAATTATTTGTTTATATCGAAAAAAAGTGGTCCAATTATGAGGCAAAACAAAGAAGAGCACATGATGTTAGATTTCGGAAATTAAAATAAAACAAACGTGTAAATAAAAACCAAGACAATATAAATGGAAAATAATATGACAAAAAAGACAAAATTTAAAATGAATAAACTGAAACACTGGCTTACTTTGACACCTAGATAAAGTGTGTTTGATGTGTAAATTATATGAAGGTTGATATCGCTAAGGAGTTGAAAACAACTTGGGATAATCTGATTGAGGTTTGCAACATTTGAATCGCAAGAAATGTATTAAATAGTGTGTACTCTTTGTGTCATTTTCGAGCAAATACTGTGAGTTTTCTTAGCATAACTTGTTCAACCACATCTCCGATGTCTCTCAATTACATGGGATTAAGTTATAGACGGCGAAACCTCCTGTCCTTTATCTTTTTTTTAGAATACTTCAGCATGCTATCCTTGCTCTTGTTTGCAGTAAAAATGTCTCTAAAGGGACACGAGAGTGAATCATATGGGCTGTGGAGTGTAGGTTCCGTGAAACTTGTTTTCATAAAGCTCAAAAAACGTCTTGACGATAAACATACAAAATAGTGAGAAAGAGTCTTTATAAACTTAATCTGCGTAAATGAAGACAGCTTTTTAAACAATTGCTAAACAATTAGAGATATTTGTTGATCATTGGCAATCTCTATTCCATACTGTTGAGCTGTAGTAAAATGAAAAAAAAAATGAGATGGTAGGGTCTTAAAAGGACACAGATGTTAACAGCGGTTTGCTGAGCCAGACAAAAAACGAATTGTTTTTTTGGTCAATTCCGTCATTAAGTGTCCGAGGACACAGTTTTCGTTGAAAAAAATAATATCTGTCAAACGAGCAAACTTGCGTGTATCTAACAACAAGCAGAAAACAATTCCAAAAACTATTTCCTCTCCGCATTTTAACAACAACGTTCATTTCATAAATCCCAAATGTCTGACGTGACTATTTGACCGGAAAATTACTTTACTTAAAACTAACTCTACGAGCATATTTAAACCAAACTAAACTTAAAAAATATCCATATATCCTCAAGATCCTAAAATTTACGGGTCACCTTAACTGGAAGAAATGGAAGTTAAATCAGCTTTCTACTGTGACGTATACCTTCAAAGACTTAGTTCGCATTTGTTTCCTCACGAATATACATTTTTTTTAAATATATTAAACACTTAGATCGTTGCTTAAATAAAAAAAAATCGACTCCCAGATAGTAAACACAGATTCCAAATTAATGTAGGTACGCTTCTTTGCTAAATACACTTTGTGCGCTAAAAGAAAAACTACTCACACAGTGGCTTAAAAAAATTTACTAAAGTGTGAAAAGTACGCAAAGCTCGGAAGTCAAGAAACCACAAATTCTTTATTAAATGGATTATTGCGCAGAATGCCTCAGTTCGGCTTTGCTGTCAATGAGAATATGTGACAATGCGCGGGTGTTGTCGTTTTGAAGTTGGTAATTTCGAGGAACACCCGAACATAAGTAAAATAATTGTCCGATATCCAACAACAAAAGACTGCAGAGAAACAAACTAACTGAGGCACAGCTGGGGGACGCTCTACATTCTGTGCTAATTGAATTAATCAAAACTACTCTAGTTTAAGGCACAAATTGACTCACTGCATAACCGCCCCATATAGTATTTCATTTTGTGAGAAGAGTAATGATTAAACAAAATGAAAACAGACACAAATCAATAAAACTCTAGATGCAAAAGAAAAGCCAACATGCAAAATATTGGAAACAAGATCATAACAAAAGGAAATAACATTAAAACAAAACATACGAACTTCAAAAGAACAAAATGATCATCAACTACTTTAATTCCAATTTTATTTCAATTTTATATCTGGCACCAGAGGCACCTTACCATCAATCAGTTCATTATATGCTCGAACAATTCCCTTGTCAAATGCACGAGCATCGGCGGCGGTTTGAAATGTTAGGCCGTTGCGTTGTTTACCAGCTCGCCAGTGATGAAATGTTGGCATTACTTTAAAATATTTTAAGTCACGATTTATAACACAACTGAGGATTACCTATATAAAAAAAAAACAATTAAATGAAATTTTCAGTTTGTGGTTATAAGGAGGAACTTACATTTTGATCAGATATTCTTTGTCCATAGATAATATATTCGTGTCCACCTGCGCCGGGGGATAGTCTAGTACGTTTGCGAATTGAAACATTAGCTAAACCACCCCCAGCAAGTGGTAACCAACCCTCAGTACTTTCGTCTCTTGTCATTACCTGTGCACGTACTTTAACTAAGAAGTCGCTGAAAATATAAAGCAAATGAATAAAATAAGTTATACGAATGCTGCGAACATTGAAAGAGTGACTGAGCTTAAATAGCCAATAATCGATTACTAGCACTATCCTCTGCATCATTAAACAATTATGCCACGGAAGATAAAGTAAAAACGAAAGTGATTTGATAGATGCGAGGGACGGGTAATGCTATTATTAGATATTATTGCATCAGGTGGTTAGTAAGGCGATGTCAAGAGGACTAAAGGTGTAAACCACTTTATAGGAAGTATGTATTTCTCCTCTTTTGGATAAATGAATGTATGCTAATGCAGAGTGCACAGAACAAACGGTATGGAAACAATTTAACTTTTAACGAGAATTTTTCCAGCAAATAAAACGAATTCTGGAGAGAGGAGAACCAAACTTTTTGTGTTTTTCGTTCTCTATGTGTTAAATTCTCAGAATTGTCTTGTGTAGCTTGACAAAGGATCATCTCTCGATCAGTCTAATTGAGAAGATGAATTGATAAAAGAACGTGTACACCTTGTAACGGCTTCATTGTAAACGTTTTTGTTTTACGCCTGCTTTTCGAAAGTTAATTTCTCGCCAGAAGAGATCTATAGGGAACTCATATATTCATTAGGAATAAGTATTTCTACTTGATGAATAACAAGCTAGAAACATTGTGGATAAAAAAAGCCCATATGTGCCTTGAGCCTGAAATTTAAGGCTACAATTTTGAAAAGAATATTTCATTAAACTCTTTCGAGTCCAATTTCTTAAATGTTATACAGTGAACTTCAAATTATGGGTGAAAGTTTGCCTTATGACATGTAGATGAACTTTAAATTAGAAGGAAAGTTATCCTAATCATTTCAGAGATCTTAACATTGACTGACTTTGGAATAGTGTTTCTTTATATGCCTTCGGTGAATTTTACCATGAGCTAATGTACTTTTATTTTAGGCGTAATTAGAGAAAAGTAAAAACACAATTTCTGTAATACAAAACACATATAATTGAAATTAATGAAATCAGCACCAGTCAATCCACCAAGTCTACAAATTTTAGTTTCTGATTAAAAGGACAATGTGAAGTGAGCCTGATTTTATGAAATCTTTATGAAAGCGGTTGACAACGAGTGCAGGCAAGCGCATGCAGCCAAACAAGACGTCTATAGACCAGCGCTGCATCGTACGACTAGGGCTGTTCGTGAGCTCTACAAACAGAGAAGAAGGGAAGAGCATCGGCTTCTCAGAACGAAAAAGGAGGGCACAAGAGAAACGTGGTCGAGGAAATGGAAAGGAATGGCAGGAATGAAGTCCAAAAGTTTTACCGAAAGGTAAAACAACTATCCAAAGGATAAAAGGCTCGGACCGAAGCCTGCCGGAATCAAAATAGGCAACTCGTGGTAGAGTCGCAGTGTGTGCTGAGAATCTAGAAGGATCATTTCTGCAGACTCCTTAATAGCGATGACGGTCCAAATTCCGCTGTAAGTCAGAATGTTCTACTCGATTTGGGCGATGATAGACAAGAATTCCGTCCCCCCGACATAGACGAGGTTAAGATAGTGATATGGAGTCGAACAAAGCTGCTAGAGCAGATGAGCGCAGAACTATTTAAAGCACCTGGAGATGAGTGCATGCACCAGCTCATCTGTATCCAGCTCATATAAATCTCAGCGTCGTTTGCCCGGTTCACAAAAAAGAAGACCCCTTTGACTGCGCCAACTACCGAGGGATCAGCCTTTTCAATATCGCATACAAGATCCTCTCTGCCGTATTGTGTGAGCGTCTAAAACCGTTTGTCCATGAACTGATAGGTCCATATCAGTGTGGTCGGACCAGGGAAGTCCACAATAGACCAGATCTTTATATTACCGCAGATCGTGCAAATAACCCAAGAAGTGCAAATCGACGACACCTAATCATCGATTTTAAGGCCGCATATGACAGCGTGCATAGAGACGAGAGATATAAAGTACCATGCCTAGTTTTGGCATTCATACCAGACTCGTCAGATTGTGTAGGATGACGATGGTGAGTTCGCTGCTCCGTCAAGGTCGGTAGCGAACTCACCGAGACTTTCAATGTCAAAAAAGGCTTTACATAAGGCGACGCACTGTCACTTTCTTGAAACTTCTTCAACATCATCCTCGAGAAAATCGTACGTAACTGACAAGTCAACACCACGATCTGACCACGATCAAAAGTCAGTTCAAATGCTAGCTTACGCTGATGACATTGCGGTGATTGGATGAATACAGTGAGCCGTTAATGAGGTGTTTGCTGGCATTGAAACGGAAGAGGCTAAAATGGGTCTGGTGATTAATGAGGGCAAAACAAAGTACATGCTGCCATCAAAAAAGGACACACAACATCGACGTCTCGGACATAGCGTCATACTAGGCAACAGAAACTTCCAGGTAGTCAAGAAATTCATCTAACTTGGCCCCGCGGTAAATAGGGACAAAAACATCAGTACCGAAATCAAACGCAGAATCACTCTTGCCAATTGCTGTTTCTTTGGGCTTAAAAGACTCAATTGCTTGAAAAGCCCTCTCTCAAAGGACTAAGCTCGCTTTATATAACAGCTTAATCATCCCAGTCCTACTTTATGGCGCGGAAACCTGCAATTTACTAAAAGCGGATGAGGAAGCTCTTCGTCTTTTCGAGAGAAAAGTTCTGTTTTCGTGGATGGAATCTTTAAAAGAAGATTTAACGACGAATTCTATGGGCTGTACAGCAACATGTGCCTGGTCAAGCGTGTTCGGATACAACGCTTAAAATGGCTGGGCCATGTAGAGCGTATGGACACCATCGAAAAGTCTTCGAATCCGAGCCATTGGCACAAAGCAACAGAGGACGGCCTAGGCTAAGATGGCGCACACAAGTGGACAAGGACCTCAACCAACTTGGAGTGTGCAATCGGTGGCAGCTAGCGAATGATCGTGTTGGCTGGCGAGGCATGTTGGTTGAGGCCCAGGTCCACCCCAGACTGTAACGTCATAAGAAGAAGAAAAAGAAGGTGTAGTACGCAGATATTCATTTGGTGGGCCAATGCATTAAAAACAGGAGATTTTCGAAATGCTTCAAACGAAAAATGGAGTAGGCGTAGAATAAGTGGACGATTTTAGATACCTAGTCGTAGATTTCTTATGGAACCATTAAAGAAAGTGAAAATTATGTTGTGTTTTGCGAGAATGAAAAAGGAGTGCTAAATATTATTACGAACTATAACTGTAAACAAAACAGATTAAGAAAGGGTGCAAGGAAACTTGTTATACTGTAAATAAACAGTTTTGGAAGGGAAGCTTACTGAGCCTAATTAATAAGTTTCAGAGTAAACTAAACCCTATACAATATCAACTAAAGAAAAAGCAAAGCGCTCTTTTGTGTAATTTTACAATCTGAAATATGTATATATCTATTTTTTTTATAAAGAAAAATCACAATCTTATAAAATGAATTTTAATTTTAAGTAAGTGATTGGTAATGGTAATTAAAAACGTATTTGCCGATGTATACTTAATTACCTAATAATAAGACCGCTGCAACATCAATTAGTTTATGTTTGCTGTAAAAACAAACGTTCAGTAAACATCTCTGACTGTCTTAACCCTGAGGAAACAAGAATAACTTTATAGAACAATACTGCTTTTATCACAGACGTGTGCATTCATTGAAAGCCTCCAATTCATAAGTAGCTGCAGACGATTTCATTCAATAACACACATTTGTTTGCCTAACGTCCAGCTCATGTGTTGCACACCTTGACACAGTACATAACCGACTGGGGCCCCCAAACAATCTAATGAATGAAACAGTGCATTTAAAAAACTCGTATATCCTTACTTTTGGTTAAGGCACATAAGGTAAAATAATTAAGTTTGCACAAATCAACAAGAGGTAGATAATACAGCAACATTCATAAATTCTTTGTCCTAGTGAACACAATATGAATTAAAAGTTGACCTAGATTTTCAAACTTTTCGCCGTACATAAGAATGAGGAGTTTATATATGTATATACACATTCCGATAGAGTGAAAACAATACATGTGAGGGGGTGCTACCGCCATGGGTTGACAGAATGTGTTGCATATGCGCGCATCCTTCTCTCCATTGGCATTCATCACCAATATCAATCCACCGCTGATTTTCGGTTACAAGTCTTACCTCCGTAGGGTGGGTTTTGTTGCTGATACAACTTTGTGTTTTCGAACAAGGGCAAATTTATACAGTTTCTGCTTTCAAGCGAGCGTAAATGTGTGTGTATGTTTGTATGGGTGAGGAAATTAAACGCACGGATAGGAGAAGAGAGCGAGAGAGTGATTCTCTGCAAAAAGATCCTTGCGCATTAGTGTGTGAGGTGTTGCTATGAAAGCTTTCCATTCACTGAATTGAAGGAGCATTTAAATATATGACGGTTGGTCTTATTTTAAATGATTGTTCTTTGCTGTAATAACAACAACATGCCACAACTACACATGTGGGAGAGAGACAATATATTTTAATTAAAAATATATAAATAAAAATCTCCAACAAAACGAAGAGCAAATTGATTTGGATACAATGCCCACCACAAAGTACGTCCTAAAGATATGACTTAATAACTGATTTCTGATTTTCGAACAAATGGCAGAAACATTCGCAGTGAAGATTAAAAAAGAAAAAAACACTTATCGCTACCTCGGCAACTTTTTCATTTTCATTCAACTTTTATATTGAATTACTCAAACATTGCACCAGTCTAGTTTTTATTTCTTCACCAGAATAGGTGGAAGAAGAAGAACAGAAAAAAATCCATGAATGGGTGCCAGAAATATTCAGATTCGATCTCCGTTCATCCCACAGTAACACTGTGCAGTGCTCTGAGTATTCACTATGTAAACGAAACATTTCTCATTCACAGTGGAGTTCATTTCGAAACAACGACGAAACCTATTTCAGGTCTTCAAAGGAATCCTAGCTCCTCGGATACTTATTGTATTTACGTAGCACATAAGCATTGTCTACGGGGGTGTTTGCCCAGAGACATAATGTACGATTGGTTGTCTTCCCCTGCCGACAGATGTGGGGTGGTTGTTTGAATTGTTTATGTTTGGTTTGGTTTCGTTTTCTTTCATTCTCTTGGTTCTTTGTCAGATTGTCTCTTAGAGGTCATGTCTAAGATATGAATGAAAAATACAACAAAAAAAAAAAAAACCAAATTCATTGATGAAAAGCTTAAGGTAGGGCGGCGGATTGCTGCTTTTTATTGTTTTTTGTACAACTGGGGGAACATTGAGAACATCCAATTTTTGCAAAAAAAAAAAAAGAAGTGTTTCATTTTTAGACGATAGCGTTTTGTATATACAATTTTGTTGGCAAAAAGTTGAAGGAAAAAAGTAAAACAAAAAGTCTACAATGGGAAACAAACGGAAATCACAGTCGCAGCTAGTGCCAAGCGGCACTGAATCAGACTGTCAAAAACTTGTACATAGAAATTTATCATTCCCCTTTATTACTACTTCTTCTAAAGCTGCTCTTTGATATGCTCTGGCAGGAGGAAAGAGCTTTCACTTATTGTAGACCCTTTTACTGAATGAAAATGGAATGAAAGTTTATTGTGTGGGGTTACGGAAACCCGAGGGGTATATATTCTGTGTTTGCTCTCATGTTTTTTTTTTTTCGATGAAGAAACATGAACGAAAATGTTGCTTTTCATGAATTAGACTAGACTAGTGTGCTGTATGGTGGGGAAAGAAGCTCCTATATTAGTATTTAATTTTAATGTTACACAGCAAATGATGACCAACTATAGCAACCAAAAAAATTGACTTTAGAGACATTTTTTGTATACATTTGGCATTTGTTGGACTCATTATTTATTTACATTCCAAAGAATGAAACCCACAGTTTTATTGTATCCTTCCAAAATGTCTATCACATTCTTCAAATCATATGAAACGTTTTTTTTTATTAAAATACTTATTAGCGGTATAGTGGCCGCCTCCTGTCAACCAACTCTTTCGAATTTATGAAAACAGTCAAGGAGTGGCAAAAGGTCTAGTTTGGAAAAGATGGAAAAAGACTGTGGCCCATTTTTTATTATTGTTATTATTTTCCTTTAGAAAAGAAAATGTTTTTGCGAAATCAAAAAGCGTTCAAATGCTGTGGGGGCATTACACATTACATTTATTTCTTTGCCGACTGTCAAAAATTTATTAAACGAAGGAGGGATAAACCTTCGAAGGATAACGCGTAAAAAGAGTAATTCCGCACGACACACGCGATCGTTGCACCACTTCGAAGTAGCATATAACGACCTTTAAATGTAACATTGAAGGACTTTTTGAGTAGTTCCATTCCCGTTGACGAACCAAGCATACAGTGGTACACAACAAATACCAACGAAAATTCCCCCTTATTATTTGGAGATTTCAAAATTGTGATCTATATCGACCTAAAAGGGCCAACGCAATTTTAAATTTGTCTTTTTTTGTCAAATAATAGACAGCAAGGGTCCTTCCAAATGTTCCTTTCAAAATAACAACGCTCTGTCTCACACTTAATTGGTTGAAATAAGCTTAGACCTTCCAAGCAATGGCCTGTTTCCTGCAGATGTAACCCTCTCGTCGAGGAAAAGTATGATCGTAATAAAAGGCTTGTGCTACCGCCAAATAATAACCATAAAAACCATATACTGTGGTAGAAAACTCAGAAAGACCGCAGGTAATAAACAGATATTTTTTAACTTTAGCCAAACAGATTTGTGGCACATAAAAATCTGTATCGGTACTTTACCGTTATCTGACAGCTGCTTTTACCCTGTTTTTGAATTCTATATTGATTATTAACATATGTCCCCCCCGATCATTTCGCAAAACAAATTGGTATCAGTAAAATCTTGGGTAATTAGAAACATTGAGATAAAATTGGAATAGTAATATTATATAACGGTATTTCTTTAGCTTTAGTGTATTTGTACTGTTAGTTATTTTACTTTCATAAATATCGTCGAACATAGAGAGCAAAAATTAAAGTTGTACACCAGAATTAAGAAAGCTTATAATCCAGAGATACTGCCAGGAGCAAAAGATGGTGTGTGGTGCAATTAAGGTCTATACGAACACAGGCGGCACGGAGAACCCGAAAGGAAAGGTGTGCTAGGACTATTAGCGATTCAAACAAATGGCTTATTCAAAAACAGAAATCCGTGATCTAAGATAATTGCTTTATTTCAAAGACTGTAGCCAATTTAAATTTAATTCCTTCTAATCAATAAATGTCTACATTATAACCAGGTGTCTTAGGTGACCTACGTCTTAGCCACCTTAGTCTGGTAGTATAGAATTGTCTCCCAAAGCCTTCTGCCTTCCCTGCCCGGAGAAGGTGACTTCTTTATTTCTTCCTTAACATTAGAAATAACGAAGGAGTATCGTCTGATTTGGACTTGGAATCTAAAACGTTTTAAATGCCAAGGCATACACGGGGTAATCGACAATCACAACTGATACCCGCTCTATGTTCACTTCGGTTGAACGAACTGTACGATGGAGCTTGTATTTAAAATGTTGCCACATAAACCATCACTCGGAAATAAAAATTGGACTTAATGAACGTTAGGGTATTAAATACTGAATGAAGAATTTAATAGTACAAGGAATGAAAATTTAAAAGATGTACCTTAGAAAGCGGAGACAATTAGACGCAGAAATTGTTGGTGCATTTCTATTAACAAGGAGATTTTTTTAAAAAGATTTCTGCCTTGAAAATAAAACACGTGGGTGAAAACTGCTTAAAAAATTTCGATGGATACGGGCTCTCCGAGTATAGCCAATTTTAACACATCGACCCTTTTCAAATTCAGGGATGTGTAAATCTATCGTGTGACTACAGTTAAAATTTAAAATTTGAAGCATTCAACTTTAAGCTAAATTTTTTATGGATCCTAGTGTAGAATGCACAAAATAATCATGTAACAGATGTATAGATAAACATTTATTACATCGTTTGTAGAATTGTTACAAGGTTGCTATCACACAATTTACATAGTGATATTATATTGTATTTAATATATCTTTCAACTGAGGGAATAGTAATAATGTTCATGAATTATTTTTATGAAGTGGAGGTATTTTTGTAGGAAGACATTGGGAAAAATCCCTCATATATATGTATATATAGGCACAGGAGGACTTGGAACTAGCAAGCTGATCAGCTACATGTGCGCTACTGTTCTCTCAAGAGGAATCTTCAGATTGAGAAGCTTTGGCTTAGACAGCCGGGAATCGAACCTGGACCTTTGGCGTGTGTTTGTGTAACACTGCGAAAAAACCCTCATATTAAAAAATAAAAATATATGTAATAGATTCTCATTATTTGTCAATAGGAAGCACATTGATATATTTATTGAACGTTGTTCCGAATATTTGTAATGATCCCCACGACCTATTAAATCAGAGCAATAGAACAACAGCATAATCTGCTGTCTCCTTTCTTAGCATTTATGCAGGCGGTTGGTGTAAGCAACAAAAAGTAAACAAAATCAAACAAAAGCGTATTCAGTTCATGTGTTTGCTTTTAAAGCTTATATACACTCAGACGTTTCCTTGCCTACACAACAGTTAGGCGATAATGATTTTACTAACCGGATTGCGCAACAGCATCTAGAAACTCGTGTTGTGTTTCTTAGTAGCACAGATATGTAACAAAAGAGATGGTGCCGTGAAAAAATTTAAGGTGTTCAGTGCAGTACGAGAAACGGGCCTGGGACCTCTAGCTTTGGAATTTTATAATTTCCCAGTGTTCCACGTCGTCCACTCAGCTCATAGAGGTTCCTTATAATGCGGGTACGACGTTCGGCGTACTATATACATATGTACGTAAGTAACACAATTGGATTAAACTAATGACCTCCAGGACCAGGACCTTGTTTACCAAACTGTGTATTTTCTTTTTATCGAGTAAAAAGATTTAGAGGTAATTGCCAACTTTGAAATTAAATAAGTCATTATTAGAGCTGACAGCAACCTGAAAGATGTTGGACCGAAGAGAAGAACAAAATCAAGATCCGGACATTAAGCAACATGCTTCTCAAGCTTATAAGCACTCATTTCAACTACTTGATGTACCAAGTTTGCTTACCAAGTGTGTTTTAGACGAGTTAGAGTACTACTGCTTGTTCCAACAATTTAGATATGAATGCTATTTGATATAAACGTTGACTCTGTAGATCAATCACATTATATGGCTTTACGAATGCATCAACCATGTGAGATTGAGTGTTACAGAGGACCATGCTACAAAACCATTACCTAAGTACAAAAATTACCTAAGTACGCAAAAAAGTGCATTTTTTGATATTTGATTGGGGCCGCCTCTATTGCAGGTAACACTCAAATACACGTAGTATTTATTGTACATAAAAGTGAATAAAATATCGCCGTTTGGAACAGGCAAGAAGTTTTCACTTTAATTATTAAAAAAATGGAACAACGGCCTAGCTTCTTCGGTAACGACGGTATTATTGCCTCACCAACAGTTCTTTTAAAAAGACTTCGAACGGCGAAGATTTTTAAAGTACTCTTTGAGTGCTGTTTTTTACGTTTTCAAAACGTTTGCAGGAATGCTAGCTATTTATTTCTGCAACTGGGACGTTCGATGTGTGATTGTTGCATTTTTTTTTCTTTAACCGCAGAAGTTAGGAAATCACAAAAAAATGAAATCTTGCCTTTCCCCTCTTAGTCTCAAAACTTTCTTCATCATATGTACTGTTTTGACAAAACAGTACAGGGTATATAAACTGATTTGTTGGTTATTTTTAATGCTAGATGTAGGCTTTTTTTGCAATCAAACTCCCCAAAGTTGATCCAACTGAACTTAATGATGTTCAAATACGGAACATGGACGACAACACGTACATTTTGCGTAAATATCTGCCATTTGCCCAATCCTGTCTAGTTTTAGAACATATCTTCTATTCAGAAATAAGTCTGCGTATAACCTTCCTCGCTTCTTCTTAATTTGACGTTTCTAAAGTTGAATTAAGTGAAAGCTTAGCTTAGCTTTCTGAATTAAGATTATATTCATCTCGTATGTATGCCAGGCGATCTTTGTTTGCAAAGGAAGTGCAACGTAAGTAGTCTCATCGGTCTCCAATCCCCTATTTTAGTTGATTTCTCACATAGATTCAAGGCACGACTGCAGCAACTCACCTGAATCTAAGTTTTTAACAATTCCGAATCAAAAACCTTAAGGCCTGTCTAATGAAAGAACCGCTGACTGGCAGAATTCAAGTGTATCTACATAAAAAAAATGCATTCTAATTAAAACCTTGAACACAGAGCTCTACGAAAGTGATTTTAAAAACATAGCTGAGTTGAATATCTAATTAAATTTGCTTTTATTCGTTTTTCTTGCGTAAGGCGTGACGTTTGTAGCGTTCTCAAACCATAAAATCAATTGGAACTAAAAGTTCAAGTGGGTAATTTAAGACTTATTTGACGATAGCAACAGCCGAGGTTTGCGAAAGTTCTCGCCCATAAGGGGGATTATCCGGGTTTCCGATGACCCGAAGAAATACCCCAAATATTCTCAATAACTCAAAATAAAGCCTTAAAAGTGTCGGGAAGAGTGTCCAAAGACTATTAAGCTCTTAACGTTTGTACAATATCAATTGAGTTTTGTGTGTGAGTCAGCGGGAGATTATGTCATAGTCAAAAAAATGCGTCCAGCTGGAAACACACAAACAGCTGACTGACAGCAAATTTTTTGTAGGCGCTATAAGTTCAAACGCCGCTTGTGGTTGCCCAGCTGTTCCTTGGCGGCCAAAAAAGATATGATTTTTGATTTTTATTTTGTGAGACACAGATATTAGGGGGCTTAGGTATTTGTTTTATTTATTTTAACGTATTGTCCGGGTATAACCCAATATCTCCATTTATTACGGAATTAAAAAGGACGCAAGTACGAAAAGAAGTGCATTGTTTATGACTGAAATTAAACTTTTCAATTCACCTCATGTCCTCGACTTTTTTTTATCCAAAAGTGTTTTTGTACTTAAAATAACGGCGAGGTAATATACGTGTGTTAGTTTGATTGCATCAAATTAAGTAAAGATAGAATTTCATAGAGAGAAGAAGATCCACAGGGATGTAAGAAAGCGCATTGAAACCAAGTGAACAGATCATTTCTTTATAAGACACAGGAAGAATAGGTTTACAATCCTTACTAACTTTACGCGTTGTCTGAAGACTTTGATATGTACAAAAGATAAAGAACCAGAGATCGACAACCTCAATCGACATAGTTAGACAAACGATGACTACTGAAAATCTTAAGCCATACAAAAAATATGAAAGGTGACTTCGAGATCCATAACTAGGTGGAATGAGTAGATCTGAAATGAAAGGTGGGTCAGGAAATTTACTCCGGATTACAGTATGATTTCTTCTTTCTGCAGGAATACCAGCCACTAATTCGGAAGTTGTACATAGCTTTACAAAGCCAATAATATGTAAACTGGTAATGGTATTAAAACGCCCAGAAGGACAGTTGTCGTAAAATGCAGTTGCAAATATGGATTCTAATGTTTCAAACGAAATGTTTGAGCGTTAGATACTACATGCTTCTATTAAAATTCTTTTGAAGCAATTTAGGGACATTTCTTGATTTAAAAAAACATGTTTGGTGACCAAAGAAATTGTTTCGCAATTAGATATGCAAGTTTACAATGAATTGACAATCTCAAAGTATAATTAAATCTGTAAAATGTTTCGATATTTACTCGGTCTTGTGGACTTTGTATCTTATAGCGGCATCACATGGGAGTCACAATACGTACAGTTGTGTTCATAAAAATAGCAGTAGTTATACGACTTAGATGATTAGCAACATATTTCTAAAAAGATCCTTTTTCCAAATGCGTATCCGGTTTTATTGTATTTTCCGGTAACTAAAATACCATACCAGAAACAAAAAAATAAAGGCTATTGAAATCTCTTGATTGAAGCCTGTTCATAAAAAAAATCAGTCTTTTTTGGTTTTACCAAAAAATGTCTCAGAAATTGTTGTTTAGAGTTTAAAAAATATTGGGAACATCATAGGATGTTCAGCGAAAATGGTCAGCAATGCGGTAAACTGGAAAGCTAGGCCCGAAAAACGCGGTCCAAAAAGAGTGACGGCTAAGCGAACTGTCCGAAAAATTATCAACATGGCAAAGGAGAACTTTCAATAAGCTCCAGACAGATAAGGGATGAACTCCAATTTCCAATCAGTGCTGTGACGGTAAGAAGACGTCTTCTAGAGGCTAAACTACAAGCTAGAAGACCGCAAAAAGTACCGCTTTTGACAAAAAAAGCATGTGCAAAACAGATTGGCATTCGGAAAGGAGAGATGGAGGAACATTCTTTGGAGCGATGAAAGCGAAATAGTCTTATTTGGGTCTAAGGGTCGTCGGGAATATGTAAGAACACCAAAGAATGAAGAATATAATCCCCGTTATACAGTTAAAACTGTCTAACACGGAGGAGCAAAGCTAATGATTTGGGCCTGTTTCTCATATAATGGGGTTGGGCCTATACATCCTATCAAGAATAAAATGGGCGGTGCTGAGTACTCTAAAATTTTTGAAGAGGTTATGCTGCCATATGCCGAGGAGGAAATGCCTAGTTTGGGTATATCAACAAGATAATGACCCAAAACATACGTCAAAATGGGCAAAATCTTGGTTTGATGAAAAAAGAATAACCGTTATGGAGTGGCCAGCACAATCATCTGACCTAAACCCCATTGAGAACTTATGGGGCGATGTTAAAAAATCTGTTCATGAGGCCAAACCAAAACACGCCAATGAATTGTGGGAGGTAGTGCAAAACTCATCGGAAGCTATACCACTTGAGAGATGTCGGAGTTTGATGGACTCAATGTCACGAAGATGCAGCGCAGTGATAAAAACAAAGGCTTTGCTACAAAGTAGTAATGGTAAGCTGTAATTAATGATTTCATATTGTTTCATTGATTTCTGTTGTCTAGGCACAGCACAATTCTAAACACTGCTATTTTTATGAACAACTGCGAAATATTACTACGACAAAAAAAATAGTTAAAAGTTATGAACAACGTTTATTTTGTGATATACCTATTAAGACTGAAATACTTTACTTTTGTATATGTTTTTTGAAAAAAATAATAAAACAAATTGAATTAATAGAAAATTATTTGTCTTTTTTGAGGAGCACTGCTATTTTTATGAACACAACTGTACAGCTAGGCTAAAGTCAAATAATTGTAATAATAAAATAAAAATAAAATAAAAATTGTAAAAATAAAATAATTTTTAAGTTTCGAAATAAAAGTTCTCCTGAAATATTCAGGAAAAACAATCTGCGCATTCACTCTAAAGCGGAATTATTTTTTGCTAAATTCTGAAGTGATTGTAACTACAATAGTACTTTATTTAAGAAAAAGTTTGAATTTATGAAGTTACTATACGAAGACGAAGTCTTGAAACACAGATGTAAAGCATTTATTTTGAATTGGAAAGTAAGGAGTTGTAATTCCTTCTTACCGCTAATTACATAAAGATTATTTAAAATAAATTTAGTAAAAATGCTCCCAGTGTTTGTTGTAGAGCTTGTCAGATGCATTTGTTTGTGGCTTCCATTGAAGTACTTGGCGGTTGATCTTATCGTGCGCAGTGTCCCGGAAAATATTCTCCTTGGTAATGTAAAAAGCCCCCCCTAATGCACTTAATAGACGGTAAAATTCAAAGGTTAGAATTCTTAATACTGCTAAATGCCATAACGATCTTTCGTTTTCTATAGTTTTTGCGACAAACTCTGGTTCCAGTAAACCAGCTAAAGTTTTTTCTTAAAGACAGACATAGCAGATTATTAATAACTGTGGAGTAATTTTAAAGACATTTGATTATAGTTGTCTAGCAGCCATTCATTGGCATCCATCTAAGATGGTAGCATATTCTCCCTATCAATCTTGATTTCCTTCTATACATCAACACAGTCAGTGAATCCACCTTTGTAACGGACATCAGGGTATACAAATACGATGTGATTCTACAAACCTCAAAGGAATTTGGTAAGCCCAAGTCCCGTATAGTTTTATTTCTATTCAGTATTGCTTCAAATAAAACTACAAGGTTATTAATTCTATAATAACGATAACCAGCACGTCATTTATTACGAAACCCGTTACTAGACAAAAAACAGCAAAAACTTTTTGCATATCTTAAGACAAAGTTCTTTTATTCTATAACTTTTCCAAAAAATTGTTGCCTGTCTATTAATGAAACTTAAGTACCATATACCTCTCGAACGTGCTTTCATTAAAGAAAACAATCTTTCACTTCAAAAACGAATGTGCCGAAATTTGTCTTTTCCTTTTTGCACTATTTCACCAACTGCACATTGTTTGAAATATGTCATATTAGTGCACCGGAAGCCAGACTCCGCTGATACCTGATCCTTTCTCAAAAATATGTGGGCAACTACATACCAACATGCAAACCGGAGAATGTGTAGGGGTTGAAATGGGTTTGTGGAATTTTTACGTATGGGCGTTATGTGTTCTGTTGGTTTGTTGCACATATTCAATTAAAAAATAAACGGCGTTCTTGTTGTTTGTGTAAAAAAAATAATAGGCGATTGCACATATGATGGATGTATATTTAAATGTGTGTATACAGGCAACTTCTTGATGTACTTCAAGCACTTGTAATCTTTCGATTCTAGTTTGAAAACATTTAGTTAAAAATGATCTTTAAACCAACACAACACATTCTTAAAAAGTGTAACACAAAGTAAACATTTTTGTATTTTAGCAGCTAAATACGTTTTTGAATTAAATCATCAACTTATCTACAGCACAAAAAGAAACTTGAGTAGCCCAACAGAAACATGAGAAAAAAAGTATCTATCAAGTGGTAGGATACCTGCCATCATATCGTCTTTTCAAACGTTCTACTTGTTTATGCAAATTGCAAACACTTTTTTGAATTTCTTTTGTGGTCAAATTATCAAATTTACCATATGAAGGACGACCTTTCATCTTACCTTTCATGTCCTTCTGTCATGATTTGTAATCACAAATATCCTAATATTGAAGCGTAGCACGACCAGTTTCACCATGTTTAAAGCATAAAGACATCAGCCAACGAATTTCTTTAAGGGATTTCCTTTTTTCCTCTTTTGCCTTCGCAAAAAAAATTTTAAAATAACAAACCGAACCGAGTTTCCTATCTACATACAAAAATTAATTTAACTTTAGCCTCTCACACTTAGTTGTTGCTTTTGACTTTTGTTAAACACACAGAAATAAAATTAATAAGAAAAGAAAGAAGAAACTTTCAACAGAACGCACTATACACTCCCTTTTTTCACCGAACATATAAAAAAAAAGTGCTCTAACGACGAGACACGCAGATTTTCTTCTCACTCCCAGCAATTATATCGAATTTTTCTCTTTTTCTTCTTTATTATTTGTTGCAGTTTCCCTTGTGTTCGAAAGGAGTTTTCGTTTCAAATTTCTGCTCTGTCCACCCTCCAACTTCTTCCCTTTATATCCCGAAGAACCTGTATTACTTTGTAACTTTTTTTGAGAGTAACTGAATTAAAAATCTATTTCCTTGTCATTTTTTGCAGATATTTTCTTCTTTTGCACATCAGATTTTCGTGGTGTCCGGAGGAAAGGAAACCCAAATCAAACTCTATGTGTATCGCAAAGTATCGACAAAGTTGCAAAAAAAAACACACACACACTGAAAACACTTTTGCTTTTCAAACAAAAAGCGGTGATTGATTTTTCTTTTCTATTTCACTTGATGTCACTCGGTTAATTTTGGGAATGAGATGAATTGGAGTTTCCAATTAATTTTCTATTTCCCTTGATGTTTGAAAAAAGGTTCTTCGGGTTACACTTCACGGCTAAGTTACAGCGACGAAATACTTGCCGTACAGCAGAGCCTTTTTGCCTTCCAACTTCGAAAGTTTCTTGTGCTTCTTTTCTTCCTCTTTTTTTTTTTGGTAATTTTTCTCTACGCATCAAAATGTATTGAAGAAGGTTGCCACTTGATGTGTTTGCACGGAAAAGGCGGCGGTCACAGTCTAGATAATGGCCTTATCGTGGCAAAGGTTTGTAAATGAACTCGAAAAAGGGTAAATTTTATGAATCACATTAAATAAATTTTAAAAATATTTTGCTTCTCACCTATGAAACATGTGTAAGTAAAACGAAATACAATTTTTTTTCAGTCAATATAGAAAAATACCTTCCAATGGTAAAGAAGTGCGAAGTTTGTTACCAAACACTGATCATGAATACCACTTCAATCCAACATAACAATCTGAAAACTCAGTCATTTATAGAATAAATTCCTTCACCCATCAACTAAAGTTAAACATAAAGTTCAAGGTGTAAAAACGATGAAGATGGCTGCATTGGTACCGGGACAAGAAAACATGAATGGTGTTGTCCTTGTTCAGTGTGAATTTATGCCGCTATGGGTGTGTATGTTTGGCCTTGTTTGATGTTAGAGCATTTTGGGTAATTTTTTGTGTGAATGAAAAGAAGTCGGGAGCAATATACAGCAGAGGTGAGAGATTGCGCAAACTCATAAAATATTATTTTTCAATGAAATCTTCGTTTTTCACATTTCGCCTAGTTATTCTCTGCGAGCGAGAGTGGTTGATATTTTTGAATGGTCTATTTTAGGAGAGAAGATACTGATCTAGTACTTTTCCCTTTAAATAAGGGGAATATAATAAATAAGCTATAACTTTAAAAATATATTTGAATGCAGCTGAAATCTAAGTCAACATGTGTTAAAATCATGTTGCCAAAATCAGCAGTTAACTATGTATGTTAGTACTTTTAAATACTTTGTTTTTTAGCCATGGAAACAAAATACTCAACTTTCTAATATAAAACCAAATATCTTAATATGACTTTGAAATGAATTGAACAAATCTACTACAATCCCTTAAATTTACACCAATCAGATATACCAACATTGAAATGCAAGAAATCTACGTGAATTGACGTTTCACTGAAGTGCTAGCAAACACGAGCACCAACCTTGGCGATTGTGGAAATACCTTTTTGTACGGTGTGCGGACGATTGATGACTGCTTGAAGTTCTTCATCTTAAATTAAACTTGTGAATTGCGTGAAAAATGGCAAAAAAGAAAAGTGAGGAGTACGCCGGCGATAGCGGGGATGAAAATGATTTCTCTGATGAGCCGAATTTCGACGATCCAGAGGGTTTTGTCGATGATATTTCTGATGAAGGTAAGAGGGAGTCAACGGCGTAACCAATCCCGCTGCCAGCACAGCATGGCTGCTCTTTAATGAATGCTTAACAAAATTCCTAACCTCAAAAGAAATATATATCAAATGCAAAAATGTTATAATTCTGTGTTGTTTTTAGACCTCCTGGCTGATATGCTGGAGAATAAGCCATGTGAAACCGATGGCGTCGAAAGTGTTGTGGTTGTGGATAATATCCCAAAAGTTGAACCATCTCGCATGGAGAAGCTGAAGTCAGTCATTCAGAAGCTTTTCTCAACATTTGGAGAGATTGTAAACGTATTTCATCCTCTGGATGATGAGGGAAATACAAAGGGCTATGCATTTCTGGAGTACAAGAATGCAAGAAGCGCATCCGAAGCAGTCAAGGCTATGAATCACCATCGCTTGGATAAGAATCATACATTTGCTGTGAACTTGTTTACTGATTTCCAGAAGTAAGTCTTCATCCGTGTTCCGAAACAATAAATATTTAATATTAAACTTGCAGATACGAAAACATCCCCGAAAAATGGGAACCCCCAACCCCACAACCATTTAAAATGCAAAACGATTTGTATAACTTTATAATGGAGCCAGATGCATATGACCAGTACTGTGTAGCAGCTGAAACAGCTCCCAATTCGCTTCAAGTTCAATTCTGGCAAAATACTCTCCCCGAACCAAATGAACTGGAGACGCGTGATCGTTTTACCGACACCTTCGTGAAATGGTCACCCTTGGGAACGTACATTGTTACTTTCCACAAACCTGGTGTAGCTATTTGGGGAGGAACTTCTTTTAGCAAGATAAACAAGTTCCCCCACACCGGCACTCAATTCGTTGAGTTCTCGCCGTGCGAGAATTACCTTGTAACATACGGCCCCACTCCAACCGGTCAAAAGATCATCATCTGGGATATTCGCACCGGACAAGAAAAACGTAGTTTTGTTTCAGATGGCATGTCGAATCTGTCGATGTTCCGTTGGTCTCATGACGACAAGTATGTGGCACGTATGGGCGATAATGCTATTCATGTCTACGAAACACCCAGCTTTTATTTGCTCGACTTGAAATCAATCAAAGTGCCCGGCATTCGTGGTTTCAGCTGGTCTCCCACGGACAACGTCATCGCCTATTGGGTGGGTGAGCAAAATCAAATCCCAGCAAGAGTCATCCTCTTAGAGATTCCGAAGAAGAGAGAGATTCGCAATAAGAATCTCTTCCACGTTGCTGATTGCAAAATTCATTGGCAAAAGTCTGGAGATTACTTGTGCGTTAAAGTAGATCGTTTCTCCAAGCAAAAAAAGGACAAGAAGGATCTTGACGTAAAGTTCCTTGGAATGTTTTACAACTTTGAAATATTCCACATGCGCGAGAAGGACATCCCCGTTGACTCTGTGGAAATCAAGGATCTAATTTTGGCTTTCTCGTGGGAACCGGTTGGCAATAAATTTGCTATCATTCATGGAGAGCCGACGAACGCCAACGTTAGTTTCTACGAAGTCAAGAAGGGTCAAAAACCAAGTCTAGTGAAGAAACTCGAGAAGAAAACATGCAGTCATCTGTTCTGGTCTCCACGCGGACAGTTTATAGTTTTGGCGAACTTGACGATGGGTTCTTTCGAGTTTATCGACACCAACAATGACTTCATTATCAACCACTCGCCGGATCATTTCCGCGCATCTGAAGTGGAATGGGATCCTACTGGACGTTATGTGGTGACATCAGTATCGTTGTACAAAGTGAAAGATGACACCGGGTATAATATATACTCATTCCAAGGTCGCATCCTCAAGCGCACCATGTTGAAGAACTTTGTTCAGTTCTCTTGGCGTCCACGTCCCCCAACCCTCCTCAGCGAAGCCCAGCAAAAGGAGATCAAAAAGAGCTTGAAGAAATACTATCCGCAGTTCGAGAGTAAGGACCGTCTTCGCATGACTCGTGCCTCTAAGGAATTGCTTGAGAAGCGTGCACAATTGCGGGAACAATTCTCTGAATACCGCAACAAGAGAATCGCAGAATGGAAGGAACAGAAGAATAGGCGGTTGCAGCTCAGGAATCGTAAGTTCTTCATAATAAATCCTATTTTGTGCCGCTATTAATTGCTATTTCTCTTATTGCAGATGTTGATACTGATAGCTTGGAAACAGAAGATGTAGATGAAGAAATCGTTGAATTTTTGGTTAAAGAAGAAATAACCGTTCTCGAGTAGACGACTAAGATTTTGCCACACTCTTCCTAACTTGCCATAACGAACACATTTAGTTGCGATCTTTTCATAGGATAAAACCTGTTTTGCCGGTTGTTAAGATCGCACGTAGCAAGTTAAAACGACACAAAATAAATACAAGAAAGGAGAAATCCACTCAATTTCGATTGACATTATATTCTGCTTAAGCAATACCATCAGCTTAATATAAGTCCAAAACAAAGGCATATTTATTAAAGACCCATCACTTTCTGTACTCTCGTGTAGTTTATTACTTACAATTTTTTTTTATAAACGAGATAAGGTGAACTTTTATTTGTTGAAAATGACATCCGAATCGACAGGTAATTGTGAGGAAAATTCAGAACTGCTGGGTGAACCTTATATATTTTACTGCATTAACGTATTAATAGGCAAATATTCCAATAACAATCATAAAATATATATTCAATTAAAGGTTTTTATGTATGCCATAAAAAGACTTTCTTTTTACGTGTGTGTGTCATTAACTTCTGAATTGGCTTTTTACTACACTTGGACGAATGATAGTCTTTTATTTTAAAATATATTCTCGGTATCGGGGTGAAGCTGTGGTTATATATATATTATATATTTTTATCAAGAAATACTAATATTTTAGTGTATTCATGTAAAATTTCATATAAATGTGATTATTGATTCGCGTTTTATCTCTAGTTAAACAGAATCATAATGGTAACTGAGACGATGATGGTAAAAATTGAGCATCGCGCTGTAATTAAATGCCTCACTAAGCAAGAAAAACGTCGAAAAACTATTCATGAAGAGATGGTGGCTGTTTACCAGAGTTCCGCACTTTCATTATCAACTGTGCAAAAGTGGTCAAGTGAGTTCAAGAGAGGCAGAGAGAGCATTGAACACGACCCCCGCTCCGGCGCCCCGGTAACTGCCTGTGCGGACGAAAGAATCAAAGAAGTCGAAAAACTTGTTCCTGAGGATGCCCGAATAAAGGTGAAAATGATGGCAGAGATCACCAAATTTCAACTGATACTATTCACACCATTCTTCATGACTATCTTTACCTTTCAAAGGTCAGTGCAATGTGAGTGCCACAAATGCTCACTGCGCCTCAGAAAAAAAGTGAGAATTGCATGCTGTAGAGAGCTTTTGGAGATGTGTAGTGAGAACGTTATGGATCGAATTGTTACTGGGGACGAAACATGGGTTCACCACTATGACCCTGAAAGCAAACAAGAGTCCATGCAGTGGCATCAAAAGGAACAGACCCCCCAAAGAAGTTCAAAGTCAATCCGTCTGCCGGGAAGCTCGTGATCACAGCTTTTTGGGACTCAAAGGGAATCTTGCTCATTGAGTACAAAAGAAAAGGTGAAACCATCAACGCCACATCCTACGCTTCCACTTTACATTATTTGTGGGAGGAAATTAAAAAGAAAATGCGGGGTAAACTCGCAGCGGGTGTGTTACTTCGCAACGCTCCTGTTAACACGGCGCGAGTTTCCAAGGCTGCTGCGCGAGATTGTGGTTTCGAAGAAATCTAACATCCACTCTATAGTCCAGACCTTGCCCCTAGTGATTATTTGATTTATTTGATTCCTGTTACCGGATTTGAAAAAATGTCTTCGTGGAAAAAGATTTTCGGATGATGAAGAACTCAAGTCGGCAATAAATGGGTATTTTGCAGAAAAAGAGGAAATTTAATTTTTTTGAGGGTTAAAAAAAAGCTTATCTCAAAATGTAACAATTGCATTGATGTTAAGGGAGATTATATTGACAATTTAATCGCATTGATGCAACAATGAAGTGCTGTAGAAGATTTTTGGAAGGTTTGTTGAATATTAGGTTTACAACTTAATTTGTTATCTAATTTTGGACACAGCTTCAACTTTTTGGGAACTTTTAGGACTGTTAAGAAAAAGTGGTGTCGAAGGGTTCTGTTTCATTTGCTCATATAGTCCTAATAAACTTGTAAAGGTTAAGTTGGATTATATCTCAAAGCGTAAAAACAAAGTTCCCGGATACTGCATTGCAATGCCAACCGCATTGTGGGGTGCTTCTGCTGACATGATGATTTTAGTGTTAATGAGCTTAAAGAAAAAATATGCCACAGATCAATATTCAAATAAAGGTCTTATCTGATATTATTCAGTTAGGCCGTTTTTTTTTTTTTTTGTTGCTTTTCTAAACTAGAACGGGTGTGGTTGAAAATAAAACTGTAATTGTAATTATTACACTATTCGGAATATTGCTAAAATATTTGTGTGCTCTGTGCGTGTGTTATTTTTTTTAAACATGTACGGACAAGGTTATGGCAGCTTTCAATTGCTTCAATTGCAAAACTTCTCTCGAAAAGACTAAGGACTTTCACATCAGTTATTAATAAGGTCCAAGCTTCTGCGCCATGAAGCAGGACTAGGATTGTCAAGCTGTGAAATAAAGCAAGCTTACTCTGCATCTTGAGTGCAAATAAGCAACGATTGGCAAGAGGGATTCTGCGTTTGATTTCGGTACTGATGTTGTTGTCCCTATTTACCGTGGTGCTGGGACATTTTTTTTTCATTTGTAATTTTGTGGGCCGTTATTTAAAAAAACAATAGTTTCCAGTCTATATTTGAGTATAAAAAAAACCTTGTAATACATGGCTCTACACTAAAGAGCTGAGGTCTGATCTTTATGAGACTTAACTAACATTAGGCATCATCTACAATCGCTTTTTGTTTATGAAGTGTTGTTAACTACATTAGACATACATAGGAAAGTAAGAGCCAACTCATGTGTACTGAGTTCGACGAATTAATGTACGTTATACGTCCAGCACCGTACTTTTTTCCTCATCTCTTTCTTTTTAGGCAAGAGCTAGGTCAACATTAAAGATTCGACGGTCTGAATTGACAGAGAGATTAATGTAACTGTATAAAGGGAAAATGAGTTGCTGACAACGCCCAACGGGCAATTACTGTCTAAGAAAAAAAACTTTTCAAATTTCGTCGTTCGGTGTCGGGAAAAAACTGTAGATCCCTTCTACTCCTGAGAGAACAGTAGCGCGAACAACACAAGTAGTTGATGAGCAAGCTAGGCCTTGATCGCACTGTGGACTGAAGCGCCACTCAATTATTGTTATTATTATAAAGGGAATCAGAGAAATTTTCTCTGTCTTTATCGCGCATTTTAGCGGTGATAGAATCTACGCCTAAAAATAATAATAAATATTTTTAATAAAATAGGTTTTTCTATATTTGACATCTTTTTCTAACTTCAGACTTTAATTTCCGCAGTTTCTCCTATAATTCTGTCCTATTCAGCGCTCCCTTGAAATTACTTTCGACATATAAGGTAGATCGTTTTTCTACCACCAGTTACGAGGCGATCGCCTCTTTCTGGATTTCTTTCAACAATTTTGTTGGTATATTCGGCATTGTATATAACATTATCAATTAGGTCTTTCTATATTTTTTTTTTACTGCACATAACGGTGATGTATACGATGCACAATCTTACTAGGCCTTAAGTAAGTGGCCGTCGTGGCGTAGTGGGTAGAGAGCGACGCTCACACGCCGAAGGGTCTAGGTTCGATTCCCAACTCAAAACCAATTTTTCACGGCACCACCTCTTTCGAGCTGCTAACAACACTCAAAGAGTAATAACTGTCTAAGAAAGCTTCTCAAATTTCGCCGTTCGGAGTCGGCAAAAAACAGTAAATCCCTTCTACTCGTGAGAGAACAGTAGCGCGCACAACACGAGCAGTTGATGAGCAAGCTAGGTCCTGGTCCCCCTTTGGACTGTAGCGCCAACAATTGTTATTATTATTATTATTATTATATTTTTTTTACTGCACATAAAGGTGATGTCTACGATGCACAATCTTACTAGGCCTTAAGGAGCATTTTCTTTTAAATGTGTAAGCAGGGTTATTTCTTGTCATTCAAAAGTTTCCACAATTCCCCTTCTTCGAAAAAACACTGAGGACTCCGATCCTGTTATTTTTCTCTTGCGCGGACTTATAAACTCGGCTGACTGCACCCTTTCTGGTAGGATACAGCAATCGAAGAAGAAGAATATGCACAGCTTCACACCTGACCGATGGACTATTTTTTCCTGTCAATTTACGAAGTTAACGGTTATTTATGAATTATTGGCTAGTCGAAGAACTCGGGGAGAACTTAAACTGCTACAATTGTATGATTGCTATCCAGTCCGGGTAACGGCATTTCCTACAGGGAAGTAGAACAGAGCTTTTTAGATCATGATTTATTATTCAGGCCGAACTAAGGCAAAAAGTCTGTAAGCGAGCGCCTCGTAACTATCCATTATCAGGATTACAGTAAGGATCATCAGCCTTGGACAGAAGGGAAGAATGACCATAGCAAGTATAAATTTTATTATATTCTTAAGAGAACATACGGTTAAAGCCCCAGCTACGACACCAAGATCGTACCGAAAAATCTCAACGCACAGCAGAGGAAGGAAGAAATCTTTTTGCTAGAGTTATCAAAAACATAACCTTCGCGACAACACATTTAGAAACGTATTCAGGGACCCCGAAAAAGAAGAAGAAAGATATTGGCTTGTTTTATGAACTGTTCTTCACCAGACTTTTTTTGTGCTAGACTGGATTGGGCTATAAGTCTGAACTTCAAATTTCTGCAAAAAACAATGCAATGTTCGCGGCAGGATGCGTCTTTTTAATTTTTCCCAGGGTTAGGTGATGGAGAAGTTTGAAAGGCGTTTTCTTTATATTTTTTTTAAAGCCGCTCTCCCCTGCAAATTTTAAGGTCTGTTTCTATTTTGAGTAGTTTGGGTAAAAATTTTGTCTTGGAGAGAGTAACTCTGCCGAAACTACTGAAACGACTTTTTATAGAAATTCGCCCAATTAAATGTAAACAGTTATCAGATATATGAAATGTCTTTTTGCTTTTTTTATTTTCACTTTGACAATCATCTGCTGCCCACTGAATTTTCTTCCCCAGAAATTAATAGGGAGGGGAAATGTTTGACTATCTCATGAACTCCGTCTTCTACGAAAAAATTAGCAAATGGAAAGCCTTTCGTCAGTTTTTCGCGAATTTCTTAGACATTCGTAGGAATTCAGAGCTATTGGAACAGACCTAATGTGTGTGTATGCCTTAGCACGTATGATTGTGTGGTAAATATTATATGTGAAAATTTCAATAATAATTCACACAATATTTTGTCAAAACATATTTTTACTTGTTCTGACATTTGACTAGCACCCTGTTTTCAATGTAACGCACAACTTCCACATCGTTCCACCATCTGTCAAAAATCGACAACTAGTTCATAAGGGACATTTCAATTGGAAAAATGTATTTTGCCGAAAATAAATAAACCTTTTTTTCTAAACGCAAGTAAACATTAACAATTTCAGCAGGATGCCTGAGGACTCAAAGGAAATCAAAGCAAAGAAACTGGCAGCTGCTCGTAAAAAGGTATAATTTTGTTAAAAACAAGCTTTTTCATACTATACTGTATCTTTTAAATGATACCTGACACGTCACACAATTTTCACAAATACTATAATTCAAGCTGAGGGAATTTCAAGCCAAAGAGAAGAAAGACACGGATGGATCCCAGGCGGAGCAGCCCATTCCAAAACCAAACGAAATCACTTCCACTGCGGTTAAAGAGGAGCTCAAACCCATTCCTTCACCTCAGTTGTCGATAAATAATGCGTCAGTGTCAGAGGAGGAGCAATCAAGGGTCGAGGAGGAAGAAACTTCCAGCGCACCGTTGCTGCAAAACCACAATCACAGTAACGGCAGCATTGGGACAATTCAGATTTTGATCGCTGAGAAAGCTGCCCTGTCATCAGAATTGAACAAATTTCGCAACATCTGTCGTGAAAAAGAACTAGAAAATGAAGAGCTACAGACGCAATTTAGTATGACGTCTAAGCGGCTAGTTGAGCTGCAGAAGGAGTTCTTATTGCAGCAGAAAACGATAGAGGAGCTAAATTCAAACAGTCTGACATTGCAAGTGCAGGTAGAGCGAATTAGGTCGCAATACGATGACCAAACGGAACATTTGGAAGAAACAAAAAAGTTACTTTCCATTGAAAAGGATAGGAATCAGTCTCTGCAAAATGAGCTTAAGGCGTCCAGCAACGAGTTGGAATTATCAAAAATTCGTATAAATCAACTGTCGGATGAGGCGAGTATATCGAAAGACAATCGCGTTGAGACCCTCACGCAGACTCAGTTTATGTATGAGCAGCAAATTCGGGACTTACAGGTAAGTCAAACTTGTGGAACATAGTTTTATAATATGCTTTATTTTCTGCGGTTCTCAGGCAATGGTGCAACAGCTTACTCGGGATAAGGAGCAAGCCAATCAGCAGTATCAGACGTATGTTCAGCACTTAAACTCAGAAGTAACGACCTTGAACGATAAAAACAATGAACTCACGGAGGAATGTTCGAAATTACAGGACCGCGAAAGGCAGTTCATTGAACATATCAGTTCATTAGAAAAAGAAATCCAGAAGTCAATTTCGAAACAGACCCAGTTTAAAGAAAGTCAGGTAAGATTGTCATTGGTTTAAAATGGATCCACTTTACTGATTAACTTAATTGCAGCAAACTGAAACGAATGATAATCAAACAAAAGAAATTGAAGAACTTAAAGCGCAACTGGCTAATCATGAATCCGAACGGTATGAATTTCAGTTGAAAATAAAGTCCCAAGAGGACCGATTGGACGCCCTGAATACAAGTATTTCCGCGAAGGACAGCAGAATTGCTGAAATGGAAGAGCACATTCAAAATATTCTCTCAGAGCGTCCTGACAATGGAAAACTTCTGGCGACCATGGAGAGCGATAAAATCGCTGCATCACGAGCTTTAACACAAAACGATATCCTCAAGAAACAGCTTGATGAACTCGAGATGAAGTTTGTACAGTTGACAAATGATAAGGCAGATCTAGTGAACAAGTTGGACGCAGAGGAATATGCAAATAGAGAAATCCGCAGTAGCTTCCGCAATATGGAAGAACAGCTTGAGAATCTTGACAAAAAACTTCACTTTAAAGATGAGGAAATGATTCGGCTTACACATGAGAACAACGATTTGACGCGGCAAAATTTAATGCTTCAACAACAACTTGATAGGCTGCAACACTATGAAGCCAGTGAGCATATGAATAAGTTGGAGAACAGCCAAGAGCATCTGAAACGCGATTCCATTAGCGTTCACGACAACGGTCTTCATAATCATGACAACTGTCATGAAGAACACGATCATGAGCATGGGCACAATCATGAGCACGACCACGATCACGACCATGATCGCAGCCATGATCACAGTGATGACCACAACACTGAGCGACATTCAGAATGTTCTTCAGGTCATGCTGGGCATGATCATTCCCATTCACCAACGAGCTCGGACGAGCATGATCATCCTAAAGGTCCGCTGCATTCTTCTGCACCCGCTTCACCGGACCATAATCATCCACACCGCCATCAGCTGCATTCCCATCATCATATGCCCTCGCTTTATCGACCCGATGAGCCACCCACAATTCCCACAATGGAAGCATTGCAGAAACTTCAAAGTCGCTTCACTAAGTTAATGGCCCAAGTAGCCGATTTGACGGAAGAGAAACAACGTCTGGAACATCTGGTACTACAACTACAAGGAGAAACTGAAACGATCGGGGAATACATAGCGTTATACCAGACGCAGAGGCGTATTCTAAAGCAGCGAGAATATGAGAAGGCCGCTCAATTGCAACTGCTCCTAGCAGAGCGCAACGAAATGCGTGAAAAAATAACCACTCTAAATAAGCTGGTGTCTAATTTGGGACTCGAACTGCCTAACAATTTGCGATTAAACGAGAGTCTAACCAATGTGATGGAGAACATTTGCATTGAGCCCAATGTTTCACATTCTACGGAAAACGGTGAACCTCTAATAGCACATCAAGCCGTACTTGATGAGGCCGCCATGAATAAACGCCTTAATTCCAACGAATCGAAAGAGATCCTAGCGAAAATCCAAAATATCATAACGGAGATAAAGGAGAATACAAAAGATATTCCCCCAGTGCATACCGCGGATCACTTAACTTGTTGTTCGGGCAAATTCGAGACTGTGTGAATAACCGGTGCCTAACGATGCAGTTATCTCGTCTTGTTTTGAAGACTCTTTGTAAGCGCTTATTTTAATCAGAATAAATAAACCTTGTTTGCTGCAGATTTGTATGTCGCACCCACTGTGCATGTGTCGTTTGTATAGTATTCACTCTTGTCTAGATGTTTTAATTAAATTTATAAAAAATATATATATGACAAATATAATTGTTTAAATTTAGCTTGTACCTGTTTTAGTGATTGGACAAGGTGAGTTAATGCCCCTCGCCTCAATTGTTGCGAGGGCAACAGGAAACACATATTTTTACCTTTTTTTCATCTTGTCCGCTACGAAAATATATTTTTTATCCGAAAAATTTAGTTGGTGGTGGGTCATTTCCTATCGGCACGCACAAACAAAGCCCAGATCTTCGTAGAGTTGTCAAACCTCGGCAAATAAAATTGTAACGACCGACAGTTACGTGCAGCAAACTGATCAACCATGCACATGGGCATAATTCAGTTTGTTTAACGAGTATATCCCACCTCTGTGTACTGTGTACATACTCGTATGGTTCGCCATAACACTTACATCGGTCCAAACTGAGAAAAAGAATTGTCTTCTTCTTTTCGTAGCGCGACATTCCGGGGTGGACCTGGGCCTCAACCAACATGCCTCTCCAGCCAGCACGATATTTCGCCAGCTGTCTCCAGTTGCGCACTCCAAGTTGGTTGAGGTCCTTCTCCACTTGTGTGCCCCACTTTAGTCTAGGTCATCCTCTGTTGCGTTGTCCCAATGGCACGAATTCAAAGACTTTTCGGAGCAGTGGTGTCCATACGCTCTACATGGCCTAGCTATTAAGCGTTGTATCCGTAGACGCTTAACCAGGCGCATGTCGCTGTACAGCGACATTAAATCTCCTCCAGATGCCATCAACGCAAGCAGGACCAAAAATCGTACGCAAAACTTTTCTCTCGAAGATACTAAGGGCTTCCTCATCCGCCTTTGCTAACGTCCAAGATTCCACGCCATAATGTAGGACGGGGATGATCAAGCTGTTATATAAAGCGAGCTTAGTCCTTCGAGAGAGGGCTTTATTACTCAATTGCCTCTTGAGCCCAAAGAAACAGCGATTGGCAAGAGTGATTCTGCGTTTGATTTCGGTACTGATGTTGTTCTCCCTGTTTACCCCGGAGCCGAGGTAGACGAAGTCCTTGACTACCTCGAAGTTTCTGCTGCCTAGTGTGACGCTTCGGCCGAGACTTCGATGTTGTGTGTCCTTCCTTGATGACAGCATATACTTCGTTTTGCCCTCATTAACCGCCAGACCCATTTTAGCCGCTTTCGCTTCAATACCAGCAAACGCTTCATTGACGGCTCGCTGTGTTCGTCCAATCACGTCAATGTCGTCAGCGTAAGCTAGCAACTAAACTGACTTCTGGAAGATCGTGCCTCTGGTGTTGACTTGTGAGTTACGCACGATCTTCTCGAGGATGATGTTAAAGAAGTCACATGACAGTGCGTCGCCTTGTCTAAAACCTTTTTTGACATTGAAGGTCTCGGTGAGTTCGGTACCGACCTTGACGGAGCAGCGAGAGTTCTCCATCGTCATCCTACACAATCTGACGAGTTTGGTAGGAATGCCAAAACTAGACATGGCACTGTATAGCTCGTCTCTATGCACACTGTCATATGCAGCCTTGAAATCGACGAATAGGTGGTGAGTGTCAATTTGCATTTCTTGGGTCTCTTCCAGGATCTGCCGTAATGTGAAGATCTGGTCTATTGTGGACTTCCCTGGACTGAAACCACATTGATAGGGACCTATCAAGTCATGGACAAACGGCTTCAGACGCTCACACAATACGGCAGAGAGGATCTTGTATGCGATGTTCAGGAGACTTATCCCTCGGTAGTTGGCGCAGTCAAAGGGGTCTCCTTTTTTGTGAACCGGGCAAACGACGCTGAGACTCCACTCATCGGGCGTGCTTTCCTCCGACCATATCTTACAGATGAGCTGGTGCATGCGCCCAACCAGGTCATCTCTAGCTGCTTTAAATAGTGCTGCGGACAGTCCGTCCGCTCCAGCAGCTTTGTTCGACTTCAGCTTGGATATTGCTATCTTCACCTCGTCTAAGTCGGGGGGACGGAATGCTTGTCTATCATTGTCCAAATTGAGTGGAACATTCTGCCTAACAGCGGTATTTGGGCCGTCATCACCGTTAAGAAGTCTGCAGAAATGATCCTTCCAGATTCTCAGCACAGACTGCGACTCTACTACGAGTCGCCTTGGTCCGAACCTTGTATCCTCCGGATAGTTGTTTTACCTTTCGGTAAAACTTTCGGACTTCCTTCCTGCCATAGCACCTTTCCATTTCCTCGACCGCGCGCTTCTCATGCTCCTTCTTTTTCCTTCTGAGAAGCCGGTGCTCTTTCCTTCTTCTCTGTTCGTAGAGCTCACGAACAGCGTGCGCTTGCCTGCACTCGTCGTCAAACCATGGGTTCCTTCTGGGGGGTGACGTGAAACCCAGCACATCAGTGGCAGCTTCTTTGATGGCTTCTTGACAACATTTCCATTTTTCTTCTATGCTTAGTGCAGGAAGCGTCGAACTCTGAGCGAGTTTCCGGGAGACTCTGTCGGCAAAGTTCCAAGCAATCGGCTGCGATTGTAGCTTTTCGACGTCAAACCGTTTTGGCCTGTCTCGACTCCATTGCTCTCTCGATATCCGGTTTCTTACCTTGGCTACAACAAGGTGATAATCCGAGTCAATGTTTGCACCTCGGAAGGTTCGGACATCGAGAATACTGGAGGAGTGTCTGACGTCGATCGCAACGTGATCAATCTGGTTAACGGTTGATTGATCAGGAGATCGCCAGGTCCCTTTGTGAATGTCCAGGTGTGGGAACCGCGTGCTAGCCACAGAGAGGTTCCGCCCCGAGGCGAAGTCCAACAGCCTGAGTCCGTTTCCAGATGTGTTTTCGTGCAGGCTGTGTTTACCGATGACTCCAGCAAAGATGTCCACCTTTCCCAGCTGAGCGTTGAAATCTCCTAGAACGATTTTAGTGTCGTAGCTGGGGCATCGATCGTATGTTCTTTCTAGGAGATCATAGAAGTCATCCTTGCTGTTGGCTTCCTTCTCCTCTGTCGGGGCGTGAGAGCATCTTAGACCATTCCTACAGTAACTTCTCTTTAAGCATATTCTTAGATGTAATGCTGTGTTGTCGAATACTCCGTTCCAACAGATCCCATAGATGTTCAATTGGGTTCAGGTCAGGCGATTGTGGAGGTGTATGTAACTGTTTTAGGAATTTGTAAAGAAGCCAAAACTTAACAATTTGAGCTGTATGCTTGGGATCATTATCTTGTTGGAACATGAAATGATTACCCAAGTAGAGGTTTGCAGCACTTACAAGTATATTTTTTTTTTAAATGCTTACATACTGAAATTTATCGATCGTGCTTTCGATAAATTCCAAATTCCCGACACCATTTGCCGCCACACACCCCCACACCATCACTCCACCACCGCTATGCTTTACTGTTAGAAACAGATTTTCTTTGTTCCATTCAGTTGCTGATGTTCTCCACACAATACCGCGTCCATTTACACGGAAAATACAAAATCTCCTTTTTTCTGAAAAAGGCACATTGTTCCAAAAAGTCTGGGGCTTGTCAACATGTTCTTTGGCAAAGACTAGACGCTTCTTTTTGTTGGCTTTTGTAATCAATGGTTTTTTTTTCTGCCAAAACGTGGTACCCTTCTTTTCTTAGTACATTTCTAACGTACCATTTTCTTGTCGAATTTTACCCGTACTATTGTAGCTATTTTCGGAACACTTTTTCGTGAATTCGCTTTTACTTCGGGTAAAATGGACCGTTTTTTCTTTTCGGTAAGCAACTGGAACCTGCCTGATCTATACTTCGAGGACACATTTTCCGTTGCTGCGTAGTTTTCTAAGACTCTTTAGACAGAAGAATGCTGTTTATCAACGATCTATCCTATTGCTCTTAAACTTTTGCTCTCTGATCGTAGTTTTACTATCAGTTTTCGAATATCTTTAGAAATCTCTTTGTTCATTGTTACTTTCAAAGAAAAACAAAATCCAATATGAAAAATATCAATACTCTACGACTTACTTGAAATGACGAAGAACACAAAAATAAATAATGTTCGTAAGAAAAAGCAACAAAAAACCGCCAAAAAGTAACAGGAAATATCCTGTACGCAGACTTTTTGTGCTTGAATTTTGGTGGTGTATTCGGATTAACGGCGCCAGTAGATTTCATGCATATGGCAGATCGGAAAGAATGGTATGTAATGAACACTATACCTTAGATGTAATATTTACAGAAAAATATCTTAATTTTACTTGTGATTTGAGAGTTTTACATATTTTTCTAAAAGAGGAAGTGTTGTACGTGTAGTCTATTGTACACTGCATAAGAGTGTGTCTTTTGTAAACTTCTACAACAAGCATGGTGACCATTTGCTATACGAGTTTTGATGTCTCTTAATCTGTGTGATATTTAAAATGGGTTGCTGGTAATTTCAGGTGATGTTTTGTTTCGTTCTTATGAAATATATTCCTCAATCTGACTTTTACGGGTTTTTTGATTTTGTTGTACTTTATTTTCCAAAATATACCATAAATTGTCGAATTGATTTAAACACAGTTACATACATATAGTTACACACATATAGTTTTTACATTATATAACCATCATTTCATTAACATACAGTGCTCCACAAAAGTTTGCTTATGGCAAAGGAATATGGGAACAAACGGAGTTTAATTCTAATCCATAATTGAAAATTTGGTTTTCAAAGTTATATTTCAATATAACAAACCATTAGCTTTCAGATATTGCAAAAATTAATTCTTTATTATTATCTATTCAAAAATTATAATGAAATCAAAACCGAAAGTAACAAAACCGAAAAGTAAGTAACGTACGGCTATTAAAAATGAACAAAATGTAATATTATATAAAAAGTTATTATTATTTCGGGATTGGGCAAGCCGTGTTGCAATCTGGCAACTGCCAGATCTATCATAAAGTTTGACATTTTGGTGCAGAGACATAAGTCCCCGGGACATAAGTCCACTGAGGGGACATAAGTCCCCGAATCATAAGTCCACTGATTGACTTATGTTCCATTCATTGGGACATATGACCACTTTGATAAAGTGGAGTTAATTCCCATGCAAGATGGGAATTAAATCCCTAAAAATAATTGTGGTTTTAATTCCCAGTCCATGTGGGATATATTCCCACTTTCATTCAGAAAAAAATTAAATAAGGCATAGAAAAAAATGTGAAGTTTTATAAATAAAATAAAGTAAAAACTTTTCTATGGAATAACGTTTTTATTAGATTTAATAAGTAAAGTTATCAAATATTGTTACAAAAATAAATAATTTCAATCGAAAAATAAACCGTAATACTTCAAATTAACAAAACATAAATGTTATCTACAAACAAACTTAACTCATACTCTTAATTATTGTTCTGCAATACGGACACAATAATTCAGATTTAGAATCTCTTGACATTGTTTGATAGCAGTTCTCGCAGATCTTGATGTGGTGACAAGGTAATAAAAATAATATTAAGGTTATGCAAAAAGCAAATAATACATAGTGTGCTGTTTTGATTTGTAAAATTATTTTCAGTTTCCTCGTTTTCTGTTTCGGCTTCTTCTTGTTCGGTTACTTCAGATTCCATATTATTCTTGTCAAAAATAATTATTATTTGCAAAAGATATTCGTAAAGACTTATGCGGTTGGTCTCGACTTTTGAAATGAGTATTGATATTATACCATTTCGCCTTACAAAAAATGGTTTGGGAGATTCGAACATTAGCAGTGTTTCGCCGTCCATAGCAGACATAAAATCCCGGGTTGTATTATACTCCTCATCGATTAAGCAACTTACAAATTTAAAGAAATTCCCGTTCTTGCATAACTTTTTCCCTAAGCGACTATTATACCCTTCAAGAGCGCTTGTCGTTCGCATTTGCTTTTTATATACAGAAAATGATTGAGCAGTTTCCTTTTGAATAAGGAATAAATAAAGACATACATATTTGATAAGTATGTTTTACAAGTACTTAAATTTTTTTTTTTAAATCGGTTTAAAAAACAATTTTAATTTGAAATAAACTTGTTTCCTTGTTTTTTTTTTCTTACTTACATAAAGGATGACATGCATAGATATCTTATATCTAAGGGGGTCATGCTGCCCCCCTGCAACCCCCCTGCTTGGCCACATACATGATTTTGGGTAATTGTGGATTGCAGTATATCAGAAGTTCTTGTTAATATCAACGATTTAATTTGTAAAAACGCAATGCAGTTAATCTCGAATGTATCATCAAATATCAAAGACCTATTTGAAGCAGCATAGTCCCCCAGAAGTGTTTAATTTTTCACGCGTGGAAATATACATGGTTATAGGTTTTTGAATACATACAAGATTGATTGCATTGCGTTTTTACAAATTAAATCATTGATATAAACAAGAACTTTGGAACTTTGTAATGAAAATTTCGTAAGGGTAAAAATATAGTTCTGATTATACTGATTATACCTTCAACATCCACTGCCCTTTATAGCAATTCATAAAGGAAGACAAACTAGTCGAAATTAATGAATTTGCTTCATTTTCAATCAAGGAAAATGCAATACATAAGTATATTTTCAATACTTAATAGAGGTAATGCCAATAATTTGTTTGAAAATGTTGCTAATTCTTGTGTCGGTTCTCATTGTCTTTAAAAAATTTGGAATCCTAGATGCTTTTTTTCTTAGGGCTCTTGTATAGTGAAACCAACATCCATTTATACAAACATGTGGGAAAACTGTTAGGGCGCTTCGTAAACTTCCTTCAAAATCTGTTGTAATTGATGCAGCATTAAATTTGTATGAGTTTTGTTGCACAAATGTAAATAAGTGCTTGTACATGTTCGTTGATTTATTTGTACATAAGATATACAAAAATGGATAAACCTATAAATATAATTTATTAAAAAAATTAGAAAACAATAGAAGACGTTGAAACTTTCGTGTTCTGCATAAGCAAAATGTATAATAAGTAATTGTTTATACCCACATGGTTTGTGTACAACATTAAATGTCCCATCTACAAAATAATGTTTTTGAAATGTGTCCGGCATTTCTTCTGTTAATGATGTAATTCCTTTTGCCATAAATATGGTGTATGCAAAATCATTTTCCAAAATCGTATATTGGTAAAGATTAAATTTTTTGCTTAGTTTGGAAAGTTCATAGTTCGTCATGAATGTTTCATTTTTGTAACACATACATCTACAAATGACTAAAATTTTTTGCTGCAGCGCTTACCTTACCTAACCGTTTAATGATGCACTTCGGTATTGTTGAGCACCCGCAGTTCACTGCTCACTTTTTTTTGTCGTTATGAAGGGTTCATTGTCTATAATTTGCTTTATTGATCGTTTGTCTTGCAGAGTTAAGTTGGTCTGCCAGATCTTGTTTTCGTGTTTACCTGTCCATTGTACCTGAAGCGGTTTATTGTTCTTTGGATCGCAGACGTACTTCTTGAGATTAGCTTTCTAATTTCACAGTAGGACATTCGCTCTTCCACATACAAATTAATTATCCTTTGCTGCTCACTTATACTCAAAACTTTTTTGCCATTACAATATCTTCATATGGCTCTTAAAAATTTCGAATTTGCTTTCATCACTAAATAAAATGTTTTTCAAAACGAAATGTCATTGTTTCTCTTTGTGTTAATTTTTTTTTGGTCCCCCTTTTGACCCAATTTTCATCTTTATACAGTAAACAGATATTTGCTTACTCACTTTTGACGCTCACAGTGTATTAAACCTTTGCACGTCCTTTTTGAAACTTTTGACATCTTGAAAAGGGTATCGTCAATACTAAATGCTGACTCACGGTTCCCAACCAAGTCCATGGAAGAACATTTTGAAATGTCTTGTCACTAAGGCTGTGACAAGCGATTAATCCAGCAGCTGTGCATTTCAATCACTTGAAATGACCCTAGTGTTGTGGCTACGCTTTGCCATTGAAGTCCACTACTGCTGTTCCAGTCGGGAGGGCATTCAAACTTGTGTAATGAAACATGGACTTGATGTGAATGAGGACTTCGCTTAAGGGACTGTAGCAAAATAGGTTTTTACTAATCGCATTGTAATAGTTCAAAATCGCTGTCGCCTTCCCATTTTTTTATACACTCACGGCTTTGAGAAAAAGCGACAAAAAGAATCAAAACAATATATGAACCATGATGAATTTTAGCCAGTTGATTAGACATTAAAATCGTTTCTTAAACTTAGAAGTGTTTTTTTGCCATTGTGATGCTGTTTTCGCAGTTGTTTCGTCTTCCAAAACGTGTTGTGTGTTTAACATTTAAATATTGCGTTTCACTCTCTAATAGATTGCCAGCTCTGTTGTTGTTTTCGGTTGGGGAGCAATTTCGAAAGGGATACGAATCTTTTGTTTAATCTACAATTTGAGCGCGGTAAATTAAAGATCATTTATAATATTTTCTCCGGAAAAATTTAGCTATTGTTATTTACCAGTATTCGAGACAAGACTTGTTTCCATATTTGTGTGACTTACCCGGATTTTGTTGTTAGGTCTTGTACGATAGGGAATCAGCGACCTCATTCACGGTGAGCAAATAAAAATGGAATACATACACTTGTTGTATTATTTATTTCGTTAATACACCAGTAGCTAAAAGATTGAATGATTTCGTTATTATAAATGTTTTCCATTTTCATTCAGAATACATATAGAGATTGTTTACTTAAACAACTGATTTTTTTTTTTTTTGATCATATTATAGTTAAGCTTCGGAGATATTGCCATCTATCATGTCTCCCCATGATTAACTCGAAGTGAGTCGAATACTAAATTTTTAAGTTTTAGTAAGTAATATCGTTTCGTGATTTCTTTTAATGCAATTTTTTCCCACATGGTTTCTGCTTTTTAAATATCATTTTCCAAAATCATAGTAGTTACAAAAAAAAAAAAAAAATAAATTATTAATAAATAACCGAGCAAGTCCCTCTTCGAACGGGTTGTTAATAGGAATGTGGTTCAACCAATAAAAAAAACAAAGAAAGGTATCGTTACAATGATAAAATCAAGCCTTATCCAATATCATATCAAAAGCGGAGACGAATTCTTTTAAATTAAACAACAAAGAGATTATGTAATAAATAATTAAAGTGAAATTCAAAAAGGAAATATTCTAGCAATTGATATACGTATTACTTTTGTATGACTTCTAAGCGAAATGCGATTTTCTGCTGGTGTTTTCGAATAGCCGCGGTCAACGTAGTGCAGCAGCAACAGCATCGCAAAGACGATATACTATAGTTCGGTTCTCTACGTGAACCGCCGTGGATGCACTTCATTGAAATTTTCTTCTTCGTATTATTCGAGGCGCGAGCACCGTTTACATTTCTCAAACATCGATAATAAAAGTTTTTGTATTTTCAATTTTTGTTTTATGTGTTTTCTTGCTTTGCTGGTCATTTATTCTCCTAAAGTTTCAACGGCGCGACCTTCTTTCAATAGAATTTCACGGATGTAGATGTCGTCATCAGTCTGCACATCGATTAGATCCAGCTCTAGGATGCGAGTTTGGGGACTGATCTTGTCGCCGTCAGTTACTTTTTTAATAACCGAAACAAATTTCTGACCAACTGTCAATTCGCGGAATCGGAGACAATCTTCCATAGTCCAGTCAACGTTACATGCTGAAATGCCTGTAGAAATTATTAAAACAATTATGATTTTAAAACTTTTAGACATTATTCATTTTTATCAATCTTACCATATAATTTTGCTTGGATTGCCTGCTTCGGAAGTTGACGGAATTTGGCCGGTAGTGTTTTTAGTTGATCACTACGTAGGATGTCAACATCACCGAAGTCGCAAAAACTAACATGGATCATCTCTTGGTATATATTTACAACAACGACTCTGGAAAATATTAATTGGGGTTAATTAAAAATGGAATAGACACTGTTTGCGAAGGGGAAATTTGCACTAGTATTGGGTAGTCATGTCTTAGGTCATTTGATCTCTTGTTATTATTCATGGTTTAAAATTTATGTAACACGTGGGAAGCCCGGGGGGTCCCGGGGTGAGCCCAAGGTGAGTTGCGTGCTACTTTTCTGTCACGAGTTAAAGTTGCGAAGTTAAAGAATATTTTTTTCACGGTAGTTATCTCAATTACGCTAGTCGAACTCGACAACGGTTCATTTTTTTCATAAAATCTTGATATTTGGCTGCATAAAAAAAATGTGTCAGTTAAATGCACATAGTAATACATCTATTTCCTACAAATATTAATATAACTGGTGCGGTTAATACCTTGAACTAACTTCTTTGCCAGAAAGCGATGCGAAAATTGAAATCGACTATCATAATTAAGCTGAATTTTACTTCGGAGGAAAGAAAAGTTCGATTTGAGATTTTAAATCGAACCTTCCGCGGATATCTACTAGAATATCTAAAAAGATAAAAAAACAAAACCGCTCGTTGTGACTTCATCGACTTGTAGCTCTAAAAATCAGACATATTAATACTACTAGTCTTTATAGAGTATAATAATCTACGTAGTACTTTAACACTCCGTATGGCTATAAACAGGAGGTTTTTGCTTCCCCACTCAGGATCATCTACAGAATTCTCATCTTATAGATTAATTCAAATAAACAATATTAATCAAAAAATATGAATAATCTTCTTCGTAGCACACTGTTAATGGGTTTATTGCAAGCAAGCAGTTTCTCACCCGGAGAAACCTTTGGAGGAATATATATTCATAAGAAGAAATAAATCTAGTAAACGTAAATTGGTTCATCTGTTGTCACAGCTGGAAAGTTCTTCATAGGAATATAATTTTCGGAAAGCATATCGCATGAATTCTTTTTAATTGTTTCGCGTTCCACCTCTTTTAAATCATGTATGGTCTAACTTACTAAAATACATTTAGTAAGACGAGATATATCCCGAAAATCTAACATTGTATTAGACCTTGCAATCATGTGTGTGTTGTTGTAGTACAATGAAAAATTCAGCTTATGTTCAAAGACTACTTCAAAATCTTTAATTTTCCTTAGGCGATTAAGTCTATGGTTATCAATGAAATAATCGTATACATTTAATATACATTCACATACATTTTTAAATTCATTTGGATTTAGAGCGTTGTAATTATATGATTGCGCTAGATTTTGTGTATCCGTCTTTGGCGCATCTTAGAGTTTGGCAGTATTTAAATTATTCACGTATTTGGAACCCATTCTCGCTTTGGTGAAGATGAATAATATCATATATACATTGAAAAAGCAGTGCTGATTTGGTTTTTTTTTAAATATTTATGCATATTTATTTTACCCCTCTACTATACAAATGTGCCATTTTTTTTTTCTTCCAATAAAATAAAAACATTCAAAATTGTCATCCAATCCTAAGCAGTATTGAAAATTGTGACTTGACAAACCGACCTTACTTGAAAACAAAAGCAGTTATGTCTACCAGAATCCAAAAATAATACCTATAGACAAGTCCCAGAGAGGATACTGAACTCACAAATGTGATGCAAAAATCAGTATGCTCTCTAAATTTATCATGAACACTTAATCAAACTGTACGACGAATACCGAATAGCATAGTTTGTGTCCTGGTTGACGCGTGCATTTATTCAACGTTCTAATAAACTAATTACATTTTCAAGTTATTTGCCCTAATGTGGTTCATTCAGTGCAATACCCTTCGTATAATTTACAGTTAAAAAATTACCATTAAGTATGAAATTTTTTTATAATGCTCGTCGTGCTGTTTATTCCTCACACTATCAATTAAACAAAAGTGTGCATTTGCGCTTATAACCTACAAATAATTATTCTATTTCGATTTTAGATAGTTAAATTCCATGCTACGAATGAGAACTCGTCAAATTGCCTTTAAGGGCGAAATTTTCATAATTTGAAAAATTTATGCGATGGGTGTTACCAAAAGACACATTTACATTTTAAGTAACAAAAACGAAAACTTCCTGAAATGCAAAAATTATACACACACCGCACACATCCAATTTTCAAAATTTTTTTAACTCTTATTACCGAAATCAAAGTCGTACAGCTAGCAGAAGACAAAAAGAACACCTTCATTGAGTGTAATCAAAGTTAAAAAAAGATGAATCTTTCCTACTTTGAGAAGCACAACAGCCCGCGGTGCAACTGACTCTCATACAATATAGTTCTAGACTCTCATCTTCGCCATGAATTTAGTTAGCTCAGATAATTTTTAATTCTGACTCTGATGTGTTAACTCTGATGTGCAAACTCTTCAGGCCGGTACAGTGTTATTCTTTGGTTGAACGTTTGGACCCATACACATTTGTGATCTTCACCCACAGAAGTCATCAACATTAATATGGTTTTAAATCGGGAGTAGACCGTTTTTTTGAATAGATTCTGCTTCCTTATTCGGACCAAATAGAGACGATCACGATTTAGCATGGTCTTTCGCAAGACAAATCATTATTATACTGAGCGAAAAAAAAAACGTTTGACAAGAGTGGTTCTACGCTACGGTTGACAAGAGTGATTCTACTTTCAGTGCTGTTGTTGTCGCTATTTACTGCTCTGGGTTAGATCAAGTACTGTCCATTTGTTTAGCTACTACAAATTTTTGCATTTGGCTTCATAATATTACATATTTTCCTACTAACGCGATAGATCAATAATGTTATTAATCAATGTATGCACGACAACACAATGAAGACCATAATAAAAACAGAATCTTTTTGTTGTACATACCTATGATAGAAACCATCTTTATTTTTGCCTGCATAAGCTTGCCCTTTCTCAACCATATCAACGGGAATAAATTCATCATTGTTAGCACAATAATCCTGCAAGTCCTTCATGAGTTTACGGAGTTCGGGAAAATGTTTGTACGGCTGAACCTAAAAGGTATTCGACATTTAAACTCTATTGAAATTTTCTACATGTTCAATTATGTTACCATAAAATTGCACGGATTGGCCGACATTGTAACACGTACGTCAAAGAATTCCCCAACACTTGGCACTTCTTCATAATTTCTCAACTTGAGCATGTAGTCACTCTTTTGTGGAGAATTTGGCACTGAATTGGTTTTAATCGTCATATTTCGAAATGTTTGATTTAAATCGACCGATGAACTGTTTCGAGAAGATGTGCCAGGTGACGGTATGCCACCGCTGCTGCCACCACCAAGACTCTTACAATCATTTGGAGATGTAGACGCATTCTCATCTAAAAGATCAGAGTTTGAACTACAAAGAAAATTATGCTTTCAATTTTTATTAATGCAGTTAATTAAATTCAATGCACCTCTCCAGTTCTTGTTCTATGCGAATAACCTCGTTCACATTGCACAAAGCTTCACTGCCTTCGAATCGCTTGTAGACAACAATTAACGGTACCACGCTAGGTGTACCGATTTTTACCTAGAATATAAAACGAATCAGTCAATGAAGTCAATGAAGAGTGTCAATTAACCCAATGGGGCACTATATTTACCAATGCCCTCGAATCGGCGGGCAAAAGACCTCGCATTCTAGCGACAATCCCCGGTGTTACTGATGGAATATTATCCAATTTCGCCTTGATTCCTTGCCTAGGAAACTTGCTCAGAGCTGTGCTAAGAGACTCTAATTGGAACATATTCGAGATATGCGTTCGTTTTGTCATGCCGTGGTCGATGTAAAATATGTCGAACTCTTCCTCATCCAGTTTGTTTGTTGAGTTCGCTAACGCACCGCGATACCACTGATTAGTGGCTTTATCACAAATCAAAAACAGATTCGAACGCTGTATATCTCCACGTGTAACCTTGTGTTGTTCCTCCTTGAATTTGGATTCGATTAGTTGTTGAATCAGTTTCTGAAATCAAACATATGCACCAGGTAAGGCAGTTAATCAATGAAAGCATCAATAGTTGAGATCTAACCTGAACGTACTGCAGCTCAGAATTTCGAACTTGCAAGAACACATCTCCTTCATCGGTGATGTGAGTGATGAGTACGTTAGTGAGTCCAGTTCGTTTGATCTCTGGTGGTGGGGTGTCGTCACAGATTTGATGTAAGATCAGAGGATTCAGATTAACGTCTTCCTGAGACGACGTGTCATACAAAACCACCTGTATTCTGAAAACGTTTCCTTCTGCAATGCCAGCTTGATAAACGTCTTCCTTGGTGAGAATCTCACCCACAACACTCTTGCTGGCTAGCATTGTGTCCAAATGTCTCTTGGCATTTGGATTACCAGCAAAATCCTCCAGTCCAAACAAGCTAAACGAAACCGCCTGGGGTGCCAGCTTCAGGAACTTCTTATCGCATATATACAACTGACAGACAGGCACCCAATCTTCATCGCCAAAGTCAATGAAGAAGCACAACCCTATGCCGTTCAACTTGTCAACTTCGTCCAAACGTACACGATGCCAGCACTCCGATATGCACACCAAATAGATTTGCTTACAGGCAACTGATACTGGGCGAACCTTCTCCGTTAACATATAAACATCGATGTCGTTCATTAAGTTGTCGAACTGATCGCTGTACTGTTTGCCGAATAAACGTCCCCATATTTCAATCGTAGATACACAGTGCGTTATGTAGAGATTCCAATATTTGTGTTCCCATGGCAGACTAAGAGCGTCCATTGTAAAGCTCTCCGAATCCAAGTCTAGACCGTCACCGTTTTCAAAGTCGGTGTTGGCAAAGATGATAAGACTGTCTGATGCCGTTGTCTCGGTGATGAATTGCTTGGAACCTTCGATAAGCGACCACCAATGGTCGGGCAGTAGCTGCTCGAAAGTATTTTCAAACCATTCTGGGAGATTTTTCGCGAAGATTCCATGCGGATGAGCTTTAAGTTCCTGGTAGATCTTCGTGGTCAGCTCGTAGTCGTTGTCGGGGCAGATTGGCAAATGCCGACGACATTCTTGAACCTTAATCTCTTCGATTGCCATGGCTGCACATGAGTATTTTGCTGTCTGCTCGCTTGGATATTCATTTGGATACGTTGAGTATATGCTTCCGTTCACCAGCACTCGGCACTGGAATAGTTTCGTGAACTTGGACCGGAAAAAGCTGTACTCCGGCTGCAAGCATCTGCGAACCACACAATACTGAGACAGTGATGTGACAGGATCCAGCTTTGGATTGAATTGAAAAACTTTTGGCGGAATTATTTTCTAAATGAAGAGAACAAAAAAAATGTATTTTCAGATGGTATGACATAAGCACGGGATTGTACTTACTTGAGTCTCTTGAGTTTCATTTTTTATCACATGTTTACGATCGCCAAACGGATTTGACATATTCTGATCAGAGCCGGCAGACGATATCACTGGTGATGACTCGGGTGTTGTTCCCGTGCTACCATTACCAGCCCCCGCATTGAAATTATTGTTTGCGTTGTAATTATTATTGCTTAACTTAATTTTCAGTCTATCCTGAACAGAGTTCTTGCCTATCACAGCGGGTTGCAGCTGTTGTTGCTTGTTAGCTTTCATATTAGCATAGCCTGAATTTTGGTTTGACGCGGAATTTTGCTGATGTAATTTTTGTTGCTGTTGCGGCTGAGACTGGGGTTGCTGATGTCTCTTTTGCTGCGGCTGCGGCTGCTGCTGTTGATGTTGCTGCTGTTGATGTTGCGGCTGTTGATGCATTCGCTGGTTTTGCTGCTGGGATTGATTATGGCGCGATGACTGCTGCATATGTTGCTGCATTGCCTGTTGCTGCCTTTGTGCCAATATCAAACTGGAAGCTATTGAAATTGCGTTGCTATTCTGCAAATGGTCGCAAGGATTAGCCTGTTGACGATTCTGCTGTTGGATCCCATTTGCATTGTTATTTTGTCCAAGTATCGCCCGGGGACCGTTCCTATTTTTATTCTGTTGCTGGAACTGATTCTGCTGCTGCTGGGGAACATTATTTTGCTTTGTATTAATTTTATCCCTCAAATCCATTCCAGACTGCTGCTGTTGTTGTAGCTGTTGCGGCAATTGTTTACCATTTATCATCATCTTGCCGTCCTTCTTAGTGTTCAGTTTATCACGCAAATCTTTTTGTCCAGCACTTGAAACTTGCTGACGATTGGCTGCATTCAGTTGCTTTTGCTGAGCGTTTCTGTTATTTATTTGACTTGTGTTGTTGTTATTGTCACCATTCATGGAATTTTGAGAAACAATAAATCGGTTCAATGATGGCGGCAATTTCTGATAAACATTTGACGAATATGAACTCTTATTCCAGCTCTGATCAGCGGGGCGTTGAGGTTGTCGTACTTGTGCCTTCTTGTTTGTCTTGTTCGATTTACTGCTGCTGCTCTTTTGTCCACGCACCATCAACGCTATATGCGATGAATTCTTGCTGTACTTGGCAGCGATGCATGTCTGGAATGGAAGCACATCGAGTTTTATTTTTAGATTGTGGATAAAAATAAGAAAAAGAATATATATGTAGAGCATGTGTTGGTGTATAGGAATTTACCTCCCCTCCAAGTTTAGTTAGAACAAAATCACCACTTTCACGTAAAAGCTCCTCAACTGATTTAAATCCCAGTTTGGTATAATTGATCGGTTTACTCTCCACTTCCGGATATTCTCGTAAAATCTCTCGCAATGTACATGGTTGCTTTCGGGATGTGATTAGCGCACGAAATACCGAACTAATATACTTTATTTGTTGAGCTGTGTCGGGTGATTTCGACATTGACATTTCGTTTTAAAACCTCCTTCACTTCTTTTTCTGTCTGTTTTGCTTCCTCTTTTTTTTTCTTCTTGTAAATTTTTTCCCACTTTGAGGAAAATTGTGTTTTTCTATATCTTCCGTTTTCTAATACAGCGATTATATGAGATCAAATGGGGTCTTTCTTTGTTTTATTTTAATTTTAATTCTTTTTACATCAGTTGCGGCTTAAGAGATATTTAATCTGAAAAAAAAAATAATAGTTTATTAGAATATTCTTTCGTCCTCGTTAATTTTTATTATTCATATTGAAAATTAAGCGGGAACGTCATTGGACGAATTTAGAAATATTTGAAAAATATGGTCTTCTATGTGTTTTAAAGTGAAATGTCTCCGGGATAAATACCCTTGCTACAAATTCTTCAATTGCATTAATAACTTTTATTTTACATTAATCCTACAACTTTGAAGAATTATAATAGTATTTCTGCGGTCTGAGTTGAATTTAAAATTTTTATATCATTTCGGCAAACAGGAAATTATGGAATTTTTAAATTGAACCATTGTTTGGTAAAAGTTATTTCTTTAAGCGGAATGTATAGTCGTATTTTAGGTAGTAAGCCGAGTGTAGGCTAATCTTATACACTTACTCGCACAGAATTTATTCCTAAAACACCCGGTTCGAAAAAACAAACCACCGAAGCCGCATATATTTTTAATTTCTGATAAAATGCACATAATATATACATGATATATTTTCAAAAAAATGTTTCACACACTTTTTTTTTAAACAGCCCAGTTTATAACTGAAAGAAATTTATTTGAAGAACATCCCTTTAAACCCTATTAGAATTCACGGTTTTCTAATAACAGATGTCTTTGTCCCAATGTTTCGAATAAAAAAGGTTGATAAGCGTCTGCAGTTCACTGTTGAAAGCGGCCTACTGTTTGACTGTGTCTATGATAAAAGGACTCTCTCACTGTGAGATGTATCTTTTTTTTTAACAGGGTTTACATGAAATACTTTGTTGTGGAAAATGTTAGTCATATATGTATGTCTTGAAAAAAAATTCAAATAAAAAAATATTCTGTCGGTAAGCATCTCGGATTCTAACGAAATAGAAGCTGTGCGCATTTGCATACATACTTTCAGAGTATTCGGTAACCCAAGACTGTTCCGTGTTTAAAACTGTAAATCAACCTCATGAGTTCTTAGTAAAATAAACCAAGTCCCACGCCGGATACAGTAATTAATATTTGCTGATAAGACACAAGTGCTGACTTTCAAAACTAGCCCGCTAAAGAATAACTCCGAGCCGAGGCAAATGATCTCTTCGTGGCAACACATTTATCCTAAGCTAAATTCCAGACAAACGATGCAAGTGTAAAAAGATTCCATGGTCCATTTGGCTTTATTTAATTTTGTTTTGATTGTAGTATTTTTTTTTAATTAGATCATCCACTTGTGAGTTTATATAAAGATGTTGAGTCCAGATGTTTACCAAAAGATTCGCATGGAGATGTGGCGTGGTGCTTTTGGTATTTTTTCTTTGTAATCGTAGCACATTGTACGAAATAAAATTGCTGATTAATTCAGAGTAGAAAAAAAAAATTATAAAATCAGCATTGCAGGCATAAGAAAGAGTTAATAGTCGTGCCTTATAAAGTTAACTACTCATTTTTGACCCCTTAGCTCCTGAATTTGACATCTTAATTGGGGTACCGCGAATTGTATAACACTAACGGAATGATCATCACAATACTTAAATTCAGTAATGGCAAATCAAGTTTTTTAAAAAATTTGCAGTCTTTAAAATAAATTGAAAACAGAATGAAAACAAGGTTCTGTCAATCTACACACATTTACCTTTCTACCTGTGTTGCGATCGACACAATTTAATTGGGTCAAGGCCGATTGTGTGTTAAATTCCGTATTTTATGATTAATCAAATCAAACGCACAGTCAATACACTAGAAAAACAGCTGATGGACTCAATAGCAGACACAATCAATAAATTACTCATGACTTAAAACATACCGATATGATTGATAAGCATTCTAACGGATTGTGACGACAGCAAGTGTGCAGCTTAAAACTTAAAACTGAAATATCTGTTTTTTCTTATGCTCATGTGTTGGAAAGCGCAAACATTATCTGCGTGGCTACGTAATCACCCAGACGTTGTGTGTTATCACTCCTCTCTAAAATGAGGTCAGAAAAATGTATATTTCAAATATTTTTGCAAAATTAAAAGGTGCTAATATTCAGTTCTGCAGACACAAGAAAAAAAACTTGATCAAGTTTGCAAATATTCGTAAGTCATTCAGACGTCGTGAACTATTTGTCCGACCTCAATAAATAAAGCAAACAGAAACAGAGACTACATCTCAGGTGAACAACACCAACAGTCAATTTCTTTCTTTATCAGTTGCAAAGAAAAACGACAGACTTGGAAAATTTCCATACATTTTGCACAGTTGACTACTTTTCCCTTCTCCTTGATGATGAACGATAGGAGTAAATCCACAAACAAAATAAAAAACAACAATTCACACTGCAGTGCACTTTTACCCGGTCTTTACAGTCTTCTTTCACAGTAGATATAGTCTCAGTGTGTGTTCTCTCGTTGATAATCAATTTAAAAGAACCAAAAGCGTAGACAAGTAGCGACTATCAAAACCGACTCGCGGTTGATTGACGATCGAGCATTCAAACACAAGTCGATGACTATTGAAACGTGGAATTTCTGGGTCATATACAAAGCGAGTGAGCGAGCTCATTGAAATTATAAAGCAATTAATGCATTGTCGTTGTTGTATCCCCACCATCTTGACGGAATCTTTCTTTTAAATGTGGATGTGAAGAGTATAAACAAAATTTGTTCGTTGCCACCGTTGGCACTGATGTCGTTTTCGTCGTCGGCCCATGACATTATTCTCTTTCTCCGTCTGCTTTTGCAATTGTACCTAGTATGTATGAGTTTTATCTCTTTTTCTTTCTTTTTTCATTACTGAGGCAATTTACTTTGGACTTAGCTCATCGTTGTCCTCTTCCAAATAGTAGCCGCATGTGCATAATTCTCTCCTTTGTTTCCTTTTTTGCACGGGTGTGTAGTCTTCTACTTCTCTCTAAACTCTATAAAAAGAAATCGAAATCATTTGCATGAGTTACCATAATTTCCAAATTCATTTATAGCTCTCAACACAGCGATACACCGAATTGTACTGTAACTTGGTTTCGTCATGGTAAGGTGCAATGTACTCTTTTGCTTTATCCAGGCCAACCGAAGAGACTACGATAGAAAGCTGCGACGAACCGGACATTAACCCCACCCCTCATTCGATAAAGTTTTCATACAGCCCAGTCGACTGATGACCACAATTTCAAGAAAATAAAACCACCACCTAATCAGACATTGGAAGGAAAAAATAAAACTTTCTAATTTAATTCCCCCTTCGCCGGATCACAGCTACTGCTGACCCATTTTATTAACTCCACCATGAAAGGCGCATTCACTTTTTTCATCTAGTTTGCAAATATGCGCTTTTAAAGCACAACTCGCTGTATGAACCCAGTTTCGCTCTTTCTCGATTTTCCCACCAACATCTAATAACGCACGAGACACGTGTTGTCTATAATTAGATGGCAAAACATATGAACATGCATGCCCATCACGATTGCGCAATGTATCGAAAGGCCTACGACAATAGTTAGCGCAAAAAAAATGTAAACATAACGATGAAAATGACCGATTACAGACATTCGAAATGATTTCTAATGTACGGCGGTGTTGGTGCGGCAAATGCAGTCAGGTGTCGAGAGGGTGTGACACCTGAATTATTCATCAACTCAAAAATAGCGTCCGACGATTGTGGTGTTGACTGGGCGCTGAAGGGGTGTGAGTTTATGGAAGTTAAAATATGTGTGCTAACTTTTTTCACACCCAGAAATGTGGGCAAAGGGTGCGATATTTTGTGTTGTATGATGGTTTGTTGTATGTATGACTGAAGTGATCCTTTTTTCAGAAAGTAAGTTAGATAAAAAAAAAACTGCAAGACCAAGTTCACGTGCACCATCATGATTACTTCTCGACTGTTGCGCCTGGGTAAATTTGAGAGAAAGTTAGGTCAGGAAACCCAGACAGTGTAGAAAAACAAAACAAAATAATAATTGATTCTGCTTGGAAGTGACGTAGGTTAATATCAATAGTTTTTAAAATGTGCTCTTGACCGGATAGATCTGAAAGTGAATTTCTCGATGAAGAGCTGCATGTAATTCACGTGCTTCCTGGTGCGTGTACAAGTTGGCAAGAGAAAATTTATAACTGTGCATAGATGTAGTGTCTTGATTTATGTCTGACATTTTTGAACTAAACTAGAAATTCTTTACCATGATTTTTGGCACTACACACGTTGAAATAATCTTTCATTTCTTGGGTTTGCCTTTTCATATTCGTTTAGTTCATCATTTTTTTTTATAGAGGTGATAAAAGATGCAACCATCTGTTCTGTGTTCACATTTATAGCATAACAAGTGCACACTTAGAGGTGGAAAAAATGTTTAATTGGGTCAATGCTGTAGTAATCAAAGTGGGCAGTGGACAGATATGATTCAATTTGTATATAGATGACATGCATCTTATTTTAACCTTTTTCGATTGAGGTTTTGGTAGATGTTTAGTAGTAAAACCTTAAAGACGTCTTTGGAATCCAATTTTTTTTTCTTATTTTATATGTACTATTTCTGCTCACGAGGATGCATTTCAATCAGATCCATTAAAATTTTCAAAAGAAAACATTTTAAATATTATTTTTTTCTTAGGTATAGCTTCTGCAAAAGCTCTATGTTTATATTAATCAAAAGACAAGCGAAATATATTGCATTTGTAAGCCATCTTTTTTATATATATTTTACCGAACTATAGTTAAAGACCTTGTCAACAGCAGACTAACTGCTAAACGTGTAAAAAATGAAGTTAGTTTAAAAACATAAGACCCTATGTGAAGGTGTCTTACAAGTCTTACAACTCTACAGAATTATTTTAAAGTTTTTCTTAGAAAAAATAAAAAGTTTAATATGGTTAAGAACGGAAAACCGTCAGTAACCCTCCAAATAAAAAACCTTTCTCTCAAAATAGCCTTATGCAAACTGGCTCAATGGAACAGCCGCCTGCAATTTAACCATATTTGTAAGCGATTGCAATCCAAGAACTGTAACTTCTTTTGTGGAATACTACAATTAAATAAACAACCCTAGATGTAGAAAATGTATAAACAGGGTAATTGGCAAATAAACTCAAAACATATATACCAAAATATGAGCTGCTTTAATTCACCAGTGAACCAATTATTTGATAGCAGATGCCACGTCTCACTTAGATTTCTTGAATACATTTTGTAGGACGGATATTACAGTAACTTTCATAAATCTTATCAGCAGCAAATGTTATTTCCGATTAAAAACAATTAAAAACTGAATTCTTTTTTGTTTGGAAAAAAAGCGAATCCATCTATTAGACATGCATACAAAGCATTCGAACCTGTTTGTTCCGTGCTCTTTTAATGTTAAATCATAGCGGACATATGAGAAGTCAAGTCAGCTTGAACATCCGTGGCATAAAACAAAAATACCTCACGGTTTTAAATCGCACATTCACTTTACCTTTGATCTTAAGCACAGTGTAGAGAATGAACTGAAGATACGAATATTAACCAAATACCAGGTATACCGGTATGAAATGAGCGCCAAGATACAAAATCTCGATAGGGAACATTTGTTGTGAACGAGCCTTTATTTTTTTTTTATTTGTTTGCTATGACATCTGTGAAAAATATTTAGTATACATCAAGTCGTGTTAAAAATGTCGAATTTTGTGCGAGAAAGTGATGATTTGCGGAAAGCATTACATTTTTGTTTTCATTTGAAGAAAAGTGCTGCAGAGTCGCATTGAATGCTTGTCGAGGCATATGGTGATCATGATCTTCCAGAAGCAACATGCAAAATATGGTTTCAACGGTTCAGAAATAATGATTTTTATGTGAGAAATGAAGAACGTGGAAGACCACCAAAAAAGTTTGAAGACACCGAATTGCAAACGGAGATGACACATTGAGTTAAAAGCAAATGGCAGCAATGTTAAATGCTGCACAACAAACAATTTCTGACCGTTTAAAACTATGGGAAAGATCCAAAAGTGTGGAAAATGGGTGCCACATGAATTGAATGAAAGACAGATGGAAAACCGAAAAAACACTTGTGAAATTTTGCTTCAAAGACACGAAAGAAAATCGGTTTTGAATCGGATTGTTGCTGGCGATAAAAAAAAATGGATTTATTTTAAGAATCCTAAACGGAAAAAATCATGGATTAATCTAGGACAACCATCAACATCGACTGCAAAACCAGATCGATTAGTCAAGTAGACAATGCTGTGTGTTTGGTGGGACCAGAAAGGTGTGCATAAAACCTGGTGCAACCCTTAATACTGATCGCTACCGAGAACAAAATGATCAATTTGAACCATGCATTGATCGAAAAACGTCCAGAATGGGCCAGAAGACACGGCAAGGTAATTAATTTTGCTCCATGACAATGCACCTGCACACAAGGCAAGACCGGTTCAGGATACAATCAAAACACTTGGCTGGGAGCAGTTAAACCACCCGCCGTTATCACCAGACTTGGCTCCTTCCAACTACCTTTTGTTTTCATCGATGGAGCACGCATTGGGTGAGCAGCGCTTAGATTCCTACGAGGAGGTCGAAAATTGAGTGTCTGATTGGTTTGCTTTAAAAGACGAACAATTGTTTATACAAATTTATTTTAAAAGCCGCTCATTTCATACCGGTACAACTGGTACATAAAAGAAATATTTGCATGCTCACTGTGGGTCTTATGACCACAACATCAACACACATGGTTCCTTCCAAATTGCAAACTGAACTGCTCACAGACTACTGTCTACTTTGAGCAACATCTGAATACTGATTTATTATTTTTTTGTTTTACAGGACAATATATACTAAATTATGAATAAAACTTAAAAAAACGAATAATAGAAGTACCTTTTCTACTACTTTCCTTATGCATGGGACAAGATTATGTTTTACGCAAGTAAGATCATGCGAAAGAGCTATGAAGCTTGTTAAACGTAGTTTGGAGGCATTGATTTATCGGCGAGTACATTGTTCCAACAAATTGGCTTACACGCGCAAATTGGCCCTATTGAAACATTTATATTATGAAAATACAAAACATCAAATATTTTTAATGTTTTAATTTTTCGGAAAAAAAATAAATTGTATCGGACCGAAGAGTTGAACACCGAGGCTTGCATGGTTTAAACTATTCAGTGAAAACCAGCGAGAATGTTGAAATGTCGTTTAAATATGGATTACAGACTTGTCTCCACCGTGGCATAGTGGGTAGAGTGCGACACACACACATCAAAGGTCCGAGTTCATTTCCCAGCTGAACACCTAAAATTTTTCATGGCACCTAAGAAAAAGCTTCTCAAATTTCGCCGTTGGGTTTCGTCAAAAAAACTGTGGGTCCCTTCTACTCGACAGAACAGTAGCGCGCACGACACTGATAGTTAGTGAGCAAGCTAGGCCCTGGTCCCCCTATGGAATGTCGCGCCATCCAATTATTATAATTCTTATTATTAACAAGCTTATACCCATTAACCTATGTTGCTGCATACCGACACTGTTTTTGAACTTCATGTGCGCTTGCAACTCTTTTAAATCAATTTTAGACCACCTTTGAAACCAAAAAAAAACATTCTAGCTTAAATGTAAACTTAAAACTTAAATAGTATATATGGTATAGGACATTGCTATCGACTTCATAAGTGAGAATAAAAAAATTTAACTAAAGTTGGATGCAAAACAAATAAAAATTGTCAAATACACATGCTGTATCCAAAATTCGAGCAAGAATTAAGTTGCATTTTGTCATAACGCACTAATTTTTCTTTTAACTGATTTCTTTAACTGATTGATCGTTAGAATTGTGATTTATTGCTAGGACCCAAGTACATGTAAGGATATCCCAATTGGAATTCATATCATTAGGTAATTAGACATTAAAACCAGTACGTTCCACAGAAAAGCCCTTTTTGTTCCAATTAGAATCAGCTCATATAAAAGTACATAATTCCTAAAAGTCCATGAGATATTCAAACGCACTTAGTGTTGACCGTGAAAAAAAAAAATAGAAAATAGACGCCAGTACTGTTAAAAAATCACATTCCCGTTCGTAGGGTTTTGCTCAATCACCTTATCTTTTGTTGTGGTTATTAGACTATAGGGTAACACACATTTCTGACTAACTCTGGTGGCGATTCCGCTTCATATTTTGGAAAGTTGAGTTCTGACATTCTTCTGCGACACAAGTTCAAGATGTATCATTTTTTGCAAACACAAACGCGCAAATGAACGGTGGTTTGTTTTTATCTTTGGAATATTTGTTTCAATGTATGGAGCATGGTACGATATTTACATAACAAAAAACCCCGCTGACTGTGTGAGTGCAATTAAATTAGGTGGACTAAGAAGAGCTTTGTTCTCCGTACTTTCAAATAAACAAAAAAAAAATAAATTTAGAAAAAACTGTGAGGAGTCCAAGCCTAATAGCAATTTAAATTAAAACAAGTTATCTAGAGGTATGTACACATATCTTCACTGGCATTGAAAGTCATATCCCCACTTCTTTCAGTGGAGCGCCCTATAAACAAACGATACAAGTGTTTGTACATAGACTGAACTCATTGATGTACATATGTATAGATGAAGAAAGAATGTGCGACCGAAATTCCAACGCAATCGTTTCACAGTTCAACTTATGACAACCAACGAAGCTTCAAGAAACTTTCGGGCAATAGTAGCACGACGATAAAATTAAATTAATGTTGCAATTGCATTGGAAAAGGAAACAAATTTATACGCAGAGCACATACTCACCTTGATATCGTGTATATCAAATGATCATTATCAAATATCGTTTTTTTTTACTGAACGTTTACACGTCCACCTTGATACATCGAATACGTAGAAAGATGCAAAAACAAATGGGGTCTTCCCTTAATATCAGTCTTTTCACTTAGCTGCACAATTTTCCTGACTTCAGGGCAATTTGGTTTTAATTTTGTTTATATGACACTTTCTATGTGTGATTAATTCAAAGGGGGGAGAGATTAAAAATCACGGTTAAATTTCGCGTTGCACAGAAGTACGTCAAAGAGGAGTACACACAAAGGAGGAACAGAGATTCCGCATACAGGTCGGAGCAGTTGGACACGGCGAATTGCAGTGTGTTGCGTTTCGGTGTGTTGTGTAGTCGGAATCGCGACGGCACCGCTGAAACAAGATGGATATTCACCACCAGCGCTCAAAGTTCTTGCTGTGCTCTTTTAACCCGTCATCGGCTGTCGCACATGAGCAGGTTGCCATCGCTGGAGAGTGAACAGGCGCACAGAGTATCATAAGACATCGCCACATATTGCATTTTTTTTCAGAGTGACAGGGATAAACTGATGTTATGGGAAATGATTTCTTTTTTGAACTCTTTCTTGATTTTGTTTTTTAAGATGGCGACTGCCACCGTATATGCAAGAAAAAAATATTCATTGTTGATGTATAGAATCGCGCTTAAAAGTAGACTTTGATTAGATTTTCTTTCATTTTAAGGGGATATGCCAAACTGTTTGGTTTTTAATGTAAACTTTGATTATAACTTGATTGGGAAACACACAAAAAAAACTGGCGTTTAATATTTCGGATACCCGAAGTGAAATGTTCGACGAGGGAAAGAAAACTGACACTTGGCATCAGGAAACAGAAGGACCTGTCACTTATCGTAAGGACGATTTAAGCTTTTCTGTGAAGCTTTTACAGGGTGCACGCGTTAACATATTTCTTATTCGATCGGACATTTTGTGTTACTAATTCTGCAAAGCTTAAGATTGCATGATGATAATCGGGCATATAAATCATTATGGAGTAAATTCTAAATGTAACGTTTCACAAAACATTCAAATAGGAACTCAGATACAATAATACTTATATGCATTAAGCTTTGCGTTAAAAATTCAGTAATGATTTGGTGACATCGTGATTAGCAGAGACCACACTTCGCAAATATATGAAGCTGCAATCCGACAACGTTCAATTGGGAACGAATGTTAGAAATAGTAAACGCCCTAGTTTACTTTAGTTTATTAGTGGTGACAATATGCACACTCTTATCACACTCGATAACACACGCGTGCACCAATTCTCTCGATTGCATCTGCGCGGTTTATGTAACTTGAGGATTCTCACATTTGGGCTAGACGCATCGGTTGCATTTTCGGCGATGCATGCTCAGATGTGAGATAACCAGCGTGGGAATGAGAAAACCTTGATCGACCAAGGCGAGTTTAGGAGTTAGAGGTATATAACTGTTCAGAGCAGTTGAGATCTAGAAACATAACCGAATGCTAATATTAGTGAATTAATAAGGTGGTAGAAAAAGTTGTTTTATTCAGGACCCCTGGGCATAAGCTTAGCTTGTGCGGTTCGATATATATTATTTTTAATTAACCGCGAAAAGAAACTTTAATTCACATTTATAAACTCCACTTATGAAACCAAACATTTCTGAAAACTTAGCATTGTGTAAGACGTTCCACTTACTACCGTAGTTTATAGACTCTATAACAGCTCGTAGATTTTCCCGACTCCCTCTCCCGGTAATTGTGGTATTGCGCCACGGGTGTACCCTACCCTATAAGCCGAGCTTCGTGCAAAAACAACTTTTTTTTTCAAAGGGTAATAGATTAACATGTAAAAAAAACATTGACAGCAAATATGAAGTCATTTTTATATAATTTCTTTAAATTTTTAAATGTAAATGTTCCAGAATAGCTTAAGGGGATGATCATCGTCGCTTATTACTTGCATTTGTACCTCTTACAAGCACAGGAAAGAATTCATATACAGATACAAAAAGCTTTACGAAATCTTTTTATAGCTCTTCCAAGTTAAAGAAGAACTTTTTTAATGTTGCTTAATAGAACAAACGTCCCACATTATTAATACTTTCTTGTTTAAACCAATTGTTTATTGTAAATAAATGTAAACGTGTCCAACAATAATAAATAAAGTAAAAATTTTATGAATCTACAAGGTACTTAATATCAATTCTTTACTCTTGGAACATAAACTGGTCTAAAATTTTCCATTCCCGGTGGTATATATCGCCTTCGTTTCACTTCATTTTGGGCGTTCACCTTGTTATTTTCTTTTTCAGTAGGGTTCGTTTTCATTTTACTTGGATTTGTAGAGTTTGTCTCTGGTACCTTGTCGGAGCTCTCAAGGATTTCCTTGCATATTCTTATCTGTTCTTCCCAGACTTTGATCTTCTGCTTTCCATCTTCCAAAATGTCATCCACTGACTTAACTGCACTTCCTTCCTCTGTATCATCTGCCTGCTTACTGGGTATGTTCATATCATTCAACACATATTTGCTGGTTAGGGATGCCGATTTGTCACTTGTTTTCACTTGTGGTTCCTCTAACAATTCATCTGTACACATAGGGTTTGTACTATTGCTTTGACAATTGATTCTTGTTGAAAGATTTTCTTGTGTCTTTGAATTATTTGAAGAATCTGAACCAAGAAGTAGATCCTCTAAGTCACCAACATCTTGCAAGATATCTGCAGAGTTTTCCCGGATGGAAGTTATCAGAAATTCTATGTTATCTGATACACGTGGCTGCTGATCAGGATAAAACTTATTCAAGTCTTTAGCGATTGCGTTATCCTCGCTAAGTCCTATCTTGTTATAATTGCTTTCGCCTGGTATCAAGAGTTCAGTTAATTCGTCATCATTCCACAGATTATAGGGGACACTCAGGCTCAATATTGTCAGAAAAATTAAAGAAATACAAATAAACGCATGTGATTTAAACATTTGAAAAAATTATTTGATATTCGTTATGAACGACAGAAAAATATACATAAAAAGATGATTTTATGTTTTACTCGTTGCGCAGTTTTCGACAATGTGTTCAGTTCTCACAAGTTTATGGCTAAAAGGATTGGTTCTCTGGACATATAGTGCAGGTTCTTGAAGTGGTGGTTGTCTTGGGAGTGAGTTCAGGAGTTAACCTGAAAGCACCTTAAAAAAATGTCTCTTCATTTGGAAAGTGTGGAATAATATGATAAAGCAATAAGACGCAGGACGCAGGTTATTGCTCAAGAAGCTGGCCCTGATTCCTTGAATACTGTAGCTCCATCCAACTCATATATTCATATATTCATTTAATTTGCTCAAACAGTTCCTAGACATGGGAAAGTTTGTCTTACTTCTAAAAAGTTATATTAATCCGGTTTGAATTTAGTTAAAATCCTAACAAAACCAAATTTTGTGAATTGTTTTCAGTGAAGAACCAAAAAAACGAAAGAATTATGTCCGTCGAAAAAGTTGATGTAGAACCCGTTCCTGAGTAGAGCAATCAAAAACAGTGTAGGGAAAAATTTGATCACATTTTTCGTCCATGCCAGATAGCTTTTCGCTGATTAAATTGGATTTGTTGTATAGTTGAAGGTTGTATACAGAATATTAGTTTAATAATAAACAATAGTTATATGGCCTCGGTGAGTTCGGTACCGACCTTGACGGAGCAGCGAGAGTTCTCCATCGTCATCCTACACAATCTTACGAGTTTGGTAGGAATGCCAAAACTAGACATGGCACTGTATAGCTCGTCTCTATGCACACTGTCATATGCAGCCTTGAAATCGACGAATAGGTGGTGAGTATCTCCACCTCGTCTTAGTCGGGGGGACGGAATGCTTGTCTATCATCGTCCAAATTGAATGGAACATTCTGCCTAACAGCGGGATTTGGGTCGTCATCGCCGTTTAGGAGTCTGCAGAAATGATCCTTCCAGATTCTCAGCACAGACTGCGACTCTACTACTAGTTGTCCATTTTGGTCCCGGCAGGCCTTGGTCCGAACCTTGTATCCTCCGGATAGCTATTTTACCTTTCGGTAAAACTTTCGGACTTCATTCCTGCCAAAGCACTTTTCCATTTCCTCGACCGCGAGCTTCTCATGCTCCTTCTTCTTCCTTCTGAGAAGCCGGTGCTCTTCCCTTCTTCTCTGTTCGTAGAGTTCACGAACAGCCCGCGTTGTTCGATGCAGCGTCGCCTTATAGGCGTCTTGTTTAGCTGCGTGTGCTTGCCTGCACTCGTCGTCAAACCATGGGTTCCTTCTGGGTGGTGACGTGAAACCCAGCAGATCAGTGGCAGCATCTTTGATGGCTTCTTGACAACGTTTCCATTCTTCTTCTATGTTTAGTGCAGGAAGCGTCGAACTCTGAGCGAGTTTCCGGGAGACTCGGTCGGCAAAGTTCCCAGCAATCAGCTGCGGTTGTAGCTTTTCGACGTCAAACCGTTTTGGTCTTTCTCGACTCCGTTGCTCTCTCGATATCCGGGTTCTTACCTTGGTTACAACAAGGTGATGATCCGAGTCAATGTTTGCACCTCGGAAGGTTCGGACATCGAGAATACTGGAGGAGTGTTGCGATCGCAAGGTGATCAACCTGGTTGACGGTTGATTGATCAGGAGATCGCCAGGTTCCTTTGTGAATGTCCAGGTGTGGGAACCGCGTGCTAGCCACAGAGAGGTTTCGCCCCGAGGCGAAGTCCAAAAGCCTGAGTCCGTTTCCGGATGTGTTGTCGTGCAGGCTGTGTTTACCGATGACTCTAGCAAAGATGTCCTCCTTTCCCAGCTGAGCGTTGAAATCTCATAGAACGATCTTGGTGTCATAGCTGGGGCATCGATCGTATGTTCTTTCTAGGAGATCATAGAAGTCATCCTTGATGTTGTCATCCTTCTCCTCTGTCGGGGCGTGAACGCATATTAGGCTGAAGTTCCCGAATTTAGCCTTGATGCGGATTGTCATGAGGCGTTCGCTGACTGGGTCGTAGCTCAAGACTTTTTGCCTAAGTGTGCCTCGAACAACAAATCCACATCCGAATAAGCGCTGCCTTCTCTCTTTATAGCAATTGCTGTAATAGATATCGCAGTTCTTCATCGCTTTTATGCCAGGCCCATCCCATCGCACTTCCTGGATGGCGGTTATGTCAGCTTTGTAGCTGTCAAGGGCCTCCGCAAGTTGTTCGGCTGCACGTGGCCTGTTAAGGGACCTCACATTCCACGTGCAAAACCGAAAAGCATTGTCCTTAAAACGTTTGCTGGGGTCGTCAACAGTTGATCCTTCATTATCCGAACTTTTTTGCGTTGATGGCATCTGGAGGAGAAGATTTAATGACGAACTCTAAGGGCTTTACAGCGACATGCGCCTGGTTAAGCGTCTACGGATACAACGCTTAAGATGGCTAGGCCATGTAGAGCGTATGGACACCACTGCTCCGGCCCGAAAAGTCTTTGAATCCGACCCATTGGGACAACGCAACAGAGGACGACCTAGACTGAAGTGGCGCACACAAGTGGAGAAGGACCTCAACCAACTTGGAGTGCGCAACTGGAGACAGCTGGCGAAAAATCGTGCTGGCTGGAGAGGCATGTTGGTTGAGGCCCAGGTCCACCCCGGACTGTAGCGCCACAAGAAGTTAAGGGGTCTGCAGAAATGATCCTTCCAGATTCTCAGCACATTTTGACATAAATACAATGACGAAATGTAGACTCAGTTAAAATTGCTGTAGAACTCAATTTTCTAAAGCGAATTTGTTTTAGAGATGAAGATCACTTTTGGTTGAATGCAAACGTCAATAAACCAAACTGTCTTTTACGATAATTCGCAAGAGTATGTTGAGACATCGATACAAAATCCACAAAATTTGAATGTTTAGTGTGCTTATTGTTTGGTGGAATAAGAGGTCCGAACCTCTTTAAAAGACTATGCTCCCCCGAACATTACAATCAGAAAGGATCGTTAAAGAGATACCATTACTGACTTTTTTCGTTCTTCAATTGACCAACTATAATATTCAGGAGCTGTGATCTTAAAAAAGACTGCGAAACATTTATTTGTTGAGATATACGTTTCATAGTCGTATAATTTTGAGTTACAGACGCGTGAATTGACGTCCAAGATAGTCCGATTTACGACGCATGACTTTTTTCTGTGGGGATATATTAAGTCGTTATTCTACGCCTGAAACGTTTTACTACTTGGATGGCAACATTCAACGTGATAGCGCCGACACACGGCCGCAGATGTTGGAAAATGTTAAGCCGGCCACTGCTTTCCTATGCAAGAAGTCGTATTCAATTTACAATCCCAGAAGATTACATTTTGAACAAAGTAAACTTTATGTCGATTTAAGAAATTATTTTCGTTTTATTCTATTTCAAAGTTATATACCTTTACCAAAGCAACCCATATACTTGATTGTTGTAGTTCTCGTTAGTTTCTAGTGTAGGATTTCTTTATAATTGGCGCGCACTAAACGGATTGTTTGGTACCCTTAAGTAGTCGTGATTAAGTCACAACACGGGCCGAAGGTATACAGAATGAGACAAAGAAGGTACCGATGTAAATAAGTTTTAAATGCCTGTGAACAATCCACAATGAGGGGAAAAGTTAAAATAGAAAAAACATTCCATATTCGTGTGGTGCGGCTGAAGAACGAGTCCATCTGAAGGTGGGGTTAAGGGTTAACGGATATGCATTCATAGCAAGGCGAGTTTTTGGCGGATATGCGCCTTATATATTATTGCCAGATTAAAAGGCTTGGAATACATCGCTTTAAGAAACCTAGCCATTTTGCTGCATTTTTGTCGATCTCAAATATGTGATCGTTCCAAATTAGCGATAAATTGATACACATACAGAGAATGGAAAGTCGTTTTGTTTTTACAAACCACAAGCCATGCATTTTTTGATCGCTTGAGTGACAGTAGACAGCATTCGGTTTTGTAGGCATTAAATTCCACTCGATTATTTTCACCCCAATCAATTATGCGGTTAAGATCGGAATTTAATGAGCTTAACATACGCTGCCGTTCCAAGTTTATTGCCAAAAGGAGGTTCGAGAGCCAAGGAACGAATACAAAAAGCTGAGGGTAATGATATCAACGAATGAGTGGATTGGTTTAGAAGTGACAGAAAGGGGATCATTTATAAAAATGAGGAAGAGTGTCGGAGACATAACGGAACCCTGGGAAACATCAGCATTTGTATGGTGAACTAGACTTGAACCCATTCAATACAATTTGATTCAAGGGTTCTTCTAATCCTTTGAAGAAGAGGTCAAAAGGAGAAGAGAGATGCCAGACCCTGTCAAATGTTTCTAAAATATCAAGTGCAACAATATTGTTTTTTCTTATCCTGGAAGGATATATTTGTTGGTTGCAGGTTAGGTAGTTGCATGTTATTGTTTAAGCTGTCGGCTTAATTTGTTTTTAACTCACCGTATATTTTATCAGATAACTTTCTTTCTTTATTTGTAAATATTCGTATGCTATTTATCAAATCAAATACATATATGATGTGGATTGTTTGATGATTGATGATAAAATTCACCACTCTGCCTTGCTTGTAAATTTTAATGTAAAACGATATTTTCTTATCATGTTATGATGTTCGCCTTTACTCGTTCCAAGTTTTGGTTAAAAACAATGCCACTATTAATTCAATATGTCTGTCTGTCCGTCTCATTCGTCATATTTCTACATACTATTTGAAGGAATTTGCAATTAGTTCTGATCCACGTGCCAATGAATAAGTAAGTAAAGTTGAGTTTAGGATAAATTTGGGTGCCACTTTGAAAAAAGAAATCATTTCAAATAACGGTTTGGGACCTATAAGCGTTACCGTAAACAAGAGCTGCATTAACGGGCACATGCCTTTGCAGATATTATCAAATATCGCATTAAAATTCCCAGAACAGCTGCACAGATCTCTCGATACTCACATTATAATGAGCTCAAACCGGAACACCGTGACTAAATTATGCATAATATTCAATCAATATGGTAGGGAAAGTTCCAGGCGTTAAATTCTTGAAAAACAATATAAAACCAGAAATCAATACGCACGTTTACGGAAAACGTGACTAAACATTTCTGCCACCCTTAGTTACCAAGCCACCAACCCCTTCCACCAAAGTCATTCATCCTTTACTATGATTTCTGGAATTTCTTCACGTTCACTATTACTCCGAATGCCACCACCCCCGCATTGGGCCCCACCGTACAGCGCATGTCCACCAACAGTTCCATCCACTTAAATGAATCCTTACGTCAAAAGAATCCACCATGGCTCGACGTTTGGGCTACATAAAAGTCAACTCATCGAGTCTTTATTCGGTAAAGTGCAGTCTTCTTTTAACCACCGTACGCCACTCTTTGGCGGACGTGTTTTCTGCAAATTTCAAGCTACAGTGAAAAATAAAGAAAAGGGATTTTTGAAGAAAAAGCAAAGAAAAAAGCTTCAGAACCCAGTGCAAAAGGACGACGGCATTTTCTAATTGTCCTTTGTGTTTTCGTTCAACGGACATTTCTGTTTTTCATTCCTGTGTGGATTTATGTTTCGAAAGTTCAGTTCTTTTGTTCGGAAGTAGGCGTTGTCGGTTTGAATTTCTTCTTGTTTCAAATGTTTCATTTCGCGGGGCGTAGCTCAGTCAGGCTTTAAAAAAAAACGAAACTAAAAGAAAAATCCATGTGTGAGTCCTTTGAGACGTCCACCTTTTAGATTGTTTTTTGCAATGTACTTAATACCAAATATGTGTGCCATAAAATTTATATTGATTTTATTTTATTATAACGGTTCGTATAATTGGAGTAAAAAGATCTAAGCGCTACAGCAAAGGTAAGTTCAAGAAAATGTATTTTTGGTCATCTTGAATCGTACTCTGTAAGCGAGAAAAATTTTCAAATATCGATTTTTAGCCATCGCTTTCCTTTGTGTCAGGTTGTTTCTTCGTTGTTGGCGTTTCTTTTTTTTCTTTTCCTTTGACGGTGTGTGACTGTTTGTTGTTTCGGTCATGGGGAGAATTGACGTAGCAACGCTTGGCCACAATTGGATGTGATCTCATTCCTGTTTGGTCTCTCCCACGCTCTCTCGTTCTTTTTCTCTCTGCCTTTCTTGGTTCTCCGAAACGTTCATATAACAGTGGGGATATTGCTGTCGGAGTCCTAGTTTATTTTTTCTTGGAATTTTGCAGCACACTTGCACGTGCTAATTGAAGAGGGTGAAGAGACATGCAATGTTTGCGAAAAATGTGGTTGTTCTAGAAGTAATTTTTACGGCTTCACGTCGGTGCTGACCTCGAAGCCAAAGGCAATGAATCATATTGTAATCCACATTGAGTGACGTACAAGCCTTTCCATAAGGGGCCTTGAACACATTCTCATCACAGTCTACATTCGAAGGATATGATTTAATTGTGGCTTACTACATTTGAGTTGGCTTCATGCTATTTTTAAATTCCCTTCGGCCACACGCGTAGATAAAAATCCCATGATGAAGATTTCATTATATGACTTGCAAAGTTGTCGTGAACATAAGGTCATAAAATTTGTTAGTTAATGCTAATTCTGCACACAATTTCAATTGGAGGGTAATCACTCTTTGTTGATCGATAAACCACAAGTTTATAGCGCAATTTATTGGAGTCTTGCGTGGAGTCGCTAAAAATCTTTCATCATCTCGAATCGTGTCTTTTGAGCTGTTGCCTATGGCAAATTTGAGTACAAAGCAACAAGTTGTGATACTGCTGCCGCTTAGTTCGATTTTTTTTTCACACTTTTACTCTATTGAATTCAATCTGTTTTGCTATTTACTCTGTGTACTATAGACTCCAAAGTTGGGGTGAACATTCGATTTCAGTTTATATCATTTTATAACACCCTTCATTATGCTACCACAAAATGGTATCGATAAATGTTTTCATTTTTTACAAAAGATTAGTTTTGAGTACATGATTGCACTGTGTAATCATGATAATAAGAATATCAGACAACCTATGCAAGAGTTAATTTATTTCCGAGCCCAAAGCAATACGAACATTGAATGCTGCTGGAGCATAATTCCTTTGAAGCCTCTGTTACCGTTTAGGATTTTTCTCCGTCGTCTGCTTGCATTTGATATCTGATGCAACAAAAGGACGAGGGCTGTGACAGGATATTTGCTCTGTTAGCTAATCGGAAGCAGACGTATTTCAACTAAGTTAAGTTTGTTCACCCTATTAGGATCAATATGTAGATTCATCCACCAAGAATGGGTCGTATCCTCTTTTCTATTGCCGTAATTGATGAGCTACTACATCTACTAGAGGCTGAGGGATGCAAGACGATACCTGATGGCTGACATTGCACTGCAAACAGACGAAGTAAATTAAAGTAAATCACAAACTTCCTCAAATGGAACCATAAACTGCCTATACGGGTGGATTACTTTAAAAGTCTTCACAAATTAACACCGCTTTTTCTGGGACAAGTAATTGGGGAAAAAATCTCTCAGGATTTCGAAGAATACTCAGAAACAATGAATACACCCAAACGTTCCCACCATATAGAATTTACTGATATTTGCTGTCATTTGGGCAAACATATCTAAAGGCAATATAAGATGGAGCCAAACTACGACAGCCATATTGCAGCCATATTATTCCTCTAACGGTACAATTTTAAAATGTTTTACAATGCGTACTCCGTGGCAGTGTGAACAGAGTTGATTTGCTCTCGACTAGTGTCGATCATTTGCTGTTCAAATAAACATTATTAAGATCAGAAGAGGAAAGCGGATGAGCGAATTTGAAAAAGCTCAAGTAATTGAATTGTTTCAAAGCGGCAAGTCGATACGTGAATGTGGAAGGCTCTTAAACCGTTCACATCACGATTTAAGTGGGCACTCTTTGTGGCACAAATAAGTTATCAGGCCGCCTTTCAGCTTTAAGGGAATTGAAAAGGCGCATTTTAAGAGAATTGTCTAATTTCATAAGTAGCGTTCAATTTATTGCACCGTGTCCTGGAAAAATAGCCGCCAAATCCACAATTCACAGAACTGTAAAGGCGTCGGCTAAGCTGCTGTCGAAAAAAAACGACACTGCACAGCATAAAATAGCAAAATTAGACTGGGCGCGAAAACAAATAGCGTTTGATGAAAAATGGGAAAAAGTTGTGTGGCGTGACGAGAAAAGTTCAATTTAGACGGGTCAGACGGATGGGCGCGCTACTGGCATGATTTAAGAAAACAGGAAACTTCGTTCCCCAAACGTCAGCATGGAGGAGGTAGTGTAATGGTGTGGGGCACCTTTAGTTGGTATGGAACTTTCCCCTTACTAATTGTTCTCAGCAAAATGAATACAGAGAAGTACCAAGACATGTTGTAATAGACCCTTATACCATTTCTTAAAGAAGTGGACCAATATTTCGCAGAGTTCCATCAGAAAAATGCTCCAATTTACGTTGCAGCTTCTTCTAGAAATTGATTTTTTGACAGAGATATTCCACTTATGACATGGCCAGCACGTTTGCCAGACTTAAACCAAATCGAAAACCTATGGGGTATATTTGCAAGACTGGTGTTTGCTGACGGACGGCAATTTTGCAACGTTTTTGAGCTTGAGACAGCATTAATGGTAAATTGGCAAAAAAAATTAAAAAAGAAACACTCCAAAAATTAGTTAACTCAAAGTTAAATAGAACCCACGATAAAATTTTGAAAAAAAGTGAATTCATTGGATGTTATCTGCGCGCACAGTGCAAATACAAACAGTGGCACTATCACTTTGGGACATTGAAATTAATTTATTTTTTTAAATAGTGTGAACTATGAAACTTTTAAGCAATTTTTGAGATGAAATATGTTTTTATAGATAAAGGAGACATTAGAGTTTATTTTTATTTTTATTATTACTTTTGTTTTACTGTCAGTACTTTCAAGTTTTGCGACGGCTCTATCACTTTACGAAGCACTTTATATCTCATATCGTCTTCCAAGCTATTTACAATCACCATTTTTTAATTGTGCAAACCACTTTTGGCACTTTCGCTCAGCTATCGCATGTACACTATAAATTTCAACCAAAATACGATGACTTTCGGCAGCAGTTTTCTTCATATTGAAGTAATGAAGTAGAAGTCCCCGCAAAAACACTTTTTCAGGCACAAAGTTCGACATATTTGAGTGAAAAATTGCTGTTTACGCTTCAAAAGAATGATATATACCACAGACCACCTAAAGGTGGTCTTAGGCGGTCTGTGATATATACTGAAATGACGCACAGTAATTTTTCAACGCATTTCCAATGGAATAAAAATAATGGAATAACACAAGTTACACCATCTCTTAGCAAACCGCACGAGTTTAGTTATAGACCCAATACAACTTCAGATTATGAAAAGATCAATAAACTTCGACAAGTTTCTTGATTGCATGAGATGGCACAGCAATTACAGGTCAGGTTACCGTATAGCAGATAAATTAGCATGGTATGCCATAACGCAATAACTACCATCGACCAAAATATTGGGGAAAAGTATGGTTGTGAGATTTTCAGGTATTTAAAAAGTAGGACGCCAACTTAAGAACTTTTTATTTTCTTTTAAAATTGTACTATCACAGAAAAGCTAAGGTAGTCTAATGGGTAGTGTACCTCCGCCAAAAGCCTCCGATAGCGTCATGAATATCTTTAAGGTTATTCCGGCTATTAAATGAGTGAAAATTAAAATAATTGTTATTTTTCGATTATTTCAAAATCTAAGTGGGTAGATCCCGGTACTTACACGCCGAAGGACCCAGGTTCGATTATTGATGTGATAACCTCGTATCGATCCCCTGAAAACACTCAAAAAGTTTTAATTGTCTATAAAAATACAAAATTTGCCGCACGGCAAAAAATCATAGGGTTCGTCTACTCTAAAGAGAATAGAAGCAAGCGCAACACGAATATTTGCTAAGGGGGCAAGGCCGTGTCACCTTTATGCATTGCTTCTTTATTCAATATATATATATGTATTTTAGAGTTTGAAGTTGCTTTAACTGGATTGGTTTACACTTATCTCCGTTACCAGTCTCTCCAATGGGGTTGGTCTTACGTCTTCTTACATACATATGAGACTTTTCTGTGTAAGTGCTGTGCAGTGAATGTTTCAAATTCACTTCTTTAAAACTATTGTGCTTATAATTCGATAAAGTATAATAATATTATTTTTTGAATGAATATGATTTTAACGAAGTTATTCAAAAACGAATATTTATAGAAATTGAGTACAAACCTCTGAGTATCTGTTTTTTTTTTTTATAATTAGCCCGCACTAATTGGCCTATCTTTTAAACTTAAGTAACTGGAATTAAGTCACAAAACCGGTATAGAGGAAGAGATAGAAAGGAGGTAGCGGTGCACATTGGTTTTAAATGCCTGTGGATTATAATGAGGGGGTTTCAACCCGAAGAGCTGAACAGAACATTTTATATTGGTGTAGTTCGGCTATAGAATGAGTTTTTTAACTTAAAGTACTTCCGAAAGAGGGTTTGAGGGTGAACTGTTGAGCATTGCGAAGGTTGTATTGATGGTGAATTCTTGAAAAGAAGAAATGCAACTCACTAATTCGCTTGGAAGTTCTTATTGAAATAGTGATGAACGAGTGATAAAGACGCGACATTACGACAGCTCTCTAGTGAGTCTAGACTTCGTAATGTTCATGATAGGAGTGTTATACTCAATCATTGGACGAACAAACACCTTGAATAATGTAGCCAGATCAAAAGGGGGTGAACAATTTGTTTTAAGAAGGTCAACAAACGGTTGAGCACATACCGAGGAATTTGTTTGGTTAAGTAACGCAAGAGTTATTCATCGACAACGACTTGTTATTTTAAGCACAATTATGTGACAGAACACATCATCGGATTTTAGAAAGATTAAATTATACTCTATTAGTTTTGTCCCAATCGATTATGTTGTCATGATAGACTGTTTTTTTAATTGTTAATTAAAATGAGGATTAATGTCAGAGACAAAACCCTAGGGATCTCCAGCTTTAATATAGTGAATAAAATATGAATGTATTGGCTCATAAAACCCTGTGTATGTCAAATGCACTTACACATGTAAAAACTAAACGTTTTTGTTATTGCTTTCTACTGTTATTACATTTATCAAACACAATTATAAGCCCATATTTCATCACCAGCTGTAAGGCATTGGGGTAAATTGTTTCGTCTCAGACAAAATTCTTTTCAGCAGGTCCTTGACAATGTAAGCGCAACCCTATTTTTGTTCAAAATTTAATTTTAGTTAAATTCTTCAAAACACTGGTTTGTTGATGTTCTATTTCTTTTAATATAACATTTTTCTTTACTCCATAAATGCGTAGTGGACGCCGTGGCGTAGTGGGTAGAGTGCGACACTCACACGCCGAAGGTGTAGATTCGATTCCCAGCTCAACATCTATTTTTCGAATATTTCACAGCACCACCTTTTTGAGCTGCTGACAACACACAAAGAGAATGAACTGTCTACGAAAAAGCTTCTCAAATTTCGCCGTTCGGCGTCGGAAAAAAATGGATCTCCCTTCTACCCATGAGAGAACAGTAGAGTGCACAACACTAGTAGTTGATGAGCAAGCTAGGCCCTGGTTGCTCTGGAGACCGCCATCCAGTTATTATTAATATTATTATTATTATATATATATATGGTGTTGTTTTTAGAGGTACAAAACTTTGAAATGCAATAAGATGAATATGATTTTTTTTAAATTTACATGGAGTTGATTTTTCGAAGATATTCTCCTGACATTATCAATTTAAATAAGAATTTCATATGAAAGTCGCAGCTGGCTCTGGCGAAGTCTGATCTTAAGGTCCATTCTCTCTTGACTCTTTAAAACAATTGCAGCCGTACACAATACCAACAATAACGCGACGCATGATGTTCTTTAAAAGCAAATCCTTTCGATGAGTAAGCTAGGCCCCTAATCAATGCGTAGTTTATATATTGAATCTAATTTCCTACACATTCTTATTCTCATACACAAATTCTGGATCTTCTGCGAAATTTATGCTTATTTCCAAGGTACCATTCCCTAAGCCACAATAATAACAAATAATGTGCTTCGCAAAAAATTGAAGAAGAGTTCAAACGCATCAAAAATTAACAATAAACATTTGATTGAACTTTTCAGTAATAATTCACAGTAATTAGTACTTATACAACGTTATTGAATTTAAAGTTAAAATTTGAAAATTGGAAATTGAAAAATTCTATATTTTCTGATGTGTTTATATGCATTATTAGCTCTTTAAGACGGGTTTCTGGGCCAGTGAACAGAAACATTTTGAAGCTATTTGCTAACATTGACTAAATTAATTGTTTAATTAATTTGAATTTAATTTTTAGTTCCTACTGAATTGCAAGGACACAAGGTTATTTCATTGTTATTATCTTAACGGGTTGTTGCCTTTATCAGGAGATTTGTTTTGTTGATTTTAAAAGTGTTAGTCACAGACATTATTTAAATTTATTGTTATAATAAAGAGACAATTACTAAACTAGGTTATTGCATAGAGTAATTAAACAAGATATTGAGCACTTCTTTCTGTGAAGATCAGTTTTGAATTCAGTCAACCCTGTTTCATTGAAATTCAACAGTGACCAAAACAGTCGACGAAAGAAAAATAGTTTTTCCCTCACAACGGAAAATTTTGTGCAGTAATTTTCTTACAAATTATTCATCCATTCTACCTTCATACACGTGTCTTGATTGAGACGTGCAGAATATGTACCTCACATAATTGGGCATACTTACGGTAACGATATGTTTGTGGATAGCGCTGCCGAAATAATAAATTCAGTAATAATAATAATTTTTGGCGCTACAGTCCAAAGGGGACCAGGGCCTAGCTTGCTCATCACCTACTTGTGTTGTGCGCGCTACTCTTCTCTCACGAGTAGAAGGGACCTACAGTTTTTTGCCAACTCCGAACGGCGAAATTCGAGAAGCTTTCTTAGACAGTTATTACTCTTTGAGTGTTGTCAGCAGCTCGAAAGAGGTGGTGCCGTGAAAAATTCGAAAAATTGGTGTTGAGCTGGGAATCGAACCTAGACCCTTCGGCGTGTGAGCGTCGCACTCTACCCACTACGCCACGGCTACCATTCATTACCAAAACAAAAATGCGGTTTTAACTGAACATATTTTACTTCTAAAAAAATGTAAAAAAAAAGAAAACAAAAACTACCAAAACGGTCTTTTCTATAGGAAACTAAAGACAAATGCACACGAAATCGAGCGTACTCTAACAAAAATTAAATTCATATTCAACGTGTGGCTAAAAAAAACAATAGTAAGGCCCTAGTATCGGGTTAAACCTCCTCCAACATCTATGACAGCTTGTAATCGCAAAGTCATTTACCAAGTTTTTCCGTGAAATAAGCGTGGATGTTATTCCGAGCTGATAGAATTTGCGACCTTAATTCTTGTTTGAAGCAGCTTCTATGTTTAAGACCCAGGTGGTCCATTGGGCTGAGATCCAGTGCTTGTGGTGGCGTTTTAAGCTGCTTTGAGACATGTTACCATTCGCGTACCAAATAATATGTGTACTTCGGATAATTTTCCTGGTGGAAGCAATAATCCGTTGGTAGACATAATTTTTCTGCGGAACTAGTAACGTTTTGGTCTTAAGATATTCATATACCCAATCTTGTATCATTGTTTTAAATGAATTGAACGTGTCCGCACCCCCTTGAAGCCATTCATCCCAATAACATCATAAAACCTCCACTATGTCTTACGGTTGCTTTGATGTGATATTCTTTGAGTGCCGATTCCCAAAAGGTTTGCTTTGCCATATCTTTTTTTCTGCTTTGCTTTGCCATATCTTTTTTTAAAGTGTTAAATTTTGTCATTTCTTTCTTCGTGCAATTTCATAACAATTGCTGTTTTTTCCGAATTTTTCACAGATAAACTTCTCTGTGGTGTTTGCATATTTTCGATTTTTTGACACATTTCATCTCCACTCGCACGCCGTTCAAAAGAGTACTGCCGAAAATGGGGTTACTCAAACAGATCTAATGTGCTTGCTTTTCTGATAACAATGTATTTTTGTTTCCCCTTGATTCCAATGCCGTAATACTTTGGCAGGAATATTCCATTGCACTTGTATGAATAAAAATTTCTTCTTTTGTTATTTCTGGTGCTTAAAGGTTTTCTTTAAGTTTTTCTTTTTGACAATTAACACATTGAATTTAGTATCGCATCACTAACAGCAACACGCCTCTTATCCTTCTTTGGCATTATAATTACATGCAAAATTACTTTCTACTTGCATTTCATTGCGCTCCATAACCACAAATTTTATAAAATTCTAGAGAAAGTTACAAATTATCATATTGCATGCGTCACTCTATTCGCCCATGTCCTAATCCATTTACTCCACGGTCAATTTTGAACTGTCATGTAATTTTCACTAAGGTCACATAATTCCTGATGTGCGTGTTCAAGTTTCATTGAAATGTGGGCAGTGGCGATAAAATGTCACAAGGGAAATTATTTTCTGACGGCACAAGTTGCCTTGAAACCAAACCAAGTTTTCCCGTTATCATCAAAACTTTTTGTTCACAACGAAGGCGGCGGGTTTAAATTTTCATGCAGGACTTGAAATATTTAGGACTATCTTATTTATTCGCGACAATTATTTACAATTCGTCGAATTTCCTTTGTCGAACTTTATATCGGGTCGGTTTAGAGATACGACTCCACCCTGCTAATTTTAACCTGTTAAAATTAAAGACACATACAGTACTGTGCAAAATAATAGCACCATGTTCAATCTTGTCACAATTTTGTCACTATTTTGGTAATAACTTTCATACCGTGATGGCACAATATCCTTATTCTATTAGCAACTAAACTTATAAACAAGACAAGAAAAAAGTTCATTCTGAACTCAGAAAATACCCGTTATTATAATTTCGGTGTGTGCAAAACAATAACACCGAGATCAAAAATTTATAAATATGAAGCAAAAGTCAATGGAATAGTAAAGTTTTTTGTTTTCATTTTTTTATCGGATTAGAACTTGGTCGTATAATCTTTATTTTTAAGTACAGCGTAAAAACATCGTGGCATGGAATCGATTAAGGCCTGACATCACTGGACAGGGATATTCCTCCACGCAACCTGCACAACATTCCATGGCTGTTTTCTATTTTTGGGTTTTACTTCATATACGGCTTTCTTAACATCTGTCCAAAGGTTTTCAGTGGGATTCCGGTCCGGAGACTGAGGCGGCCACTCCATAACTTGAACCCAATTGCTTTGGAAAAATTCTTTGGACAGGTTCCTCGTATGTTTTAGGTCATTGTCTTGCTGTAGAATTCATAGAAGCGGGATATTCCACTCTGCGTAAGGTAGCATGGTTTCTCTCATTGTGGTGCCATAAACTCCGGCAGTCATCATCGGTTTTATCCAAAAAATGGGACCAGTACTACAATAGGAAAAGCATCCCAATGCGTTAATTTTTGCTCCGCCGTGCTTTACAGTCTTGATAGTACACTCTGGTTGAAACTCTTTGTTTCAAACAAATTTCCTGGTGCCAGGAGTTACAAATAAATTTTTTTTTTTGGATATGTCCGTCGATAATATGCTGCGCCATTTACAAGGTTCCCAGTTCAGGTGTTCTTTCGCAAATTTGGTTCGTTTGATTTGATTTGTGACAGAACTTGGTACTTTTCTGGGGGCACGTAAATTCTCCTTTACCAACCTTCTTCTTTTTTTTTATCATTGACGCGTGCAAAAGGGGTTGCGAGTACCCTTAAGTGACCGGATCAAGTCACAGCACGGGCCGAAGGTATAGAGGTAGAGAGGGAGAGGAGGTACCGATGCACATTGGTTTTAAATGCCTGTGGATTGTAATGAGGAGGAAAAATCGAGCTGCGAATAGCATTCCGGATTCGTGTAGTGCGGCTAAAGAACGAGTCTCTGAATTTGACTGTACGTCCGAAAGAGGGCTTGAGGGTGAATTGGTGAGCATTCCTAGCGAGGCGTGTATTGCGGGTGAATTTTTGAAGGGGAGGAATGCAACTGGCTAATTCATCTGAGCATTTCTTGTTAAAAGAGTGACAACGACGCGACATTACGTCGGCGTTCTAACGAGTCAATCGACTTCGCAATATTACTGTCACCTATAAGTTTTATCGCTCGCTTTTGAATTCTATCCAGCAGGTGCAGGGAGGTCTTAGAAGCACCTGACCAAATAGGAGCGTTATACTCAAGTTTTTCGCGTATGAAGGCCTTGTATATTGTTGCCAGATCAGAGGGGGAGAAGTACTTCTTGCATCGTTTAAGGAAGCCTAGACTTTTCGCAGCATTTTTGGCGACCTCAAATATGTGATCGTTCCAACTAATTGTTGGGTTGATACACATACCGAGTATGGAAACTCTTTCGGTTCATGGATAACGGCTGATTATTTTGTGATCGCTTTAACGACAGTAGACAGCACTGGGTTTTAGAAGCATTAAATTCCACTCTATTCTTATTTCCCCAATCGATTATGCTGTCAAGGTCGGAATTTAATGTGCTTAACATACGCTGCCGTTCCGTGTCTATGGCCGAAGTGGAGGGACGTGAGCCAAGGAACGAATATGAAAAGCTGAGGGTACTGTCATCAGCGAAGGAATGAATAGGATTAGAAGTAGCAGACAACAGATCATTTATAAAAATGAGGAAGAGTGTCGGAGACAAAACAGAGCCCTGGGGAACACCAGCATTAATATGGTGAATATCAGACTTGAATCCATTCAAAACGACTTGTATTGAACGATTCGAAAGATAATTTCTAATCCATTGAAGAAGAGACTCATCGATCCCAAAAGCACGCATTTTCGACAAGAGAGCCTGGTGCCAGACCCTGTCAAACGCCTTAGAAATATCAAGCGCAACAATCTTGCTTTCTCCTGCATTGTGCAAAGATTGGTTCCACTTTTCAGTGAGATATGCCATCAGATCACGAGTGGAACGGTTGCTTCGGAAGCCATACTGCCGGTCATTAAGAAGCTTCCGGGACTCAAGATATTTCATAAGCTGACGGTTTATCAGCACTTCCATCTTATTGTTTATGTAACTACCAGTAAATTTAACTCCTCCCATAATTTTTTAACGTTCATAAACGGATTACGTTTGACTTATCTTACTATTTTTCGTTCATCGGCCGGGGCTGGCTTTGGTTTTCTTTCTCATTTTTCTTCCTTTTGAACGTATTTTTTGGCATTCGCGATCATTTTATTTGAACACCCAAGAATTTCACTTATAAATTCTTAAGTTTTACCCTGAGAAAGCATGTTCGCAAATGGAACAGCCGTAGAGTATGCAATATTGTAATGGCCTTTAAATCGACACAATTTTCATCCGTGTTTTCTGTATTTCATTTTTTCCTGAACACTTTTCATATTATCGTAAGCCTCTTTCATGGGCAATCGCCACTGAAGGAAGTTTATTTTCTCTATGCGATAACACAGCCGATAAACAATCCAGTGAATCGCATTATACTCAAAATTTAATAAATTCACCAAAACTCGAAGGCAATTGTAATAATTCATTAGCATTAGAAAAGTTAGGTTTTATTTTATCGTCATAATGTTGAACAAAAAATGTTTGTATCCCGAGTAAGTAAATTCTAATTGATTAACCGAAATCTTAAAAACTCAACATTTTGTGTCTGTAAATGCGGTTCTTTTGTATAGGGTTGGCAAGTAAGTAATTGCAGATTCTTTTTTGAAAATAAAATACAATATTTTCATGGAACGCAATACCTTTATTCTGTAATGTGTTGTTCATTTTGTGTATTGACCTTTTGCCATCTTTCGGGCAGCATGATAATTCCACATTAATAAAACATCTGGTTTTAATCAGCAAAAAAATGAGCCAGGTACGATTTGACATCATCATCATTATTAAAAATTTACCATTCACAAAGTTTTGCAAAGATCGGAATAAAATGCAATCGGATAATGCAAGATGAGGACAATATGGTGGGTGTGGGACTACATCCCAACTAAGCTCCAATAATTTTTACCGAGTGAAGATATCTATGGCTTTGCATTGTCATGATGGAATATTGTCAATTTGGGCCGCTTTGCTTCAACTGCATTGTTCAATTTTGTTAGGAGTTCAATGTAGGCGTCTGAATTGATCTTTTGGTTGAATGGTAAAAGTTTAAAGTAAACAATTTCTTTGTAATCCCACCAAACTCATAACATAACATTCTTTTGATGAATATCAGCTGTTAATGTTGTCTGATCTGGTTTTCCTGACTTGTTCCACGAAATCTGTCGACTGACATTGTTGTAAACAACACATTTTCTAGTTCAATCAGTTGTCAATCGTTTTAAAAATGGATCATTTTTATTACGTTTCTTAAACAAATCGCATGTTTTAATGCGTTGTGTTAAATGATTTTCTTTCAGTTCATGAGGAATTTATATATAGAGCTTTCCTTCATAGCAAAGTTGTTTTAAGCGAATTTCTATACTTGTATGTGATACATGAAGTTTCTCTGCAATCTCACGTGTTGTACTGTGACGATCCGTATCGATTATTGCTTTGATTTGATTGTCATAAACTTTAACGACCAGAGCCTGTTTGACATTGTTGTAACTATTAAAATGGTTTTACACAGCATCAAAGAAAACGCAGCTTGCAACTTCGAGTACACAACAAGAAGAAGTTTATTCGTTAATTTGAAAAATGACAGTAACAATAAAAAAAGAAAAAAAGGGCATGTTCATGTATTCCATACATATCAGGGATGTTTGTGTTTACATCGATTTCTTATATTTCAACAAATATTAAAGAAATTTGACGAACTAATTTTGACACTGCCGTTCTTTTTATGCTTCGGCACCATAAAAAGCACATAATTTTTTTTGAGCTTGTGGTGCGCTTTTTCCTTTTCGGAAACATAGAAGCAAAATATGGCGGAAATTGATTTTCTAGTATTCAATTAAAACTATACAACCGTTCAACGTTACTGATTAACAGTTGAAGTACGAACTATCAAATAATAAAATGTGTTCGACATTTCGATAACGTCAGCAAACCTAAAAACTCAACTAAAGCCATCTATGGATGAACTCCGCAACTTGCCAACCAAATAGTTGATGGTTTATAACTTTTATCACTATATTCAGATATCTTATCATTTTGACTTAGCACGTTCAGAAGTGGAATCGTGACTTTCTCATATTTCTGTCGATCTGTTAGCTGAAGAAAAGTTTGGAAACTGTACAAAGTGCTACAAAGAGCCTCGTCTTTTGCTTACAAAAAGCAGTTATTACATAATCCTTCTGTGTGGCTCAAACAGAAAGTGACATATTTCTGAAATTTTGTTAAGCCAAACCTTAGAGTTCTCTATAACAAGTTACGCAACATATATGAGGAGCCCAGAATTTATATCGATAGCGATAGCGCTATTCCATTAATGATGTGAAATTGTCTCCACATTCATAACAATAACTGTAAAAAAAAACTTTCGTGGCATGTTTACGATGAAACAAATATATTATATATAAAATGTTAGTTAGTTGAATGCAATACTGATATAGTAGTCTAAATACAGTTATTCAAGAAAAACAGGTAGATAAAGTCATCACAAATTTCATGTAAAAAGAACAGTATTAACTGAACATGTTTAGAAACGAATGATGTAAGAAGCACAATTTTGTTTGATTTACCGTTAAATATAGAACGGAAAGATACAAAACAAATCATAAGCATATAAGCACGTTGTCTTTTTAAAGACATTCGACATGGCAATGACAACATTTTTTTACTTCTCGTTCCTATACGCGCTCCTGCAATAAGGGAGAAAAAAAAGTTAAACGTTTTAGCAAGTTATCTTTCGAGTTTATTGTTTTGGTTAACACGATAGTTTTGATAACGACAGTTTGGTCAACAATTGAGTGATATTTACAATCTTCGAAATTTATTTACTTAGTTAATTTAAGTACTCAAAACAAGTTTGATTATGTTATCTCAAATCTAACTGGCTTCTTACGAGTTCTTTAACCAAAATAAGTCTCCACTCCATTTGAAAACATGTTGTCCAAGAAAACTGGAAAACTTTGTTATCTGCTTCCTCTTCCTATCTCAACAAATACTATTTCCTATATACTACCATATACTTCTATATACTACGATTTATTTTCATTAGCCCGTAAGTGGCGCAGTGCAGGTTTTTACGTATGTTTTCTTTTTTGTCATGTTTTGGGATTTTTAAGTTATTTCTTTTATTTTTTGAATATGTTATGGAATTTATTTATTTATTAATTAATTATTTATTAATTATTTGTTAATTTATTTGCTGCATTTTTTGTATTGAAGTTTTTTTTGTAATTAAAAAATACAAAAATAAAAATACATCACTCAAAGTATTATCAGTCGGAAGCGATAACTTTTTTTTTCCACATCTCTGGTAATTATCAAATATCATCTATATAACTAACTGAACTATACTTCGATCCAATCAATGAGCAATTCTGCAAAAGGCTTGAAGCGATGATCTCACAGATCGTTTTGCATGCATCGAAAAAGCAAGTACCGAAAGGTGCAAGACGCGGCGAATAGAGTTGGACCTCCCATTTTAGTGTTTTTAGAAAGTTTTTGATCACTAAAGCCTCGTTCGCCTAGCGTCACATGTTGATAATTAACCATGTCATGACTTTCGGTCATTTATGTTCGTTTTTCACGCAACACACGGTTCAAACTCTTTCAGTATGTCTAGTTCCGCCGATAGGCAGAATGACCTTTGAACCATGGATATTTTTCTTTGGCGATGGGTTCACGAGGCCCTTGCCTTTCTTTTATATTACTATTTGCTTAAAACTTGGCTCAGCATACGTAAATAAGCCCAATCGGTTCTGCAGACCCAACCACCCTGTTTTTCTTTTTCATAAGCCGATCGGTTTTCCCCAGGCAGAAATTGCTACATTAATCCTCATGACGTAACTACAAACGAAGTTCGATTAGTATTAAAGTTACTTTTGCTTCTCTATCCTGTATCTGACCACGTCCAAATAAAGAAATCCTTTAGACGTAATAAAGCCATCAAGGCGCATGCTTTCTTAACACATAACTTTTTGATAGTAGGCCCTGAATTGACCCCGAAATGTTATTTTCTTGTGATAGAATTTCTTGTACTTGGACTCAAGTGGGCTATACCAAGTGAGGCAGTGACGTAGACACTACCTCTCGATCTCCCATCTATCTGGAAAGGATTAAAATTGAACCGAACAGGACATAAATAGAACATGATTGGCAGATCATCTTTACCTTGATGTCTGTCTAACGCAGAATAGCCCTCTAGCCATTGCGAAAACTTTCTTAGCTTTAATTTATGAATGTCACCATTGATAGATGCTGGTGCAACAAGATGGCAAGCTGTCCATGCAGTTAGTGGAGGTCCATTTGGGTCAACTGATCAAATTTGTGACAGTTTTTCTTTTTGTCCCCGAGGCTCTAGGTATTGTTCCAATGACCTTAATTTACAAACTTCTCGTTTAATCATATATACAAGCGTTTTCCGAGATTTTTTATTGGAATATTAAGTATTCCAAATCTTGGTTTTCATTTTCCAAGACGATTAAAATAAATTTCCTATTAGTTGTTTGACATTAATTTATCTCTGCACCTTTAGAAAAGAAAACATTGTTTTCTATTCCATGTTTCGTAAATATTGTTGAAGATGAAACAGCACTTTACCGCATGAGATAGTGAGTGCATTTATTAAGTGAATGGAAATCTTATTGACGCAAGACTCTGCTTTACTCATGAACATATGTATTTGTTTGTTTAACATGAGCAAATATGTGCATGTTGGCAATTTTTCTGTTTTTCAAAAACAGACATCTTTTCGAGAACCTTCTTGGCAAAATTTATTTTCCGTCTGCAGTTCGTCGACTATTTGAGAATATGTTCCATCTGCGTTGTTTCAAAGATCAAAAATAGAACATTGCCCCGACAAAAAGCAACAAGTGGTCAATGAAACTATGCACATACGCCAAGCTATTTTGCCGCCTTGCATCTCCCCAGCCATCCGCATATATTTCGCCGTGCACAGGCAGTTTATAATCAAGCAAGCGCTGTATGTATAACTGTTTGATAAGCAATAGTTAAAGATAAGGCACACATTGTTTGTTTCCCAGAGACTGTTGATCCTAACTGCTAGACGCCAGGAAACAAAGAACGTTAGTGAATGAGAGCATTCATACTTTGATCAGATTGTAATGATGTGTGAAACTCACACTTGTGCTTTGTACGAAAAAGAAAATGCGTGTGAAACTACTTTCAATGTCACTGGCCTTTAGAGTCTTAGATAAAGTGAAACGTAAGTATTTGTGGCCAAGGTAATGCAAAATTTTTATTTGCTACATTTTTTTATCTGTGGGCTCTATTGTTTTTACGTTTTTTCAGCAAGGTTGTTATATTTTTAATACACAGAATGCGGAAAAGTACTATTTTTAAAATAAACTTTCGACGAAATATTTATAAAGTCGAATGGTAATAACATCTTCATCTAATTAAAAAGAAAATTTACACGCCGTGAACAAAAATGTGTGTGTGTCATCAGTTTAATACTTCTTTAATGAGTTGCTGATTTATCAGCAATTAAAATGGCAAATGACAACAAAAATATAGAACAGTCTGTTTTTTGTAAGTAAATATATTTCTAACCAAACCAACTGAGCACTAGCTCAGTTTTCATCCAAAACCAACTGAGCAACAGCTTAGTTTTCATCCAAAAATGTTGAATACACAGCCCATGAAAGCAGAACGACATAACTTGAATGATGTCGGTAAATTAAAATACAATATACAAATAACATGATGTCCTTAAATTTAAATACAATTAATGCTATTAGGTCTGTTCCAATTGCTCTGAATTGCTACGAATGCCTACGAATTTCACCGAGAAACTATAAAATGGCGTTCCATTTTCTGATTTTTTCGTAAAAGAGGGAGAGCTCATGAGAGAGTAAAATTTTTCCTCTCCCTAGAAATTTCTGCCGAAGAAAAATCTGTGGGCAGCAGATGGCTGTCAAATCAAATCAAATAAAAAAACCTTTGACAATTTATATATCTGATAGCTGTTTACGAATTTCTACGAAAAGTCGTTTCACAACTTTCGTTAGAGTTACTCTCTGCAAGAGAGATTTTCATCCAAACTACTCAACTAAGAATTTCTATCCACAAATGAATTAGAACAGACCTATTGCTACTACACTGTTTTGCCAAGTTAAATATACGATTTAACTGCATTTCTGTATTTTTATCTTAATGTATGTCGGTTCGCCAACGTGTATTAACGATAATAATAACACTAATTAAATAACTTACATTTCACAAAAGGATAAGGACTAGTTTCTTCAGTAGTTGCGCATTTTGTGCGAGCTATTGTGCTTTCGCGAATAGAAGGGGCCTACAGTTTTTTACCAACATAAAACGGCAAAGCTTAAGAAGCTTATTGAACATACGATTGTTCGTAGCAAATCAAAAGAGGTGTGATTTTGGGACCTTTGATATATTAGTACCTCAATAGATATTTACCACGCTTACAGGAATTTTGTTGCCTGGGTTATCTGTGGCCTGTGTTGTTTTTACGTCTTTTCATAAAGGTCGTGATTTTCTTGAAAAAAAAAAATGCTACACAGATTGCGGAAAAATATGATTTAAAATAAACTTTTGAGCAGCAGTGGAACGACAATACTATTTCCATTTAATTACAAAGAAATTTTATACGCCGTGTACAAACAAATCCCCAAACGAACTAATGACAGTTCGTCATTATCTGGATTTTAATACTTTCTTGGACAGTTGCTAATTTATCTTCTATTAAAACGGTAGATGACAAAAAAAATATAGTCTGCTTCTTGGAAGTAAATATTTTACTAAAAAAAAGCTGGTGCTCAGTTCTTATCCAACAATGTTGAATATACACAGACCATGAAAGCAAAACGACACAATTGAAGTGATGTCGGTAAATTTATATTTGTCAAATTACGAGTATATGTATAATCGGTCAACTTTATTCTCTGTAGGAATCTCTTAACCTCAAAGTTACCCACAATAATAGGAATAATTAAATTACTCAACATAATACCAAGGAACCTGACGTAGGTTCTTCAGCAGCTTCCCGTTTTTCTTGCGTGCTTTCACGAGTAGATGAGGTCTGCAGTTTTTTAAGAAGCTTTTTAAACACATGAATATTATTATTAGCAAATCGGAGGAAGTGGTACCAAGAACAAACATGAAAAGGCAGTCAATCGGTAAAAACTGTAATGTGATCGGTATGAACAGACCTTTAGCTGAGAATTTAAACAAAATCTGTATTAGACTTAATGCATACTGGGAATTTTTATCGTACGAATATTATTTTTTAAATGTGATACATTGCTTTCAATTTGAAAGTGCGACCATAATAACTTGCCTTGTATGTAATAATAAAACTTTCATTTCTTGTTTTTTGAATGATTAACAAAGTGTACTCAATATGTTATTTTCTGTTTAACTTTCTTTATTTTAATGTACGCATGATATTAAATTGAATATACATTTATCAAAATAGTTCCCATTGGGCAAGGGTTGAATTAAGTAACGTCTCCCTAAACATTCAAAAGTAAGTCTCCGCGCAGCTAAATATTTCGGCAGTCAAATGCGCAAGAACTGCAAAGTCTACGCAACCGTCTGAAGTTCTAAAACCTCTGATTTTCTTAAATGTTGCCAAATCATTGTTATGCCAACATAACATATTGGTTGCATAAGGAAAAATCTAGATAAGAGTAATGAGTGTCCTTTTGCTGTGTAATACGCAGACACTTGTATAAAAGAAACTTGATGATACGTAACTCAACAGGTTTCATTATTGTTTTTCTCGCTCATGTGAATACTTGGACTTATAAGTTTAACTTAACATTATCGCATGGGTTGAATTACCTCAAGAGACTCATCAAGTAGAGATTTTATTCTTCATTCATATACATAGTACTTAATTTATTAATTGTATGGCCCGACAATCCACAGGGGGATCAGGGCCTAGCTTGCTCATCAACTTCTCGTGTTTTGCGCGTCCTACAGTTCTTTGTTCTTTTCCCATGAAGTTTACTCAGGCCCACTGGACTGGACTTAACTGCATAAATGTTTTGAATTGTATTCATACTAGAAATAAACAGGAATACCTGATTTCTCATTTTATTTTTTACGTACGTTAATAAAAAGAAGTCATTCGGTGCCAAGTCAGGACTATACGGCGGATGACTCATCAAATCGATGTTTTGAGTGCTCAAAAAATGCAGTTGTTTGAGCAGATGTGTGAGAGCTCTCATTGTCGTGGTGAAGAGTGATCCGTCTTCCGCGGTTGGTTTTCCTGATTTCTTGGAAGATAAATGGCAAACAAATGGTTGTGTACCACTCAGAATTGACAGTTCTGCGTTGTTCTAGTGGTACGGTTGCGACATGTCCAGTTTTTCCGAAAAAACAGGCAACCATTTGCTCGGAAGTGCTTCGTGCGCGAGCAACTTTTGTTGGATTTGGCTCAATTTGAAACACCCATACAGCCGACTGCAGTATGGAAAGAAAGTATGGTGGCCTCACTAATGCCTAAGGTTGCCTCAATCTCACATGACGATCTTGCAATATCAGTTGGCGCACATAAACAACTGATTTTGGACGACCTTCACGAAATTCGTCTTGGAGTGAACTACGAACTCGGTTGAAATAACCATACCATCGATTAACACTGGTTCTTGATGGAGCTTCATCGCCAAAAATTGAATTAAGCTTATCGATGCACTGTTGTTGAGTTAATTCACGTCGAAAGTTGTAAAAAATAATCGCACGAAATTTTTCACGATTTAACTCCATTTTTTGGGCGAGCTGAATGTTTTAAGTTACTGTAAACAAAACAAATACCGCTCGTACCAGGTATACCGGTATGAAGCGTGCATCAAAATACAAATATCTCGATAGGGAACATTTGTTGTGAACGAGCGCTTGTTTTTTTTTTTTTTTTGTTTGTTTGCTATGACATCTGTGAAAAATATTTAGTATACATCAAGTCGTGTTAACAATGTCGAATTTTGTGCGAGAAAGTGATGATTTGCGGAAAGCATTAAATTTTTGTTTTCATTTGAAGAAAAGTGCTGCAGAGTCGCATTGAATGCTTGTCGAGGCATATGGTGATCATGATCTTCCAGAAGCAACATGCAAAATATGGTTTCAACGGTTCAGAAATAATGATTTTGATGTGAGAAATGAAGAACGTGGAAGACCACCAAAAAAGTTTGAAGACACCGAATTGCAAACGATATTGGATGGAGATGACACATTGAGTTAAAAGCAAACGGCAGCAATATTAAATGTTGCACAACAAACAATTTCTGACCGTTTAAAAGCTTTGGGAAAGATCCAAAAGTGTTAAAAATGGGTGCCACATGAATTGAATGAAAGCCAGATGGAAAACCGAAAAAAAACAAAACAAAGACACGAAAGGAAATCGGTTTTTCATCGGATTGTTACTGGCGATAAAAAATGGATTTATTTTAAGAATCCTTAACGGAAAAATCATGGGTTAATCTGGGATAACCATCAACATCGACTGCAAAACCAGATCGATTCGGCAAGAAGACAATGCTGTGTGTTTGGTGGGACCAGAAAGGTGTGCTGACCACGAGTTCCTAAAACCTGGTGAAACCGTTAATACTGATCGGTACCGACACCAAATGATCAATTTGAAACATGCATTGATCGAGAAACGACCAGAATGGGCCAGAAGACACGGCAAGGTAATTTTGCTCCATGACAATGCATCTGCACACAAAGCAAAACCGGTTCAGGATACAATCAAAACACTTGGCTGGGAGCAGCTACCCCACCCGCCGTATTCACCAGACTTGGCTCCTTTCGACTACAATTTGTTTTCATCGATGGGACACGCATTGGCTGAGCAGCACTTAGATTCCTACGAGGAGGTCGAAAATTGGGTGTCTGATTGGTTTGCTTTAAAAGACGAACAATTTTATTGGCGTGGTATTCACAAATTGCCAGAAAGGTGGTGAAAATATGTAGAAAACAATGGCCAATACTTTAAATAAAATCTTTTAACTTTCCCATTAATAATTAGTGTTTTATTTTCAAAACAACACTCATTTATACCCATAGCGGTATATCAAAACGTTCTGAGTACACACAACCTCAAAAATGTCAAACTTTACGATAGAGCTGGCAGTTGCCAGATTGCAACACTAGGGTTGCCCAATCCCGAAATATAAAAGGCAACCTTCGTAGATTACACCAATTATTTTTTTCCGAAAAATGCAGGAACTTTACGCCCACATTTGTTGTTAACGGACACCTCTTACCAAAAATACACAACGGTATTATTCAATAAAAATTGGATGTTTCATGGCGGACAGTATACAGGGTTACTAGGGCCTAGCTTGCTCAACTACTAGTATTGTGAGCGCTACGAGTAAGAGTGATCGACAATTTTTTGCGAACTCTGAACGGCGAAGGTTGAGAAGCTTTTGCTTAGACAGCCAGGAATTGATTATGGACCTTCGGCGTTTGAGTATCGCACTGCACCACGGCGGCCACAACGGTATTACTTGCATTGTATAAAACGATTTTATCATTTTTGAAGTGCACAATTTTAAAACAATATGAGACATTTGCAAGAAATACGAAACTTTCAAGCAAGTTATATTTAATATAATAATTTTTTTCTGTGAATGATGAAGACCAAATGAAGTGTTTAGAAATTGTTAGCTGTAAAAAAAACGAAATCGGAAAATTGCTGCTAAGCTCACGTCACAATAAGATTTCATATTATAGTAAAATTACATATTGTTCATACATAATTGGGAAAATAGAGATAGGGATATATGGTTTTATTCTTTAATTTCACGTCATTCACCAGTTTTTGACCTATGTATTTCCCTTCTTTAAAATTAACTTTTGTTTTTCCTAAAACAACATAGACAAACACTAAATTCTTAAACATAAGAAAGCCGTCTAAAAGGTTCTACCAAAAAAAGAGTTTATGGGTGGCACTAGAAAGGAGACTCTTTTACAAGATACTCTCTGCCGCATTGTGCGAGCGCCTTCTATTTCGGAACGATTACTAAAGGCGTATAAGTAAGCCCTTAGTCTTTTGAAAAGTAAACTTCTTAGTGCGATTTTTGGCCCTGTTGCGTTGAAACAAGGAGGGCTGTATGGCAGCATGGACCTGGTCAAGCATCTTCAGGTAAAACGGTTAACATGGCTAGGCCTTGTAGAGCGTAGAGGCACAACTGCTCCGGCCCAAGTAGTCTTCGAATCCAAGCCATTGGGACAACGGAACAAAGATTGACCTAAGCTGAGGTGACCCGCACAAGTGGAGAAGGACCTCAATCAAGTTGGAGTCGGCAGAGATCGTACTATAGAGGGCTGAGGACCAGGTTCACTTTAGCCTGTAGAGCCACACAAAGACGAAAAGATTGACATAAAATTTATATATCAACAAAATTGTTAGTTGTGTGTGTTAGTTAGTTGTTTTCTCATCCAGGCTTTAATGTTCGCTTCTTTTTTACACAACCAAATGTCCTAAATTTCTTTGAAAGATTTATTTTTGTACATTGTATTTGTCTGGTAGGATGTTAAGAGAAACCAAATTCCAACAAACTATGAATTTGACCTGTCCTCATTTCCTTTGAATACCCATTTTAATGTCACTTAGTGTCTATAGTCAGTTAATTGTGACTCATACCCGTCCAGTGAACAATTTTCATAGTTCACCGACCATTTCACGAATCCATTACACCGATTAATCACTCTCAATCTCTCCAGTACTCAGACATGCCTAAGTAAACCTGACTTCAGTCTCTTCATAATTCCTCGCAATCTGTATCTAATTTGTTTTCGAAAAGAGAATAGGATAGAGGACAAATCAATTATCCCTACAATCCCCTAACCCTAGCACCATCATTTTATTTCAAATGTTGTCTGCTGTTCAATCAGTGACAGCAACATATTGCCACTTGCCTCAACAGCCTTGCTACAATCGATAAACTTGTGCTCGGCACAGTCCTTTTGCGTGTCTTTGGATCCAGTCGGCAGCACCCTCACTTATTTTTCCCTTTGTTTGGATGTTCAAGGGATCGATTAAGCCCCCACTCCCCAGCCCTTCCACTGCGCGTGGTGATAGTCAATAACCAACACGAGGATGAATTGCCTTCCAATAGAAAGGACCCTCGACATAATTGATTAGTCATATATTATGAATTGATTTCGACAATATTTTCCAAAGAGAACATTTCTTTTGCTGTCGGAAAACAGGTCCCACCCACTGACTGATGGGATTGATTACTGAGCTTCTTCTTGCGACGTGTCTAGACAATGAATCAGATAGTTTTGTAAACCAATTCAGTCGGGTCGGGTCACTGTGGAAAGTCTAATCTCCGTCAAAAGATGCTCATTATGAAGTGACCTCAATTTGCCGCCCTCTCGGGGTAAAAGTCAAAATTAATTTTCTGAGCATCCGGAGCTTGTCGTTTGCATAAAATCTTTTAAATTAACTTCCATCGTCGGCAGTGTCTTATAGCCCTACACAGAGCGACACCTTCGAGAGCTGCATGTGTGCACATGCACTCGCTTCAGATGATTTGTGTCCGTATAGAAATACTCGTAGGCATCTCGGCCTCCACCTCCTGCATTTGTTTGCGTCTCCTTGCACAAGTGTGCTGGGAGGAAGTGCAGTCCTCCTTTAGTGTGCTTCCTTTGGCCAAGATGTCTTATTTGAAGACCAACTCTGCATGACGTTCATTCTCCGTCATTTTTGTGATTGCAGTGTACTTGCCATTTGAGACAAAAGTGGGGGAGTGTTCCATGTAGAGCGGAAGCATGCTCTTATTTTCGAAGATTTGAGGACATGGGTCACAGGGAGCATAGCAGTAGGCATTTAGCGCTGCGCAATTTCTCTATGAAGTTATTTGATATAATGAGGTCACCAGCAATCCACCACAAAATATGAAAATTAGGGATGATAAAATCTGGGTAGTTATTATGCTGCAGTTGGAGTCGCTGTCGTCATTGCAAAACTACTTATAGTTCGAAATGAGGCGTTCTAAATTTAGCTGTTATTTATACAAAATGTGTGTACTCGCCAAAGAGGAGGTTTGGTTGGTGATGTAGCTGCTGAAAGGCAATTTTAAAACACTCTCTGGAAAATATACAAGTTATGCAAACCAGGTTATTTTGAGACTGACATTTTCGAAAGAAACTTAATACCATAGCTCAGCGGAAAAGAATGAACTTTACGTTGACAAATTTATCGAAGGTGAGTGCTTAGTTGTTGTGTGTTTGTGCATAGGAGTTTGTTTGGCTAGTATTCCAGTGGACAAAATTTGTAGTCCCTTTCGTCGTATGGTGCTTTCAGAATATGCATGCTGGAATTGAAAATGTGAAACTCATTCAACTGAAACATGAACTCGCCCTCGATTTGAAATGAGATTTCCCATGGCGATTTTTACGAACATTTCAAATTATATATTCATCAACTACTCGCGTGCTATTGTTCTTTCACAACCTACAGTTTTAAGCCGTCTCCGACCGGCGAAGTATAAGAGGCTTTGCTTACACAGTTTGAGTGTTGTAAGTAGCTTAAAAGAAGTGGTGTCATGAACCGGGGGTTTTGGGCGTGTAAGTGTCGCAATCCACCCACTACGCCACGGCGGCCACAGATATTTATTTAAAATTTGTCCAATTATATTCGCAATTGAGGTCTTCGAGCCGTCCATTTCTTTATCGCTTTGCAATGTTTCTCGAATTTTGCCCGAAAAATCATATTTAATGACAAGGGCTGTTAAGTCTACAAACGTTATGTCGAGAAAACAACGGTCAACGGCAGGCATCACTAAATTACTGTCATATACAACAATCGATCTTTTCCTTGCCGGATTTCAAGTTTTGAGAGGAACTGAAAGGGTTCGGAAGTTGATAGACGATTTAAGGTCGAAAACATGGAAGCAATGCGTTCTATCTCAGACCGCAAGGTAAGGAATTAACTTATGGAAAAAGGAACAGTTTGCTTAACTGTATTGTAATTTAAAAAATAGCAACAAACCTACTCATACATACTCGTATATCTCTATCTGAATCGATGCGACGTTTGTTGAAGGAAGTTGTAAACCTGACTGAATAAAATTTATGAATAGGGATTTAAAAAACTTAAAAATATGATAAGCATATTCATTGTTAATGTACGCATTTAAATGTACACCCTTGGTTCCACAACTCAGCTGATATCTGATCTCTAAAGCGAGTGTTTGCTTACACCGAGAAATAACCGGATTTCTCTCGGACATAGAGATATATTTATCTAACTAACAAACAAAAACAAATTATCCAACAACAAAACAAGTGAAACAAGTCTGCATTCCTTGTTAGCTTCGCGAGATAGCATTCGTACAGCATAGCCTTAACCTGTGAGCTCGTACTTAGCAGAAAGATAGGAGCTACAAAATCATGATTCATGAAATCAGTTTAATACTGCAAAGATGCAAGAATGTAAAAAATATATAACTTTTATTGATGCACATTATTAATAAAACGACGAATATCGCTTTGCTAAAAATGATTCAAACTTGTATAAAATACATTAAACTGAATTTAAATCTGGCTTAAAGTTTCCCTCTCCAAACTCAGGCATTTTCTTGCTAAAAGTAATGTAACCATATTAACTTAGAAGGAAGGAATAGATACACACCGATTCACGATTTTTTTTTGGATTGAGGCTTATTTTTTAAAGCTATGGATGGACGTATGAAAAATTGTCAAATGAAATCCAAAGTCAGGAGGCGAAGAATCTATGGGACTCATTTCCTTTATTGATTCCTGCCCACCACTCATTACAAAGGGCGGCAGCAGCTTTCTATAACATGCAAAACTCTACTAATAGTAGATCCTTATTGATTGCGGAATTATGACGCGTCCTCTTCAAAAATGTTTTACTTTTTACTTTGGTTTTGAAATTGACTTTTTTTAATCAATGAATCTTTAAATCTTTATTGTGATACTATTTTTTCGATTCCAGCAATAAATTTCCCTAAATTGTGAATTACAAAAATGAAAGACCAAAAGAATTTCAAATTTTCACGTAAATTCATTTCTGCTGCTTCTACGCCGACATTGGGTGTACATACAGTATCGTGCAAAACAATAGCAGCCTCCACGCAAGCCGCCTACCGATATGTTTTTGTGTCGGATGACAGAGAGCAAAGGCAAAAATGAACTTAAAAAATAACACATATTCTAACCAAAAAAAAATTGGAAAAAACTTATTAAACAGTAAAAGTCAAAAAGGCATCGCGAAAAAACTAAAACACATTTAATAAAAGTAAAATAAGGATAAATTTTTAATATTTTGTTGCAAATTCTTTCACCTCAAATTTCACCATACACTCTTTCATAAAGGCATAGAGGCAATAAGGTAATCTATTAAATTCATAGGCACATCCGTCCATGCATCCAGTAGTACTTAAAATAGGTGGTCCAAATTATTAAACTGTTGTCAGATAATTCGTCTGTCCACAATCTCCCAACAAGTTTTCAATTGGATTGAAGTGAGAAGACTGCGCAGGGCAATCCAAAACTTCAATTTTGCTTACTATCGAATCATGCTTGGACAACTTTCCAGGTGTGTTTGGGGTGGTTGTCCTCTTGGAACCTCCAGATCAACGGCATCTCCTCTTTGGCATAAGGTAGTATAATAATTTTTGTAATACCATTTATTCTGTAAATTGGCTCTATTCTCCAACCAAAAAAAAACCTACACGAGCACATTTAATGCTCCAAATTTTACTGTCGGGATGCAGTATCGTTGATCTAATCTTTTTTCTGCCTGTCTACTTATTCTTGTGATCACATCTGAATAGTTTTTATTATACATGGACTCACTTTCCTACCATCCAATTTTTTCCGTTTTTTTATTTCGTCGTTCTGGTCGTCAACTGAAAAGACCAAAATGTACAGCCCTTCTCTGAACTGCCCTAGTACATACGGGCAGTTGCAATTTTTGAACATTTCGGTTTTCGGAAATCGACAGATCTTTGGCTATTGTCCGTTTTGTGAGGCGATCAGCCCCTATAGTCCTTTTTTAAGGCCTTCCTCCGAAATTCTTGGTTAAAGCATAACCAGTTGCCAAACATTTCAATATTTGCCGGGAAATAATAGACCTACTTATTCTATATTTAATTGGTTATCCAATGCTTGGATAAGCCATCATGGCTTATCACGGCTTACCAATTAACCAATTATTGAAGTATGTAATAATTTTTTGGTCTAAAGTTACCTTTGCCTTTGTTTTGTGTCATATCTCATGCAAATCAATTAATTTATGAGAGTTCTCATTTAAACTTGCCATTTTCAAATCTGGCAATCATAAGACAAAAGAAATATGTTCTTTTTTACTTGCGGGTGCTATAGTTTTGTCGCTGTAGTATTCTGACCTTTCTTGTCTATTGCATTTTTAAATTTTAATTTATATAGAAATAAAAATAATTTTATATTTATTTAAGTGAGTAAAGTTAAGAGTTGTGGCCGCCGTGACGTAGTGGGTAGCGTGCAGAGTTGGGCATAAAATAACATAATGACTAATGACTAAAGAAATGTGACTAAACGTTAGTCATGAATAATTTATTTTCCGGATTTATTCATGACTCACGTTTAATTTGAATTTTCGTTATTCACACATATGATTGCCGTTTATTCATGATTATTGTGTAGTCATGACTAACTCTGTATCATGAATAACCACCGATCGCGGTATTTCCGGTAACAGGACCTCATTAATAACAAGATGAATTTTTTAATGTCTTTTTTATGGGTTTTATGACTGACGTAATAGATATTGTGCAGTGAATATAAGGCGCCTGTTTAACCATAGGAAAAATTAATTATCATAATAGTGGCTAGTGGTCAAACTACAATTGCAAAAACTAAGTGACAAGAAATCACCAAAAAACAAATAGTTCGACGATAATATTTTAAAGTTCGTCTATCTCTATCTATCTCCATCTATTATCTATCATTTGAAATAACTCAATACTTTGTCTTATTTTTTTATGAACAGAGATATGACTTGCACAAATGCTCTTATTTAGCGATTAATGACTAATGATTAACTTATTTGAATAACTCATGAATAATGATTGATTTAGTCATGAGTAATTTCTGTGAACAATGAATAATTTATTGGTCAATCATTATTTTCATGAATAATGAATAAATTAGTTATTAGTCGCTTTCATTTAGTCATTAGTCATTATTCGACTAAAATTTGCCCAACACTGGTAGCGTACAACGCTCACACGCCGAAGGTTTACGTTCTATTCCTAGCTCAACACCTCGAATTTTTCACGGCACCACCTCTTTCGAGCTGCTAACAACACTCAAAGAGTAATAACTGTCTTAGAAAGCTTCTCAAACTTCGCCGCTCGGACTCGGCAAAAAACTGTAGAGGCGTTTTACTCTACTCTACAGGAGTAGATGATGAGCAAGCTAGGCCCTGATCCCCCTGTGGAATGTCACGGCAAACAATTAATAATTAAAGTTAAGAAAATCAGGTAAAAAATGTCATCTTCGTAGATTCTCTCTATCATCCGCTAGAAGTAAAAACGTCATTTGCTTGGATTTTTTGAAATCGCAGTTCATTCTCATTACGAGTCTGACTGGAGGATTCAGTTTAAGTGGAATCAACTTTTTCTCCATTACAAGAGACGCAGATTTTTTTCACAATTTAATTAGGCAGAATTTCAGTAAAACAAGGTTTTGTCTGACTCTCTAAAAATTCTTAGATGTGACTGTTCTTTTTTCTTTTCGTGTCTTATATCCGCCCTAGTGGGAAGAACGATTCCAGCGCCAAATAAAGTAATTATTTGAGGCAGATGAAAGATATCGGGTCACTTCAAGCTTACATTATGTGTACTATACTAGAAATTGCAGTATGTTCTTGTTGGTAAAGTTGATACTTAAAAAGACATTGCAATTAGTAAGTAAAATGAAGAAAATGCCAGCGAACATGTGTACAGGAATTCAACAAAATCACTTTTTGCGCTTTGATTTTGTATTGCATTTCTTACACGCGTGTACTGGATTAATTTCTTAGAATTCTACTGGATCGCATATGAGTAATGTAGGAAAGCACTAACAACATGCATAAGAGTCAGCCATCAAAATAATCGTGTATCACACTTTGTATCTTGACATAAAATTACGGACCTTAATGAGAATTTTTATTGGCTTTGAGCATGCCCTTGCCCAATCATTAAAAATCTATGGGATGTATTTAATAGTAACATATTTTGAATATTCATCTAGGAACCTGCGTCATAGCTGTTTACAGCCATCTCAGATACAAATGAACTATGTATACACAAGAATATATATGTCCAAAGTGTAACAAAATTTATAAGCAGCGGCAGACAGATCTGCCGATCCATCTGAAATTCTTATAATGTCTGTATCCATACATACACAAATTAAATTATTATCAGCCTTGTAAACAATTAATCTGAAAAACAACTTGCGCAAGATTTCGTCGACCGTAGACAGCAAACAATAGTATCGCTCATGAGTACTCTTACATGTGGTCATGTGTGCAGATGTTTGTATCTAATTTCATATTCATACTCGTACATAACATACATACGCATATACAACTAATTCGGTGTTTAATGACACAAAATAAACAATAGAATTTACGCCTTTTGTGGGTAAATTTCCGCTGCGCAAAATGAACATATTTTGATTTTGCTCTAGTTCCGAACCCTGTCAGGCTTAATCACAGAAATGTTCAATGTTATATTTTTTATCGCATTTAATTAAAGCTTTCTTTATCATGATTAATAGTGATAGTTAATCACGAGAAAAATGCAGCTACTATACGGCACAATATGTACATACATAGATATAAATAGTTCCGCAAAGATTATTGAATAAAAATATACGTATACACAAACTGCTTGTGAATAAAATGATATCGAAATTCTGATTTACATAGAGCTTCCGGATTAAAAACAAATAAAATTTGATGTGTGACCTCATTTTTGTTTTCCTATTTACATAAATACACGTTTTATGTTGTTTTGCTTTTCCAACTGAACTTACTGCCCAAAGTTGCCAAAAGCGATTTCCTTCTCATGTTATGTGTAAGAGAGAAAGTGGAAAACATTTTTTGGAAAGAAGAGACTCTTTATTCAGTAAGCACCCACATACGAATGTGTATGTACAGTCACTCACTTAAATATTCGGGCAAACAGCATGGAGAACTACAATCTAGTAGGTCATAATTATGATGTATGTGCAATGTATTAATTGGCAAAAAAAAAAAAACAAGAATTAAGTAAAGAAAATTTGCGGGCTACAGTTAAGCATTGTGATGGTTCGGTCACAGTTTGGTGATGCATGTCGTCGAAAGGGGTGGGGGTGTTTATCGATGGAACCATGGACAAATATATGTACTTGTCAATTTTAAAAAATCATTTGCAGGAAAGTGCACAAAGATGGGAATTCGAAACCATTTTAAATTTTATCAGGACAATGATCCAAAACACACTCCTGTTATTGTCAAGACATGGCTACTAATTATTATTATTTATTAATTGTGGCAAGAGTTACAATAGTTTTCGTGTATACATACATTTTTTAAAGATACAGTCATGTTACCTTACTACTAAAATTTTAATATAACTCTTAAGTAATATATCACAGTTTTAATTTGAAGGAAAAGCCACTAAAAAACCTTTATTAAATTTGATGGTTTTGTGGAAGGGAAAAGAGAAGTGGTATTAACACATGATTTCAAAGATGGCACTGACATAAAAATAGATTTAGATAGAATTAATTTTATTTGTATGTCCTGGCTACTTTATCATTGTCCAAACGTGCTTTATCCTCCACCCAAATCGGCAGACATGAACCCCATAGAAAATCTCTGGCATCAATTTGAACTACGGGCTCGAAAACATGACATCACCAGTAAGACCCAAATTAAAACTATTCTTGAAGACGAATGGCACAAAATAGGAGAAGTAGTTACGAAAAAATCGGTGTCCTTAATGCCCCGAAGAGTAAGAAAGAGTGAAAGAAAGAGAGAGTGTCATTGCACAAAAAGGACTACCCACAATATATGTGATGTTATATATTAATCCTTTTTCTTCTGTTCTTAAGCGAAATATTTTTGTTTTTTTATATAATTTATGTTCCTTACGTAGTCTTGAGTATACTGAATAAAATTTGAGTATGTATAATCTTTATTTTTGTTTTTAAAGTGAAATATATGTTCTAAGACTCTGTGCCCGAATATTAATGTGAGTGACTGTACATAGGGCAATGCTGTCATCAAGGAAGGACATACAACATCGACGTCTCGGACGGAGCGTCACACTAGGCAGCAGAAACTTCGAGGTAGTCAAGGACTTCGTCTACCTCGGCTCCGCGGTAAACAGGGACAACAACATCAGTACCGAAATCAAACGCAGAATCACTCTTGCCAATCGCTGTTTTTTTAGGCTCAAGAGGCAATTGAGTAATAAAGCACTCTCTCGAAGGACTAAGCTCGCTTTATACAACATCTTGATCATCCCCGTCCTACTATATGGCGCGGAATCTTGGACATTAGCAAAGGCGGATGAGGAAGTCCTTAGTATTTTCGAGAGAAAAGTTTTGCGTGCGATTTTTGGTCCTGTTTGCGTTGATGGCATCTGGAGGAGAAGATTTAATGACGAACTCTATAGGCTGTACAGCGACATGCGCCTGGTCAAGCGTCTACGGATACAACGCTTAAGATGGCTAGGACATGTAGAGCGTATGGAAACCACTGCTCCGGCCCGAAAAGTCTTTGAATCCGAGCCATTGGAACAACGCAACAGAGGACGGCCTAGACTGAAGTGGCGCACACAAGTGGAGAAGGACTTCAACCAACTTGGAGTGCGCAACTGGAGACAGCTGGCGAAAGATCGTACTGGCTGGAGAGGCATGTTGGTTGAGGCCCAGGTCCACCCCGGACTGTAGCGCCACAAGAAGAAGAAGAAGAAAGAGAACTGCTAACGGCCAAGAGTTTTGTGGGCAGCAACGAACTAACGCAGTAATGCAGTGCATGAAACAAAGATTAAAAAGAGTTAACATAATTTGCATTAGTTACATAGGATTATTAATATTATTTAATAAAAAACAAATAAAATTTCATTCTCAAATAAAATAAATTCATTTGCTTATTGTTGTCGGCAATAATATTTAAGCCATCTCCGTATCCCACTAATGAAAAATCGAAATCTAATAGATACTTATTCTGGCTTAATTTTTTTTATTAAAATTTTTATTTATTATTGTAGGAAGGAAGGTAATACAGTGCAAATTCATACATATCATTGACCTTCAACAGGCATCCGGTGGTCGCCGTGGCGTAGTGGGTAGTGTGCTACGATCACACGCCGAGGATCTAGGTTCGATTCCCGGCATAACGCGTCCAATTTTTTACGGCACTACCTCATTTGAGCTGCTGACAACACTCAAAGAGTAGTAACAGTCTAAGAAAAAGTTTGTAGTTAATGAGCAAGCTAAGCCCTGGTCCCTGGTCCCTTTGTGAACAATTATTATTATTATTATTTGGCATCCGAGTTCCAAAAGATGTCAGATTAACGAAACTTCGTTTTGTAAGTTCTTTCTTTTGTAAGAATTATTTTTGCCTTTCGTAAATAACTCTATATTTATACATGCAATCAGTACCACGTTACTTCCATTGTCTTCGTAGATGTAATCTTCCTTTCTCTTTACTTTATTATCATATCTTTGTAAACAAGTTGCTTGCAAACTTTTGCTTCGAAGTCAATCAAAACAAAATTTTTTAACATGAAATGAGCAATAACTATAACTAAGTTTACCTAGCCTGAGTTAAATTGGCGTTATCAAATTTTGCGCATTGCGTTATATGCACCGACATTTTTTTGTAACTGCGATTCCGATTTAAGTGTTGAAAATAAAAAAATTGAGACATCTTCGTGGAAAAAAGGACACGTAGTATGCTACGTAAAACGATATTGGTAAACAGTAATAACCTAGCGTTCGATTTGGGGTATTGTGTAAAGTACGATACACACATGCCGAAGGCCCCAAGTTCGATCCTTGACCTAGGTTGTACACTATACATTTTATCGCGGCAATATATTCATGTCTTCAAAAAAAAAAAGTGAAAAATGAATAAAAAAAACCGCAGGTCCTTCTATTTGTGAGAAAACAATAGCAAGCACAACAAGAGCAGTTGCTGAAGAACAAGATACATATATAGACTCTGATCAGTGATCACTCTATGAAATGAATCGAACTCCAACTTTTAAAACTGATATGGTGGAAGAAAGCATAGCACGCTGCACGCAAATGACTCTACGGCCAATTTGGCGATGTGCTAGTATGAAGTGGTCCAAACCAGTTTTTAATACCAACTGTCGGCTTCAAAATATCCCGGACCGAAAAATCTATCTCATTTTCACTCGGAGAATCTATTTTGTCGAGAAAATGATGTTGGTAGACATGAGGGAATTATGGCGACCCAAACCATCACCATCGTGCTACCTGGTTTCTGTTGGCTGACAAAAGGTATGCATTTTTTAAGGACCTCAATGGCAAGTGAACTGAAATGACTTTCGGGAAGGCATAGGAACTCCTTCGCTCTTTCGATTCCACCTTTTTTCATTTGCGGTTAAAGATCGTGTGCTGGTTGAAACTTTAATGGCTTGAGCCACAGCCAGTATGCATTCTACATACACTTACTAACTAGTTTAAATCCTTTTAATTAAAAACTATGCTCTCAAAATAGATGGCTTTATACATGTATAAATAGTCTTCTTCAAGAAGCGTGACTTGGCATTTTCTAAACCTATACGATTGTATTGGAAAAAGAAAAAAATTTTCAATGAAATATTTACATAATTTTTAAGTAATACGAGTAAATCAACAGTTTTTGACTTCTAAATCAGATGTCAACAAATCAAGGGTCAGCATTGAACGAGGCAACAAATTCAACCTAAAGGGAGAATTCATTGCTCCAGATATGATTAATGATCATTGTTTCACGTTTCTTTGATCTAATGAACTTCTAATTTCAGGGTGACATTATACATAGTAGAAATTAAAACTTGACTTTAATAATCCCTTTTCGAGGTTTTAATTACCAAACCATCTAGAAGTGTTATATTTCTTTTATTTTATAAATACAACATAAAAATTTGTTGTCAAACCAATATCTGAAAGTGAAAGAATGAGATTTCATGATATGAAAGGCTTTTTTAGGACACAATATTCTTCTTTATGTAGGAGTCTCTTTTGTTGAAAAGTCAATGGGTTGGAGGACCAACCAAGTTGGGATCTAATTTGTAAATGTATACTTAGTTCTATGGTACATCTAACCGTTTAAATATTTTTTCTATATTATATTTATTTTTTTTTTTATTTATTAAATATCCATTTATATGTGTTTCAAACACACTGTTGAAAAAAGTACATATGTATGCAATATGGTATTTGTCTGTCCAATAAATTTGTTTAAATCTCTGAATCTTTAGATAATTAAATTTAAATTTTGAAGTGTACTTTATCTAATTTGAATTCCAGTCTATGTGCGTCATAAACTAGGGGTGTACTAAATTTACTAGAGGAAGTTGAAGTCCCCACCCGACCTAGTTAAGTACTTTGCGATAAGAAGCATTGACAGAGACAGAGAATAAGATATTTTAACCAGATTTAGACAAAATAAAAACAAGAACGTTGTCTAGACAGAAGTTACATATATATATAAATGCATAAGTAACTCAAATAAAAAAGAATCATTTAAAATCTAATGACTTTTCAACCACGCTTATGTCTGAATATGAAGACATTGCAAATTAATTAAAATCAGCGACATATAATCAGATTAAGATAAGTGCCGTTGAGAAATGATTTGCACGTTATTACCTCTCTATTGCGCATTTAAAATGCAAGCTCACAAAACCCATTAAAACGTCTTAGACAAAACAAAGAAATGCCTAGTTCTACTCTAAATTCGATTATGTTTTCTCTAACCAAATGAATTGCAAATATATACCGGATGTTTTATGCAATTGATATTTCCAACACAAATAAACCGGAATACTGTTTATGTTTATTTTCAGATCACAACAACAGCAACCACGAGAAGGACGGACCGACAGTTGGTGGATTTTTTGTTCTTAAAGGAAAAAAGTGCGCCGCATGTACATGATTGATTTTGTTTCCTTCGTTCTTATAATTTGGTATATTCTGCTGGCTAGTTTCAAAATCTAAATACAAGGAAAAAAAAAATATAAAACAAAACCCATAAAAGTGCAACCGAACCAAAACAACAGAATACAAGCTCGCGGTCCGGTCGCAATCAGCTGTTCATGTTTATGCATAGCCAATTTGAAAAAGACAAGACTTGTTGTTAGTCATTGAGATTCAACAAAATTCGCGTATATCGTAATAGTGACGCTTTGTTGTTGATATACTTACCCGCATACCGTATACGTAACTAGATAATTGTATTAGCAGACAATAAACAACAGACACGCACACACTCACACACCCAGAGTATCAGTGCGGTTGTTCGGTGCCATTGTGTAGTGGTGTTCACGTGAATACTTCGAGTTCGCCTCAAAACTGCTTTTGTGTATATATACCGGACGTGGTTCGATCGCTTGAACATAGATCTCAATTCAGTTGGTTCACAAATTTTGATCCGTTAGGATCAGAGGTACTCGGACATCGGAGAAGTGAAAGAAAAAGAGCAAGTAAAGAAAAGACGAAAGAGTAGAGAAATCAATTTCAATTCGCCGCACATAGAGCGAAAAAAACTTAGTTTAGTTTTTTTTCATAAATTTTTGAATAAAAAATTTTGTCTACCGAGAAAAACACGGCAAAGTTAAATATTTTTGGAAAGCCTAATTCATCAGACATCAGTTTGGAGATACGTAAAACAGATCCAAAAAAATTGAACGTCGAACAGGAAAATCTTAATTTACTCGAGTGCAGTAGAGGAGAACAAAATTTTGGATATTGGGGCTTTGGCCGTTGTATGGGTAAGTGAAAATAAATAAAATTGCCTTTTAAATTAAGTACCAACACTCATCACAAGTGATTTAGCCTTGTTTTGCTTTGAACGACGTAATTTCAAGTTTTCATGTTTCTTTCTCTCCCGTGTTTTCTACTGTGTTTGTACACACTTACAGTAAGTTAATGTAGTGTAAGTCTTCTATAAGTGAAAACACACACACACGCACACATTGGAAGAGTGGAATTTACTGTGAATTCATCATTGAGTTCAATGTGACACAGATTTCAATTGAATTGTTATGTCTCGATTTCAATGAACAATTATCTCTAACAAGAAGTTGCACTTTTCAAATGGAATTTGAGGCGTTCAAAGTAATTTAGTCAGAGGTAATCAGGCATGTATGTATGTATGTACATGAATCCTTCTTCACAAATCTGATACCCGCACAGATAAAAGATAAATTTCCAGCTTCAGTTGGAATGGATACACAACTTTCCCTTATAAAATCAAAGTAATTAGCATAGGACGTCTGGTGGCTAGGGATAAAGTGAAAAAAAATTGAATAAATAGCTTAAATAACTTATTCTGTGGTACTTTCAACTGGAATACAGAAGTTTTTGTGCTGTTCTCGGAATACACGACCATGTGTCATACACTTTGATTGCTTTACCCGATTTATACCTTATTGTGTTATCATTTTACTATATTTTCCCTTAGCAACACTCTTAATCTGTCTGTTGTTGCTAGACGGTAATATACGCGAAAGTTTCTTTCAATGTAGGTACTAACAGAATTTGATTCAGTGAGTTCAACGTACTATTTGAAGACGGTGTACTAATGAGTATGTTTTCATTTTGATTAAATATTAGGGTTGCCACATTTTTTAAAGTTTACGTGAACACTTGTCTAAATTATTTAACTTAACTTTTGACCAGGACAAATCAAAATCATATAAAATTAATCAGAAATCGATATTCATTGCTCAGTGTAAATCGTAATTTTGCCACATCATTGTCTTGTGATTTCCCCTTAATGGACGTTTTGGCTGTTCCAATTTTCAAATTTCAAGTTGCATTGCCATTTGCATTTAAATATGTAGGTAAAAATTACATTAAAATATATTTTATTTGAATTATCTTAATTAATACAATGTTTATTTAATACTCAGGTCATAGTCTCACCATGCAACGCCAAACATGAATCCTTCTCTGATCAGCAAATACTTTTCAGAAGTTTTATTTTCGCGAAAATGTTAAGTGGGGTGGGTACCTTGAAGAATGAGGCGGCTCCATTACTTGGACGTCCTTGCTTCTTCAGCTCAAGTATAATTATGTGTAGTACATCAGTGGGTTTTTTATGTTCTTTGTTCATCATTGAACCTCGACAATGCATTGACCCGTAAATTTTATGGATCCATTGGCAAAGTGTATTGTCCTTAAATGTATGTTTATCAACCCCGTACGTGGAATTTCAATTATGTCTTTCAAGCATGCAGCCTCTTTGGTTACCAATCGAGCTATATAAATCTATTCCCATTGTGTCTTTTTAAAAGCTTACTGCATGTTGCCAATGGCGTTTGCTTCGAGATAAAAATAAATTTATTGACACATCCCACACGGTTTTTCCATTGTGTCGTCGATTGCGTGGGGCACCTATTTTTGATTCGCAGAATTAAATTAACAACTTCCAGCTGAGAAGAATGATGCAAGGAATATCCCCGGTGCTAAACCGATTAGTCATTTATTTTGTACCTGAAGCTTTATTTCTCAATGAAGATGTTTAACATTGCTTTATTGAACCTTGTGTTTATATATACATACATGTATATGTATCTGTTTGTATGTTGGAGCTTTTCACACTTTACCCTCACACACATGTTGTCAGGGTCAAAATCCACTCGTCACTATGGCTTATTCTTATCAAATGAGAACGAGAGACTGTTGCTTGCTGACATGTGCAAATACAGCGAATTGAATACACGTTTTCAAAGCATGTGTCAATGAATTACAAAGTTTGCTTTGTTTGGCGTGCTCTTGTGCTCTGAGAAGGTAAACGTGCAATGGACAAAAATGCAAGAAATTTTTTTGTCGTCCAACCTTCATTATGCGAATGCAATTATTGCACTTTAGTTGTCATTAAGGAGAACTAATTGCCGTTAATTACCTTACTTGGGTCGTTAATAACCTCCAATCATTTCTAATTAAAATAATTTAGTGATTTGCAACAGGTGAGTTGACCACACAGTAGATCCTTTATTTGTCATACAAGAGTAAATTCAGGTTTTTGAGGTTATTTAAAAAAAAATAATTTGCATATTTGTGATCAGACGAAATTGAATACTCCCGAGCTAATTCCACCTTATTATAACAATTTATTGATGAGTGTTTTTGCTTTATTCAGCAAATTATGTCCACATTACCATTTATGTAGTTAATTTTTTTACTTAACCTTTTTGTTTTTGTATTTCCTTTTTTTAGAGCGTTCTAAAAAGTCATTGACAAGTGCAGACGAGCCGGGCCTGTTCAAAACGGTGCAGGACCGGATTGGTCTTAATTCAAGCAACGGTGCTGCAAATCAAAGTTATACAGCGACCGCTGCAGCGATAACAGCAACTTTTCCAGTTATTAATTCAATAAGCGCAACCAAAATTAATCTAGACGCTTCTCTCAATGATTGCGAAAGTGGCTATGTGCCAACGGTTGGTCGTTGGGGCGCCGAATGGCCAAGTTGACTCGCCGAAGCCAGCTTGGGACGTCAACTTATTGGATCGGTCGTCGGATCGGTTGGATTGACTACAACTACTACTGAATCGATTACCGCCGATCCGGAAACAACATGTAAAACAACACGTGATCATATCATCAGGGACATTGCCCAAAATGATCAGATCGTTGACAACGATTATGAAGACGATGATGATGATGACGAAGATGATGAAACAAATGATACAAATGCAAATAACGACGAGGCAGCTGTTGGAAATGTATCAAAGCAAGATATATATTCCGATGAAGCATCCGGGCAAACGTCATATAGCAGCAATGAAATCATTGATAATGTGACATCAATTGGAGCGTCATCGTTCGCCGATGCAGAGAGATGCAGAAGCATCCTTAAACTCCTGGAGGAACAGCAGCAAAACCAACCACAACATCAGCATCAACAACAATACCAGGAGAAAGAAAGTCGGTGGGCTGCTGACGATAGCTATAATTTAACTGCATTCAATCAAACCAATGGTATATGGCCGCTGGGACATCCATTGCCATTGCCGGATTGGGCTTCAGACATCAAGGGAACACTTAATTTTGATAATGTTTGGCAGTATGAAGATCTTAACGCGCTAATCGAAGCGAAACTCCATCACATGCTTGAAGAAACACACTACGATACAGTGCACTTGTTCGTTGATTTCCACAAGGCATTCAAGAAGACCCGAAGGTCAGACCTTAAGTCATTCTTCCAGTTCTACGATATCCCAATCAATCGCCGCCATCACATGTGTGTCAGCTTGGCCATGGAAGTTATGATCAGAATAATGGAAATTTTTCCAATTCTCTCTCGATACATGTACATCGTGTCATGTGAGGAGCATGTTGTGGCCTTGCGTGATTATATCGACTCGAGTGAAGAGTGCGGCTTAAATTCACCGGATGCCAATGTGGAGAAAGAACACTCAATGGTGGCAATGCGCATATCAATTGGCGGACGACGTGGTTTTATGATTCTCGATCCCGGTTATCATGTTGCTCGTGCCGTCACCGTAATGGAAGATCAAATGTATCCACATACAGGTTTGTTTTTAGAATAAAATAATAATTTGAGCGCTGACTAATGTGTTATTTATTAACTTCAGGATGGTTTACACAATCAAATGAACAGCATTGCAGGAGAGACTATTGCTATAACATTAGCATGCACAATCACAAGTATGTTGAGTGGCTGGAACGTGAGACAAGAAATGATCAACAGACCTACAAGTCATCTTTGGTTTACGTGGAGCACCCTTATTTGACGGCAATAGATGTAACTGTACGCAGAAATCTGGTTTATAACTTTCGTTCTCTGCTGGCACGTGATGCAAAGGGTCGTGTTCTTGCGGGAATTTATTTGCCACTATTGCCAAACTGCAATGAAGCCCAATTCACAATGTTCTACGATGGACCAAATGATCAGCGTGTCAAAGTTAAATTCATGTTCAACGTTTTCAAAAATCCATCAAAGGTAAGGTGTTTGAAACGATATGATAATAGTGCATTTATGATAATATTTTTTTTTATCCTCTTTCAGATTCCCGAACATGTTTTAGCGCACATTGACAAACTAGCGCCGCAGTTAAATATGATCAAATCTGATCTTCTTGATTTGTGCATATCCTTAGCCGAGGTCGTTACCGACCAGGATTTCATCAAGCAAGTTTTAGCTATCAACGATGACATCAGTTCCATGTCAGCGGATAATTAATTAACACTGAAAACCACTAATCATCATTTAGTAGAAGAAGTTATCGTTAACACATATTCATTTGCAAATACCATGAAGAAGTTCTTAAATGCTTTTGTCAAATTTTTCTTTCGTTTAGTATATTAGAATTGTATGAGATCATAAAAACCACAAAAAAAATATAAAATTAAAAACTTAATCAAAAGCGGAATGAATTCAAATAAATTTGAAAAGTATTCGTTTCATTTTTTTGTTGCTAACGATTTAATAACACCACATTTTAGTTGTTTGTTTTGTTTTTCATTTCTCTTTTTTCTCTTATCTCCTGTCTTCACTGTGAAATGAACTGTTTACCAGTTTTCTATAACTATGCTCAGTAAAGTTCAAAAATTGAAACAAATCTATACATTATTCGGTAAAATTCAAGAAAAATATTCTATAAAGTAATATAGCATACACAAGACATTAAGAGACACTTTCGTGTGAAATGTATATGCAAAGAAAATAAGAAAAAAACACATTTTTGGAAAGTAGTGAAACACTTAATCAAAACACATTCGTACACACAACACACAATAAAGGACAAATTCACCACATAAAGTATGCTTATCTCAGCTCAGCAATTGCAGCAAAACGCTTTTCAACAAAGACCACAAATATACAAAAAAACCTTTAACCTCCAGTCATCATAAAAAAAATCTATTCAACAGCTACAAAAAAGAAAAAAAATTCAAGAACCGAGTAATGATGTACCGTATCGTAGGGTCCTTAAGCGAATAATAGAGAAACAGAAGATGAAACTCTTATAATATATAACTTATACACAACTATGGGTACAAAGATAAACAGATATATTTTAAGAAAACAAAATATGAACTTAAATGGTGAAAAAAGTCGAAACTTTCCAATGAATTAAGTCTAGAACGTTGTCAACTGTGTGCTGGGCGCTGCAAGTGCTGCTGGGTGAGACTTCCACCTCGATGGCATATGTCCATTTGGTGGAGAGTGCTTGACTCGCGGCCGGTCAAAGTGCTTCACGCACAGTTTTAAAGAGAATCTTATTTTCAAATATATAGACTCTGCTTTGAATATTTACTGCTATTACCATTATTATTATTGACATTATGAATATGAATGAAATTATGTATTGATTATGATTATTATTATGATTATCTATTATTATAGACATCTATTGATTGCATTATAATGACGCGAAAGCAAGTAAAAAATTATTTTAGTCTTCAAATAAATCATTCTTAATAAAAAAAAAAAATTCGTGTGTTTCGTTTTATTAAAAAAAAAATTAATGAGAACAGGTACTTTCCAAAAAATGCCGCATCGAAATCTTTTTGTTGTGGCGCTACAGTCCGGGCTGGACCTGGGCCTCAACCAACATGCCTCTCCAGCCAGCGCGATTTTTCGCCAACTGTCTCCAGTTGCGAACTCCAAGCTGGTTGAGGTCCTTCTCCACTTGTGTGCGCCACCTTAGCCTAGGCCGTCCTCTGTTGCGTTGTCCGAATGGTTCGGACTTAAAGACTTTTCGGGCCGGGCCAGTGGTATCCATACGCTCTACATGGCCTAGCCATCTTAAACGATGTATCCGTAGACACTTGACCAGGCGCATGTCGCTGTACAGCCCATAGAGTCCGTCGTTAAATCTTCTCCTCCAGATGCCATCAACGCAAACAGGACCAAAATCGCACTCAAAACTTTTCTTTAGAAAAGACTAAGGGTTTCTTCATCCGCCTTTGGTAATGTCCAGGTTTCAGCGCCATAGAGTATGACTGGGATGATCAAGCTATTATATAAAGCGAACTTAGTCCTTCGAGAGAGGGCTTTATTACTCAATTGCCTTTTGAGCTCAAAGAAACAGCGATTGGCAAGAGTGATTCTGCGTTTGATTTCGGTACTCATATTGTTGGCCCTATTTACCGCAGAGCCGAGGTAGACGAAGTCCTTGACTACCTCCAAGTTTCTGCTGCCTAGTGTGACGCTCCGTCCGAGACGTCGATGTTGTGTGTCCTTCCTTGATGACAGCATGTACTTCGTTTTGCCCTTATTTACCGCAAGACTCATTTTAGCCGCTTCCGCTTCTATACCAGCAAACGCTTAATTGACGGCTCGCTGTGTTCGTCCAATCACGTCAATGTCATCAGCGTTAGCTAGCAATTGAACTGACTTCTGGAAGATCGTGCCTCTGGTGTTGACTTGTGAGTTACGCACGATCTTCTCGAGGATGATGTTAAAGAATTGACATGGAAGTGCTTCGCCTTGTCTAAAACCTTTTTTTACATTGAAGGTCTCGGTGAGTTCGTTACCGACCTTGACGGAGCAGCGAGAGTTCTCCATCGTCATCCTACACAATCTGACGAGTTTGGTAGGAATGCCAAAACTAGACATGGCACTGTATAGCTCGTCTCTATACACACTCTCATATGCGGCCTTAAAATCAACGAATGGGTGGTGGGTGTCGATTGGCACTTCTTGGGTCTTTTCCAGGATCTGCCGTAATGTGAAGATCTGGTCTATTGTGGACTTCCCTGGTCGGAAACCACACTGATATGGACCTAACAGGTTATTGGCAAACAGTTTCAGATGCATTATGTCAGCGTCAGAGAGGATCTTGTATGCGATGTTAAGGAGACTGATCCATCGATAATTGGCGCAGTCAAAGTTTCCTTTCTTGTGGACCGGCCAAACGACTCGGAGATTCCACTCATCGGGCATGCTTTCCTCCGACCATATCTTACAGATGAGCTGGTGCATGCGCCCAACCAACTCATCTCCAGCTATTGTAAGTAGTTCTGCGGGCAGTCCAGCAGCTCGTCTAAGTCGGGGGGACGGAATGCTTGTCTATCATCGTCCAAATTGAGTGGAACATTCTGCCTAACAGCGGAATTGATGCCGTCTTCGCCGTTAAGGAGTCTGCAGAAATGATCCTTCCAGATTCTCAGCACAGACTGTGACTCTACTGCGAGTTGTCAGTTTTGGTCCCGGCAGGTCTTGGTCCGAACCTTGTATCCTCCGGATAGCTGTTTTACCTTTCGATAAAACTTTCGGACTTCATTCCTGCCATAACACCTTTCCATTTCCTCGACCGCGCGCTTCTCATGCTCCTTCCTTTTCCTTCTGAGAAGCCGGTGCTCTTCCCTTCTTCTCTGTTCATAGAGCTCACGAACTGCCCTCGTTGTTCGAAGCAGCCTCGCCTTATAGGCGTCTTGTTTAGCTGCGTGCGCTTGCCTGCACTCGTCGTCAAACCATGGGTTCCTTCTGGGTGGTGACGTGAAACCCAGCACATCAGTGGCAGCTTCTTTGATGGCTTCTTGACAACGTTTCCATTCTTCTTCTATGTTTAGTGCAGGAAGCTTCGAACTCTGAGCGAGTTTCAGGGAGACTCGGTCGGCAAAGTTCCCAGGATTTAGCTGCGATTGTAGCTTTTCGACGTCAAACCGTATTGGTCTGTCTCGACGCCGCTGATCTCCTAATATCCGGGTTCTTACCATGGCTACAACAAGGTGATGATCCGAGTCGATGTTTGCACCTCGGAAGGTTCGGACATCGAGAATAATGGAGGAATGTCTGACGTCGATCGCAACGTGATCAATCTGGTTGATGGTTAATTGATCAGGAGATCGCCAGGTTCCTTTGTGAATGTTCAGGTGTGAAAACCACGTGCTAGCCACAGAGGTGTTGTCGTGTAGGCTGTGTTTACAGATGACTCCAGTAAAGATGTCTTCTTTTCCCAGCTGACCGTTGAAGTCTCCTAGAACGACCTTGGTGTCGTAACTGGGGCATCGATCGTATGTTCTTTCTAGAAGATCATACATGTCATCCTTGATGTTATCATCCTTCTCCTCTGTCGGGGCGTGAGCGCAAATTAGGCTGATGTTCCGAGGCATTTTGGTGTTTCTGAATTATTTAGTTTTACATGGTGAGGAAGTTAACCTCACGCACAACCCAAAGACTGGTAGGCCAGGCCCATTATTTAAATTTTCGGGCAGAGGGGCTTGCTGCATTCATTGGTTCACCATACAACGGGTGTTGTAATGGCTATCCAGGGGGCGCCGCGAGGAGGCTGTATGTCAACTTGATCTGTGCACTAACGAGGATAGCCTTGGCAGCTCGCCATGTTGAGCATATTTACTCTGCTTGCTTACAATTCTGTTCTGAGTCCGGTTGTGGACATTCAGCAAAAGTAAATGATCTGAGAAATCAGAAAAGATTCTCATTCGTTGTATGGCCATTATAAATAACACGGATAATCGAGTTTTTTTTGCACAATGAAATGAAACTTCTTAAAGTTGGTAGATGTTTTACCCTCGAGTAAGAATTTTATCATATGAACACAATTGCCACTGGTCTGTCTTAATTTGTATTAAAATCAGTGATGAATATATATATTCCTAAATATGTAAAATTACGCATGTTTTTCGTAAACCGAACCGTCCTATTAGAATAGTAGCTTAGATTCAATGTTTCAATGTGACAATAGAACTCTTATTAAAATAGTAATACACAAAAGAATATCGGTTCAGTGTACACATAAGTTTAAATAATTATCTAATACACTATGTTAATTTAATATATATTTTATTATTGTAAATTAATTTCAGCTATTTAAAAGTCAATCTTACAACACACCCTTAACCCAATTGAGAAAACGTCCCACATGAAAAATATTTTTATACCAAATTTAATCCCAATTATGATGACGTTCACCTACGTTGGTTATTTTGTGACAACGTTCGACTTAAACTTCACTTTCTCAGTCGTCTACGTGGACGAGCTGTCATTTGTTTCTTCAAATTGGTCTTGTGTGGAGTGAAAAATAGTTCATCCAGCAAATTTCAAAGAAAATTCGTGTTTTTGAGGCAAAATAAAAATATAAAATGGTAAATCATAGCTTTTTGGAGTATTCATTCTTAATTTCAAAATAAAATAAACCTAATTGTCCTCACTTTTCGAGTTCACAGATTTTCACTATACATATCCAATGATTTCTCTTTCATTTTAGCCTGCGCCAGCTAGTTCGACTTCAGTGGGAAGTGGAAGCCGTTCCCCCAGCAAATTATCTGCCCCAAGATCCAGTGCTTCTGGTGGAAGTGTCCTGAAGCAAAGAAAAACAACAACCACTGCTGCAAGAAGTCGCACCACGGGAGGAGCTGGTTCAGGTGGCATGTGGCGATTCTACACAGACGACTCTCCCGGCATCAAAGTGTAAGTGCCAGTTTGGTAATGGTTAGTTAATTGAATATTAATCGTGTTCTTTTTCTTTCAGTGGTCCCGTTCCAGTTCTCGTCATGTCATTGCTGTTCATCGCCTCCGTGTTCATGCTTCACATTTGGGGAAAATACAATCGCTCTTAAGTGCAAGAATTTAGATGACGTCGACTATTTTATTTTTTTCTAATTTTCATATCATTTAAGTAAACTTCTTGATGAATGTTTTTTTTACTCGCTCCCACTTGCGGAACCGAAAACATATTATGTGTTAAAGAGAAAAAAGTAAAAGAAACAATATCCATTCCACAGTTTGTATGTGGCCAATATAATACTTATAATATTAAAACATTGAACTTTATACCTTAAAACAAATAAATTTCTTTTTTCTATAAAAAGTTTCTCATTTTTTGGTGGTCTTTAGATGATAAGCTGCATTTGTTCCTAGAAAGAACGGTGCAGTGCATGAAGGTTCATGTAATTAAATGTTTAATGAACGCCGAAAATTTCTATAAGCTGGGGCATGTCTTCAAACAGGATAAATTGCTTTGTAGTAGGTTTTCAACATGATTTAACCAATGCACTTTCACTTTGGCCAACCTCTTTCCCCTAAAAAAGCCGATCTGAGTTGGATACCGATTGCTGAGCCATCATTGGTTGTTGTACAGATTTCGCTTAGTGAATATTACTCGTATATCTGGAGTACATTGCTATCTAGCGGATCGAAGAGTTTAGAAGTTAGACTAAGTACTGTTTTTCACCTAATAGATGTATAAAGAAGGAATTCAAATAAACTAAGCGACTTCGAGCTAAACTCTCACATAAATGAATATTAGTTTAATTTTTTTTTAATACGGCAATCATAGTTGTGTACAAGCTTAATCTTAAAGTTGTGATGTGACAATTAAGCAATGAATCAAATGAAGAAATTCGAATTCTAGTAATACGGTGGCCTGTAAGTAATTTACGCGACGACAAATATTGAATACAGTATTGGCTACAAACCATAACCGCTTAGATGGTTCGAATTCGAAAACTTTTGGGACCGGAGTAGTGGTGTCCATACGCTGTACATGGAGTAGCCATCTTAAGCGTTGCCGCTGTATAGCCTGTAGAGTTCATCGTTATCGTTGTCGTTTTGTTTGTTTAAATATCCTATCTGCATCTAAGAACATTTTCATTTTTAAATATGAGCCTAAAACGAGAAAAACAATTCATTTTAAGCTTCCTAAGTCGACTAAGGCTGTTATTCTGCAAAATACAAAATTAATTTTATTCTTTTTACTTAAGAGACTGTTATGCGCAAATACTGTTTTATTTTTTAACAAGCTGAACTTGACTGGACATATGTCGTTATTCAATATCTGAAATCGACTTAAGAACTATAATACATATAATGTTGAAAAAATGAGTCACAAATTTAATTAAGACGTTGTGAACAGTCGCAATATTTTAGTAGAAATAATTTTGTACGTTATCATTTGAATCGAAAAGTGCATATTAAATGTCTAGCAGAGCAGAGAAAGTGGTTGCATTAGCAGGAATCCAGAAGAAGGTGAAGCTAAACGAAAGTTATCAAATAACAAGGAAGGAAGTACTTCAAGATCATACATATCTTATAGAATTACATTTCATCATCAACTAATATCCGCATTAAGAAAAATAGATAATTTTACTTTTGAAGAGTACTTCTTTTCCGAAATATTATTTATTTTTCTCCTAAAGTAGGTAAGAACAATTTTTGAAAAATCCGTAATAATAAAAACGTCATTGAGCAACTTATTTTTGTGCAACTTTACTACAGTAGTATTTATTATAATCTTAGAGAACACAGAGCGTAGAATTTTATGAAGGACTTTTTTGTGCTATTTCTGATAAGCCCAATTAGCAGGACTCGGTTGATTCGGTGAAAGACCTAGATTTTAATTTATCTAGTAGTATTGATTCTGAACAAGATGATGGAATGATTTTCTTAGAAGCTCAAAGAGAAAACGCACTAGAGATAAAAAATAAATGACAATGTTCAACTCAATAATATAGAGCCCAAAGTCGATCAAAGCTGCTAGAGCGGACGTATAGTCCACAGAACTATTTAAAGCAGCTTGAGATGACCTCTAGGGGGCATGGGCCTGTTCACGCGAGGTAACGTTGTTGTTTGCGCTCAACAAGGCGAGCTGCCAAAACTGTGCTCGTTAGTGCTCAGGTCAAGTTGTCATACAACCTTCTCGCATCACAACATCCGCTGTGTGGTGAAACAATGTATACAGCGAACCCCTCTGCACGAGGGTTTAAATAGTAGGCCTAGCCTACCAGTCTGTGGGCTGTGCGTGAGGTTAACTTCCTCACCACGTAAAACTAAATAGTTCAGCAACACCAAAATGCCTCGGATGATGAAGGACCAACTGTTGACGACCCCAACAGACATTATAAGGACGTTGATTTTCGGTTCTGCACGTGGAATGTGAGGTCCCTTAATTGACCATGTGCAGCCGAACAACTTGTGGAGGCCCTTGACTGCTACAAAGCAGACATTACAGCCAACAGGAAGTGCGATAGGATATGCCCTGCAAGAAAACGATTTACAACTGCGACATCTACTACAGCGATTGCTATAGAGAAAAGTCGGCGCTTATTTGGATGCGCATTTGTTGTTCGAGGCAGACTTAGGCAAAAAGTCTTGAGCTACGACCCCGTCAGCGAATGCCTCATGACAATCCGTATCAAGGCTTGATTCTGAAACATCAGCTCAAGTTGCGCTCACGCCCTGACAGAGGAGAGGGATGACAACACCAAGGGTGAGTTCTACGATCTCCTAAAAGGAACATACCTCCAGTATTCTCGATGTCCGAACCTTCCGAGGTGCAAACATCAACTCGGATCATTACCTTGTTGTAGCCAAGGTAAGATCCCGGATATTAGGAGATCAGTGGAGTCGAGACAGGCCAATACGGTACGGAAAGCTACAGCCCCAACTGATCGCCGGGAACTTTAACGACTGAGTCTCCCTGATACTCCCTTTGAGTTCGACGCTGCTTGCACTAAGAAGACTTGAAACGTTGTCAAGAAGCCACCAAATAAGCTACTACTGGTGTGCTGTCACATGTCAGAAGGAACCTATGGTTTGATGGCGAGTGCAGGCAAGCGAATGTAGCCAAACAAAACACCTATAAGGCAACGCTGCATCGAACAACGAGGACAGTTCGTGAACTCTACGAACAGATAAAAAGAGAACAGCACCAGTTTCTCGGAAGGAAAAAGAAGGAGCATGAGAAGCGCGCGGTCGAGGAAATGGAAAGGTGTTATGACAAAAATGACTTTCGAAAATTTTACCAAAAGGTAAAAGACCTATCCGGAGGATACAAGGTTCGAACCGAAGCCTGCCCGGACTAAAAAGGACAACTTGTAGAAGAGTCAGAGAGAGAAGTCTGTGCTGAAAATGTGAAAGGATCATTTCTGCAGACTCTTTAACAACGATGACGGCCAAAATTCCGCTGTTAGGCAGAATGTTCTACTCGATTTGGACGATGATAGACAAGAATTTCGCACCCCCGACTTAGACGAGGAGAAGAAAGCAATATCCAAACTGAAGTCGAATAAAGATACTGATGTGGATGGACGGTCCGCAGAACTATTTAAAGCAGCTGGAGATGACTTGCTTGGGCGCGTCGTTTGCCCGGTCCACAAGAAGGGAGATCCCTTTGACTGCGCCCATTATAGAGGGATCAGCCTTCTTAACATCGCATACAAGATCATATCTGCCGTATTGTGTGAACGTCTGAAACTGTTTGCCCATAACCTGATAGGCCCTTATCAGTGTGGTTTCAGACCAGGGAAGTTCACAATAGACCAGATCTTCACATTACTGCAGATATTGGAAAAGACCCAAGAAGTGCAAATCGACACTCACCATCTATTCGCCTATTTTAAGGTCGCATATGACAGTGTGCATAGGGACGTGCTACACAGTGCCATGTCCAGTTTTGGCACTCCTACCAAACTCGTCAGATTGTGTAGGATGACGATGGAGAACTCTCGCTGCTTCATCAATGTAGGTAATGAGCTCACCGAGACCTTCAATGTCAAAAAAGGTTTAAGGCACGGCGACGCACTGTCATTTGACTTTTTCAACATCATCCTCGAGATGAACTTGCGTAACTCATAAGTCAACACCAGAGGCACGATCTTCCAACAGTCAGTTCAATTGCCTGGTCAAGCGTCTTCGGATACAACGCTTAAGATGACAAGACCATATGGAGCGTATGGATACCACAGCTTCGGTCTGAAAAGTCTTCGAATCTGCACCGTTGGGACAAAGCAACAGAGGTCGGGCTAGGCTGAGGTGACACAAATAAGTGGAGAAGGACGTCAACCAACTTAGAGTGCGCAATTGGAGGCAGCTAGCGAAAGACCGTGGGAGCTGGAGAGGCATGTTGGTTGAGGCCCAAGTCCACTCCGGACTGTAGCGCCATAAGAAGAAGAAGAAGAAGAAAAAGAAAGAGATGACCTGGTTGGCGCATACACCAGCCAAATAAGTTTAGAGGAAAAATCCTTAAGAAAGGAGACTCCTTAAACTGCGTCAACTATTGAGGGATAACCGTCATCAACATCGCCTACAAGATCCTTTCTGGCACACTTTGTCAGCTTCTGAAACCCTTTTTCAACCTTGTAGGTCAGTGTGGCTTCAAGCCAGAAAAGTTCACAATATTCCAGATCTTCACTTTAGGCAGATCCTGAAAAAATACCCAAGAAGTACAGATCGACATTCACCATCGTAATAAATCGGAGTGATTTTAAGGCTGCATATGACGGGATGCATAGGGGTGAGCTATACAATGTCTAGTTTTGGTATTCCTACCAAACACGTCAGACTGTGTAGGACTCTCGGTACTCCGTCAAGGTCGCTTTTGAACTGAATGATGCGTAACTCGCGAGTCAACACGACGGGCACGTTCTTCCAAAAGTCGGGTCAACGACATTGACGTGATTAGATGAATACAGGGAGCCGTTTCTGAGGCGTTTGCTACTATTGAAGCGGAAATGGGTAAGAAAAGTGTGGCGGTAATTGATGTACATGTTGCCTTCAAAAAAGGACATACAACATCGATGTCGCGAATCGAAGGGTGAACTTCTGGGCTTTCCTTCCGAGGTGTGTATTGCGAGTTAAACTGTTTAAGGGGACTAATGTGTAATTTGTAATTCTTTTTATCCATCACAGAGCACATAGAATATTATGTTCCCTTAGTGCTAACTCTCAGTATCGCTTAACACAACAGATATTTGCGGCGCCTTTAGGATCATCGACTTTCATCTTATAGATTAATTAAAAAAAAAATATTAGTCAACAAACAATTTATAAACAAGCCTCTTAAAAATCATTAAACGTTTTTATGCATTTGGTAATGGGCTCATTGCAAGCATAATTGGTTCTAGGTCTTTAATCAAGTAGTACATTTTTCAATCGTAGAGATCTTTGGGGAGTATGTACATATAGTATTGTGCAAAACATATGCATTTTTCCTTCTGACATTTTGTGTGTTCTGTTGTACAAAACTCTTTATTTCATAACTTTTTCTAACAAAAATCTCTGAGTGACATTACATCTGCCGATCGAAGTAAGAAAAAGTGGAAAAGTACCGTTAGTTTTGTTGAAAGGGGGAAAAATGGAAGATTGTTCCTTTTTCAACTGTGCAAAGCAAATTGAATTTTTTTTATTTTGTCCTTATTCTTGCGTCGTTCTTGGAGATATTCACATCAGGTTAGTGGAAAAATTGTATTGAAAAACAGTTTTTGTCATTCGGTTTGCATTTCAAGTTTGTTTATAAAATGCCTCGCAGTAAATATGACACGCATACGAAAGAGCTTATTATTGAGACTTTTTAAAATGGATCGAAGCAAAGGAATGTAGCTCAACGATTCAAAACTCATGAGTCAGACACTTGACGCTAATATTGGCAAAGTTCCGACGCAATCAATGCATTTTCATGGTTCATTCCGGTGGTCGTCCTCTCAAAACAGATACAAAAACTGATCAGAAGATCATCAATTTAATACGTCGAGAGCCCTTCCAATCCTCCATTTCAATCGTGAAGGAGCTTAATTTGCCTATTGACGTGAGTACGGTTCGTAGAAAAGCAATCCAAATAAAAATTAAAGGGATTTAGAAAATCAAAGCCTTTATTAACATTACAACACCGTCAAAAAAGGTAATCAAAATGTTTTTGTCCAAAACTGCTACTAATTTTACATTAATTAGACATGCATTTGCCCACAAGTACTCATCTTGGTCCCTGAAACCGTGGAGAACTGTTTTATTTAGTGATGAGAACAAATTTAATTTGATGAGTTCAGATGGAATTAGCTACGTTCGTCGAGAAGCGCGTACTCGCCTTAAACAAAAAAATATACAAGCTACTCTGAACCACGGAAGTGGTTTAATCATGGTATGGGGGTGTTTTTCGGCTCAAGGATGTGGTCTTTTACACCAAATAATCAGAATAATGGATCGCTTTGTATATAAAGATCTCTTGGAAACCGTCATGATGCCATTTGCAGAGAAAGAGATGCCATTGTTGTGGAGGTTTCAACACGACAACGACCCAAAACACACCTCAAAGGTTGTAAAAGAATTTTTAGAGACTTAGGGAGTTAATGTTTTGGATTGGCCTCCACAATCACCGGACTTAAGCCCCATAGAAAACCTGTGGGGAATACTAAAACGGCGCATAAGGAGACAACGATTTACCTCAAAAAAAAAAAAAACTCATTATGAAGCCTTGCAGGATGAATGACTTCGAATTTCCCCGGAGTTAATGAACTCACTTATTGTTTCCATGCCAAAGAGGCGTTTTTTGGTTTGGACAAAATATTAAAAATTAATAAAAATTGCATTTGTTTTGCACAGCGCCAAATGAAATGGGCTTATCTTTTTCTCTACTACTAAAGAATGGTCGCAAATGTCAAGAGTTTTTTACTTTTCTAGTAAATTTATGTCCAAACAAGATTTTTGAATTTAAATATCAATTAAATTCCGCACCTAAAATAATATTCTAAGACATTATTTTATGCGGAAAAGAACTTGCATATGTTTTGCACAATATTGTATGTGTATTCACGAGAAAAAGTAATCCTGTTAAATTTATATGGCAGTTAATAACGTCGCGAATGAATATGGCTGATATTTCCTTACGCCTGTAACTTAAGGTTTGCTGGCATATTGTTTTACATCTTTCGTCATAGTTAGTGGTGGATATAGTTTTTGAAAATCATATCTAGTGAAATTTCTTTGAACTCTTTCAAGTTCGGGTTGTTGAGCAGACCTATGAGGTCGAATTCCAAATGATGAATGAATCTGGCTAATTTATTTCAGTATTTCTTATTGAGACCCAACATTATCACGGTGTTCTAGGGAATCGATTAACTTCGCAATATTTATATTACTTATTTTTATCCCCAGCTATTAAATTCTATTCAGGAGATCAAGGGAGGACTTGGGAACATCTGATGGGCTAGGAGTGTTTTAGTTATATTTTGAGTGAACACCAAGAGAGGTGAACAATTTCTGGAGATGTTGTTTTGGTTAACATACGTGGCCGTTCCAAAATTTCGCTATTTTATGAAAAATTCATTTTACATTCACTTTCTTGCAAAAAGTCTTAAAATGGAACAGTTATGTTGAAATATTTATTTCTCTAATTGTTGCTGACAGTGCCTAGAACCCTTGAATCGTTTTAAAACAAACGCACCCATCGGATGTCACATTTGAATTTGACGGTTTGGAAGAGGTCAGTTGGTTCGTGGAATCAGAGAGTTGCAATTTAATTTTAGCTCGATGGAACTTTGCAGGGAAACGTGACAACTATCAACATGGGCAACATGGCGTCACATGCAGGGTGGAGTACGCACATAGGCCACAGCGTGGCGGCACGATCAGTTACAAATCTCAGTATTGCTTCATCCGGAAAAAGCAAAAAGAAACTGGATTTGGAGTTAAAATGCCTAGAGGAACAAAAAGAATTGGTAATGCGCCTAATGGCGGAACGACAGCAGAAGGAAAAGGAGTTCATATTAAAAAAATATGAGTTACTAACTCTATTGGATGACAATGGTAACGAGGAGAGTATTCCAGCCAAAAACAGGACTTCGGCTTGGGTGGAACAAACAAATTGCATCAAGGATTCAAAAGATGTGAAGAAACATGATAAGTTCCCTCTACATTATGGAAAAGAAGTTTTAAGCGTTAATCAAGTCTCAGCACGTCAAGTAGCGTCCAAAGAATTACCAATATTTTCTGGGCGACCTGAAGACTGGCCACTATTTATTAGTAGTTACGAAAATAGCACACGTGTATGCGGCTTTAGTGACGAAGAAAACTTATGGCGCCTGCAAAGAGCTTTGAGGGGTAATGCTTTGGAGTCAGTGGGGTCCCGTCTTCTTATTTCATCCATGGTGGGTGAGTGATATCAACCCTCCGTATGCGATATGGACGTCCCGAATATATTGTGCAAACATTACTGTCCAGGATTCGATCAGAACCATCACCGAAAGCAGATCGTTTGGATTCGCTGATAAATTTTTCCCTATCTGTGCGTAATTTATACGGAACTATGGAAACAGCTGGACTGACGAATCATATCAACAATCCCATTCTTTTCCAGGAGCTTGTGGAGAAACTTCCATAATCTTTACGACTTAATTGGGGGTTGCAGCGAGGCTCAAGAGAATCAAACTTGGCAGACTTTGACGAATGGCTTTACAGTATGGCAGAGGCAGCAAGCGCAGTGATGTCGTTTCCATCCATAGAAGGCAAATGTGGAAAGCAACAAAAAGGACTACATGCTCATGTGGAGTTGAAAAACAATGAAAAGCCAAAACAAAGTCGTACAGCTGGTTGCTTTGTTTGCGGTGATAATCATAAGATTTTAAACTGTGGTTTGTTTAAAAAATATTCTATTGCCAAAAGACGAGAGCTAGTGAAAAATAAGAACATTTGTGAGCTTTGTCTAGCACATCGGAAAAACTTTGTCGAAGTACGACTAAGAATTCACCGCATAATTTACTTACTGACGAGAAAGCATGTAATGCTCATCAACGGAGTGGTGAAAGTAACGCTGTGTTTAGAGTTCTTTCTGTTGTATTGTATGGTAAAAATAAATCTGTAAACACGTATGCATTCCTTGATAGCGGCTCGTCTCTGACTCTTGTGGAATCTCACATAGCAAAGTCTCTGGGCATAGTTGGCACACCCAAACCATTATGTCTGAAGTGGACACCGTACGCTACGAAGACTTGCCAATGGTCGTACCCATGGAAATATCAGCTGCGAATGATGCTTATGCTACGAAGTATCGTCCTCAGGATGTTCGTACAGTAAATAGCTTGTCATTGCCAGAGCAGACACTTCTTGCTGAAGATATACAGCACCGATATTTATACTTGAGTGACATTCCACTGGCAAGTTTTGAAAGAGCCAGGTGTGGAATACTGATAGGATTAAATAATCAGAAGCTGACACTATCACTCAAGATGAAAGAAGGAAAATGGAATGAATCAGTAGCAATTAAGACCAGGTTGGGTTGGTGTTTGAGTGGCGGTTTCAACACAAATGGTGTTGATAGCGGAATGTTGTATCATACCTACAAAACATCCGAATGCGATCATGAGCTTGAGGAGCTAGTTCGACAACATTACGTCTTGGAAGATAGCGGCAATAAGGGCGATTGGTGCGAGTCATCAGAGGATTTACGTGCTAAGAAGATTCTGAAGGACACTGTGCATAAGAGTGGAAATTTCTTCGTAAGCCGATTACTATGGCGATACGATGACATTATTATGCCGGATAGCTTTCCAATGGCGTTGCGGCGACTACGATGTCTTGGGAAAACGTTCCTGAAAGATCCTCTTTTTCTAAGATTGGTCAACCAACAAATAGAGAATCTTGTGAAAAAAGGATATGCCCGAAAGCTAACTATAGGTGAGCGAAATGAAAAACAACCAAGAGCATGGTATCTGCCCATATTTATTGTAAGGAACCCGAATAAGCTTGGGAAAGTTCGGTTGGTGTGGGATGCAGCGGCCTCCACTAAAAGATTTTCTTTGAATGGTGTTCTTTTGAAGGGACCAGACGAGCTGAAGCCCCTAACCAATGTTTTGCATGCCTTTCGATGCGGCCGAATAGCTGTGGCCGGTGATATTGAAGAGATGTTCCACAGAGTGAAGGTGCGTGAACAAGACCAACATTCTCAGCGTGTCCTGTGGCGTGGTGGTGATTCCAGTAGGGATCCAGACGTTTACGTAATGGCCGTACTTACGTTTGGTGGTACTTGTTCGCCCAGTATTGCACAACACGTGAAGAATATTAATGCTGAAGAATTTTCCAACACATTTCCGAGAGCTGCAGAAGCTATAAGAGATCATCACTACGTTGACGATTGGTTGGATAGCGTCGATACAATTGAGAAGGCAATTAAGTTGGTGAAGGATGTAAAGTACGTGCATGCGAAGGCTGGTTTTAATATTCGCAACTGGTTGTGCAACTCAGCGAATGTTCTGAATGCCCTGCAAGAATCTGAATTCAATAGAAAAAAATCTTGGAGAATTTGGTCGAAAAAACAATTACATCTAAGGTCTTGGGACTCTGGTGGAACACACAAGAAGATTATCTCGGATTTTCGCTCCAGTTTGTGAAGGTGCAGGAGGACATTATGTAGGGTTCTAGGATTCCAACGAAGAAAGGACTTTTGCGAGTTCTAGTGTCAATTTTCGACCCATTGGGGTTCCTAAGTTTTTACTTAGTCAAGCTGAAGGTGTTGCAACAGGAAGTATGGCGGTCTGCATTCGGGTGGGATGAAAAATTACCACTGGAACTTCACGAGAAATGAGAGAGTTGGTGAAAGTTATTGACACAGGTAGAGAAAGTGCAAATCCCAAGAATTCAGCTGCACATATTCACAGATGCGAGCAAGGACGTGATGGCTGCGGTGGCCTACTTCCGCTTCATGGAAGATGCAAACATTGGATGTGCTCTCGTTTGTGCTAAGTGTAAGGTAGCGCCATTGAAACCCACATCTATACCAAGGTTGGAACTACAAGCTGCAGTTTTGGGATCCGGAATGGCAAGTTCAAACATTATATCACATGTTGGTAAGATTACAATAGAGCGAACGTATTTATGGACGCATTCAAGAAATGTCTTATGCTGGTTGCGATCTGATGCGAGAAAGGTTCGTGATGTTTCGCATATCAGAAATATTGCAAAACAAAGTTACACGGATGGAACTGGGTACCAACGAAATTAAATGTGGCTGATGAAGCGACGAAATGGTCAAAAGTACCACCCTTTGAAAGAAATGCACGATGGATTATTGGACCAGATTTTCTTCATCAACCTGAGTCTACATGGCCTATATTGCAAAACACTGAACGTACGAAGAGTTGCGCTCGAAGTACTTGTTAGCAGCGCACTTTACATTTTTAAATGACGACTTCATCGATGTTGAAAGGTTCCGCTCTTGGAAGCCTTTACTACATTCCGTGGGTTGGATATTTTGTTACATTAGTAATCTGAGGGCAAGGATACAACAATTTTCCCGAAACAACGGACCATTAACGTCAAACGAACTTCGAAAGGCTGAACTGTTCCTGTTTCGTATGATACAAAAAGAGAAATACGGAGAAGAAATGGAAATGCTATCGAAGGGAAAGCAGCTGACGAAAGGCAATCGTTTATATAAGTTATCTCCATATCTGGATACGGAAGGAGCCCTGCGTATGAAGGGGAGGATAGACAACGCTTGGTGTGTTGAGCAGAGTACTAAGCGACCGATTATCTTGCTGCGAGATCATCGACTGTCATTTTTGATTGTAAGGATGTATCATCTCACGTTTCATCATCAATGTCACGAAACTGTAGTAAACGAAGTAAGACAAGAGTTTTGGATATCAGGCTTGCGATCTTTACTAAAATCTGTTCGGCGAAAGTGTCTGAACCAGTTGTTCCCGTGATGGCTCCACTGCCAGAAGCAAGATTAGCAGCATATACACGACCTTTCAGTTATGTAGGAGTGGACTCTTTTGGTCCAATTTTCGCAATGGTTGGAAGACGTCAAGAAAAGCGCTGGGGAGTATTGTTTACGTGTTTGACGGTGAGGGCGATTCACTTAGAGATAGCATACACATTAACAACAGACTCATGCGTTCTATGCATAAGAAATTTTATGGTAAGACGAGGAACACCGAGAGAATTTTACTCCGATAACGGCAGCAATCTTCGAGGAGCGGAGAAAGAGTTAAGATTAGCCTTTCATCAAATTGATTGCGACCGAATTCAAAAGAAGTTTAACAGTTTAGACACCAAGTGGTTTTTCAATCCACCAGCTGCTCCTCATATGGGCGGAGTCTGGGAAAGGTTAATTGGTTTGGTGAAAAATGTTTTAAAAGAGGTAACAAGAAACCAAAGGTTAACCGATGAGTCTTTACAATCAATGCTGATAGAAGTGGAAGGTATTATCAACTCAAGACCACTAACACATGTATCAGTGGATTATGAGGACGACAAAGCGATGACACCAAACCATTTCTTGTTAGGAACATCAAACGGAAGCAAATCTCCAGGAAAATTTGAAAATAAGGACCTGATCTTACGTAAAGAATGGAGTAGATGTCAGCAACTGACGAATATGTTCTGGAAGCGATGGGTACGTGAGTATTTGCCAACTCTGACGAGAAGGACGAAATGGTTCCAGAAGGTTAAGGACATCGAAGTGGGAGATCTCGTCATAATCGTAGATGAACATTTACCGAGAGGATCCTGGCCAAAAGGTATGGTTATTGCAGTAAAAATTGCCCATGATGGACAAATAAGAAGAGCAACAGTCATGACGTCATCCGGTTTGTATGATCGACCAGTATCAAGACTAGCAGTGTTGGATGTCAGCAATACCAAGATTGGTGACACGGCGACGCAAGCGGCTGAATCACCGGAAGGGGGAAATGTTGCTGACAGTGCCTAGAACCTTTGAATCGTTTTAAAACAAACACACCCATCGGATGTCACATTTGAATTTGACGTTTTGGAAGAGGGCAGTTGGTTCGTGGAAGCAGAGAGTTGCAGTTTAATTTTAGTATATTTTTCTTTGTTTGTTTCTTCAAAATTGAATTTATTGCCTTTAAATGAAATACAGAAATACTTAAAGTTTTGCGTTTTTTCCACGACTAACAATAGTTAGTAGTGAATATAGTTTTTGAAAATCAAATCTAGAGAAAATTTCTTTGAACTCTTTCAAGTTCGAGTTTTTGAGCAGACCTATGAGGTCGAATTCCAAATGATAAATGAATCTAGCTAATTTATTTCAGTATTTTCTTATTGAAAGAGGGACAATGATTGAGACCCAACATTATCACGGTGTTCTAGGGAATCGATTAACTTCGCAATATTTATATTACTCATTTTTATCCCCAGCTATTAAATTCTATTCAGGAGATCAAGGGAGGACTTGGGAACATCTGATGGGATAGGAGTGTTTTAGTTATGTTTTGAGTGAAAACCAAGAAAGGTGAACAATTTCTGGAGACGTTGATTTGGTTAACATACGCGGCCGTTCCAAAATTTCGCTATTTTATGAAAAATTCATTTTACATTCACTTTCGGTGCGTCTTCTTGCAAAAAGTTTTAAAATGGAACAGTTATGTTGAAATATTTATTTCTCTAAACTCTTTTTAAATAGTGACTTGTTTAATTTATTTTTCAGAAATATGTTAAGTAATGCGTAATGCTTGAGTTTTGTGAAAAAGGACATCTTAAATTCGGACATTGATGCTTTCTTGTGCTGATTTGAAAGTTTGAACTTTTCTTCTAATTCTATGAATTGTGGTCACAGAACGTTTAACCCCAAGTGACATAATTTGTATCTTGCATCCCACCGTACCCGTTCTGACATCACACCGTCGTCTTCTAACATAAAAAACATGTAAGACTCAATTAAAATTTTTACAAAAGCATAATTCGAAAATGTATTTTTAAATATATTTCTTTTTCTTTAAAACAGTATTTTTAGTGTTAATTTATGGAAATTGATTTTTCATTGAAAATTCTTTTGAAAATTTTCTCAGAAAATGATTTTTTTAGATTTTATGAACGTAAAACCCGCAGGAGCAGATTTTTTGTTTTCGTGAATTTTAAATGACAAATTTTATATGAGCATGTGGGCGTGTATTTCTTCAGTAACAAGTACCAACTCAGCATCACTCTTGTAACCTTCCTTAAAGAAATAAATTGAATAGCTTCTATCATCTCGTCTAATACGGTGTTGTACAAATACGAATAAAGAAATGATACAGTCTGCAGCATTTGTGGTGGTCTGCTGTTGCATTTTGTAAGTGGAGAAAACTTCGCAAAAACCTTTTTAAGAATATTTCTTCAAAATTGTAAATACGCGTTCAGTATATTCGGGGTGAAGCTGTGGTTATACAGCTCTGTGCAAAAAATAGCACCACGTTGAGGTCTGTACTCTGGATGCTAATTACTTTTCTCCATTCTCATGTAAAGACACGATATTTATTGTAGGACATTTGTTGGGTATCAGTAATAATACAAAAAAAACAAGGTAAGCGAAGATGCATTTTAAGACAAGAAAATTCCCGTTAGACGAAATGATACCGAAATTTTGGTGTGCAAAATAATAGCACCACAAGTAAAACGTCGTAAATAAAATGCAAGATTTAGTGGAACAGTACGGTTTTTATTTTTTTTATTTATACTACTGTTCTAGTACTTCATTTTATAGCCCTTATTTTTGAGCACAGCGGCACAACGTCGTGGCATAGAGTCGATTAGTGCCTGACATCGCGGAATTGGAATATCCCTCCACGCAGCCTGCACAGCTTCCCATAGCTGTAGTGTATTTTTTGGTTTCGCTTTAAAAACAGTTTTCTTAACATCTGTCCAACGATTTTCAATGGGGTTTAGGTCTGGAGATTGCGGCGGCCATTTCATAACTTGAACCCCATTCCTCACAAAAATTTCCTTGGCCAATTTGCTCGTATGTTTCAGGTCATTGTCTTGCTGCAGGGCCCATCTGAGAGGCATATTCCACTCGACGTAGGGCAACTTGATTTCCCTCATTATGCCAACATAAACTTCGGCGGCCATCATTGGTTTTATCCAAAATATAGGACCACTACCGTTGTAGGAGAAGGATCCCCATATGTTAATTTTCGCGCCACCGTGCTTAATGGTTTTTAAAGTGCACTCCGGTTTAAACTCTTGATTTTTTTGCCTGCGAACAAATGTCCTGGTCCCAGGAGTTCCAAATAAAACAATTTTAGACTCATTTGTCCATAATATATTACGCCATTTGGTTACTTCCCAGTTCAAATGTTCTTGCGCAAATTGTTTTCTTTTATGAAGACTTTTATGAAGATGGACCTTTGTCAGCAAGGGTACTTTTCTGGGAATTCTGGCAGGTAGTTCCTTCTCTATCAACGATTGATGTTGATACGGGCAGATTTAGTACCTCTTTTTATTTTGTTTGATGTGATGAATGAAAAATTAGCTGGATGAACTATTTTCCACTCCACACAAGACCAATTTGAAGAAACAAATCACAGCTCGTCCACGTAGACGACAGAAAAAGTGAAGTTTAGGTCGAACGTTGTCACAAAATAACCAACGTAGGTGAACGTCATCATAATTGGGATTAAATTTGGTATACAAATATTTTCCAAGTGGGATGTTTTTTGAACTATTTTAAGGGTAAGACACATATTTTAAATGAACATAGTGTATTAGTGAATTATTTTAACTTATGTGTACACTGAACCGATATTCTTTTGTGTATTACTATTTTAATAAGAGTTCTATTGTTACATTGAAACATTGAATCTGAGCTACTAATACTAAAAGGACGGTTTCTTTTAAATGCTCTGAACTAAGGAAAATATTTATAGAATTTATATAATTTACGACAAACATGCATATTTAAGATCATATACATTTTCATCACAAATTCTAATACAAATGAATTTAAGACTGGTCAGTAGCAATAGTGTTCATTTCGTAAAATTCTTACACGAGGAAAAAATATCTACCTTTAAACATCTAACTTTAATAGTTTCTTTCTATTGTGCAAAAAAACTCGATTACCCGTGTTTTTTTATAATGACCATACAACGAATGGGAATTTTTTTTTTACTTCTCAGATCCCTTACTTTAAGTTGTACTTTTGCTGAATGCCCATTACCGGACTCAGAACAGAAACGCCTCGGCTACTGCTTGTACGGGAGAAAGCATCAAAGTCGAAATACTTGTTCTTGAGGATGCCCGAATAAAGGTGAAAATGATGACAGAGACGACGAAGCTTTCAACTGGTACCATTCGCACTATTCTTCATGACCATCTTAACCCATCAAAAGGCAGTGCAAAGTGGGTGCCACAAATGCTTACAGTGCCTCAGAAAAAAGTGAGAATCGCATGCTTTAGAGAGCTTTTGGAGATGTGTATTGAGAATGCGGACGGTGTTATGAATCGAATTGTTACTGGGGACGAAACATGGGTTCACCACTATGACCCTGAAAGCAAATAAGAGTCCATGCAGTGGCATAAAAAAGGAACACACTCCCCGAATAAGTTCAATGTCACTCCGTCTGCCGGGAAGCTGATGGCCACAGTTGTTTGGGACTTAAAGGGAATCTTCAATCACAAAAAAAAGGTAAAACCATCAACGCCACATCCTACGCTTTCATTTTGTATAATTTGCGGTAGAAAATTTTAAAGAAATAACTGGGTAAACTCGCAGCGGGTGTGTTGTTTCTTCATGACAACGTTTATGTTCACACGGCGCGATTTTCCAAGTCTGCTGCGCGAGATTGTGGTTTCGAAGGAATCCAACACTCACCCTATAGTCCAGACCTTGCCCCTAGTTATTATTTCCTGTTTACGGATTTGAAAAAATGTTTTCGTGGAAAAAGATTTTCGTATGATGAAGAACTCAAGTCGGCAATAAATTGGTATTTTGCAGAGAAAGAGGAAATTTATTTTTATGAGGATTTAAAAAGCTTATCTCAAGATGTAACAAATGCATTGATGTTAGGGAAGATTATATTGAAAAATAAAAACAATTTAAATTGAATTCGCATTTTCTTTCATATCGATACCAGGAATATATTGAACGCAAATTAAGAAAACAAAATAGTAATTTTGAAAACGTCGTTTACCACCCTCAATATCCGTAATATTTTAAAACTTCAATAATTCAGTGGAAAATGTGCCACGTTCTTGTGCAAAATTGTTAAGCTATGACACCAAGATCGTTCTGGGAGATTTAAACGCTCAGCTGGGAGAAGTGACATCTTTGCTGGAGTCATTGGTAAACACAGTCTGCACGACAAAACATCCAGAAACTCAGGCTATTGGACTTCGCCTCGGGGTGGAACCTCTCTGTGGCTAGCACGCGGTTCTCACACCTGGACATTCACAAAGGGACCTGGCGATCTCCTGATCAATCAACCGTCAACCAGATTGATCACTTTGCGATCGACGTCAGACACTCCTCCAGTATTCTCAACGTCCGGGCCTTCCGAGGTGCAAACATTGACTCGGATCATCACCTTATTGTAGCCAAGGTAAGAACCCGGATGTCGAGAGAGCAATGGAGTCGAGAAAGGCCAAAACGGTTTGACGTCGAAAAGCTACAATCGCAGCTAAATCCTGGGAACTTTGCCGACCGAGTCTCCCTGAGACTCGTTTAGAGTTCGACGCTTCCTGCACTAAGCATAGGAGGAAGAATGAAAACGTTGTCAAGAAGCCATCAAAGATGCTGCCACTGATGTGCTGGTTTTCACGTCACCACCCAGAAGAAACCCATGGTTTGAGGACGATTGCAGGCAAGCGCACGCAGCTAAACAAGACGCCTATAAGGCAACGCTGCATCGAACAACGCGGGCTGTTCGTGAACTCTACGAACAGAGAAGAAGGGAAGAGTACCGGCTTCTCAGAAGGAAGAAGAAGGAACATGAGAAGCGCGCGGTCGAGGAAATGGAAAGGTGTTATGGCAAGAATGAAGTCCGAAAGTTTTACCGAAAGGTAAAACACCTATCCGGAGTATTCAAGGTTCAGACCGAAGCCTGCCGGGATTAAAAGGATAACTTGTAGTAGAGTCGAAGTCTGTGCTGAGAATGTGAAAGGATCATTTCTGCAGACTCTTTAACGGCGATGACGGCCCAAATTCCGCTGTTAGGCAGAATGTTCTGGATGATGATAGACAAGAATTTCGTCCCCCCGACCTAGACGAGGTGAAGATTGCAATATCCACCCCGAAGTCGAATGAAGATGCTGGTGTGGACGGGCGGTCCGCAGAACTATTTAAAGCAGCTGGAGATGAGTTTATTGGGCGCATACACCAGCTAATCTGTAAGATATGGAAGGAAGGAAGGAAGGCATGCCCGATGAGTGGAATCTTAGCATCGTTTAGCCGGCCCACAAGAAAGGAGACCCCTTTAACTGCGCCAATTACCGAGATTTTCTCTGCCGTATTGTGTTTGTTTGGAACCGTTTGTCCATAACCTGATAGATCCCTATGAGTTTGGTTTCAGACCAGGGAAGTCCACAATAGACCAGATTTTCACATTACGGCAGATCCTGGAAAAGACCCAAGAATTGCAAATCGACACTCACCACCTATTCCTTGATTTTAAGGCTGCATATGAGAGTGTGCATAGAGACGAGCTATACAGTGCCATGTCTAGTTTTGGCACTACCAAACTCGTCAGATTGTGTAGGATGACGATGGAGAACTCTCGCTGCTCCGTCAAGGTCGGTAGCGAACTCACAGAGACCTTCGATGTCAAAAAAGGATTTAAACAAGGCGACGCGCTGTCATGCGACTTCTTTAACATCATCCTTGAGGGGATCGTGCGGAACTCACACGTCAACACCAGAGGCACGATCTTCCACAAGTCCGTTCAATTGCTAGCTTATGCGGATGACATTGACGTGATCGGCCGAACTCAGCGAGCCGTCAATGAGGCGTTTGCTAGCATTGAAGCGGAAGCGGCTAAAGTGGGACTGGTGGTAAACGAGGGCAAAACGAAGTATATGCTGTCATCGAAGAAGGACGCAGAACATCGACGTCTCGGACAGAGCGTTACTATGGGCAGCAGACACTTCGAGGTAGTGAAGGACTTCGTCTATCTCGGCTCCGCGGTGAATAGGGACAGCAACAAGTCACTCTTGCCAATCGCTGTTTCTTTGGGCTCAAGAGGCAATTGAGTAATAAAGCCCTCTCCCGAACGAGCAAAGTGACTTTGTACAACACCTTGATCATCCCATTCCTGCTTTACGGCGCAGAAACCTGGACGCTACTAAAAGCGGATGAGGAAGCCATTGGTCTCTTCGAGAGAAAAGTTCTGCGTGCGATTTTTGGTCCTGTTTGCGTTGATGGCATCTGGAGGAGAAGATTCAACCACGAACTGTATGGACTGTACGGCGGCATGAGCCTAGTCAAGCGTCTTCGGATATAACGCTTAAGGTGGCTAGGCCATGTAGAGCGCATGGACAGCACTGCTCCGGCCCAAAGAGTTTTCGAATCCGAACCACAGGGACAACGCAACAGAGGACGTCCTAGACTGAGATGGCGCACACAAGTAGAAAAGTACCTCAACCAACTTGGAGTGCGCAATTGGAGACAGCTGGCAAGAGATCGTGCTAGCTGGAGAGGCATGTTGGTTGAGGCCTAGTTCCACCCCGGACTGTAGCGCCATTCGAAGAAGAAGAAGAAGAACCATCGACTAATATAAAGTTGTTTTAACATAACTGTGATCCGGGAAATATGCAGTTATAACAAAAGGTGCTGGAATAAGGATGCGGATTAGTAGGGGGAAAGAGGCTTAAGTATCCAGCTGAGGCCTGTGTAGCCATCAAAAAACAAATTCTTGAAGGTATACCAATGAATTGTATAAATAATAGAAGGTGGACATAAAATCCCTGTTTTAATAACATTCATTGTTAGCATCAATGCATCGATTGGTGAAACCTTGTAATAAGATCAAGCATTCACATATCGGGAAATGTATGATTTTATGTTATTTAGAGTATTGTGGCTTCACTGTTCCTTATCTCAATATCGCTGATGTGAATGTGGCAGCATATCAGATCATAAAATTATAATGTTCACCTATTCTTCAGTCCACAAATTGTCAAAGCTTAAAATATTCAAACGACACTAGTTCTAATGTCGACAAGATGTCCATAATGAAGACACAGAGATACCAAAATGTAGAGAAAGTGTTGTTAATAATTGATCTGAACTTTTTGAATGGAATCGCTTAACGTGCGAAACTTTTTCCTCCTTCCTTGGCGATGAAACATTGTGTAGGGAAAATTTTAATTTAAATGTTAGTCATCTTGACAGTCTTTTTTTCTTTTAAAGTAGGTTTTATAATGCTAAGAATAGGACAACGCTCCTCGTAATAAAAATTGATGGAATAAGAGAATGTTGGTAGGAAGGTGGCTTATGCTCCTAATGAGTGTCTATAAATACTGACAATGCATATAATATGAGCCATATGCTACAGGCAAGCAAAAACACAATACAATATCAGATTATAAGAGATACTTTCCTCGTATTGTGCTTGTTGACTAGAGTAAGCTTTGAGAATAAAAAGAAACAATCATAACTCTTTTCGCAAAAAGGGAAAACGGTCCAGGCAGATGTAGAGAAGGACACTTATATTGCAACGATTCAGCTTTGTTCAGAAGAAATTAACGCTCTTTGATATCACAGAATAATTTAAAGAAAATTGAACAGCGTGACAAAATTTCTCTAACATCAAACAATAATAAGCCGTAAACCAATATGTTTAGAAGGAAGTTCTACTTGTATTGTGATCTTTTATACTAATTAAAGAAATTTAGGGAATCGAAACGTCTCTTGTTCTTCGATTTCTAACAAGAATCTGTTTTTGTGAGAATACTTCAGTAGGTATTTTCCTCTACTTCATAACTACGAGGGTGTTGTTCCTCAATAATATTATCGGAATTATTGAGGCTGAAACCAACCCTAAAGTTTTTTTTTCCACTGTTTTTACTCTATATCCTAACGAACTATTCAGAGGTTTGTAACCATCTCTCATAACCAAAACGATCTGTTTCTCCAAAAAAAATTTTTTTTTGTATAATTTACGCGTGCAAAAGGGGTTGCGAGTACCCTTAAGTGACCGGATCAAGTCACAGCACGGGCCGAAGGTATAGAGGAAGAGAGGGAGAGGAGGTACCGATACACATTGGTTTTAAATGAATGTGGATTGTAATGAGGAGGAAAAATCGAGCTGCGAATAGCATTCCGGATTCGTGTAGTGCGGCTAAAGAGCGAGTCTCTGAATTTGACTATACGTCCGAAAGAGGGCTTGAGGGTGAATTGGTGGGCATTCCTAGCGAGGCGTGTATTACGGGTGAATTCTTGAAGGGGAGGAATGCAACTGGCTAATTCATCTGAGCATTTCGTGTTAAAAGAGTGACAACGACGCGACATTACGTCGGTGTTCTAACGAGTCAATCGATTTCGCAATATTACTGTCACCTATAAGTTTTATCGCTCGCTTTTGAATTCTATCCAGCAGGTGCAGGGAGGTCTTAGGAGCACCTGACCAAATAGGAGCGTTATACTCAAGTTTTGGGCGTATGTAGGCCTTCTATATTGTAACCAGATTAGAAGGGGTGAAGTACTTCTTGCATCGTTTAAGGATGCCTAGACATTTCGCAGCATTTTTGGCGACCTCAAATATGTGATCGTTCCAACTAATTGTTGGGTTGATACACATACCGAGGATGGAAAGTCTTTCGGTTTCAACAACACACGGATGATTATTTTGTAATCGCTTTAACGACAGTAGACAGCACTGTGTTTTGGAAGCATTAAATTCCACTCTATTCTTATTTCCCCAATCGATTATGCTGTCAAGGTCGGAATTTAATGTGCTTAACATACGCTGCCGTTCCGTGTCTATGGCCGAAGTGGAGGGACGTGAGCCAAGGAACGAATATGAAAAGCTGAGGGTACTGTCATCAGCGAAGGAATGAATAGGATCAGAAGTAGCAGACAATAGATCATTTATAAAAATGAGGAAGAGTGTCGGAGACAAAACAGAGCCCTGGGGAACACCACCATTAATATGGTGAATATCAGACTTGAATCCATCCAAAACGACTTGTATTGAACGATTCGAAAGATAATTTCTAATCCATTGAAGAAGAGACTCATCGATCCCAAAAGCACGCATTTTCGACAAGAGAGCCTGGTGCAAGACCCTGTCAAACGCCTTAGAAATATCAAGCGCAACAATCTTGGTTTCTCCTGCATTGTGCAAAGATTGGTTCCACTTTTCAGTGAGATATGCCATCAGATCACCAGTGGAACGGTTGCTTCGGAAGCCGTACTGCCGGTCATTAAGAAGCTTCCGGGACTCAAGATATTTCATAAGCTGACGGTTGATCAGCGTTTCCATGACCTTGGAGAGAAGGGACGTTAGTGCTATGGGTCGGTAGGAGGTGGGTGACGAACATTCGCCCTTTTTAGGGACGGGCTGGACAAATGCAGTTTTCCACTTACTCGGAAAGAGCCCTGAAGAGTAGGACAGATGGAAAAGCTTACGCAGTGGTTTTGCCAGCGTAGAAGAACACCTCTTCAGAAAAACAGGGGGTATACCATCCGGGCCAGCGGATTTGTGTATGTTTAAATCTTTAAGTACTCTTGCTACTGTACGAGTGCGAAAATGGATTTGCCCCATGGAGAAATTTACACTCTCAAGTACAGGCGGGAACAAAGTGCTATCTGGCAGCGTTGAGCTAGCTGCAAAGTGTGCAGCAAGCAGATTAGCTTTGTCCAAAGAGCTGACAGCTGGAATGTCATTGCAAATGAGCGTTGGGATCGAAGACGAGGCTGAATTCCTTATGTTTTTTACGAAAGACCAAAAGCTTCTGCTACCCTTGGGGCATTGTAGAACTTTTTGCCTCCACTTTTGGTCGAAGGAGAATTTAACACGTCTTATTAATGCATTACAGTCATTACGGATCCGTTTGAACTTTTTCCGGGCTTCCTCAGAAGGGTTGGCTTTATAATCCCGGAAACTCAACTCTCTCATCCTGATAGCCTCTTTGCAGCTCAAGTCAAACCACGCGTTTGCCTCAGGCTTGATGCTCTTCACTCTGTGAGGAATGAAGGACCTCATGCCCAGCGAAATAATGTTTGTGATCGCATCAGTAGCGGCATCCTCGTCACTATCGAGGAAGCATAGTGACCAGTTAAAATTCACAAAGAAGTTGTTAAGTCCGCTCCAGTTGGCTTTCTCGTAGAGCCATACTGTTCTTTTCGGAATTTGTTCTCTAACTGTGTGGAAGGAGTACGAGAATTTGGCTGACACGACACAGTGGTCGGCGAGCGAGTGATCTTCACTTCACTTTGCTCGTATGATAGAAAACAGTCAAGCATGGCTTGGCTGCAAACGCCGCAGGATAGAGATCCGACGATTAGTTGCTAAAATGATATTGAGGCTTTTCAAGCTTTGGTATAACCCCTTGGACATTTGCAATTCGACACATTGCAACTTACCTTGCTAGTGCCAATCGACTACTCATCTCTTACACATTCTTCAATGTTATGATGACATACATGAGTCCATTCTAGAGTGGAATACTCTCGACCATGCTCTAAGCAGGATATTTCAAAACACTACTTCGGATTAATATTCAATACGTAAGAATGCAAATCGTAAGGAATGGATTCTCTTCAGATAATGAACCGAACATTTTTTGTGCCGCAAGAGAAATACTCAACACAAGATACACGACTGTCCGTCCGACTGCTTCCTAACGGGGATAATTAACGACGAACCAAATCATCAATCCAAGTCCTTTGCTGCGATTAAGACGGAAGCACCAAAAATGTGGCATAAAACGAGGTCAAAATAAATCATATGCTGTCATAATCGACGCCTCGAAAAGAACGTAGCAATAGACAGCACAAAATTTTTTGAGTCGATCAAGGACGCCGTCCACTCTACAGTAAATAGGACCATAAGTGCCGCGTTAGTAAAGCCAGTCAAGAGGTTATTGAGTGACAGAGCCCTTTTCGAAGGACCAACACACTTGACGCAGAAATCTGAAGCGGATATAAAAGCTTTTTCGAAAGAAATATTGACAGTGCTCCTTTGAGCAGGTTTGTGTTGATGACAACACGCGTTAAATCAAGCATAGCATATGGATCACCGTGTAGCTGCCGAGAGATTGTTTAAACAGAAGAGGCATGTAAGATAAGACCTACATTCATATTTAGTGATAAATACTATTCGAAGATGACGGAAGTTAGACGATCAGATGAACTCTCGTTATTTAGATGATCAGCAGGCAATATAAGCTTAGAGATCCTTCACATTGCTGGAATCGAATAATGCGTCACATGTTTTGCCACATTAACTGTGAAATAGTGTCATTTGGCACCTCTGCCATCATTTTTGTAAATCCCTTAAGATAGGGAACTAAGTGCTCTGAAAATTGAGTGTAGTTTTCACCCACAATGCCTGCCTTGAGATTTTTAAGAAATTGAACTTATTTTATTTTAGACAGTTTTAAAAAAGATTTATTTAAATTAATCGGTATTTACACTAAAATAAAATCAAATTCTTAATATACAATTCTAACAGTAGAAAAATATATAATATATATATATATATATGAACATAATTCCTTTCCTCTTTAGGACCCAGTTAACTGAGCCAGGGGGAACTTAGCATTTACAACGTAATACATATTTATAACTTATTTACGTACTATACGTGAAGAAAGGTGAAATACATTAAGGCAAGATTTAAAACAATCTTAAAACTATCGTTCTTAACCTATTTGTTTATTTGTTTAACGCAAACGTTAATCTATGTGTGTGCAGGATGGGTGGTGGGTAAAAGGGTGGGTGTGTGGATTTGTGGGCGGAGAGGATAGCAAAAAGTTTGTAAGTTGAATGTTATCTTAAAGAAAACAACAACGATTGGGTTTATTGTCTTCTGCTTCTTTTGTGTTTCAAGTCTTTTTCTTTTACTACTTAATGTGTATTTGTGCTTCATAACACTGTGATTTGAACGGGCTTTATATTTGTAAGCTGGCTGCCCAGTTTTGCATCTAGCTCAATTCGTTCCCTTCATAGAGACTCTCGCAACTGTCTAACAGTCGCAGCACTGGTGAAATGTCATATGGATATAGCGATCTTGACACCAAACGGCTGATCTGGAGGCGAAGTCTAATCAACACTCCCATGGCCTCGTCGAGGGTGTTTACTCCCATGCCGAAGTCGTGGCAGCTTGCCACAAACATTGACCAATTCAAACGAATGTATTTGAGGAACCTGAGGAGATAAAGCAAGAAACAGGTTTCATTGCTTACGAGTAGATCGAGCAGAAGATCTGAACTGTTCGAAATCATCTTCAGGAATTCCAAAAACGTGTACACGGGGTTCAGCATCGACACCAATTCAGGGAAGGCGTTATTGCGAAAAGAAATACCAGCCGTGACATCCAGAGTGCACACCATTGCCTCGATCAGATGGTCGTCCTGATCATCGAAGAGGTGGATGAGTATTTTGCTAAAGTGACACTCGGGGTGGAATTCCAGGGTGTTTTTGATAAACGACTCCAGCTTGCGGAGAACGTCTCTTATTGACCGCTCGATGAGAACCATATCCTGGAATGCATCATAGTCGGTGCTGTCAATTGAACTGTCGGAGGAGTCGCTTCGGATCTCCTTCACCGTCACGGCGATAGACTTCAACACAAGCAGGACCATTTTCTGAAGTATGGTCTTGTCCATTTCAATTGCATCGATGTCATGATCACTTGGTGTTGTTGTATACCTCTGCATGGTTCCTGCTTCGAATAATATCGAACGCCCCTTGAAGCCAAGCAGACTCACCACATTTTCTGGCCGACGTCGCGGTAGCGATTCGAGAATGCGAAAATCTTTCACGTGCCTTACGATCTGATGAGCCAGCATGCACGTTTCTTCCGGAAGTAGGTCTTGCAGTGCCAACGTGCTCCCGTAGCAAAGAGACTCATTAAAGAGGCTCAGCATTTGCTTGTATATCGTGCATGACAGATTCTGATCCAGCAGCAGCTCGAATTTGTCTAGTTGCGCGTAAAATGGCAATGTCTCGACGATGGAGAGATTTGCTTTTACGCTGATTATGTTCTCCCAGAGGTGAAGAAACGTTAACACGCAGTTTTCCGCGTTCTCCAGGCCTATGTGGTTCGATATAAGGTTGCTCATGTTCTTCACCAAAGCTGGCCACTTATTCTCTAAGATTTTTATCGTAATACACTTAAGGTGTGTCGTATCGAAGCTCTCCGAGTCGGTAAGAGCAACAACATGGCATCCGTCTTCTGTTTGCAAATGGCTCAAATGCCTTTCCTCGGGATTGTGGGTTCGACTTCCGTCGCCGATACTCCCCTCCAAGATGTCCTCCGAATCTCGAAAATGAACTGCAAAGTAGTTGCTCTCCAGCGAGGGATAAGTATGGACAGAGGCAGAGGTTGATGGCCCTGTCCCTCCACCACCGTTGGGCGACTCTAGAGAAATACCCGTATTCCTCGCATCAATTTCATCCTCTAGCGGGTGCAAGTCAACGTCCTTCCACTCCACGATTCTCTTTATTATCTCTAAACTAAAGTGAATCTTTTGAACTGCAGCAAAATCAAGGCGCTCAAACTGAAACAGGTTGTCTACCAGTTTCTTTAACCAATTGTCGTCCATATTGTGCTTGGCGATAACTAAAAAACTGGCCAACACTCTACTGGACAGGAATTGCACGTACTTATTGTTAAAATTGGCCAGAACAATTATCTCATCGATCAGGTTGTGGTCGTTGCGTATCAGCGCGTCGCACACATCCATTATTCGACTGCAAATGAATCCCTTGCTGTTCTGCTTGAGGTAAACGTCGAAGAGCAGCTGTAGATTCGATAGGAACTGTAACAATTTATTTGTCGGCCACTCGTGTAAAGTGGCGACCCTCTTGACTCCATTGGAATCCTGGTGGTAGTGGCTTTGGAAAGGTCGTCGCAGTGTTCGTTCGCTTATTCCACAAAGGCACTGCTTGATTAGGTACTCCTCGAACTCACCCATTTCATTGGTGATGGTCGAACTGATGTTTGTGATTGTGTGCGATGATGCAGCATTCATTCGTGGCACCAAATCTGGCATAATTTGCTGGTTCTGACTGAGATGAGCACTGCTTTTGTCCACCTCATCGATACCAAGCGTTGCGGACGATGCCAGGGAACTGCTGCTACAACTGGCAAGACTGGATGTACTACCACTATGATGATGATGGGTGTGTAGATGATGGTGGTGGTGGTGATGAGATAAATCCTCGCTGGCTAATGACGATGAACTGCTACTATTACTACTGGTGGTGGAGCTGCTGTTGTTGTTGTTGCTGCTGCTGCTACTACTACTGGACGAGGGTGATGATGATATGGGAAGTTCAGATGAAGCGGCAAGTATATCTGGCGGTGTACCCAATTCCAAATTAATGGACATGTTTGGCTTTGTCGTTGTTGGAGACGATGGTGCTGAGAATGATGTGGTAGTCGCCGTTGGTCCTGACGATGATGACGATAATGTATGAGATTGTGTCTGTTGTGCATTGCTGCTATTACTACTGTTGCTGCTACTGTTACGATTTTCAATTCTTTGACGTTTCGACACTGGTTGCTCATTTGACATTGTTGTCGTCGATTTTGATGATCCCGAATTGGGTGGACGTTCTTTTCGTAAAACCATTAATATTGATTTCTTGTGTGATCCCTCTTCTTTTGAACCCCGAATGCTGTACAATCCTAGAAAAGGAAAAAAAAAAGAAATACAGCAATTCTTTATTTGAGAACGTAAACGGTGGAAATATATAGTGGGAGCAGACAGAGAGAACTACCGAATTGGCTACTGTATAAAATAACAACATGCTACAGACCTCCAAGAGGAAGTTGCATCCAACAAACACCAAACAATCTAAACATATCGTCCCAACACGAGTCAAGAAAATATGTTTTAATTAGCTACTGGATTCTGGCGGAGAACAAGCCCGAAGTTGACGCAAAATGACGTAATCACTTGTAACAAGTTTGAAGAGATCCATTTTTCAGGAGCTCTCATGGAAACAGTTGCAATCTTCCCAAAGTTAGCCTGAACACTAAAAGATTCGTATTTAAATGCCACCAACAGTTCATAAGTTAATTAATATCCACAAGATATATTCATAATTGATTCAATATAAATCTACAATTCAATAAGTATACAAATTAAGTATGGATGTGACTCAGGTTAAGACCAGGAGCTCCTAGCGACATGCCCACTCATACTGAAAGTTTCGCACAAGTAGAAAATCTTTAAAATCTTCTTTCATATTTGCAAAATTAATTTTGCTTATTCAGAAACAAACAAGATAAGGAATGCATATCCGATTAAAAAAATTATTTAGAAATGTTTCCAATCAAGGCGTGTGGACCACCTGTTGAGCTGTTCTGGCTTCGCTACTGTTCACTTTTGACAACATTTTTTTCCCATATTTCTTTGCGAGGAGACTCTTTTTCAAATATATTCACCTTATCTCCCAATTAAACACAACACACCGAATTTTCAATTAACAATTTTCAAATGAGAAAACATTTCTTAACAATTTTTTTAAACAATCGTATCGCGACGCACACAGCACTCTCCGAACCAAGATGGGAGCAAGACAAGAATTTCCACTGACAAAGGTGCTACCGAAATACGCACACGCAAGGTTACGTGTTAAAAGCATGCGAATTCCTCACATAAAACACTGTCAATTTTAGTTTATCAATTATTTCATAAATTTTAACATCAAAATCCATGCAATTGAGTGAAAAATAACTAATTTATTGAAATATAAATTGACAAATATTTACCTTTCTAGTGGCAAAGTGTCACTTATCTTTCAAATGTCATTTTTATTATGCATTCGTCGACTTCATGTTTGTTTTTCATTATAGTTTTGCTTTAATTATTCACTTGCGATCAATTGGAAATTATTTGCACTATACAATTGGTTATATTGAATTCACATTAAATGCAAAAAAATTTTTCCCTAACCACTGAAATAACGCTAGTGAATTGAAAATCCAGAGTTTGACTTCTTAATTACACACAAGCTAAATTACAACGCCATCTTGGAATACATTTGTGGTATGAAAAATTACTACAAAACGACTACAGCGACCCCACCAAACAATATTCACAACAATTGTGAAAGAATTTGTTTCTGTTTAATTTACTACGGAGTGATATAAATATTTAATGATAAAATGTTCGGATTGATGCAAAAAAATAAATATTAAATTTCTCTAATTCAATTTTGTTCTATTTCTCACGATTTGGAGAATATTTTGTTTTGTTGTTAAACAAAACCACACATAGATGCCAGAGTTATCGACGAGTTATTGCCTGTACACTACCAACAGATATTTCTTATGTTTACCACTTATATTTTAATAACACTAATAATAATTTTATTTAAAAAATACATATGACACGAATGATGTATAACAAACAATGTTACCTCGGAATGTTATAACACGTCTGACTTAATAATTAAGCTTCTATAAATATTCGTTGTTTTCTGTCGTTGCTACTGCTATTTATAATATAATGAGACATGTATATCTTTGATACATTATATTATTATATGACGTGGTTCAATCAATTAGCGAACAAAAAACATTCTTATTTGTAAGCTCCTTTTTGGTTATTATATATACAATGTTAATGTTCAATTTATTCATGTTTCATAATTTCAAACAGCTTTCTTTGACATTTACATTTAGTCAAGTCATAACCCAAAAAATATCATTTGTTTCTTTTAAAATTATCTAGTGGGAAAGTGTTGTTTGGGTACTCTTATTTGCTGGTAGTTTAACTTAAGAATCACAATAATATTTAAACATTTTGCGATTTTTCGCGAAAAAGAACATTATTTTGGGTCTCATAGCAAGAATAGGCAAAACGCATATGGGTTAATGGTTCGTGTCAAAATAATTATAATCACACTGCCTTATCTACAAGTTCTTCATTTGACATTGACCAGGAACCGAAGAATTCAGTTGTTAGTCGGTCTCAGTTCCATATAGTGAGTAAAATTCATTTTATTATTGGCTAGACAACTGGACAAATTCCAATAAGACTTACTAATTGAACTCTAGTCTGTGTACAATTTTACTCTCAGTGCATTTTATAAATATTTACACATCTACCAATCTATAAGTAACTACTCAAGTGCAAACATGTCCGGTCTACCACTTTTAACCACCGAACCCGTTTATCAAAAAATTCAACAATACTACAACGAAAACGGCAGCAAAATAAATATTAAGGATCTCTTTGAAAAGGATGCTGGTCGTTTTGACAAATATAGGTATGTAAGAAGTTGTAAAAAAAATTAAAGACATAAAAGACGGTCTGCGTTGAGGTGAAGAAAAAAATTAAAAAAATTACACACAGTGTGGGGTTGTTTAAAAATAGCCACGAATACGTATCCTTTCAGTACCTATCGACGTAGGAGAAGTTATAAATTTCCGGTACATACACAAATTGAACGAAAGTAGATACCTCACAGAAGATATAAAAGGAAAAAAAAATTGAAACTTCTCAGCCCCAACTGGTGATGATTATATAAATTGTAGAAATGTAATATACACTGATGGTAAAGCTGTTATTCTTTTTTAAAACTTTATTTGAGTTGAAAGTGAATGGAGATGCCCTTGACATACAGACTGCGTTCGACGGCCTGCCCTTGACTTTCATACAACTGTAGACGCCTTTCAAAGGCGCCTACAGAGTTTAGGTTTTACATCGGTATTCCACTGCACTTGTGCACATATGCTTGCAATTCTATCGTGAATGCATACAACACATAGTCGCGCGATATCATGGCTTATCACTCCATGCTATTATGATCTTTGGTTCGAAAGGAATTGAGACACCCATTTGAAGTAACGACCAAAGGAGATTGTGAAGATCAAGGTCTTTTATTTTTGGGATTTGTTTTGTTTTCGAACTTGGCCGGCTTCGCAATGCCATTGAAGGTCATTGTCCGTAGATAATAACTTAAGTTTTCAGAACTTACACTGAGAATGCATGACGTCATACATTTTATTTCAACACTGGTTACCTAGTTGCGTGTGTTGAAACTAATTTTTTGCGTCATGCGTCTTGAGGCGTTATTTTTGAAAGTCAAATATTGGAGAGAAAAATTATGTAAGTGTCAAGTACGAGTTGTGCTCGTTCGTAAGAATGGTGCCCCCAGAAATTAACCTTTCCTAAAGAATATGCTTGATTCATGTTTTTTGTGTTAATGGAAATCAATTGGGTGGTGCACACTCATTGACTGTCTTAAACGTCTGATGATTTTTGTGAGAACATGAGTTTTTTTTTGTATTTGGTGGACATAGATGATTAGCCAAATTTGACAATTTAAAATTAAGTAACAATGTATGCGTTTCATAAGGCGTCAAAATATTGACCGTTTTAGGTTCTTTTTTCACACAACAAGTTCGAATATAACGATGGACAGGCAACACTCGGTTTATTTGGATTGTCTTTGAAAACAATTTTCTTTGATATTATAAGGTGTACTTCTTCTTTTTCTTCTTCTTGCGCTACATTCCAACTTGCCTCTCCAGCCAGCACGATCTTTCGCCAGCTGTCTCCAGTTGCGCACTCCAAGTTGGTTGAGGTCCTTCTCCACTTGTGAGCGCAACTTTAGTATAGGTCGTCATCTGTTGCGTTGTCCCAATGGCTCGGATTCAAAGACTTTTCGGGCCGGAGCAGTGGTATCCTTACGCTCTACATGGCCTAGCCATCTTAAACGTTGTATCCGTAGACGCTTGACCAGGCGCATGTCGCTGTACAGCCCATAGAGCTCGTCATTAAATCTTCTCCTCCAGATGTCATCAACGCAAACAGGACCAAAAATCGCACGCAAAATTGTTATCTCGAAAAGATTAAAGGCTTCCTCATCCGTTTTTAGTAACGTCCAGGTTTCCGCGCCATAAATAAGGACTGAGAAGACCAACCTATTATAAAAAGCGAGCTTAGTCCTTCGAGAGAGGGCTTTATTACTCTATTGCCTCTTGAGCCCAAAGAAACAGCGATTGGCAAGAGTGATTCTGCGTTTTATTTCGGTACTGATATTGTTGTCCCTGTTTACCAAGGGGACGAAGTCCTTGACCACTTTGGAGTTTCTGCCGCCTAGTGTGACGCTCTGTCCGAGACGTCGATGTTGTGTGTCCTTGTTTGATGACAGCATGTATTTTGTTTTGACCTCATTTACCGCCATTCCCAATTTAGCCACCTCCGCTTTTATGCCAGCAAACGCCTCATTGACGGCTCGCTGTATTCTTCCAATCACGTCAATGTCATCAGCGTAAGTTAGCAATTGGAAGATCGTCTCTGGTGTTCACTTGTGAGTTAAGTTACGCACGATCTTCCCGAGGGTGATGTTGAAAAAGTCACATGACAGTGCGTCGCCTTGTCTAAAACCTTTTTTTAACATTAAAGGTCTCGGTGAGTTCGTTACCGACCTTGACGGAGCAGCCAGAGTTCTCCATCGTCATCCTACACAATCTGACGAGTTTAATAGGAATGTCAAAACTAGACATGGCACTGTATAGCTCGTCTCTATGTACACTCTCATATGCGGCCTTAAAATCGACAAATAGGTGGTGGGTGTCGATGTACACTTCTTGGGTTTTTTCCATATGCCGTAATGTGAGGATCTGGTCTATTGTGGACTTTCCTGGTCTGAAACCACACTCATAGGGACCTCTCAGGCCATGGGGAAACAGTATCAGACGCTCACACAATACGGCAGAGAGGATCTTGTATGCGATGTTAAGAAGGCTGATCCCTCTATAATGGGCGCAGTCAAAGGGCTCTCCCTTCTTGTGGACCGGGCAGACGAAGCGCCCAACCAAGTCATCTCCAGCTGCTTAAAATTGTTCTGCGGACAGTCCGTCCGCACCAGCAGCTTTGTTTCACTTCAGCTTGGATATTGCTATCTTTACCTCGTCCAAGTCGGGGAGACGGAATTCTTGTCTATCATCGTCCAAATTGAGTGTTGAGAGGAACATTCTGCCTAACAGCGGAATTTGGGCCGTCATCGCCGTTAAGGAGTTTACAGAAATTATCCTTCCAGGGTCTCAGCACAGACTGGGACTCTACCACAAGTTGGCCATTTTGATCCCGGCAGATCCCGGCGAACCTTGTATCCTCCGGATAGCTGTTTTACCTTTCGGTAAAACTTTCGGATTTCACTTCTGCCATAACACCTTTCCATTTCCTCGACCGCGCTCTTTTCATGCACCTTCTTTTCCCTTCTGAGAAGCCAGTGCTCTTCTCAGTTCGTAGAGCTCACGAACAGCTTTCGTTGTTCGATGCAGCGTTGTCTTATAGGCGTCTTGTTTCGCTGCATACGCTTGCCTGCACTCGTCCTCAAACCATGAGTTCCTTCTGGGTGGTGACAGCGCTTCTTGACAACTTTTCCAGTCTTCTTCTATGCTTAGTGCAGGCAGCGTCGAACTCTGAGCGAGTTTCGGGGAGACTCGGTCGGTATAGTTCCCAGCGATCAGTTTCGATTGTAGATTTCCGAAGTCAAACAGTTATGACCTGTCTCGACTCCGTTGCTCTTTCGATATCCGGGCTTTTACCTTGGCTACAACAAGGTGATGATCCGAGTCAATGTTTGCACCTCGGAAGGTTTGAGAATACTGAATGAGTGTCTGACGTCAACCGCAACGTGATCAATCTGGTTGACGGTGGATTGATCAGGAAATCGCCAGGTCCCTTTGTGGATGTTCAGGTGTGGGAACCGCGTGCTAGCCACAGAGGTACCGCCCCGAAGCGAAGTCCAACAGCCTGAGTCCGTTTCCGGATTTGTTGTCGTGTAGGCGGTGTTTACCGGTGACTCCAGCAAAGATGTCCTCCTTTCCCAGCTGAGCGTTGAAATCTCCTAGAACAATCTTGGTGTCGTATCTAGGGCATCGGTCGTACGTCCTTTCAAGAAGATCAAAGAAGATCATCCTTCTCCTCCGTCGGGGCGTGAGCGCATATTAGGCTTATGTTCCCGAATTTAGCCTTGATGCGGATTGTCATGAGGCGTTCGCTGACGGGGTCGTAACTCAACACTTTTTGCCTAAGTCTGCCTCGATCAACAAATCCGCTTCCGAATAAGCACTGCCTTCTCTCTCTGTCGCAGTCTTTCTTTATAAGGTGTATTACGACTCCTAATAGACGTTTAGACGTCGTTTACATTCTGTAGGCGTATTTATGATTGTCGTAAGTATCGGTTTCATATCTAAAAAATATCATAATCTTGTTGTCAGCATTTTGTTGCATGCGGAACTCCTGCCGTTTTTTGTTAATTGGCTTTTTCGATTTGGTTTTTATTTGGACACTTCAAATTCAACGCCCAACCACCAATTTTTGTTAAAACAGTTTTGTATGCCAGGCTTTCAAATGGTTCATATGCCGAGTTGCTCCGCAACCTCATTTTCAAGGAACTCAGAAGGGTTGTTTGGAAACCTTAAAAAGTTATTGACTTAATAGCTTAAATTACGCTAAGACCTCTGTAAATTATTGCGCTTTTCTTCTTTAAAAATCCTTTGGGTTATGCCTTCGTTTGAAAGACGATGCAACACTGTTTTGTACCTAATGATATTAAGTGAATTGTGCGACAGTTCACAGGGCACCAGGGCCTAGCTTCTTTGTCGACTCCGAAGAGCGAAGTTTAAGAAGCGTTTTCTTAGACAGTTATTACGTTTTGAGTGTTGTCAGCATCTCGAAAGAGGTGGTGCCGTTAAAAATCCGTTGAGTCGAGAATCGAACTTAAACCTTTGGCTTGTGAGCGTCGCTCTCTACCCACTACGCCACGGCGGCCACGCTGTTTTGTACCTGGTACTTTTTAAATATGCCAATAAAATTTTTGCCTCACCTCTACTACAGTTTCTTAGGCAATGGTTTTCTGTTTTTGTTTGATTCATAGGCCTTATGATCCGTAGTACCCTTCCTTCTCTTGTCTCGCGCCGATTCCATTTGAATACATTAGCTATATCCGACCTGGACTTCTCGTAACCGGAAGTTGTTATGGTAAAGCCCTGAAAGTTAGAGCACTGTTCGTTTTGTTTGTTTCGTCGGCGAACTCTTCTCCTCAGCATCTGGCCGGTGTCTTCCTATTTATTAAACCTTCATGCAAAACGAAAAATTATTTGCGATTGCGTTTTTGTTCGCCTTTCGTGTAATCTCCTGCGTTTCAGTGGTAATGTCGCCCACATGCTAATTGTATTAACTTACATGAACAAAATGAATCCACCTAGATTGTATTAATTACATTAACAAACAATCTGCCAGCTTGCGAGGAAAGATTAAGCAAGATAACTACGCGATAAGACCCATAATTCAATAAAGCTCATCTTTAATTGAACCCTCTTTCATAATAAAGTGTTTACTTTAATCTTTGTTTTTTAACAGATAGCCAATTAATCATTTTTTATTACAGCTTACGCTTAAAAACCCCCAATGACGGCGATATTCTACTGGACTACTCAAAGAACCGTATTACGCCCGAGGTATGGTCATTGCTGTTGGAATTAGCCCAGGTCCGCAAACTTGAAGATGCCCGAAAGGCCATGTTCTCTGGGGTGCATATCAACATAACCGAAGACCGTGCTGTCCTGCATACCGCACTACGTAATCGCTCCAATGAGCCCGTTCTGGTCGACGGCAAGGACGTTATGCCTGATGTGCGCGCTGAGTTGCAACATATGAAGGAATTTACCAATCAGGTAATTTCTGGAGTTTGGCGGGGATGCACTGGCAAGCAAATAGTTGATGTAGTCAACATTGGTATTGGTGGATCTGATTTGGGACCATTGATGGTGACCGAAGCTCTCAAGCCCTATTGCAAGGGTCTCCGATCACACTTCGTGTCGAATATCGACGGTACACACATGGCAGAAGTTCTTAAGAAAGTTAACTATGAAACGACTCTCTTTATTATCGCGTCCAAGACGTTTACCACTCAGGAAACAATAACTAACGCTACATCGGCCAAAACATGGTTGCTTGAGCACGCTAAGGATGTAAGTGTGCTGCTATCACGGTGGGTTCTTTAGTTAATAAGTTTTGTGTATTGTAGCCAGCAGCAGTTGCCAAGCACTTTGTTGCTTTGTCAACAAACAAGGAAAAAGTCACTGCCTTCGGTATTGATAGCAAGAACATGTTTGGATTCTGGGATTGGGTTGGAGGACGCTACTCATTGTGGTCGGCTATTGGATTGTCCATTTGCCTGTCGATTGGCTTCGAGAATTTTGAAAATCTTTTGGAAGGAGCCTACTTCATGGATGAGCACTTTAAGACCGCTCCACTTGAAGCCAATGTAATTTTTTCGCAACAAATTACTCCTTCATGACACACGTTAAAACTTTGTTTTTAGGCTCCAGTAATTCTGGCTTTACTCGGAATTTGGTACTCAAACTTCTACAACGCAGAAACCCACGCTCTTCTTCCATACGATCAGTACCTGCACAGATTCGCCGCTTACTTCCAGCAGGGTGACATGGAGAGCAATGGAAAGTTTGTGACTAAGGGATCCCAGGTCGTCAACTACAACACTGGACCAATTGTCTGGGGAGAACCGGGAACCAATGGCCAGCACGCCTTCTACCAGTTGATCCATCAGGGTACTCGTCTCATTCCATGTGACTTCATCGCCCCTGCTGTCACTCAAAATCCTATCGCCGGGGGAGTTCATCATAAGATTTTGCTGGCCAACTTCCTGGCTCAAACCGAAGCACTTATGACTGGAAAATCCGAGGCCCAAGCGAAAGCTGAACTCGAGAAGGCTGGCATGTCCGGTGAAAAACTTCAAAAACTACTGCCACACAAAACATTTACTGGCAATCGTCCAACAAACTCAATTGTGGTAAAGAAAGTAACACCCTTTACTCTTGGGGCTTTGATTGGTGAGTTTAAACGTTAGCAGAAAATGTTTCTTTCAGAGATATGATTGTATGTTTTTTTGTATTGCAGCGATGTATGAGCACAAAATCTTTACACAAGGCATCATCTGGGACATCAACTCATTCGATCAATGGGGTGTCGAGTTGGGTAAGCAATTGGCAAAGGCCATTGAGCCCGAGCTTGCTGATGGCAGTCAAATAACCTCTCATGACGCCTCCACCAACGGTTTGATCAACTTCATCAAGTCCAACTGGTAAACGTTGCTCTCTAAATGAATAAAAAAATGCAAAAAAGCAAACATTTTGGTCGTACAAAAATTGAAATTTAAAATTAGAAACAAAGCCATGCACAGATGAATCTAGAATTTGGAGAAAAATTTATTTAATTGTATTTTGTTATAAATGTTTATGTTTAATGTAAGTAAGTGGTAGCTCAGATTTGCGATGAGGAACCGAATCGCTACCTGCACACACAAGTTAAGTTACGATTTAAAGTGAAGCAAAGCAAAAAAATTTCAATATTGTTATACGCATTTGCCTATTTAATATTTATGTAGTGCATGAAGTGAATAAGTGGACATATATTTTAAAGAAAATCATATTATTCTTCTTGGAAAACAAACGAGTAAATATAAACATTCACATCACTAATAATAAAGCTAAATTGGATGTTAGTTATATGTTATTTCATTGTGTACTTTGGAATGGGGATTGGTTTCCAAAAATGTTTTATTCCTAAAGACTTTCAGTGGAGATTACGTGGGGAAATATGCAAAATCTTGTCACTTTGCTCTGGGAAATTATAGAGGGAATGATAAGACAAAGGAAACTACCATAGCTTACTGTAGCATGAACTTCAATGTATGTATGGGTACCTATAATAATTTTATATCTAATTTGGAAGCTTATCTATGTCCATAGTATCTTAGTGATTTCTGCACTTCTAAAAATAAAAAAAAGGCCAGTAGAGGACCTCTAATTATACAGCCGGTTAAACGCGTTTATGTTGCCAGTCTGGGTTATGACGAACGCTTCCTGAAAATCAAGACTTATATGCCAAGACATGAGCGGCTACTCGTTTTGCTTCTCAAATGTAAACTTCCAGATATCCGATGCATAGACGAAATAAATATATCAGTCGATGGATACAACGTATCGAGTTAGAAAGGACCACGTTGGGAAATTAATCACCAATTTTTCAAAATATCTGTTTTTCTTTTGTACTCACTGATCTCACATAGCCCAACAGTGTGTTTGGATTTATGAATCACCTGTTTTAAAATCACATCCGTAAGACCGTTATCCAAATGTATGTATATATATACCAAATACTGCGATGGCGGCTACTAGATCAAGGTGTTTAGGCTTGTGAACGCTTAACTAGAAGCTATATTATGGTGCCACGGGAAATCAGGAGCTCCTGGAACTTCCAGCTCGACCCTGTGGAAGTTCCCCAGTGGGATATAATGGTGCCTGTGGTTTAAAAATCAATATCTCGGGCAGAGCCAAGGTAAGTGTACTGTAAACTGACTGGTCTAACCATTTGGAGTTGCATTTTCGACCGGTGCTGGAGCCCAAAGAGCAGCAGAGGCTTGAAAAAGGTATTGCTTCCTATAAAAATGGAATGACTGTGCCTCAAATATAATCTCATTTTGGTGGTGTAATTAAAACATCTAGTTTTGCATTGTGCATCTCTCTTAAGAAAACGGAAATGGATGCAGTGGTATAAGTCAATAAGGCTGGTGATAACGTAAATCCAAATCTCTTTTCTGTTTCCTCGTAGCGTTCAAGTTAGATATAAAATAAAATGGCATAAAGCAAAGTGAAATATATATATATATATATATGTATAAAAAATATACTCCTATATATTCCGGCTATGTACAAAGCGCTACAGAGCTCGTATCTGACAATACTGTACATCATTTGGAAGGTCTTGATATAACCTACAAAACGACGCTATGCATGATTAGTTTGGATGTTGCGTTTAACAGTTATAGACGTGTAAGCATATAGTTCACTAACGCCAAAATTCGCGCTATTTTAAGTTTTCCTTTCTTTAAAGGCAAATCCGCTAGAGAAACGTTCCGTGAGTTTAATGGTGTTTTGAGGGATAGTACTCTATCACTTAGAAGGCGGATGAATGGCTTCGACGATTCAGAGCCGGTAAAAATCACACCCTGGATAAGCCAGTCGACGGAAGACCTGTGACAACGAATACGACCGAATCATGGAAATCGTCGAGTTAGACCGGCATGTGGCATCTCGTGACATCGCCCAGGAGGTGGGAGTTAGTCACCAAACCATTTTAAACCATCTGCAGAAGACTGGATACAAAAAAAAAAGGTTGATGTTTGGGTGCGGCATGATTTGACGCAAAAAAAACCTTCTGGACCGAATCAACGCCTGCGATATGCTGCAGATTTTGCTGTGTGCTTGGTGAGATTAAAAGGGAATCATTCACTATGAGCTGGCCCCATATGGTCAGACGCTTAATTCTACCATCTACTGCGAACAACTGGACCGCTTGAAGCAGGCGATCGACCAGAAGCGCCCAGAATTGGCCAACAGGAATGGTGTAGTGTTCCACCAGGGCAAGGCCAGACCACACACTTCGTTAATGACTCGTTAGATGCTACGGGAGCTCGGATGGGAGGATTTATCGCACACACCATATATCCCGGACATAGCGCTATAGGAATTTATTTGTCAACCTAATATATTGGGTGGCACAAAAGTCTACCAGGAGACCAGAAACTTCAAAAGCTATTTCAATAGTAGTATTTGCATGGTGCATTCTCGAAATGGGAGGTGTGAAAAAATGCGTTAAGGAATCGAACCGGGGGGTTGTGCGTGTGAGTGTCGCTCTTTACTTGTGCCACGGCGGCTATTAAGAAAACAGTTTAAGAAAATTAAAATGATCAATTCAAAATTCAGCAATTTATGATTTCCGAACTTTTATTTTAAAACTTGAGTACAAAAGAAAAATAGAAAATGTAAGAAAAAATTATGAATGAGTATCACAAAGACACGGGCGTTGAAATAACAACGTCGGGTTTTAACTTAGTATGACAACCGTAAACGATCTGGACAGTGGTTGGATGCGAATCTAAACCGAAAGAAGTTTCAAACTTTGTCTCATCAAATAGTAATTTATGATGACAATCTGCGTGTCAATGGAAGGATTAATCGACTATTTATTTCTTTAATCAGAGGAAACTATGAATGCGAAAATGGTTTAAGTACATCCAGCGTTGGCAAATATGCCTGACAGACCCTTCTGTTTCACGCAATGATGCAGTTATTGGAACTCTGATTTGTTTTCCAAATTCCATTGTACGCTTTTGGTTTTTGGAACGTTTACTAAATTTTAAAACCAATTTTAGTTGCAAGATTTTCCAGATATACCGAAACAGCAGCTGCTTTTTTGTATGAGGGTTCGTATTAAACTCTGAAAACTTTTTTACAGCATGCAATACATCGGGTTGTCTATCAGTTAAAATTTTACGACAACTTTTTCCAAAAAAAAAAGCATTAACAAAAAGTGAATTTGTTTCAATTATAACGATGTTTGTGTTTATAGCGAAGTTGGTGGTCCAACTTATTTCGTAACTTTTATATATGATAAGTCCCGTTTTAGTTTTGTTGACTTCCTTAAAACAAAATCCGAAAGATTAAGATGCATCAAAGCAATAACTGTCGAGAATATTTTAACCATGGCATTATAAATTTTCGAAATGAGTATGGTATAAGTCAACAACTTACGGCCGAATATGCACCGCAACAGAATGAACCTTAGTTGAAATTGCGTGGTGTATGCTACTAGATTCTGGACTTTTGGAATCATCGTGTGCAGGGGCAATACATAATTCAGTCTATATAAGGTATAGATGTCCAACATTTGAGAGTTGGAGTGGTAAGAAACCCAACAGATACAATCAATTTAATAGGGAGACTAGGGTTTTGGAATCACAATTGCACCATTTAATGCAATGCTCAATAACCTATTAAAGTAGTTTTTTTAAGATAATAAGAACTTTCTCAATATCGATATTTTCTTTCAAAGCAAAGTGGTTGTACTTATTAAAATAAAGAATCATGAGTCCAATAAATCAATTATGAAAGGAAGCTGATGTTGTTCAAACCCTGCCTGTGGCTCAAAAAATGGAATGCAACGCATGCGAAAAACCTCTAAGACATATTAGGGCACTAGAAAACTAATTGAGGATGACAGGTGAAGACTCAGAAAGCACTTCTCTTGTCAACTCCTTATCTCTTCTACATTAGTTCCCACTTATAGGTGAACTCATTTCTCTACTTGCAAACATAAGGGTTTTGGTTCTTGCTAAGCGAAGACCACAAAAAATGCCTACTACCGACTGACTGTTATACTTGTTCTACTTTCCTTCTAGTTGTTGTCTCTTTGTCTCTTTTTGCGCTTGATCACACTATCAGCACACCAGAACACGAGCCAATCCCCGAATCATCTTTTTCTCTGATGATTAGATAGATCGCATGTGGAACGGTTTTGTTCATCAGCTTGGAGCGTGGTTGGTGGATGTGGATGTGTTTGTTTTGATTCGGGCAAACCGGTTTTATGTAGCCGACATCTCGAATCACCTTTTTCGCGTGTCCCTGCGGTTGTTTTCCTCGAAATATGTTCAAGTGAACGTTCACAAGACATTTCGAAGAATTATTTTGCTCTTGTTTATCATTTCTGGGGTTGTAAGGTCCCGCCGACGCAGGTCAGACTAGGGTCAATTATTTTTTGTTGGAAATACACGCGGGGGATCAGAATTTTTTAAAAACCATTAATCTTGTTGACTGTATAACGAAAAACAGTCAATGATTGTCATCCTCACATCGAACTTTGTATCTCTCGTCCAAGGTTTTTGCAGGGATCTAAGTTCGTGGTTGAAACTCGTGTACACCTATCTATGACTGCAAAAAAAAACGGAACTACGTGATAAAAACAACTTAAACTGAACGAAATATACATTAAGCTATGAGAGCCCAATCATTGATGTATTTATTGAGTACTATCATGGAAATACGTAAATACATATAAATATATATATATATATATATATATATATATATATATATATATATATATATATATATAAAGTATGATATTTTAAAATCTATAAGAAAATTTTTCAGAAAACTAAACATGAAATGAATTAATGGTTGAAGATTATTTCATGCAAATTTTGACCTTGACTGTGCCTCAAATGGACTATCCGCTTAGTCCATAATCTTTGGCATATTCTTTTCAACATTTCGGCCGGTATCTCACGAATAAATGCTTCAGTGTTGTCTTCCAATGCGTCAATTAAAGCGGGCTTGTCTGTACAGACATGAGTTTTAACAAAGCCCCACAAAAAACAGTTTAACGGGGTTAAATCGCAATATTTAGGCGGCCAATTGACCGGTCCCGAACGTGATATAAAATGTTCACCGAATTCGCCCCTCAATAAGTCCTTTGTTGCTCATGCTGTGTGGCATGTGATACAGACTTGTTGAAACTACATGTCATGCAAGTCAAGCTCTTGCATTTTGGGCAAAAAAAAGTTAGATATCATCTCACGGTAGCGCTCACCTTTCACAGTTACGTTACGATTCGCATCATCTTTGAAGAAGAACGGTCCAATGATGCCACCAGCCCATAAACCGCACCAAACTGTGACTTTTTCTGAATGCATTGGTAGATCCTACAATGCTTCCGGCTGATATTCGTATTCACTCCAAAATCGACAATTCTGCTTATTTACGTACCCATTGAGCCAAAACTGAGCTTGGTTCATTTTTGATCATAAAATAGAAGAAGCGTGCGATGAACTTTCTTAACAGAGCACGCATTTTGATAGTAAAATTCAATAATTTGCAAGCGCTGTTCCTTTGTAAGACGATTCATGGGTAAATTATAGACCAAACTGAAGATGTTTGACAGTGAAACAAAACACGAAACGTGCGTCAGCTGCTTAAACCAGTGTTACCAAACAGATAATAGCTAAAAAATCATTTTATATGTAAATCAATGCTGATTTTTATAACATTAGTAAACATGCGTTTTTTTATTTAGCAGGTAAAATGCTTATGCTAAATTAATACGACATATTAAAAATTAAAATGAAAATTCTTAAATGAAAAAAAAATCTCATACTTACGAATAACAAATCCACTAACGTGAAAACAAGTTGTAATGGGGGTCTTGTAAGAGAGGTTACGTGAACACTGACTACAACTATTCTACTCTATTACTTCCTCTATCAGTTTCATTTTCCACTTTGGAGAAGAAGCGCGAAATTCCTTAAGAAGGTAGCATGAATCTTGTATGTAACATCAAAGAGGAAAACGAAAATTTCAACTTTTTTTGAGACTATGTGAAAATAAACTAACGAGAAAATTAATGTGTTCACAAGTAAGAATATTAACCATCTTCTCCATTCTAAAATTAGCAGACTAACCCTAACCTATTAATTCAGTTGCATCATTTTCCCTGACATAATGCTAATTTATTTCACATTGCCATCGTTAGAACATATTCACTTGCATAAACAACACTTCGCAACAATAACTTCATAAGAAAATTCGGTGCTTATGCTAAAATGAGCGGCAAAGCTTAGTTGTCAATGAAAGAATACGCAGTTAGAACAGTGGATCAATATAATGAGATATATACAATATTCGAGTTTCATAAGTTTTTGTTTTGCGAAACCTACTTTTTTCGTTCGCTGTGAAAACACCCCACACAACGCACAACTTACGGCAGAAAAAAAGATAAGCATTTCATCATATTTTGTTAATGCTAATCATTCCATCACTGGTTTAGATTGTGGGAATTCGCATTTCTCGTTCCTTTTATTCTTGGGAAACTGTAAGGCATTCCAAAATTCCTTGTCAATATCAGACCATTCTATTTATAAGTCTTATGCTGTGGTTTCTGTTTCCACATCTGTGCTGTAGACCTTTTATTGATTGTCTTACTTTCCCTCTAGATGTATGTACGTTGAGGAGGTAATAAAAATCTGCGAAATCTAAATGCTCTTCACGCTATGAACACCAACTCGCAAGAAGCAATGTCATCTTGTCCAGCATGTGCTTAGTCGTAAGACGCCTGATCAATTGGATTCTTAGAACCTCGAGAAAAACGCCATGACTTTTAAACAACTGCATTAAAAATCAACTTACATATACAAACGACATTCTTCAAATAGTCCTTATTCAAGATTTGTCTTTGTAAATCTTTTGTTTCATAATCACATACGCCCAAAAACATATGCAGCTCGAGTTTGACCTACGTCTAGGAAGGTGTGAGTACAACTGAATCAAAATAAGATTACATACATTTACCTAACGTATTGAAGAAACTTTTCAATTTAAGTCGTGGGTTTTGATTGAAAGGTTCTAAAATTTGTCTGAGCGAAGGTTCTTCAATTTATCAAAACAGAGAACCAACAATAATCCAGAGTTTACTTAAATAAACATGACTGTGTTAAGTGTAAAAAACAAATGAACACCAGCTGACAGCTGGTTGGTACGATAAAATTCGAAGTGTTTATCCTTCAGTTTATCTTAGTAGAAGATTATCTACCTTACCTTATACTTCAAACGCATATGCTCCTATATTTTACCTGTTCTTATTTGGTCCTTTTTTGAAGGAAAATCACCCTAACTTCTGTTCCTCAAGCATTTTATCGGCCTTATTTCAGCCAATTTTATACAGCGAGATTTAATTGTCAAAATATCTTCCTCTTTCCTTGCTTGACTGAATGTGAAATACTAAAGAGTAAAGGGCTCACCTGCAGTGTAAATATTCGGAATTGAGCAGCTCTGAAAAGTTTTCACTCCATTTGCCTATGTTTACGTAACATAGAAATAAAAATAAAACGTCTTGAGATTTAACTCTTTTTGATAACGTTGTTATTATTTTTAATATCAGAACAATGAGATTTAGTTCTTTTGTGAATTTTGTTTTATTTATGGAATCAGTTTTGTAAGTTAAATCTGTTGATAGTTAAGTAATCTATTTTCTATAGGTTTATTCAAAAGCTTAAATGTCACATTTCCAATCAATTAACCAAAGATCTTTTTGCCCCTATTACTTCGAGAAGGACTAATATTGTGTAATGGAGGTATGAGGTTTGTCGAAAAGCAACGTCTTGAGGTATCCCTCTGGTTACGATTGTGGCGAACACCAGAAATCGTTTATAAAGAAGTTCTATCCCGATAAGGACGTGTATAGACAATAATTAAACTTATTTCGATTATGATGAACGAGTATTCTACATTAGTAAAAACAGCGTATTCATAAGGCATGAACCCACCTTGGAAGTGCCCGCGTTTTTGATCAGGGCTTCCATCGACAGTTGGGTCTCTTGACAGCAGAACCAGAGAGGACCCTCCAGGATAGCAGCCTGCATCTTGCTTGCTCCCAAACGTCAACAAATCCACGGCATTTGTGACAAGAAAGACTGCAGGCGACTTGTTGGCGTACTTAGCACATTGGCTAAGTGATGAAACCCTCTGCGACGTTTGGGCTGAAAAACTTGGACAGTTGAGATTCCTCCAAGAAAGAAGACGAAGAAATTACATTAAATGTAAGTAAATGCCTGGTAGTACATTGGACCAGTTTACAGTCTGAGTGCTTTAGTGTAGTGTTTAAAATCCAACCATAAGACACACAACATTATTTAACTCTAGTTTTTGGGAAATTTTAAAATTATAAATTTCCCATAAAATATTATTGTGACACAATCTTTCTGATGTCAATCGTGCAATTGAACCGGCACTACTATATCTGCAAAAAAAAATGCAAGACCTTATGAAGAAAACATTTCATGAAAAGGGAAAAAATGAAAAAAATGGATTTGTAATTCGTAGTATACAACATGTGTTTTTTTTAAATACTTTAAAAACTGTGGAGAATCTACAGCCGTTCTCCACTGCTGTTGGTAAAATCAGGGTATTTACCTCAATAGAACTTCAATTAAATTAGGATAAAGAAGATGGTTTTACATGGAGTACAAATGATTACTAGTGGTCGCCGTGGCGTAGTGGGCAGAGTGCGATGCTCACACGCCGAAGGGGGTTCGACCCCCAGCTGAACACCAATTTTTCGAATTTTGCACCTCTTTTGAGCTGCTGACAACACTCAAAGAGTAATAACCGTCTAAGAAAGCTTCTCAAACTTCGCCGTTCGGAGTCGGCAAAAAACTGTAGGTCCCTTCTACTCGTGAGAGAACAGTAGTGCGCACAACACGAGTAGTTGATGAGCAAGCTAGGCCCTGGTCCCCCTGTGGACTGTAGCGACAAAAACAAAAAAAAAAAAAACAAGTGATTACGTTACGTTTTCTTTACTAGTATTAAAATTATCGTAAGTGGCTGCCGTTGAGTGAAGGGCTAAAAGTACCGGAACATAGAATACTTTACTAGAGTCAGCGTCAGCAATACTTTGACAGATATATGGAAATACATGTATTCTTATGGGAAGTGGCCCATAGACCAACGCTGCCGCTCACGCGACAGATGTAGTAGCTCAACTTTTTACTTTTCTCTCTCCGTCAGCGTTGACAATCATGAATCGACAAACTTGTCGATTGTGTAGAACAAATCATCTTACACATTTAATGTTTTGTTTTTTTTTGTTATATTATAGCATGTATGTATAATAAAATTATAAAACTTAATTACAAATATGGTGTAATTAAGCACATTAGTTAATCCTGTAACTCGTCTGGAAGCATTTTTGCAAACAAAATATCAAACCATTCTACACTATAATTGAATTTGAAGCTTCTGTCAAATGTAATCAGCTGTGCGTTGAAGTATTCATTATGTCACTCCTTTCCTTCACGTACTTCACCGTCAACGGATATTTTGCCGTTACGCGAGTAAAGTATTCTATGTGCTGGAGCCTTAATTCCGGAGAATTCCGGGGACCGAACACCTTTCATTTTGCTCATGTCATCATATATAAGGATGTCAAATATCTCCCTTCCAACTTTTTGTCTTTTGAATTTTCCGGCTATGTACAAAACGCTACAGAGCTCATATTTGGCAATACTGTACATCACTTAAAAGGTCTTGACATAATTTATGCATGATTAGTTTGGATATTGCGTTCAACAGTTATAGACGTGTAAACATGGAGTTCACTAACGCCGAAATTCGCGCTATTTTAAAGTTTTCCTTCGTTAAAAGCAAATCCGTTAGAAAAACGTTTCGTGGCATCTCGTGACATCGCCCAGGAGATGGGAGCTAGTCACCAAATCATTTTAAACCATCTGCAGAAAGCTGGATACAAAAAAAGTTTGATGCTTAGGTGCCGCATGATTTGACACAAAAAAACCTTCTGGACCGAATCAACGCCTGCGATATTCTGAAACGGAACGAACTCGATCCATTTTTGAAGCGGGTGGTGACTGGCGACGAAAAATGGATCACATACGACCATATCAAGCGAAAATGGTAGTGGTTGAAGGCCGGTGAATCGTCCCAAACAGTGGCCAAGCTTGGATTGATGGCCAGGAAGGTTTTACTGTGTGTTTGGTGGGATTAGAAGGGAATCCTCCACTATGAGCTGCTCCCATATGGTCAGACGCTTAATTGTACTATCTACTGCGAACAACTGGAACGCTTGAAGCAGGCGATCGACCAGTAGCGTTCAGAATTGGCCAACAGGAAGGTTGTAGTGTACTACCAGGACAATCCCAGACCACACACTTCGTTGATGACTCGTCAGAAGCTACAGAAGCCAGTCAACCTAACTCTAACAAACCTTAATTAAAAATTCAAAAAAATTCTGTTGAAATGTTACAATGTGATGATTGTCAACGCTGACGGATAGAAAAAAGTTAAAAGTTGAGCTACTACATCCGTCGTGTGAGCGGCAGCGTTGGTGTATGGGCCACCTCCCATATCTGTCAAACTACTAGCCGTCAAAGAGTTCTAACTGTCTTTGAAGAAACTTCCAAAATTTGGACGTGTGGATGCTCAAGAAGACAGATTCACACACAATACTAGTTGCTGTTATGCCCCGATCTCCTTGTGGACCATCCAACATATTAACATGGTTGTTTTTCTTGTCGAGAAATAGGGTCAATTGGATCGTTTCAAATACTTGGACATCTTAAAAACAATTATGCTGCCTAATGCGAAAGAGAAGATGCCGTTGATCTTGAGGTTTCAACAGGACAACTATCCCAAACAGAAATAATGGTTTGATAATAAAAAATTTAAGTTTTGGATTGACCTGCGATTTGACCTCAACCCAATCGAAATTTTGTGAGAGATTGTGTACAGACGCATTAACCGGCAGCATTGATTTAGGCTTATGGCAGTAATTAAGGAAAGATTTTGCTAAAAATTATTACTAATTCATTTTTTTCCTTTTATTAAATGTTTTTTGTGTTCAAATTGGGGGCATCTGATACTGTATTAAAAAGGATGTAATGATTCTAAATTTGAGGCACAAATTGGACGAATATGGATTACATGCTTCTCGTATCATGAAACAACATCAAATGAATATCAATTTTTCAATAAATGTTTGGTATTTTACTGCTTTCAAGTGATAACATATTTTTCTAGCCGATGATTAGCTATTACGACTTGAACTGTGGTTGGTGATTCTACAAGACGGATAACATGATCAATTTTAGTTTCAATCCGCAAGACATTTTCTGCTCACGTGAATGCATATTTCGAGGTCATAAAGCAGGCCAGATTATGTGACTTGGCACCACTTTTTTTTGTTCGGTGGGACTTTACAAACTATTTTGAACATGAATCAAGTTATGGCCAGCGTACTGAAATAAAAAATAAAGTGGTTTAAAACTACTTCTCATAAGTGTTTGACAGCGTTTTTTTCCGAGGACTTGGATGGTATGGTTTCTTACACTTATAGTAAAGTCAAACTCAAAACTTTACAAAGAATCATAATTTTCATCGCAGTTAGTGTTTTGTTTCCAGATTAGGAAATAACACAATATACCGTCGAAATTCGCACTATTTTAAAGTGTTCCTTCGTTAAAGGCAAGTCCGTTAGAAAAACTTTCCGTGAGATTAATGGTGTTTTGGGGGATGGTACTCTATCGAAGTCTTTTTCTTCCTGTACCAATTGTATATTCAGCATAACAATGCTTCTCGGCATAAAGTAATACGACTTGTACTTGTGAAATCCACAGGTGATTTAAATGTCCAGATTACACTTGGACATTAAAAATCTTCCGTGCATGCTGAGATAATTAATCGTCAAATTCTAGAACAAAAACGGCTTGTATTCTCAACATTAAACATCATTTAATCAATATTTTTATTTAAAAAAAAGCGGTAGTCGCAATCTTTATCAAATTTCCAAGCACACTTTTAGCCCAAATGACCTTCCCCACAGAACATTCAAAAGCAGTCACATCAATCAAGCGTGTCACGTGCGCTAATATTTTCTTCTGACAAAGATTGTGAACCACCATCGTTTGAAACTTTCAAAGGATCCGGTCAGCATTTGTGTGCCGAAAAGATGAACCATTCAGGATGTCAACTACCATAAAACTGATAAACCATCTAATTATGCGTCATTAATTTATTTAAAAAGTATCGTCTTTGAATATGACTAAAGTCACGTTCTTTAACACGCTGTAGATTACGTCTGGCTTAGTGTCTGCTTGCCCGACTGTTTAATGGCGATTTTCGTTTTGACGATGAAACTGTTCAACGTCTTATTGCTTCCTTGGCATAACCTGATGCGAAGTTCTAAATATTTCATTTTAAAACTAAACCTTTTCCAAATCAACTTCACCTTTCCAAACGCAGTTTTTAATTAAAAGTATTTCTGACAAATAAGCAGTAAACAATAAGAATACACACTATCAACATTTTTTCTCATGTGGCAACGTTCTTTAAGGCTATAGTCCAGCGGCAAACTACCACACGCCCGCATGCGTCCGAGGCCTGGAACGGTTTCCACCGGAATCTATGTCAAAATTTAAGACGAAGTACGAGGTTATCTGTGTGTTTACACAGTACAGCAAAAATAAGATCGCGGCTGTTCTTCATTAGTCACACTTTGAAAACGGCTTCAAGTTCATAACCAGGTGGCTTTTTGTCTAGACAGTGGTCATAAAATAAATGATTTAGCGGTTTTTGGTGATAAAAAAATTTCGCAGCTCTTCAGATTAAAGCGAATGTTCTCCACGCCCGTTAGCTCTTTATGTTTACCAGAACCCCGCTTATCTTTCACGCCTCAGGAGCGTTTTGGCTACGGGTTATACTTTTTTGATTGTAAATCACGACGTGTGTTACGAAACCTGGCAACTTGATTGCGAAATCGATTAGTGCTGGGCAAGCAGGTGTTTCCTGGATTCTAGAAACGGGGACGATTTATGAATGTAGTGAAACTGATATCAGTCGTAAGGTGATAAGCGTGACAACACCGAACACGACCATAGACAATGGTCAGTCAACTTGTGACGGATCAGATCGGACGTCGATTAAAAAGTATTTTAGATTTTTTTTCAGATACCTCCGGCGAATGGCGTGGGTAGCAAAATGTCAGACACGTGCAATTGCATGACGCGGGCAATGACTTGGGAGGTTTCTCGGAACTAATTGAGCAACACGTTTAGCGACGGAGGGGATGTTTCCGACTGCAGCATCTATATTAATTTAATTAAAGGCGAATGACATTTTAGAATTTGAGGGTGTGAAAATATTTCTAAGGAACGTGACTAGTCTGGCAAAATTATATTTTAGAGCTTCCGCTGTTTTAAACGGAAATAGACTAGTTTCAACGATCACTCAAATAGTAAATAGTTTTGTAACGAGAGTTTCTTTTACAGACTTGAGTTTTTATAAAGACTATGATTAAATGGCATAGACCCTATACTGCCGGCTCTGAAAAGAATTTTCACTGCCAGCCTCGCGCTGGCATACATTCCAAGTACCTGGCGTACAGTGAGGGTAGCCTTTATACCGAAAACTGGTAAAGGAGACTACTCACTCGCCAAAAACTTCAGGCCTATCAGTCTCACCTCCTTCATGCTAAAATGCTTGGAGAGGCTGGTCGAACTGCACATGCGCAAAAACGCTCTGCGATCACACCCTCTATCTCAAATGCAACATGCCTACCAGTGCGGAAAATCTTGCGAGACGGCACTTCAAAATCTCGTCGGTAGAATTGAAAGTGCACTTGACAGGAAAGACTACACACTGGGCATTTTCATCGACATAGAGGGCGCTTTCGACAATGCGACTTTTGATGGCATGTGTAACGCGGCCAGGTATCACGGCGTAGAGGAATCATTGGTGTTGTGGATAAGAGCAATGCTAATGAACAGGACTATAATCGCGGAGGCGGAGCGTGACAAGTTTGTAATGTCGGAGGTTAACAAGGGCTGTCCCCAAGGCGGGGTCCTGTCTCCCCTCCTATGGTGCATGCTGGTTGATTCTCTGCTTTCCGTTTTGAATAGTTCTATCACCTATGCCCAGGCTTATGCAGACGACATAGCCGTATTGGTTACCGGACCATGTCTTGCGGCCGTCAGCGCACGCGGACAGGCGGCTCTTGACACAATCGATAGCTGGCGTACCAGGAATGGGCTTTCCCTCAACCCTCTTAAAACTGAGGTTGTTCTCTTTGTTTGACTCGACTGGTACTTAAAGGCGTCAATATTCCACTTTCCAATGAAGCCAAATATCTAGGTTTTATCCTGGACAGTAAACTTCTCTGGAAAAGACACATTGAGACGAAAACCTCCAAAGCGCTGTCAGCCTTCTGGCAATGCAAGGGAGTTTTCGGCAAAACCTGGGGTCTGTCACCCAAAAGATCCGTTTGGATCTATACGGCAATGATAAGACCACTCCTCTCTTGTGCATCAGTCGTTTGGTGGAACAAGCTTTCGCGTAAATACGTGACTGCCGCTTTCACCAAGTTTCAAAGAACAGTTTGTCTCGGCTGCACAGGGGCTTTCCCCAGCACGCCTGGCTCTGCTCTTGATGTTCTGATTAATCTCCCCCCCCCCTCCCCCCCTTGATCTCCACATCATGGGATGTACACTCAAGGCCATCTCTCGACTAAAAAGGAATGGTCTTTGGTTCCACTCGCACTGGAGCTTTGATGACCTCGCACGCCGCATCTCCTATGATACTACTCTCATAGACATGCCGTCTGATGCGAGGTCGCCAATAACACAGTTGCGACGCTTTTACAAAGTTGACTTTCCACGTGTCCTGGACTGGCTGTGGCCAGAAACTGAACCGGGGAAGGAATGTAGTCGGATTTTCACGGACGGCTCCAAGACAATGGAGGGTTCTGGAGCTGGAACCTTCGTGGAAAACGACAACATTAGACTTCACACCTTCACACCTTTTTCTTCCCATCATAGTCGAATATTTTTAATTCCTTGATCTCCTAATATTATAAAAAGATGTTTTAACAAAACATGGACAATACATCGAATATATTAAATTAAGGATTTTGTTTTTCTAATTTGTCTAATTCCTTAAGTCTAGCTATACAAATACTTAAACTAGTTATTTAATTTATGTATAATAAGAACGATCTTACTGGCAACATTGTGGCACTCTAAGTTCATATGCATTTTTTTAAATTTTAAAGACATTTTCGTGTAAACTTATTGCTAAGAAAATATTTGCCAAAACGTATTAATCTATGTAATTTATTTTTTATAAAACTAACTTAATACTATTTAAACCTAAAAAGTACCCTAAACTATGTAAACTGAATTATAACTAATTTTCTTATTTGTTTTGTTTTTTTTTAACTTTTTTTTATTTTTTTTTCTTACGTACTAACCTATCTGAACTTATGCCAAATGTAAGTTGGGCGTAGGGAAGCGACAATAAGCGTTTTAATCTAACAGCAGCTGATGTGGCTCTAGCCACCAGTAAAAATGCCTCATTTCTGCCGCGAATGGGAATGGATCTGCTGAACCGAATATCATCCGGACTTACGGTTGTCAACCGTCCGTCTTACGACGTGGTAGAGAAATGGACGTCGCTCTACATTCTGTATCGGTCCAGATACAAGAACGCTTCCGGCGGAATGAATTTACTTCGACGTGGGCTCTCATGATATGGGTAGTTTGTGTAGTAAGCTCCAAATATCAGCTCGTTTTTCGCAGTCTTTGCTCGTGCAACTTGGCTTCAAATCAGCTTAATAATAAAATTATCCAGCTTTAAAAAAAAAACAACTCTTTTTTCAAAAGGCAGTTTTGGGCATCGTTCGGTAAATCGTCTGCCATTTCAGTTGCAGATTGCAATATTTCAATCGTATTTTAAAGACAATTCTTTTCGGGAGTTGAATGCTATTGTTTTCGATATCATCATCGATTTCAACATAATTTTTCCCACCCATTGTAATTAACATTGTAATTAGATTTTGCAAGCCTTGTTTCCTTGAACATGTGAACAAGTTAAGTCTCGGGCTAAAGTCCGGCCTTTTAGGAAGAGTTCTCAATTGTAAGCAGAGTTAAATCCTCCATCCATGTCTTAGAAATGTTTTTCTTTGTTTTGCTTTTGTAAATAATAGGAATTGAAAATAGACAAAGAGTGTGTATTCGAGTTGAAGGACCTTTCGACTTAGAGGACGTTTGGCTTCGATGGCTTCGGCTGTGTATTTAAACACAGGCTTTATCGGATAAAATAATATCTTAGATTGATTGATTGAAGATGTTCTTTCAAGTACGATACTTTTTCAATATTTACAAGCTTTTATGCAGTCTTCGCCTAGTCTGCAAATAAAGATCTTTGCGGTAAATTCAATGTAGTTTAACATTTTTACACGGTCCCCTATTTTTGAAAGAGCTTATTTAAGGTTAGAATTGTATGAAGTTCTTCAGGACAATTGCTAAAGAGTTGGTTCACATAAAACATGACGGTGACTTAATTTTCTGATGTAATGTTCACTAACGTATATTTGGTTGTTTTTCATTTCAAGAAATTCATGCGTATATAAGGCAACTTTGCTTTTGTAAAATTATTAACCGCCCCCAGTAATAGAAAAACATGAGAAAATATACATTGGATAGTTCTTACGAAAGTTAGCAGGGCTCATATGAAGGTTGCCTTTTATATTTCGGTATTGGGCAACCCTAGAGTTGCAATCTGGCATCTGTTAGCTCTATCGAAAGGTTTGACATTTTTGAGGTTATACGTAGTCAGAACGTCTTGACATACGAGCACTATTTGTGTTTCTTACAGTAACTTAAAAGATTTATCTCGCCCAAAAAATGAAATGAAATCGTGAAAATTTTAGTGCAATTGTTTTTTAAAACTTTTTACGTGGATTAACTCAACAACAGTGCATCGATGAACTTAATTCAATTTTTGGCGATGAATCTCCATCAAGGACCAGTGTTTATCGATTGTATTGGGAATTCAACCGAGGCCGTAGTTCACTCCCAAAATCAGTTGTTGTTCCGGAAGCCATTGATGCTGTGCGCTAACTGATATTGCAAGGTCGTCATGTGACCTATTGTGGGATTGAGACAATCTTAGGCATTAGTGGGACCAGCGTACATTTAATATTGCACGAACATTTGACCGTCAAAAACATTTGTTCGCGTTAGATCCCACACAATTTGTCAATCGCTCAAAAAAAGGCTCGTGTCGATTGGTCGAAAGAAATGCTCCAAAAATAAAATCGCGGTACTTCGAAACACGTCTATGATATCGTGACATCAAACAGAAAGTAAACAGCAGTCGACTGTATGGGTATTTCAAATTGAGCCAAATCCGCGCTCGCGCACGAAGCACTTCCAAGCAAATGGTCGCCTGTTTTTTCGAAAAAAAACTGGACATGTCGCAACCGTACCACTAGAACAACGCAGAACAGTCAATTCTGAGTGGCACGCAACCATTCGTTTGCCAGTTATCTTCCAAGAAATCAGAAAAACCAACCGCCGAAGACGGATCACTCTTCACCACGACAATGCGAGCTCTCACACATCGGCTCAAACAACTGCATTTTTAAGCACTCAAAACATCGATTTGATGAGTCATCCGCCTCCTTCGTTTGATTCCCGTACGTAAAAAATAAAATGAGAGGTCAACGTTTTTCAACACCTGAAGAAGCGGTTGATGCGTTCAGAGTGCATGTTTTGGAGCTACCTCAATCAGAGTGGCAAAAGTGCTTCGACAAATGGTTCAAACGCATGCACAAGTGTATAGATCTTAATGGGAAATATTTTGAAAAACAATTAAGTTATTTTCGATGATTAATATTTGTTTTTGTACTCTAATCCCGAAATATAAAAGGCAACCCTCGTAGTTTTATACTTTTATTTCTAACAGAACCTGCAGTCTCATACTTTAAATACGCATCAATCTCATGTTATTTCCGGTGTGAGATGACTGTCGGCATTTCTAAATAATTTATAATGTGCGCTTTACGTGCGACTATTACATATTTACTTGAATTTTATTTATCTGCGTGATCAGAACTGTAATGTATAGCGCCATTTGGCATTCTACAAATAAGCAATTGCCGCCGCCATCACCGTCATAAGTCATGAATTAAAACGAAATAGAATGAACGGCGATTTTAGTCTCGATCACGAACGTACGAGCAACTGTTGCATAACTCATTGGCGAACGTAAATCGCATCTCGAGATAGGATGAAAAAACAACGATTGCCAATTCATCGGAACCGCTAATACGTCGCACATACGCCTGCCCAGACACATTGCATATTCATTCACCCGGAAAACTACGGTAAGACAGCGTTATAAGCGCGGAAATTGAAACGTTTACGACTATTTTCTCGTGTATTGATTGCTGGTGGGGTGTTCGGTGCTTTATACGATGGAATGCATCGGATCAATGATCTCAAGTCTGGGAGTGTGCTCTGTATGAAGGTCAAGAGATTGAGCGATATGTTGAAGTGAATGATGTTTCTAAGATAGCTTGTCTGGATCTCACGCAATAATATAGAATGTTTCGTAAGTAGAAGCAATTGTGGGTGTGTATTGGTTGAACGGGTGATGCTTATGTTTTTTTTTAAATGTGGAACATTAAGCATTGTTTTCTTCAATTCTTTCGACTTTACTTAACCGTAACTCTGTGTATAGCTTTAAATCGGCTTTAGTGTTTATGGGGACATCAAGTACTATGATATACTTTAAGATATAAAATGACAGAATAAACTTCAAGCTTTGCGGACAATATCACGTGTTTGCTATTGTAGAAAAAAACGAGTTGCTTCCAACCGCTTTGCTCACAGCAAAAACAAAAAAAAGCAAAAAGATTCCAATCAGCCGAGTATACACATCTCAGTTGTAAAAAAAATATTATATATACTCACCCACAGGTCAAGTATTTGTTTCAGTTTCAATTTCTGATGAAATTCACTGTCAAGTCAAAAATTAAAATCACCCAGATTTTTCCCCGGTCACGCTTTTTGACCTTTCTTACTGACATTCGATCCACACTATCAAATGTAGTTGATGGTCGCCAACTCCTTTTCCTTATTCAGACGTTCAAAGTTCATGATTATCTAAATAGCGCATGCATTTAAATCTTTACCAAAAAGTTGTACCACCATTAAACATTTCAATGACCCAAAAATTTCCATTTAGACTTATAAATATTGTTTAACAGAAACGTCACACCGTAGAGGGGCTTGTCAGATCTCGGCATAACGTCTCTATGACTAATATAAAATCAGATGAGCCATCACAAAGTCGCGTGACACTGGGCTCCTTTTTTTAACAGTCAAGCTATGTTCCGTTTCGGGACATTGCAAAACAACACTCGGCAACTAAACAATGTCTAAGCTGATAACTGAATGAGAGAGACGTACCCCATCATTCCACTTGCGCCGTAGTTCAATTACATTTGAAGGTGGAAGCATGTTGCCATAGGGTGAAGAATCATGAATTAAAAGAGAGGAAGTGATGATTTTTGTGCTCTCAGAAGTATTTTTTGTATTTGGCATGTGGCAAGTGTCTGCGTTTTTTTCCGTACGACATTTGATGCTTAAGATCACCTCAGTTTAGGGATGATGATGGATGGGGGGCAAAGTCTTCCGATAAGCAACAGACAATAGACTTAGAGACGAGGAAATCAGTAAACATTGACCTGAAATGGAGGGCACTTAAATCTTTCAGATTTAAACAAGCGACGATGAAATTCGTCTGTCAAAGGCTCTCGAAATTGTAGGTAAAAATAAAATGCAGTGTCAGCAAATATATGTCTATATATGTATACATAAAAAATAATTCCTAACTGAAAAGTTGGTTATGAGACTATGATAGTCTATAGTATATAATAGTATAATAGATGTCAATAGAAATTTAAAATGCATATACGAGCAGTCTTCAATATATTCTCGGTGTTGAGGTGAAGCTGTGTATAAAAATTGACTTATTTATCTAGTAATACTTTTATTTTAGTGCATTCATGTAAAATTTCATATAAATGTGATTATTAATTTGCGTTTTATCTCTAGTCGAACAGAATCGTAATGGCAACTGAGACAATGATGGCGAAACTGAGCATCGCATCTCACTAAGCAAGAAAAAAATTAAAAAAGTATTTATGAAGAGATGGTGGCTATTTACCAGAGTTCCGCAAAATTATTATCAACTGTGCAAAAGTGGTCAAGTGATTTCAAGAGAGGCAGAGAGAGCATTGAAGACGATCCCCGCTCCAGCGCCCTGGCTACTGCTTGTACGGGAGAAAGCATCAAAGAAATCGAAAAACTTGTTCTTGAGGATGCCCGAATAAAGGTGAAAATGATGGCAGAGATCACCAAGCTGGTACCATTCACACCATTTTTCATGACCATCTTAACCTTTCAAAGGGCAATGCAAGGTGGGTGCCACGAATGCTGACAGCACCTCAGAAAAAAATGAGAATCGCATGCTGTAGAGAGCTTTTGGAGATGTGTAGTGAGAACGCGGACGGTGTTATGGATCGAATTGTTACTGGGGGCGAAACATGGATTCACCACTATGACCCTGAAAGAAAACAGGAGTCCATGCAGTGGCACAAAAAACGAACATACCCAACGAAGAAGTTGAAAGTCACTCCGTCTGCCGCGAAGTTCATGGCCACAGTTTTTTGGGACTCAAAGGGAATCTTGCTCATTGAGTGCAAAACAACACTCCTGTTCACATGGCGCGAGTTTCCAAGGCTACTGCGCGAGATTGTGGTTTCGAAGAAATCCAACACCCACCCTTTATTCCAAATTATTATGATTATTTCCTGTTTCCGGATATGAAAAAATGTCTTAGTGGAAAAAGATTTTCGAATGATGAAGAACTCAAGTCGGCAATAAATGGGTATTTTGCAAATTTGTTTTTTTGAGGGTTTGAAAACGGTTATCTCAAGATGTAACAAATGATGATGATGATGTTAGGGGAGATTATATTGAGAAATAAAAACAATTTGGTGGCCGCCGTGGCGTAGTGGGTAAAGTGCGAAGCTCTCACGCCGAAGCGCTCTTTCTTGAGCTCTCTCTTCTACAAAAAAATCAGCTAATTGAATGCCTTCTGGGAGTTTTTCGGACAAATTCATAGGCATTCGTAACAATTCAGAGCAATTGGAAGGGTCCTATTATTGCATACCTGACGCCATTCTATATTTTTTATATTTAATAATTTATCCCAACAAATACTTGTATTTTTATGTGGGGCAAGTTTAGAGATGAGAGGACATGATGATAATAAATAAATAAAAAGAATAACAGAGATAATAAATAAAGGGAATAGGAACAATAACATTTATTGTCCAGTACCAATTTACCAGTTTTTGAGTCTGACCGCCCCAGTGCAGTGTTTCTCAACCTCCAAAAAGAAATGAGCATTTTATGTATTTGATATACAGGGTGCAGTAAAGAATACAAATTATAAAAGTCTGCAGTGGAGACTGTGCGTTGAAACTTTCCCTTTAAGTGGTGGCGCCGTGAAAAATGCGAGGTGTTCAGTCCAGGAATCGAACCTGGGACCTTCGGCGTGTGAGTGTCACACTTTAATTACTATCCTACGGCGATAGCTCATAAAGATGTTAATAAAAAAATTGAAGCACGTGCTTTTATGCCTTTTTATAAATTTGTCACTGTCGCAGATTTGAATGATTTTGTTAATTAACTTAAATTAACTCGAAAATATCGATTTTCGGATCTGTAAGAACACACTTAAGGGTAAATAAAAATAATAATAATAATTGTTGGCGCTACAGTCCAAAGGGGACCAGGGCCTAACTTGCTCCTCAACTACTCGTGTTGTGCGCGTTACTGTTCTCTCACGAGTAGAAGGGACCTACAGTTTTTTGCCGACTCCGAGTGGCGAAATTTGAAAAGCTTTCTTAGACAGTTATTACTCTCTGAGTGTTGTCAGCAGCTCGAAAGAGGTGGTACCGGTAAAAAATCGAAAAATTGGTGTCGAGTTGGGAATCGAACCTAGACCCTTCGGCGTGTGAGCGTCGCAGTCTACCCACAACGCCACGGCGACTACAAAAATAAAAATGATACAAAGTAGAAATCGCAGAAGCGAGTTCGCGCGGACCTTCTTTAATACGCTTTGGTAAGCTTTTTATCACTTCCTGGACAAAATATGCGTCATTAGACAGGACAAAGTATATGTGCTTCACGACGCATCATTACATCTCAAAAAATCACTTTTTGGTGAATTACAATAAGAGGAGTTATTGGACCAAATATTTTTGTTGATGATACTAATCGCTTCCTTACTGTGAATTTAAGTTGTTATTGGACAAAGATAATAGAATATTTTGTTACCACAATTGCAATATATACAGTTAGCCAATCTGTAGTTTTAAAAAAGACGTTGCAACAATCCACACAGCATATACGAGTAGGAAGTAAGTTGAGCGAACGCGGCGTTTGAAACTATACTAAAAAATCGGCAACAGTTGCTGAGCGCATAGACAATATTGAACATAAAATAGCTAGAATTGAGGTCAGTTTATATGGAAAAATGGTGAAAAAGGATTCGACGACTTCTTTTGTCATCGACAGATAAGAGAATGTTATTCATAATTGCCAGTAAATATATTTGGACACAAAATACATTTTTTGATATTTGAATCTGTTTGTGTTTATTTAAAAACAAATTAAATCGAACGAATTGTTTGCTTGTTTGAATTGTTCCAAATACGATTTTATTCTGGTTATGATGGAGATGGTACGCCTGTAACAGTTGGTAGTAATTCGAGAAAAGCGGAACAAAAGGAGATAAGAGTATGGTCTTGACTTCAACTTTTCACTTTAAGTTGTCTTTTCAGTTGGGCGTTTGTGGATGCATTTCTAATAAAGGTCTATATTTCATGCGAATAACCATTGAAACAGCCAGATATGTTTCCCTTTTTAAGCAATTCTTAGGAAATCTTCTATCCTCCGGTCCTTAAAGGAAACTCGATATTGGCGGTGAACATATACATATGTACATTCAAGCAGGGCTCTGCCGGTACACCTTTGGTAAAGCAAATGCATTAGCATACATGCGACTGTATGAAAGCAGTAAAAGCCAATATGCATTCAATAATTCTTTTTTCTGTAATTCTACTAATAGTTTCATCGATAGAGCATTCCGAAACTTGTGATCACATTTTTTTTTTTCCAATAAAGTTCCCATGTCTTCCTTTTCGGTTGGACCCTAATTTTTTTTAAAATACTACATTTTATTTAAATAAATAGTTTTTCAACAAATTTGTGTTTCATTTGTAGAGTACAATAGTTAAAATAGTAACCGATCTGCAAGAATATAAGCACATTGCAATAATCTTTAATTTTCATAATTCGTCCGGTTCAATAGGTCCGATTAAATATCTACACGAAACACCTCAAAATTCTGCAACTGTGTGTGAATCCAAAAATTTTGTATTCCCCACCCCGGATCTAGACATAATTCTGTGACTTCCAGTGAAAACGTTTTTATTTTGGCTTCTAATCACTTGTTGACGGCGGTGCTGCCGTTTCAAAACCGCTTTGATTGAAAAGGTTATCTGCCACATATGGACTACTCTTACTATACATTCCAAAGCCATATTCACACAAGATTCGGTAAATAGTAATGAGATAGTAATTATCTCGAGAAAGAAGTTCATTGGGGTTCTCCTAGAGCTTGAAAGGCTACAATGACGCAAAGCTATGAGCAAAAGGAATCATAGAACCAAATGTCAAGCGATTAGGCCAAGAAGAATACAATAGTGAGTTAATATGGACAGGAAATTCATTTCCTATAGTTATAAAATCGGGTCTTGTTGCCTGTTTTTCTACAAGGTATAATTCAAAGCAATAATATAATGAACATTCGCGGAGGAAAATAATTACATTCTTAGAAAACATGCCCTTGTCCAAAAGAGGAAGTCAAGTATGGGCAGTTAAAATTTCAGTTTCTAAAGCCGTACGTACCTTAATAAAACAGATGTCGCTTTGATTCTGGAGAACTATTTAAAATCTATAAATAATAACACTTGGATGGCGCAACAGTTCAAAGGGCGACCTAGCTTGCTCATCAACTACTCGTGTTGTTCGCGCTATTGTTCTCTCACGAGTAAAACGGACCTACAGTTTTTTGCCGACTCCGAATTGCGAAATATCCTTCTCTAAGTTTTGGGTTCAAGTTCTTCTCCGGATTCCTGTCCATTCGAATTTCCTTTCTTCCCAAAGTCACTTTATAAGTCTCATCCTAATTTTTCTTTGCTTAAATTTCTGGCCAAGCTCATTATCAATTCGCGGTCCATGTCCAATTTCTTTTTGACTGCTTGAGTCTTACCCAAATGTCTGGTGCAATTCCTTGTCCAGGTCTTTTTCCAAGTCCTTGTCTAAGTCCTTGCTCAAGTCCTTGTCCAAGTCCTTGTCCAAGTCCTTGTCCAAGTCCTTGTCCAAGTCTTAATCCAAACCTTGTAAAAGTCCTTGTCCAAGTCCTTGTCTAAGTCCTTGTCCAAGTCCTTGTAAAAGTCCTTGTCCAAGTCCTTGTCTAAGTCCTTGTCCAAGTCCTTGTAAAAGTCCTTGTCCAAGTCCTTGTTCAAATCCTTGTCCAAGTTTTTGTCCAAGTCATTCTTCAAGTTTTTATTCAATAACCTGCCTAATCAGTTGTTTAATTAACTATCTACTTCTCTTTTTCCTGCAATTGTCGGACTTCTACGACATGTTAACTTATACAGTTCGAGGCGTATTGGAATTCTGTTTTAGGTTTCAGTCGACGATACCGATTCGTATTATCGTGTCAATTGCTTCATAAGCCTGAGAGTTAGTGTTTCAGAAGTTTCAGAAGCAAACAGAGGCGTACATCGATCGTGAACGCAATGCTTTTCATTCCCGATCCCATTCCATCGGAGAGGCTGGTGATGTTTCTTTCTCTGTTTGAGAGAGTCACTCACAGCTCTTACGATTTTTGCGTTGTCGACATGGACCTGCCTGCACGCTTCTTTCACCCAGCACATTTGTGCCAGGTTATTTCATGCCGTCAACTATTGTATAATTGACCATCAACCTTTAGAAAGTTTCCGTCGGTTCTTTCTTGGCGTCAACTATTGTATAATTGACCATCAACCTTTAGAATGTTTCCGTCGGATATGTCTGGCAATCGAACCTCGAGGTTCTGGCGTTGACAACCCCAAAAACATGTATGGTGTTGAAGCTAAGGATACTTATTTCTCTTATTATTTCTGTAGCTTTTACTCCTTTTTGGTTCTAAAGAGAATGTTCAACAAACTGCCCTGGACAGTAACTCCACATCCCGTTTTCTTCTGTCCAATATACACAAGATGTTATAGTGGTTACCCAGAAACACCACGAGGAGGCTATACGTTTGAGGCGATTGTTTTCCACAGAATATTCTAACTATAAACACTCAAATTTAGAGAATGCAATTTATAAACTATGTAACCCCATTCTCGTCGTGCATCCACCAAGACAATCTGTGCGATTCCTAAATAAGAACATAAAAAAATTAAAAACGTTATTCCCATCATTTTCCCACTTAATATGATATTGTCACTTCTCATCTTTTATAATTTTTTCATTGCTCCACTCCATACTGAAAAGCTGTACGCCACAACAGTTGCCGCTATGCGGAAGCAATAAGCCAACTAATTGTGATTCAATTAAGACCTCCTCTAATCATCATACCCCGAGATCAGACTCCTTATACTAGCCCCTATAATGTCCAATGAACGCTCCAATACACAGATGCACTCGATTACACTATCAATGAACATAACACTTGAGCATTGACATGCTTGACGCATGTCTCAAGCTCAAGGGAACATCATTAGGAAGTAGCTATCATCTCGGCACGGCCCTCATCCGCTACATCGGACGGCCTTATCGTTGAAAATTAAATGAAAACAAATTGCAAGTGCAACATGCATTCCTCGCTAACATATGCGCAGCACCCGCGCACCGCCACTCAACGCTCCTATCACTCCCGCGGTCAGGCAATTAAAATTGAACTTCGATTTACATGCTTTAATGGGCGATGTTAATTGTGTTTTCATTGTGTTCATAACACATCGGCATACAACATTGTTAGCACGAGACATAATAGATAAGGACGCGGAGGCAGCATCTTCTGGATCGGGAATTATGCGCCCCGCAACGGAACGATCTTGTTTCTGGGTCGTCTGCCATTTGATGGCGCCTGCCATGATTGATTGATTTTTGATCTCAATTGACACACGCTGCAGTCCATATTTTTAGAGATTGATTACACTATCGCTTCAGCTGAGTGTTTAATTTCAGATCAAAATAAAATCAGACCAGATCGCCTCTAAGTACTGCGCATTCTTCGCTCACCGAGCTAAGAGTCTGCCTGCCTACCAACAAAGAACTGTCTCTTCTGCTAACAAGTAAGAAATACTTCGAGTGGGAGAGTAAGCCGAGCCTGTGCCTTCTTATCTTGAGCAACTTCGGCATTGTGACACAGCATCCATCCAAGAAAACGGTGAGTACAGCTTCACACTCGCCGGGCATTTGTTTATTTTTTTAGCTTTAATCGGCGCGGAATTGTGTGCGAAATGATTAGAATGGTGGTTCCTTGTGGGTGGTGATTAGATCACACTAACACTTATGAATACAAGAGCGCACTCTACTTCTGTGAACGTCCTAATCTTCGGTCTGTTAGCTTGTCGTATCGCTCGAACAGCCACAGTGATACTAGCCTTATTTTTAGACTATCAGGCCTTTGGCAGGCAATCAATTCGTGTGATCTTCATCGGCTATCTCGTTCGGTGGCGAGCGACAGAGATCGCTCGACACAAGGTGGGCTTGGTTGGATCTCCTCGTTTCCAAACAGAGTTTCCCGTATATAAAATGTGTTCGAATTCAAGGAAGTAATTCAGTTTCAACACGAAACCGTGTTCGAGCGCCAGATACCTTAGCAGTGTTTCCGACCCTTTCGAAAAATCTTGTTTTTCTGCGTGCATTGTGAGCTTTGCAAACGCGTTAAAAAAGTGAAGTGGATTTTGTTATTGGATTTGTTACATAGTACAATCTTAATTTTTGAAACATGCTGTTTAAAGTGAGTTTCCATTTTGTTATGTATTTTTATTATTTTTACATTTTCGTGTAATCGGTTTATGATTAAGGATTAAAATTCTTCCGTCTGTTTGCACAAAAAAATTAAAAGAACTCCTCAACTTCTATTCAATGAGGACTTGTCAATTTTAGTCAGTGATAATGCATGCAAAATGTATTCTTTGTACACTACTTACATACTTGTGTTTGAAATCAATTTCATTATTGAGGATTAAAAACTTCACAAAGAGCGATTTTATCATTTTCCTATTTGATAGCACAATATGAACAGTGTACTTCCCGTATTTCAAAACCGGTTAAAGATGTAAATTCAAATATAAAGTTCAGGACTGTTATGTGCATTGTAAATAGCAAAAGAATCTAAAGCCATTTTTGTTTTTGTTGGAGGTTGGGAAACACGGCACGAAAACACATCCAAAGACATGCCGCACGTTATTTTACCACATCTGTAGTACTGAGCGTCGGTAGGAAATATGAGTACTCCCAACATATCATATTCAAATATTTTAACTTCTATGTCTGACGGATATCAATGTTCGATTCCTATAGTGGCAAACTATATTATAAGTATAAGTATACTATGAAAGCACCTTTTCTAAAGGTTGTCTTAATCTTAAACGGTTATGATCTCTTACCATATTGTTTAATGGTGTTACTGATCTATTTGCTTATTCACAGACGGCGGTTTGCGAACCCTATCTTATGTCAAAATTGATTTATTTTTTATCATAAAAATTATTTAAATTTAAATTATGAGTTTCCTTAAAACTGAATTCCATTTCGGCAGAAAGAGACTTAAATGAATGGAAATGTTAAATTATTAACTTATTACAATCTTTAAAGTACAACCACCTTACACACTTTTATACGTTTAGATCATGAAATGATTTGTTCTTTTTTAAAGAAGTACTAAAATGTCTATAATACGCAGAAACAAATGCCGATTGCTGAAATTGCTTTCTCAAACTAATTGCAAGGGCTCAGTTTTGTGCATGTCATTGAATGCGTTCATGTTATTGATTAATAGAACTTAACCACAAGAGAATGTCAATCACAAAATATGGTGGTGTATGTATTCAAAATCCAAAAAACTTATTGAGTGCCATTAGAAAGACTTTTTTTTTACAAATTATTTAGTTAAAGTTTCATAATTCAATCTAAATTTGACGTTGTGAAAGCTTGGCTTTAATCACTTGTTAGTTAGGACATTATTCGTACATCAGTTTTTACATCAATTTATTACAGTATTAGATACAAAAGCTGCTCTTCAAATCTCTTCATAAAGGTTTCCAAATACTTTTGCTTTTTTTAAAATCAAAAAAAGTTAAATGCGAATTCAAATCTTGTTTCGTCAGCATTTATTCGTGTGGTGTGTGCCACTGTTCTCTCATGAGTAGAAGAGATCTAACGTTTTTTGTCGTGTCCAAACGGTGAAATTTGAGAAGTGTTTTTCATTTAAAAAGAAGACTCTTCAAGTGTTTCTAGCGACTCAAGAAAGCTGTGCAGGAAAAAATACCAGATGTTTAGTTCAGAAACCGAATTTGAGATCTTCGTGGTGAGACTCCCACTTATACACAACGCCACGACGGTAGAAAGAATTAAGGTCAAATTGGATCAATGCCATATAAAAAATGCTAAAAATAATGAGACTTAGTGGAAGGCAAAATGCGCTTACACTCATAATTCCTACATGCTTTTTATCTCACGAAATCCCTTCTTCCACTGCTCATTTTACTAAATATTGTAGTCCTCAGAGCTTACTTAGATTTACTCACATAATCTAGTACTTACTTTAAAAAAATAGATTTTATATTAAAATCAGCTTTTTTACATTAATGCATATAAAATTCTTTAAGTACATACGAGCTCTATTAAAACACAATAATTATCTTTAATGCATCTTACGGACGCAACTACCCACAAACCATGTGACTATCTCGTGTCTTTAAAAACAAATCACACACATTCTTAAGGTCAACTTGAAAAATAAACCGATTAGATAAACAGGTTCATTATGTCATCCCTGGAGCAGAAAATAAAGCCAAGTAGGAATTAATAACACCAGACCCCCAAGAGCATGCTAGGTACTCGAAAAACATTCTGCAGCAGCAAATTGCTAGAAGTCTCCCTGTGAAAAAAAACTGTATCTGTCTCCGCATGAATTTTAAACAATCAAAGTCCATATGAGTTTAAATAGGTGTCATCAATTCGTGCCGAATGTCATGGCTCTTATCAAATTTTTGCCATTTTGCCAGACATCAAAAGTATCTAAAGGTCCTACAGACAGTTCACACAAGTATTCCGAATCAATTCCGCAATCATTTCCACTTGATTATTTCTTTTAATTAATTGTAATTTGACCGTTACACAGAAAATGATCAGAATCAAAAAATTCATGTAAAAAAGTATTTTGTCTATCATGCCAGTAAATAAAGGCACAAAAAATGAATATATAAACGACGAAAAACATATATTTATGTACACGATCTTCTGCTGTGTACTTTGAACCTAAAAAGTGTCATTGGACATGTGGGAACGCCATAGGAATGTCAAAGTGGATGATTCATTCTTCGCAAGGTGGAGGAGACCGTGGAAAATAGAAACAAGAATGTCATGGTCTGACCGAAATCAAAGCCCATATCTTCAAATCACGCTGTTTTGATGCTTTGGTATCTCTGAAATTGTTCCACTTTGTAGAACATTTCCGCCTTTCGTAACACTTTCATTGGCTTGTGGCATAGCATATACTTCACAATTTACCACACTCTCGCACACATTCGACATTGCAGCCCGCTCTGATAACCCCACTTACTAAAAATAATCAGTCCAATTATTATACATATAGTTTCCAAAACTGAATACATTGTGTGTAACCTTCATTTAATCGTTTTGAAACTGTCGCGCGCACAAAACTCATAATTTTTTTTTTTTTTTGCAGATGATGCATTCAGAGTTCGTCGTCCTGCTTCTTGCTGCAAGCTTCTGCACAGTTGTGATGTGCCGTCCCTCAGATGTGATCAGTGCCCGCCATCCGGTCGATCAATCGGTGAACCCCAACGACTACTATGGCAACTTAAGTGAAGAAACGATACGAAAGCTGCAGAAATGTGACAATGACACGGAGGTTATGGAGTTATGCATGCGTTGCGCAAAGGTGACTAGGGCGGAGAACGTTTATCCCATGTGCTGCGGCAATGACTTTGATGTACGAGGGTGGTGCCATGAATTTGTTTATTATGGGCAAAAACGCCCACAGTCTTAATTAATTTAACTAGAAGACACTATTTAATAATTGCCATTGCGTATTTATTCACTTATCTATATTATATTGTATATTAGGGTTTACCTTTTGTGTTATATTCTGCTACTTACACTCGATTATGCATTCCGTTTTTGACTCCAGTCCTTGTGCCATGTTAATGTTTGTTTGTAGTTAAAGATACGAGTTGTAAAAGCTATATTTATCTGTGATCTTGTACGTGTTTTAGATAAATTTTACTGTGTACTAAATAAATATCAAACATTATATAACGAGAATTTGTTGTTTTATTTTTGGAGAAGATAAGGTATTAAGAGCGGCCGCTTTCGTACTTCATAGTGTTATCCTCAAAGTGACCGTGCGAGATTTTATGAAACTTTCTTTAGATGTCCCGACTACCAACTACCAACTGCAAGCTTGCTTTAAACCTGTGGAAACTCTTATGAGTGATTTATTAATCGTTACAGTCTGCAGATCCTATACCGACTTATTTTTGCTGCTTATTATGATGAATGCATTGATGTGCATTGATAACCCAATTTACTACTCAATTTTCGTATTTTAGCCACACAAATTTTCCACTCAATGTCTGGATGCAGGTTCCGTATAGTTCCAAATACAATAATTTGCAGAGTTTAAGAACAAGTACCGTGAACATTTATACATTCACAATACACTCTCGACGGAATGACCCATTATAACCAGGCCTGTTAATACAACAGAGCGTGAACATTTTTAAGAATTCTATAGTATGTATGGTATACTCGTATATGTAAATTTATTGAATTGGACAACGCACCACCAAGGGTCCGAGCTCTTTTGAAAAACTACTCATTCTGGCAACTACTTGTTTTCTTATGAGTAGAAGTTTTTTTTTTTTGCCGAATTCAAAAGACGAAATTTGAAAGTTTTTGTTGTCAACAGGTCTAAAGAGATGTCGCCGTGATAATGCAGGTGTTCAGTACTCTAATTACACCTATGACCTTTTCCATTTGATTATTGCACATTACCCACTTTTGAAGGTCGATGAATGTGGTTCCTTTATATACCAAATTTTTGCCAATAATGACCCGAAATACCTTAAACATAATTCTTCATTCATTTCACGAATTGAGTTTTTTTTTTAATCAAACGCATATGACTCAGTTTTGCCAATAGAATGAACATAACTTTTAAAATCAATAAAGGGATCATTCTAAAAAGGGATAAAGTGGTTCACTCTGAAGAGTATTCTTGATAAAATTTTGAGTGTTCACTTTAATGAATTGTTTTCATTCAACCGATGTTAACTCTATCAAGAGTGTACTGCACATCTATATCGTTCACTTGAAGCCAAACAGTGTTGAATAATGCCGGAAAACCAATTTGGCTTCAGGGCGGGGCACGACACCATTCATGCCGCGTCTAAATTGGTATCCGACATTCAATAGAATAGAAATAAAACACAGTGCACAGGGGCCTGCTTGATTGACATGGAAAAAGCTTTCGACACCGTATGGTTAGAAGTATTCTTCCTCAAGTTGGTCAGGCTTGGCATTTATAAAACATTGCTATATGTGATCTACCACATGGTAACAGGCAGAAAGTTCGTTGTGAAAAATGGTAACGAAGTTTCCACCACTGTGTTCCACATAAAAAATGGGTTGCAACAGGGGGCGGTGGTTTCGCCGATCTTGTTCACTACATTCACTACCGATTTTATAGGTTCTATGCCTAACATAATAGCGTTTGCCGATGATCTTATCGCGTACAGATCAAGTCCGAAGGTAGAAGAAATAAACAGTTTATTGCAGAGTGACTTCGATGCAATTCAACGATTTTGCGACGACTGGAAGTTGAAGATCAACTACCAGAAGTGTGAAACTATCCTTTTCAGAACCCCGCTGTCCAGAGCCTCAAGGGACACGAAAATGAACTGGCGCAAGTTTGGCATAGTTGATCCACTGGGGCGGCCATTGTCCGCGAAAAATGTAGTAAGATATCTAGGCATCTGGCTGAACCAGTATCTATATGGTGATATCCATGTAGATACAGCTCTGACCAGGACTAAAAATGTCTTCGCTATGGCAAGAAGACTGTTTTATAGAAGTCAACTTGACACTAGAGTGAAGGTAATCTGCTACATGGCCCTCATCCGGCCAATCATGGTATATGGTTGTCCTGTGTGGTTCAACGTGAGTCCTTCCCAGATGGAAAAGATGAGGGTGTTCGAGAGACGGTGCCTTCGAGCCTGTCTTCACCTATATCGAAGACCAGAATCTCAGTACAAGAAATTCTACGCCAATGAGGTTCTGTACAACGAGGCAAACCTAATAAGGATAGATAATTTTATTATTAAGTTGATTCGTAGTCACACTGCTCGAGCCATGGCTTCAACCGACAGTCTGATCTTTGGGGCTTACTACCCAAATGATACCCATCTTCCATGTCGTACGCCGAACAGTGGAAAGGCGACTTCAATACGAGCCGGACGTCGCTCGCAGCCACGAGGAACTCCTACGGTTCAGTAGAGCGATTTCGGCCCGCGATAAGGCAGTGTCTGCAAAGGAACGACTTTTTATTGGTGGCTGCACCAGAACCAGCCTTCGGTGCCGCTAACATCTTAGGCATAGGACGGAGTAGTTGGTTAGTAGGGTCAACTCATGTAGGTTAAGGTAGTTTTAAGGCATTTTATAGACAGTAAAAAAAAATCAAAAACAAGGATTAAAAAAAATACAAAACTAAAAAAAGGTTTATCACGGCGTATTGGATATATATGTTAAGCATATAATTAACATATACGCCCTGATACACGCGTCCGTATAATACGGACATAGTTAAGATGACTTTCAGTAGTTAAGTTCAGTTAAGTTTTAGGTTAATAATTGTATATAGACGTAAGTTTTAGTTTAAATAAATTTTTAGGTATAGCTAGGATAAATAGTTCAATAAGTTAGGTTAAGAATAAAAATAAAAATATCGAAATCCAAGTTTTTTAATTTTCTTGGAGAAAGTCAATAGATGTATATATTTAGGTTTAAGTACTTTTTTTAAAAATAATACAGGAAAGGTAAAAACAAAAATCCTAGATTAGCTTAGAGTACTCATGAAGAGTCAGTAAGTTAGAATTAAGGTCAGTAGATTAATTTGGTAAGATAGTTTTTAGTGTTTTGATCTAGCATGTAAGAAACTGAATTATGATAAATAAAAATGCACTATAAAAAAAAAGTGTTGTATAATACAGCAAGGCAAAGTTTTGAAATTCAGAGTTTCGTAGCTTTAACAACGATGATGTCTTCTGATGTTCGACTTTTTGCTGAATACAAATTAGATGTGTACTTTCAAACTGGTATTAAAAGCTCTATGAAGACTGCTACATTAGCTTATTGAATGCTTAAGAACATCTTCCAACTATTGTGGCCCGGCCTTACTACATCCAGACAAGACCTTAGTTTCTTTGAACATTTGATTAGCAGACCGTTTTTTATGGTCAATTAACTGAATCAAATCACTTATTGGAGTATGTTGCAGAAATATGCATATATAAATAATTATATCAAAGAGTTAGTACATTTTTTAGGTAAAACAATGTATATATAGTGAATTTGGTTGAAACTATTGTATGTTTGCACACTCAACTCTTTCCAAAATTATTTACTAACGGAACAAAGAACTTGAGTAAAAAGATTTTAACGTACGCACATGATGATTTTCATATTAAATTGAGGGAAAAAGTAATATCTAATGCAAAAATTCTCAAATATCTTATCCCTTATGTTTATTTATTCCACTTTTTTTTCTTCTCGAAGATGCGAGTTGCGAATCGATTATTGTCTATAACGCAGTCAGTTCGGTGTCGAATTCAAATAGAAGAACTGCTTTATAGGTCTTTTAATTGAGGATTTTAAAGCCATATAATATGCTGATTAGAATCGTTAAATGTATTAGTGGATAGAATTGATTTTTAATAATAATAGTAATAATTGTATGGCGCAACAGCCCAGAACTTAGCTTGCTCATTAACTACTCGTGTTGCGCGTGCTACTGTTCTCTTACGAGTAGAAGGGACCTACAGCTTTTTGCCAACTCCGAACGGCGAAGTTTGCGAAGCTTTTTCTTAGACAGCATTACTTTTTGAGTGTTGTTAGCAGCTCGAAAGAGGTGGTGCCTTAAAAAATTCGAAATGTTCAGCCGAGAATCGAACCTGGACTTTCGGCGTGTAAGTGCCGCACTCTACCCACTACGCCACGGCGGCCACTGTCAATAAATATTAATAAATTTAGGTATCAAGTGAATTCCCTACAGCCTTATACTTGATTCGTGCCTTTTCCCTGAAATGTATCCTACTTACTAGTATCCCGACAAAAAAGATAGACACAGATGGAGTGATTTAAAAAAAAATTATACATGATCACTTGAGGAGGTGTAAAAACCAATAGTCTCTTAAACGCACAACAATGGAAAAATTTGCAAAGGAATTAACTTCTTCAGAAACTACACGTGTTGTGTGTGATATTTTTCTCTCACGGGTAGAAGGTACATACAAAGTTGTGGCGACTCTAAACGGGGTATCAGAATCTGAAAAAGGTGGTGCCGTGGGAAAGTGCGATGTTATTAGTCCAGGAATCTGGGGACGGGTAAAATGATATTGTTAAAATCAAATTAACTGCTTCTTCTTCTTCTTATGCCGCTACAGTCCTGAGTGAGACTGGGCCTCAACCAATATGCCTCTACATCCAGCACAATTTTTTTCTAGCTGCCTATAATTGCGCACTCTAAGTTGGTTCAGGTCCTTCTCCACTTGTGTGCGGCCTAGGCTAGGCCGTCCTCTGTTGCGTTGCCCCAATGGCTGAGATTCGAAGACTTTTTGGGCCGGGGCAGTGGTGTTCATACGCTCTACATGGCCTAGCCATCTTAAGCGTTGTATCCGAAGACGCTTGACCAGGCTGTCGCTGTACAGCTCATAGAGTTCGTCATTCTATCTTTTCCCCCAGATGCCATCAACGCAAACAGGACCAAATATCGCACGCAAAACTTTTCTCTCTAAAAGACTAAGGGCTTCCTCATTCGCTTTTAGTAACGTTCATGTTTCCGCGCCATAAAGTAGGACTGGGATGATTAAGCTGTTATATAAAGCGAGCTTAGTCCTTCGAGAGAGGGCCTTATAACTCAATTGCCTCTTAAGCCCAAACAAACAGCGTTTGGCAAGAGCGATTCTGCGTTTCATTTCAGTACTGACGTCATATGCGGCCTTGGAATCGATGAATAGGTGGTGAGTGTCGATTTGCACTTCTTGGGCCTTTTCCAGGATCTGCCGTAATGTGATAATCTGGTCTAAAGTGGACTTCTCTGGCTTGAAACCAAACTGATAGGGACCTATCAGGTCATGGACAAACGGTTTCAGACGCTCACACAATACGGCAGAGAGGATCTTGTATGCGATGTTCAGGAGACTAATCCCTCGGTAGTTGGCGCAGTCAAAGGGGTCTCCTTTCTTGTGGACTGGGCAAACGACTCGCAGATTCCACTCATCGGGCATGCTTTCCTCCGACCATATCTTACAGATGAGCTGGTGCATGCGCCCAACCAACTCATCTTCAACTGCTTTAAATAGTTCTGCGGACAGTCCGTCCACTCCAGCAGCTTTGTTCGACTTCAGCTTGGATATTACTATCTTCACCACATCTAAGTCGGGGGGACGGAATGCTTGTCTATCATCGTCCAAATTGAGTGGAACATTCTGCCTAACAGCGGTATTTGGGCCGTCATAGCCGTTAAAGAGTCTGCAGAAATGATCCTTCCAGATTCTCAGCACAGACTGTGACTCTACTACGAGTTGTCGGTTTTGGTCCCGGCAGGCCTTGGTCCGAACCTTGTATCCTCCGGAAAGTTGTTTTACCTTTCGGTAAAACTTTCGGACTTCATTCCTGCGATAACACCTTTCCATTTCCTCGATCGCGCGCTTCTCATGCTCCTTCTTTTTCCTTCTGAGAAGCCAGTGCTCTTCCCTTCTTCTCTATTCGTAGAGCTCACTAACAGCCCTCGTTGTTTGATGCAGCGTTGTCTTATAGGCGTCTTGTTTGGCTGCATGCGCTTGCCTGCACTCGTCATCAAACCATGGGTTCCTTCTGGGTGGTGACAGCACACCAGTCATAGCTTATTTAATGGCTTCTTGACAACGTTTCCACTCTTCTTAGTGCAGGCAGCGTCAAACTCTGAGCGAGTTTCAAGGTGACTCGGTCGCCAAAGTTCCCAGTGATGAGTTGCGATTGTCTCTACTCCGTTGATCTCTTGATATCCGGGATCTTACCTTGGCTACAACAAGGTGATGTTCCGAGTCGATGTTTGCACATCGGAAGGTTCGGACATCGAGAGTACTGGAGGAGTGTCTGACGTTGATCGCAACGTGATCAATCTGGTTGACGGCTGATCGATCAAGAGATCGCCAGGTCCCTTTGTGAATGTCTAGGTGTGGGAACCGCGCCTTAGCCACAGAGAGGTTCCGCCCCGAGGCGAAGTCCAACAGCCTGAGTCCGTTTCCGGATGTGTTGTCGTGCAGGCTGTGTTTACCGATGACTCAAGCAAAGATGTCCTCCTTTTCCAGCTGCCCGTTGAAGTTTCCCAGAACGATCTTGGTGTCGTAACTGGGGCATCGATCGTACGTTCTTTCTAGAAGATCATAGAACTCACACTTTGTGTTGTCATCCTTATCCTCCGTCGGGGTGTGAACGCAAATTAGGCTGATGTTCCCGAATTTAGCCTTGATGCGGATCGTCATGAGGCGTTCTCTGACGTTGTCGAAGCTCAAGACCTATTACCTAAATCTGCCTCGAACGACAAGTTCATATCAGAATAAGCGCTGTTTCTCTGTCTGTAGCAATCGCTGTAGTATATGTCGCAGTTTTTTATCGTTTTTTTTTTTTGCCTGGCCCATCCCATCACATTTCCTAAATGGCGGTAATGTCTACTTTGTAGCAGTCAAGAGCCTTCGCAAGTTATTAGGCTGCACGTGGTCTGTTAAAGGACCTCACATTACACGTGCAAAACCGAAAATCATTGTCCTTACAACGTTTTAACGTTTGCATCGGTCAGCAACAGTTGATTCCTTATTATCCGAGGCATGTTGTTGTCTCTGAACTAACGAGTTTTACGTGGTGACGAAGTTACCCTCACGCACAACCAAAAGACTGGTAGGCCGGGCCAATTTTCTTAACGCTCGGGCAGAAGGGTTCGCTGCGTACATTTGTTCAACACACAACGGGTGTTGTGATGGCTATGCAGGGGGCCCCACGTGGAGGCTGTATGTAGACTTGACCTGTGCACTAACGAGGATAGTGTTGGCAGCTCGCTTTGTTGATCGCAATCAACAGTGTTACCTTGCGTGAACATACCCTTGCTTCATAAAACTAACATTCTACCATTATTATATTTGTTCCTTGGATGATAAATTGCATACTTTTGTCACTTATTATTGCAGGCTCTTTTCAATGTTTTCTAAGTTTGCGCCCAATGTCAGTTTGGAAATCAATGCCAATAAATTCTGTTGTATTTCTATTAAGGTTTTAAGTTCTTCTTCACACTCTAAGAAAAACATTTAATTCATTGTCCGCAATTAGCTTTTTAACCGACATTTCGATTCGATTTCAATTATTATTTAAATACAAACTTCTTCACAAAGAAAATTGTTCCGATTAAGTTATTAAATTGATACATCAAGAAACAATGGAATAAAGTTGCTGACATGTTGGGAAGCACGTCGTTTCGTAATCGCCTGTTATCGCCGTCGCAAAGTGTGGGAGGGTCACTTAAGTTTGTTTGTTTCTAAATTTATTGAATTTCAACCACAAGTAGACAAGGATTTTTCGGGCAATTGGGTTATGTCAAGTGATAACATTCAGAGGTTGAGATTGCCACTCAATTGCCTTTGATTGTTTTCCCACGAAGCTCGAAAATTAATAAAAAAAAAAGTGAAGCAATAAAAAATAGTCGTACATTAAATTTGAAATGTTTGTGAAGATGGTTCTGTAGGTAAACTAAGAATGCTTCGCTCTGATACATAATTAAATCATGTTTTGGAGACAAATCTGGGATAATATAATTGTGTGGCACTACAGTCCACAGGGGAACAAGGGACTAGCTTGCTCATCAACTACTCTTGTTGTGCGCGCTACTGTATTCTCACGAGTTGAAGGGACCTACAGTTTTTTTTTTTTGCCGACTCCGAATGGCGAAATTTGAGAAGCATTTTTCTTAGACAGTTATTATTCTTTCAGTGTTATCAGCAGCCCCCCCCCCCTTTGACTGCGCCAACTACAGAGGGATTAGTCTCCTGAACATCGCATACAAGATCCTCTGTGCCGTATTGTGTGAGCGTCTGAAACCATTTGTCCATGACCTGATAGGTCCCTATCAGTGTGGTTTCAGACCAGGGAAGTCCACAATCGACCAAATCTTCACATTACGGCAGATCCTGGAAAAGACCCAAGAAATGCAAATTGACACTCACCACCTATTCGTCGATTTCAAGGCTGCATATGACAGTGTGCATAGAGACGAGCTATACAGTGCCATGTCTAGTTTTGGCATTCCTACCAAACTCGTCAGATTGTGTAGGATGACGATGGAGAACTCTCGCTGCTCCGTCAAGGTCGGTACCGAACTCACCGAGACCTTCAATGTCAAAAAAGGTTTTAGACAAGGCGACGCACTGTCATGTGACTTCTTTAACATCATCCTCGAGAAGATCGTGCGTAACTCACAAGTCAACACCAGAGGCACGATCTTCCAGAAGTCAGTTCAATTGTTAGCTTACGCTGATGACATTGACGTGATTGGACGAACACAGCGAGCCGTCAATGAGGCGTTTGCTGGCATTGAAGCGGAAGCGGCTAAAATGGGTCTAGTGGTAAAAGAGGGCAAAACGAAGTACATGCTGTCATCAAGGAAGGACACACAACATCGACGTCTCGGACGGAGCGTCACACTAGGCAGCAGAAACTTCGAGGTAGTTAAGGACTTCGTCTACCTCGGCTCCGCGGTAAACAGGGACAACAACATCAGTACCGAAATCAAACGCAGAATCACTCTTGCCATCCGCTGTTTCTTTGGGCTCAAGAGGCAACTGAGTAATAAAGCCCTCTCTCGAAGGACTAAACTTGCTTTATATAACAGCTTGATCATCCCCGTCCTACTATATGGCGCAGAATCTTGGACGTTAGCAAAGGCGGATGAGGAAGCCCTTAGCCTTTTCGAGAGAAAAGTTTTGCGTGCGATTTTTGGTCCTGTTTGCGTTGATGGCATCTGGAGGAGAAGATTTAATGACGAACTCTATAGGCTGTACAGCGACATGCGCCTGGTTAAGCGTCTACGGATACAACGCTTAAGATGGCTAGGCCATGTAGAGCGTATGGACACCACTGCTCCGGCCCGAAAAGTCTTTGAATCCGAGCCATTGGGACAACGCAACAGAGGACGGCCTAGACTAAAGTGGCGCACACAAGTGGAGAAGGACCTCAACAAACTTGGAGTGCGCAACTGGAGACAGCTGGCGAAAGATCGTGCTGGCTGGAGAGGCATGTTGGTTGAGGCCCAGGTCCACCCCGGACTGTAGCGCCACAAGAAGAAGAAGAAGTTATCAGCAGCCCGAAAGAGGTGGTGTCGTGAAAAATTCGAGGTGTTCAACCGGGAATCGAACCTAGACCTTCTCCTTGTGAGCGTCGCACTCTACTCACTACGCCACGACGCACGACCACAAATCTGGGATAAACACATATTGTATTCCGTCCTTCATACTCCGCAACCAAAATTAATAAGGAGACAATGGATGCTATGTACAAAGACATTGTTTGCTGGATGTAAGTTTCCGACATTTCAAGAAGCTATTTTTAATATTTACATTCAAGCTCGCAATTTGAGATTCATCTGAGTAAATGCTTGAATTCGAAATTGATAGTATTTTATCTGGCTTAGATTGAGCTCTCGCCATTTTATGTTATATATGAGTTTATTTGCGAATGTCTTACATCTGCAATGAAAATGTAAAACGTAAGTACTTACATATATTTTTCCGTCAAACGCTTTTAAGCGTTTAATCATTTTCCGACGGATGTTGTTTTTTTTTTGGTTGAAGAAACAATTGAATAATAAGGCTTTGTACAGCTTCTGGACTATAATTGAAGGCAGCTTCTTTTGTAATTCTGTATGCGATGAATTTTAATGACAGTCTTTATGGACTTAATCCGTAACGATAGATAGACAGTGAAATAGCATGACATTTTAAATTAAGGCTGAAAAAAAACCTTTTAAATTAACTTTAAATCTTTTTCAATTCTTCTGCATTATCGACAAAATAACCATGGCCCTTAAATGGTAATTTTTGACTGTATCTATATATGTGAAGAAGAATTGTTTCTTGTTTCTAACATAATCTGATGCTTTATCAACACTGCATACTACCAAAAGAGAGCTTCTTCACTAAAAAAAAAATCGTAATATTCTTTTTGGCGCATTTACAGAATCTATGAATTTTTGATTTTGCAATGCCAAACCAAACTAAAAGTAAATGACTTGAAAGCTAACAAAATGGTCGCCAGCTTATATAATATTGCCAACTTGAGATTCAAGTGAATAGAGCGAATGACAAAAATGATATATTACATAATAGGTGTGTTCTAGCACTTTCTGTACCAAATTCTGAAGCCTGTCATTTGTTAGGGAGCAGGAGTAAATCTCTCTCAGAAAGAGGGAAAGTACGGTAATGCTTCTAAGCCAAATGTGTAAAGAATGTCATTAAGGAATGTCAAATTCACTTTTTCGATACAGAAAACAATAAGAACAACAAATTTTGAGACACACACAGAGCTAATCTGCTCACTTATGTATCTCTGTACGCACACCAATTAGTTTGACATAAAACCAGCAACCTTTTTTGACGTAAGACCCATTTTTTCGGGATACGGGAACGGACATTGTATTGTTTTGTGTTGCTTTGTACTGCTTTGTGTTGCTTGTTTCGGGTACGGGAACACACCTAATACAACGGAGATTAAAACAATAAATTCACTGTCTTTGAAACCAACGCACACATGAACGAAACGGACAAAACGTCGAAATAGGCAAAAACTTAGAGGAAGTTCATAGGTCTGTTCCAATTCATTTGTAACTCTGCCGAAACTTGTGACACGATTCTTCGTAGAAATTCATAGAATTAGATGTAAACAACTATCAGATATATGAAATGTCAGAGATTTTTTTATTTCCACTTTGACAGTCATCTGCTGCCCACAGAATTTTCTTGGGCAGAAATTCGTTGGGAGGGGAAATATTTTATTCTCTCATGAGCTCTCTCTTCTACGAATAAATCAGCACGCCTTTTGGTAGTTTCCGTCCCTCCACTTCGGCCTTAGACTCGGAACGGCAGCGTATGTTAAGCACATTAAATTCAGACCTTGACAGCATAATCGATTGGGGAAATAAGAATATTGTCTGTCGTTAAAGCGATCACAAAATAATCAGCCGTTATCCATGAACGGCACTTGTGTTGTTGAAACCGAAAGACTTTCCATCCTCGGTATGTGTATCAACCCAACAATTAGTTGGAACGATCACATATTTGAGGTCGACAAAAATGCTGCGAAATGTCTAGGCTTCCTTAAACGATGCAAGAAGTACTTCTCCTCCTCTGATCTGGCTACAATATACAAGGCCTACATACGCCCAAAACTTGAGTATAACGCTCCTATTTGGTCAGGTGCTTCTAAGACCTCCCTGCACCTGCTGGATAGAATTCAAAAGCGAGCGATAAAACTTATAGGTGACAATAATATTGCGAAGTCGATTGACTCGTTAGAACACCGACGTAATGTCGCGTCGTTGTCACTCTTTTATCGCTATTTCAACAAGAAATGCTCAGATGAATTAGCCAGTTGCATTCCTCCCCTTCAAGAATTCACCCGTAATACACGCCTCGCTAGGAATGCCCACCAATTCACCCTCAAGCCCTCTTTCGGACGTACAGTCAAATTCAGAGACTCGTTCTTTAGCCGCACTACACGAATCTGGAATGCTCTTCCCAGCTCGATTTTTCCTCCTCATTACAATCCACAGGCATTTAAAACCAATGTGCATCGGTACCTCCTCTCCCTGTCTTCCTCTATCCCTTCGACCCGTGCTGTGACTTGATCCGGTCACTTAAGGGTACTCGCAACCCCTTTTGCACGCGTCAATTATAAAAAAAAAGAAAAATGTACCAACTGAAGAAGCGTGATAAAGCAAGTATTCCTGCCACACTTTGACGCCCTCCTAAAAAGAAGGAGTGTAGTGTGACTAATTTTCTGGGACTCATCACTTTTCTTGTGTGCCCGCTATGGCCGGTTGTCCTAGGTCCGAAAACTGCATCCCTTGAGTAGTTTATATATTTGGCTTGTAGTATTTCTTTCTGGTTTAAGATTCTATATCTTTACTTTCTTGTGAGTTGCAAGTTAAGTGATGTTTGCAATTGCAATTTCACTAATTTTTTCTTATAAAGCCGTGTTTACAGCAACTACAGAACTGGTTTAGTTTAAGAAACCGACCAGTGATTTGTTTATTTCAAATAAAGGCAGCTGGCTAGAGATCGTGGGGATCGAACTACCATATCTTGCCCCATACTTCATAGGAAAAACTATGAATTGTTGATTTAAAATGCTCTTATAAATCATGTCATTCAAAAATTTGTGCGTTCTCTTCAACGAACGCTTGACCTTTTCCTTCTGTGGATTTCTGTAAGATTGAATTGTTATTAATAATTTTTAATCATCATAAATCCCCTCTGCCGGTGTACGAAAAATAATAATATTTTGTTTACACTTTCTGGGACCCACTGATATCCCAATCACTCCTCCCAATCTCTCCGATTCTTACCCGCGTACCTCCAAAGCTTGGTCTCTCCGCAGAATGTATGTAAACAGCCGCTTGATTAACTAACCCGGACCCGTCGGGTGTATGCTTTCCGCTGGTACTTTTTTTCTGTTTTCATTGCGAATTTTTTGATAGCCCATTTTGATCAAGGCTGTGGCAAGGTTGATAAAGCTTAGGTATCGCCTACCAGATTCTATTTCGCATTAAAGTAAAGTGTTTTAATTTCATCATCATTTTTTAAGTACTTGGACCAGTAGCATATAAAAGAGGCGATAAGCCTCAAAATGTTGTGATAGTGACCTCCCGCAAAGGCTCTCAGTTCAGCGGTTACAAAACGAAAAATAGCAGACTTCGGTCTGACCATGTGGAAAGTTAGTGTCAAGCGACGCAGACACATCTCACAGATCATCGACAGCAATAATTCAATTCAATAGCACCTATAGAGATTGAGCATTTCAGAGATGGGACATGATCCCGAATAAAAACATTGAGGTGAATCACCTGCGAAATATTGGCCTTCTTATCGGCTAGGCCGAATTGAAAACAATGGCTGAACAGTCGCGAATAAAATTCAATAATACGGCACATGTTGTTGTATTGGTTGACCGATTGCTCAGCGCTTTTCTATTCTATTCAGTCTAAAACGCCGCCGCATTCACGGACTTTGATTAATAATTAGGTTCAAGATTTTCGACGGCAAGGACTTTCTCAAAGGCGAATTGTGACGTAGACATTTAAGTATTATTATTTAGTCAGTTTGTACCAGTCCCGTGCCCTAGACATACAACAGTTGTGTTCATAAAAATAGCAGTGCTCCTGAAAAAAGACAAATAATGTTCTATTAATTCAAATTGTTTTAATATTTTTTTCAAAAAAACGTATACAAAAGTAAAGTATTTCAGCCCTAACAGGTATATTACAAAATAAACGTGATTCATAACTTTTAACTATTTTTTTGGTTGTAGTAATATTTCGCAGTTGTTCATAAAAATAGCAGTCTTTAGAATTATGCTGTGCCTAGACAAAGAAATCAATGAAACAATGTGAAATCATTACTATTTACAGCTTACCATTAGTACTTTGCAGCAAAGGCTTTGTTTTTTATCACTGCGCTGCATCTTCGCGGCATTAAGTCCACCAGACTCCGACATCTTTCAACTGGTATAGCTTCCCATGAGTTTTGCACTACCTCCCACAATTCCTTGGCGTTTTTTGGTTTGGCCTCATGGACAGAATTTTTAACATCGCCCCACAAGTTCTCAATGGGGTTTACGTCAGGGGATTGTGCTGGCCACTCCATAACGGTGATTCTTTTTTCATCAAACCAAGATTTTGCCCGTTTTAACGTATGTTTTGGGTCATTATCTTGTTGATATACCCAAACTAGTGGCATTTCCTCGTCGGCATATGGCAGCATAACTGATATGTTAACGTACTCAGCACCGTCCATTATACCCTTGATAGAATATATATAGGCCCAACCCCATTATATGAGAGACAGGCCCAAATCATTAGTCTTGCTCCTCCGTGTTTAACAGTTTTAACTGTATAACGGTGATTATTTTCTTCATTCTTTGGTCTTCTTACATATTATACGACGACCCTTGGACCCAAATAAAACTATTTCGCTTTCATCGCTCCACAGAATATTCCTCCATTTCTCCTTAGGTCAATCTTTGTGAAACTTTGCGCATGCCAATTTTTTCGCACATGCATTTTTGTCAAAAGCGGTAGCTTTCGCGGGCGTCGAGCTGGTACTTTAGCCTCTAGAAGACGTCTTCTAACCGTCACAGCACTCTCTGGAAGTTGGAGTTCGTCCCTTATCTGTCTTATTGAAGCGTGCTCCTTTGCCATGTTGATAATTTTTCGGCCAGTTCGCTTAGATGTCACTCTTTTTGAACCTCGTGTTTCGGGCCTAGCTTTCCATAGCGCATTGCTGACCATTTTCGCTGAACATCCTATGATTTCCTGGATTGAAGCATATGTTTTTCCCTCCGAACGCAATTTTCTGACCACATTCGCATATCTTCGGTACAATGTTTTGATCGCCCCATATTTCTAACTTTAATGTATGTTAATAAAAGACAACATTTACAAAAACATTCACTTACCAAACAAGAATACACAAATATTTTTTAAACTCTAAAGAACAATTTCTAAGTCACTTTATGGTAAAACCAATAAACACTGTTATTTTTATGTACAGACATCAATCAACAGATTTCAATGAATGAGTGAAAAAAGGAGAAAGTAAGCCTTTATTTTTATTTCTGGTATGGTATCTTAGTTAGCGGAAAATACAATAAAACCGAATATATATTTGGAAAAAGGATCTTCCTAGAAACATGTTGCTTATTATCTAAGGCGTATAACTACTGCTATTTTTATGAACACAACTGTACATATTTAATCGGAAATTATTTCCTTTTCGTTTTTTTGATGAACCAAAACCTTTCTCTTACTTGTTACCTTAAGAAATAAACCTCAAAAATGTGCGTCCCACATAAAATACGAGTATAAAGAGCTGAATTCAATTTTCTGCTATTTATATTCAAATAAATAATATCCAATAAAAATGATACAAACATTTTTGGAGTTAGGGATGTGTTGTTCACGTCCTAAATAATGCACCAACTCACTGGTATCACAAAATACGCAATCAACCGGTATTTTTATTCGCCTCATAAAGGTTATAAGTTAGTCAGGTTATGTTGAAATGACTTCTGTAGCAATATTACTTAATCTTCGTTAGTTTACGTGTGCTGCGACATGCCCGTAAGGTGCTTTTTCCTCGTGATGCCTCCAAACTACTTATAGTTAAAACAGTTTGTTTAGTTTAGAAATATCTTGAGCCATTGTTTCCGATCGAAGCAGCTTATTACGTGAATAGATGAGAAGAATTCTTCGTCGTTGACTTCTAGTTAGCTTCCGCTTCTATCGTGCTAGTTTATCTTGTTTTATTCCTCATACAGCTTAATGTCCTGAAGTTCAGCCAAAGTTATATTACATGTAACCGATTTTTCCTTAAACGATAGACAAGATAGCTCAACCATCTAAGATTCTGGAGCGGCAAGAGGTATCATACAAGGATATAGACGCAATCATTCACAAAGCTAAAGATTCCGATTTATTCGCGTTCTTGAAAAATTTCTAAATGCCGAACTTTGAAAATTTACTTTTCTTTTCAAAAACTCCTGCCAGCTCTGCCCACACCTTCAAAATGATGCCAACACCTTCAGGATGTTTTAAAGACACGCAATAAATTCTTAAATTCAACTCTATTATCACCTTATAACAAAAAGTGTACTCAGTCAACATTCTTGTCCTTCAGTTTTAGAATCTTTTTATACATGTATATGTATTTCAGTTGCTAAAAACCATAAACAAAAGTATGAAAATTAAAAAAAAAGCTATTTCTAAGCAAAATTAAAAACTTAAAGTAAATTCGAGTTACGACTAAAACACAAAACAAAAACAGTTACAAATAAAATTTCAGTAACGCGTGGCACCTCCTTCAGCATCTATGACAGCTTGTAACCGCCGTGGCATGGATTTTGAGAGTTTTTCAGTAAAAGATGGCTGAATCCCTTCCCAAGCTGCTTGAATTTTAGCTTTTAGCTCCTGCTTATTGGAGCAGGTACTTTCTTTAACCCGCACTTTTATTTCGTGCCATAGATGTTCAATAGGGTTAAGATCCGGCGATTGTGGGGGTGTTTTAGGCTGGTTTGGAGCGTTATAAAGCAACCATTCAAGTACTAAACAGGAGGTGTGCCTCGGATCATTATCTTGTTGGAAGAAGAAAACCGAATTTAGAGCTAATTTTACTGCGGAACTTCGTAAATTTCATATTCAAATACCCAATTTCGTCCATAGTATTTTCTATAAATTCGAACTTTCCACAGCCATTTGAAGCCATACAACCCCACAACAGCACAGATCCTCCCCCGTGTTTTATGGTTGACTTTATATTTTTAGCTTTAAGATCTGTATTTGGTTCCCTCCAAATAATTTGTTTGCCATCAGACCCAAATAAATTTATTTTTGTTTCACCTGAAAACTAAACACCTTCCCAAAAGCTTTCCGGGTGGCTTACATATTGTCCAGCAAACTCCAATCTTTTCTTCTTATTAACTAGGGAAATGTACGGCTTTCTTCGGGCGATCCTACTATTTAAATTATTCTTTCTCAAGACTCTGCGAACGGTTTCCACTGAAAGAGGCTTATTCATTACGGATGACACCTCAGCCGTCAACTTTGGAACGCTAGATTTTGAATTGGACTTGATTGTCCAAACAATATACCGCTCGTTTTGTTCTGAGCAATTCTTTTTCTTCCCCTTCCCGGTCTGTTTTTTAGTGTCCCTTTATATCTATAACTCTTTGTTATTTTTTGTACCGTTGCATGCGATCGCTCTACAGTTTCTCCTTTTTTTCGCATCGACTTCACCTCGTAAAATAGCTCAATTATGAGCATTCTCGTTGAGTCTGTTTTCGCACTAAGAAGAGAATATCGATCTTTTCAGTTCAAAAGCGTGTGCAGAAATGATCATCAGGGACATTTGTTGCTTCATTCCTGAACAAATTTGGATGTATGGATTCTGCGAAGTCTGTGTATAACCCACACATGACATCTGTATGCTCAATTTTGTGTGTCGATTTCAGAGGTTGTTTCCTTTTTCGTGCGAAAAGTACCGGTAGGAAGTCGCCTGTCTGTGAATTTGGCATAAACTCTTCTTTAAGATATGTATTCAGTTATGATTGTATACCAAAAAAAATAAATCAAAAAAGTGGTCGGCCTTAAAACAACACGAATATGAAGTAATGGTACGTGTATGCTCAATTTTGTGAGGTACTGTATGTCAATTCGAACTGCATTTAAGTTCTATTAATTAACTACTTTTTGTAAGGCGAAAAAGATAAAAATATGTTTACGCTGTGAGTGTATGCTCAATTTTGTGAGGTACTGTATTTGTTGCAGTTGCCGCCGTGACGTAGTAGGTAGAGTGCGACACTCATACGCCGAAAGTCCAGGTTCGATTCCCGGCTGAACACCTCGAATTTTTCACGGCACCACCTCTTTAGAGCTGCTGACAACACTGAAAGAGTAATAACTGTCTAAGAAAAATGCTTCCCAAATTTCGGCGTAAAGGGTCGGCAAAAAAAAAAACTGTAGGTCCCTTCTACTCGTGAGAGAACAGTAGCGCGCAAAACACGAGAAGGTGATGAGCAAGCTAAGCCCTGGTCCCCCTGTGGACTGTAGCGCCACCCAATTATTATTATTTTTTTTTTTTTTTGGTTTGGACTGTAGCGCCAACAATTATTATTATTATATTTGTTGCTGAACTTTTACATGCGAAAATTCATGCCCAAATCTCTTCAAGTTTTGAATAAGCTTCTGCCATGAAACAATTTTTAAGATCATTTCGGTATTGCTTTCATCTTACGGTACAAACCCGAAAAATACAATTTTGATTTTTATGTAACTCTTTTATTAAACTTTATTTCCTTCAGCGCTTACATTTTTACAAAAGTTCACTTTTCTCTTCATTATTTTATGTAAAATCTAAATTTATATAAAAAAAAAAACACTACAAGAGACCAATAAAATATCTGAAGTACTATTTTATGATTTAAAATTAAAATATTTATATATTTACATACATGAAGGAACATTACAATTTAAAGAAGAAAAAAAAATATAACAACTAAATTGTTTGTTTCATTTTTTGGCAAATTATCATTTTCAAATGTAAACCGTTGAATCACTTAGAACTTCCTCGTTTCTGATCTTCTCACCAAACGTTCGTGCATATCAAGATAAAAAAAAAGGTAATGTTTTGTGTGGGTATATATGTTTGTTTTCATGTGAGTATTGTGTTTGTTTTAATTTCTGTTCTGTGAACAGACTGATCACCATTTGACAAATGAAAAAAAAAGAAAGAGCACAAAGAACTTGTGAAACTTTGTTGTTCTTTTGTCTTTTCGTCATTGACAGGTCCTTTAAAATAGTGGGAAAAGGGGGTTATAGGATTGAGAGGAGGGATTATTAAAAATCGGCAATAGCAATTAAGGATTATACAAGGGTACTTCTTTTAATTACTGCTATTCATTCTGAAAGTTCTGGAAAGTAAGTAATTACAGCAAACTTCTTGATTTTGATTTGGGTGCTGCATCAAAAAACAAGAAAAATAAAATAAGATATTTGCAACTATTAACATAAATGAATATTTCCTCAAGTTAAACTCAAAAACTCAATGTCGTAGAACTAGCAAATAATGTGTGAAAGAAAATTAAAAAAAAAATAAACAAGAATACAAAAAAAGAAGAAAAAAATGTAAGAGCAGAAAATTTCTTAATCACTGTAATAGGTATCCTTTTTTGCAAATTGTTAGTTAGTTGGTTAACTTACCCTGAGAACCGGTTTTTGTCTTTCGAAGCGTAGCAATATACATATTTTACCTACATACACACAATGATGTGTTTGTAGTTTCATTTCAGTGTTTCTTTGTTTTGGAATATCATTAATGGCACCAACAAACCGTTAAAAGTTCTTTGAAATATCACCTCAAACTGTTCAAAGACAATCAAGAACAAACAAAAAATTGTCTCAAGACGAAACAGAATCAAGCAGACTCCTCTCTTCGCATTGCTTTGCCTTGCTTCACTTGTCCCCACATCCACTTTGCATTGTCTTTCAATTGCCTTCCATTGCACTCCCATCAGTTCGCCATCAGTTCTCCAAGTGCATGTATTTACAGTCCTTATCGCCGCATTGACCCATCAATTGATACGGACACACAATACCGTTTGGATTTATTTGCCTGTGTGCAAAAAGGTGCATTGGGGCGTGCACACGGAGGAACCGAGAATGAAAAAGAGACAAGAAGAAAAAAACGAAACACAAGAAGAGGAACGTGTTCCAATTTTATAATAATATAGATGCAAAAGAAAGTAGCCAAGAATAAAAATACAAGAATACATTATTAATTTGTTTCATCTTCTTTTGTTTTTTGTTTGGTTGTTTTTGTTGTTGTGTGTTGCCCGTTTAATTGAGATGGTGAAGTTTTTAAAATAGAACTGAGTTAATAGAATGCTTTGTTTCGGTTATTTAAACGGGCAGTCCTCGGATTGTGCGTTGATAAGGAATACAACTAATAGGGTGAGTTTAATTTATTCCGTGCCTATAATCATTGAAAATTTTTATTTAAATCGATTTTTGTTTCATTTCGTTTTTAAAAACTTATCATTCTGAGGAACAGGTTGTAAGGACCCTTCAGTAGTCCCGATTGATATCCTCATAGCAAAAAAAAAACAATGTATAAAATATTATAAAATATAATAGCATTCATGTATATGCAATTCTTGAAACTGTAGGCACCTCAATTTGAACCTCAATTTTTGAACCTTCGCATTTAACCCTCTGACTCTTTTGAAGACTAACGCTTAGCTTTTAAGAGTTGCTCTTTGCTGTAATTATTTTATTTTCAATAACATAAACCATATGTTAACAATATAACGACAAGTTTCAACTTAAAGCAGGACTGCAGCATTTGAGGGATGATAAAACGAAATTAGAGAAATCTCTTGAACAAATTCAGAAGTACGTAAAGTTTAAGAAAGTTGGTTTCTTTTGACCAATTTTGTTATGGGACGCCAAATGGAATTGCGGATTGACGTTTTTTAACAAGCATGAACCGAGGGGAGTTGTGATGACAAACATACATAGGCGACTTGTAATCCAACGAATTTTTTCTTATAATATTCTTTAACAATAAAATTGTAAGACATGACACCAAAATTACTTCTAGCTTGCGTTTATAAAATTAATTAATATAATTAATACTCAGCAAGTGAGACTATGAACCTTAAAGTCAAATGAAAGCGTGTTACCTTCATTTGCGGTCTACCGCTTGGAACACGTACTTATTCTTAGTGGATGCTTATGCAATTGTTAGCGAGGATCTGATAGCAAATATACGTAAGGAAATGAAAGAACCACTTCTTTCTGGAACAAAAAGTAAGCAGTAAGGTAAAGATTTTAGCAGTAAGTTGACTTCGGATAACCAGTCTCTGTTCGGTAGCTAAACTTTCAGGCTTTCGTAAAATTACAGAATAGCGGATTAATCACTTTTTTCTAGCCTGAAGAGATTTATTACTTGAGGCCAAGATCTGCCTAATATTAGAAATCAGAGAGAAAATCGGATATTGAAAAAACGCATTACTCTTTGCCTGACTTAAGACAAAAACTATCCAATATTCGAATTTGACATCTAGAAATAAAATAAATAATACCAACTGTAGCCGGTTTCAAACAAGAAAAAAACGATCACCCTGTTTAGAAAACCTTATCCCCGCACAATTCAAAAAATATCAAAAAAAACAATCCAGAATCGAATAATACAAATATGAAAGGAAAATGAAATACGATAGATGTTCGTCAATTCTACACACCTCTCATCGCGTAAATGGCCCAATGGCGAAACGTAGTCCTGCAGTTTCGTTCCGCCCATATGTTCATTTTCACGCACTTCACTGTCCTCTTTCCGTATGTCATCGTTTTTCAAATCAACGCTTTCTGCAATTTTTTCTTCTTCTACACCATCTTTGGATTTGTGCGCTTGCTTATCATCATCGACTGGGTCTTCGTTTTCTAACGCCTCCTGCAAAAACTCATTACAAGAGATTTATTAAAAGAATATTCGCAAAAAACAAAAAAATATCAAAAAGCTATTGGTAAAGATGTAAATATGGTAGAAGTTGAATCTTTTGTAGAAATACACCCACTTCGTGTCCATTTGTGGAATTTGTTTGGTCTTGCTCTGTTTGGTTTTCCCCCATTTTTGGTTCGTTCAACATTTTTTCAGGTACGATTGTATGCGTCAGTTCAGGTTCTATTAGCGAAGTAGCTTCGGACAGAAATGTCTCAGAGTCGGTATTAGTTTTATTATTGTTAACAGGTACTATGTCATGCGCTGGGCATGCGAGCGAATCGTTATCGGTGATGGATATTTGTACGGCCGGTGTTTCGGCTGCAGCCGCATTTAGTGGCGGTGTGGGGCGAGTGGGAGGTTGCCATTTTTCGATATCATGCAGTTTCATATTGTTCACAAATTTGATCTCTGCGGCTAACTTTTTAGATTTTTCCGATATGATTTGTTTTTGATCGTTGTTCATGCTGGAAAAGAGAAATGAAAAGCGAAAAAGTGAATAGAATAAGGGAAGCTTTAAACTGATAAGGACGGGGTGCTGATTTTTATCAAATCGAAATCAAACTCTTCAAAAGTAGACATATCAGAAAAATAAATAACTAAGGAGTACATATAGTATTCTGTTGCTTAAATACGCTACCTAGGTCAAATGCTTTTTGACATCCTAGTACGCTGTCATGCAAATTCTTCAATACTTGCAAAATTCAAGCGAACGTTACAAAATAATACACGTTTATCTGGGTCTCTGGACTACGTATTCCTTCGAGGAGTCGGTTTAATAATAGAGACCTACTATCCGAACTCAAAAAAACATAGAAAGTAAATTACATTACTATTTGATCGGTTTTACTTAAACAATTTATTATAATTTTACCAGGGCGCTTCCCTGATTCAAACAGTAATTGCCAATATTAACACTAATTACATCAATCATTAGAGATCTGCTTCTGATGTGCTGGGTTTCAAGTTACCACCCAAAAGGAACCCATGGTTTGATGACGAGTGCAGACAAGCAAAACGCTGCATCGAACAACGAAGGCCGCCCGTGAGCAGAGAAGAACAGGGAAGAAGAAAAGAGCACCGGCTTCTCAGAAGAAAAGAGAAGGAGTATGAGAAGCGCGCTTTCGAAAAAAGCAAAGTTGTTATGACAGGTGTGAAGTCGGAAAGTTTTACCGAAATTAAATCAACTATTTGGCGGGTACCGACCGAAGTCTACCGGGCGAAGACGTACAACTTGTGGTAGAGTCGCTGTTTGTCCTAAGAATGTGGAAGAATCATTTCTGCAGACTCCTTAACGGCGATGAAGGCCCAAATTCCGCTGTTAGGCAAACTGTTGTACTCAATTTGGACGATGATACCCAAGAATCCCGTCCCCCTACTTAGACGAAGTGAAGATAGTAATATCGAAGCTGAAGTCGAACAAAACTGCTTTAGCGGGCGGACTGCCCACTGAACTATTTAAAGCGGCTGGAGATGAGTTAGTTGGGCGCATTTATAAGCTCATCTGTGAGATATGGTCGGTGGAAAGCATGCCCGATGAGTGGAATCTCAGCGCCGTTTGCCCGGTCCATAAGAAAGGAGACACCTTTGACTGTGCCAATTGTCGAGGGATCAGCCTTCTCAACATCGCCTACAAGATCCTCTCTGCCGTTTTGTGTAGGTGCCTTAAACTCTTTGTCCACAACCTGATGGGCTGGCTGGTTTCAGGCCAGGAAGTCTAGGATTGACCAGATCTTCACTTAACGGCAGATCTTAGAAAAGACCCAAGAAGTACAAACCGACACTCACTATCTATTCATCGATTTCAAGGCCTATTGCATATTGCAGTCTGCAGAGAGATGAACCATACAGTGCTCTGTCTGGTTTCGGCATTTCTACCAAACTCGTTAAATTGTGTAGGTTAGGTAACAAACTCACTGAGACCTTCAATGTCAAATAGGTTTTAGACAAAGCGACACACTGTCATGTCACTTCTTTAACATCATCCTCGAGAAGATCGTGCGTAACTCACAAGTCGACACCAGAGGCACGATCTTCCAAAATTCAGTTCAATTATTAACTTACATTACGATGATGATGAAAATAGCGAGCTGTCAATGAGGTCTTTTCTGGCGTTGAAGTGGAAACGGCTACAATGGGTGTCCCACTAGGCAGCAGAAACGTCGAAGGAATCATTACATCAGCTCCAATGTAAATAGGGACAACAACAAGCGTACCGCAATAAAGGGCAGAATCATTCTTGCCAATTGGCCTCAAGAGGTAATTGAGTAATAAAGCCCTCTCTCGAAGGACTAAGCTTGCTTTATATAATAGCTTGATCATCCCAGTCCGACTTCATGGCGCGGAAACCTATAAATTACAAAAAGCGGGTGAGGAGGAAGAAAAGTTGTGTGTGTGCGATTTTTTCATTCTGTTTGCGTTGATGGCATCAGGAGGAGAAAATTTAACGACGAACTCTATGGGGTGTACAAGGACATGCGATTGGTCATGCGTCTTCGGATACAACGCTAAAGATGGCTAGGCCATGTAGAGCGCATTGACACCACTGCTCCGGCCCGAAAAGTTTTCAAATCTGAGCCTTTAGGACATCGCAACAGAAGACGGTCTGTAATAAGCTGCCGCACACAAGTGGAGAAGGACCTCAACCAACTTGGAGTGCGCAACTGTAGACATTTGGCGAAAGATCGTGCTGGCTGGAGAGGCATGCTGGTTGAGGCCCAGGTCCACCCCGGACTGTAGCGTCACAAGAAGAAGAAAAAGACAAACGAAAGGGTAGAGCCTACGCACTCTGCCTAGTTGTCATGCCTGAACCTGGACTGGAGTGTAACAAACGTGTTTAAATTCAAAAGAAAATATGGACAGCAACCAACGGAACATTGGTCTCACACTTTTCACCTTTGACATCTGTCACCAACCTCAGTGGCTGGTATGACAAATTCCATGACAATCCAATGCGGTCACAAAACTGTCAAATACTAGGCCAAAACTCTGATTAACTTAGTACTTTCCGTCTCATCCTGCAACTGCACCAAAGAAAGCTATATCATGCTGTAATATTTTTTTTGTCCTATAATAAATCTAACGAAAATAAGAAATCTAATAATGATAAAACTATTCAGAACAAAAACATCATGATTGCATTCAACACCTTTACTAAACCCGCACACAATCTTTCCATCGACATCCTTCTTCCAGTACCTACATTCGAACTTTAATCATTATTATTCCAAAATCACAAACACTTTCCAAAAACAAAATCTACACAAATTGCAAAATCAGTCCTTTCCAAGGACGTTTAAGAAATTTTCCACTATTCAGCATTGAACTGGTCTTTCGAACACTGTTGTCCACCTGTTGAAGCAGTCTATGTACTTCAGCAGCACCGGATCTAGTTCTGACTTTAACAGTCAGGAATGGAATATGAAAAAAGATGTACTTCCATACATACCTGTAATTCTGACCGACAATCCTTTTTCCAAAGGCGGTTACATCCTTGTGGATTTTCGCTCGTCTCGTCTTAAGCGTTTCAATCATACGATGAGAGGTACAAATCTCAGGATAGATCTTTGTTATGCGTTCCTGCTGCTGTCGTATGTGTCGTTGTACTTCGTCCATTTCTTTGCGCAGCTCCATTAAACGATGCTCATGCTTTAGCTTCTCCATTTTCGCCTTTTTGGCAACCATCACCATTTCTATGCTTCGGTCCAAATTCGATATGATGCTATTCCTGAAATGGGAAACACATTACACAGGTCTTATGCTCTTAAGGCGCATATGAATAAAACTGATGACTTTAACTTACCCTGTTTCGCGGTAAGTTTTCTCGTACAAAACCAGCAGATTCTGATTAGACTGCTTTGGTGAGGAAGACTCCGGAGTTGACTTTAACACAGTGGATGCGTTCTTTGGTGTAGTGGATGTTGGAAGTGATTGTGCAGTCTGCAAACCGGGTTGGACATTTTTAGGAAGCACTATGATGGAATTTCCCACATTTTGTGTCATTTTTGTCTTCTGACATGTTTCTTCTGTCTTTTGTGTATCCGCAATGTTGGACTTATCGACTTCTCCGTTTTCAGGGGATTTCTGTTTTTGCATAGGAGGCCTGGTGGGAATCTTTACTTGGCATGTTGGCTTTGCGGTGCTCACTGAAGCGTTCTTCACCAGAACCTTGCGAACAAGACGTTCTCCCTCTCCCACAGTTTTTGTTTCAGGTGAGGCTATGGCGGGTGTATTCCTTACAATAACGTGTAGGTTCTTTGCCTGCTTCTGTCGTTCTAGCATTTTCATTCGATTGATAAGGCGACGATACTCCTGCTGGGATGCTTCTGGTAAGTGACGGACGGCCTAAAGGAGCAAATGAAAATATATGAACATAACGAGGAGAGCATGTTTATTGAAAAACTTACCACTGGCGTGCTGACAGTAGACTGGGCAGGCGCTGGATCTTCCTTCCCAACCGACTTCTTTGAAGTCTCTGCAACTTGCGATCGGACGTTCTTTAGAAACTTATCTAGTTGCGCCTCGAAAAAATCATTTACAATGGACTTTTCTACATTTGGTTGCGGCGTGACGCTGGTGATTGGGGATGCAATTCTAGTTGGGGTATCACAAGGCGATTCCATTGGCAGACTAATCGGACTAGCGATGTCGTAATACTCGTTTCCGATTGTTATACTTCGATTTAGAAAATCCTTACCGCTTGCTTCTAAATCATCATGGCCGTCCTCGCCATCGGCAGACAACGCGGAGTAATCGCTCTCCGAGTCTGAGGCACGAAGTTGTATCACTAGATTCTTAACCTGTGGTATTTCGGCAGAAGTGATAAGTCTATTGGAAGTTTCATCCAGTTTTGCTACTTTCGAAGGGACTGTAGACTTCGCAAGGTTCTCCGTAAGCGGCCGTTTGAGATCGGTGGCGCGGGTGTTGATGACTTTGTTAGGTTTAACTATCTTTGTTGACTGCAGCCCGATTAGTTTGGGTTGGGATTTTTGTGTTCTTTGGATTTGCGGCTTTGTGATGACTGGTTTTTCTGTTGAAGATATTCCAGACTTCGATGGAAATTTTGCGGCTGGGGGATTTGTTAAGGCAGTATTTTCTTTTCCTCCTTTTGCAGGATCTATAGGTAACAGCTTTTGAGACTCTGTGCCACTTGCAACAACTTTTTTCACTGGGACTTTGACAAGATTGGTGGGGATGGCAGTTTTGACATCATTCGAGGCGTTAGCGGATGGAATTTTCTTTGATTTACTGATTGTAGATTTATTTTGCGAAAGTTGCTTCCCGTCACCCTCTGATTTCGTTGTTGTACAAGAGACTGAACTAGGATCTGCGGTTTGGACATTTATTTGTTGGCTTATATCCAAACATTTTTCTGTTTTGTGAACAATAGTATTGGCCAAATTTCCCTTGTCAGTCGCAGTGTTAACTTTTGTAGCTAGTTCGACGGATTTTTCCTGTCGATTCAGATCTCCATTTGTGCCTTTCTGAGTTAAGGACTCTTTCGGTTCGTTTATTGCTTCTATAACAGTAGAAGATTTAGTTGTCTTTTGATTCAAATTACTCGCTTCTTCTTCGGGTATCGTTTTCTTTGCATGATCAACTGCTAACTCGACAGGGTTGTCTGACTTTTTATTGTCCAATGATCTTGACTGGGATAAAGTTCCTGCTTTTAATACGCCTTGTGCTTCAAGTACTGATATTGGTTCAATTGTTTCTGAGACCTGGGTATCGCTTTCTATAACTTTTTTACTTCCTGAGACTAACACAATCGTTGACAACTCCTTTTCGTGTTTTTCAGCTTCATGGAAACGTTCAGCACAATTACTTAAAACGCCGGATGGCTCCTTCTTGTCCTCCTCGCCCTCTTGAATCCCTCCATCGACTGGTGAATTGATATGAAGCAAATTGTGTGGTTCTTTGTCATATTTTTCTTCATCTCTATTCTCGGATTTTTCCGATTTGATCACCAAACATTTGCTTTCTGAATGGAGTGAACTGCCTAATTCTTTTTCATCCGCTTCTGTTGTCAAGAAGCTTTCAACTTGTTCTTCAGGCTGCAAATTTATTTCTTCACATTTCCTTTCACCATCTGACCCTGATGGAAAGTTCTTCTTCAACTTAATCTCTTCCAAATTCAGATGAAACTTGACATCACTATAGCCTTCATCTGTGTCCCACAAAGCCCATCTTTGCGCTGTACTATTCGGCTTTATACCACCTTGACCTATTTGTATCTTGGCTAAATCCGCCGTTGAACGGTTTAATTGATTTTCTGCGTCGCGCAAGGTCATACTGAATGCTGAAACTTTTTGGCATTTACTCTCAGCAAACCTCTCCATAGGATTATTCAAGTTTCTTGCCGTTAGTCTCCGCACAGCTTCTTTCAAAACACTTGCTGATGAATTCTGCGGCTGCGTTTTCTTCTTCATGTTGTTAATGAGAAAGTTTCGCAGGGCTTCCGCTTCTAGCGATGTGTCCGCATCCGGTGAATACCTTTCCTCAAGTTTTGGTCGTTGTTCAACAACGTTCTTGTTCACCTTCGGTGAGTTCATCTTTGCCAATAACAATGCTCTCAGTGCAAGTTCCTCTTCCTCAACGTCAGATTCCAAATGCACTGGGGAATCCAATTTAGTCTCAACTCCGACATCTGGCGGTACAAAATGCTGATGCTCAACGTTATTTCCATACCTCATTGGAGTTGGGACGTATAAACCGCTCTGTGTCACCACATTGTTTGGCAGAGGAATCTGTTCAATTGGAACCCACTTCTCGTAGGACAACTCACATTCACTGTCACTATTCGCGATGTCCATATCTACTGGCTTTGTGTCAATCCCATCGTCATCACTGACGACAAGTTTTGGCGACGGTACCGGGCTAATTTCCATGCATGGTTCCGCGTCGTCAATGTTTATCGATGGCGACACTGATATATTCGCATATGCCTGATCGAAATCAGACGGGGAATAAGCTGCATTTTCATTCCGTTTCTTTCGAACCAAATGTTTGCGAATTACTGCAGATTTTAGGGCAATGATCCGCAATTCTTGCTCCTCCATGTTGTCCTCGCTTTCAGCCTTCTCCGGTGGGCCATCCGAGACATCTTCCACTTCCACTACTTCATGCGCATCGTCACCGTTCTTCTCGTTTAGAGTGTTTGTGTTCTCCCTCCTCCGGATTAGGCGATCCTTAAGAGACACATGTTGCTCATGGTGGTGAGTATTCCTTGCCAATGCCAGCCGCAACTCGTCTCTGTTTATAGAAAATCTTGCCTCTTCATCTGAGCTGTTGTAATTCTCATATCCGTCCTCCACGCCTAGATTGTAAGTGTCAAAAGTGTAGTCGTCGTTAATGTATTGACAATCGCGCATCCTGCGCGGCTCTTTATTTGAATGCGACTTTTTACTTTTTCGACGCGTCTTCAATGAAGTGCGCGCCGCGCATTTCTCATGGAACATAGACAGCAATAGTTTGTCGGCTGGACGATACGGTGGCGGTGGAGGTGGCGATGATGATGATTTTTTTCTTCTTCGATGGCTGCCAGCACCGGACGTGTGCAACATTTTTCGACGAGAGGAGGTGGAATGTTGTGGTGATTTTCGACACTTTCCAATGCGAGTCATTGAAGGTGTTGGCGGGTAATCTTCTTCATCTGATATGTCAATGGATATAAGCGGATATCTATCCACGTGGTGGGCGGGCAAGTCCTTTTTGGAATAATCTATATAAAAAAAAAAAACAGTTTTTTGAAATCGATGCAAGGAAATAAGTATGTAGGAACTTGGCCTGCGTAGCTAGCCACCAATAGATGAGCGCAACGCATCGTACTTTACGCGTCCTTAAACTGTGCGGCGCAAAAGGAACAAGAAAACGCGTCTAAATACTACAATATCGTTATATATGCTTCTTGGTACATTTTTAGCCATAAGAAACAACACAGAAGAAGCCACACTAACAACAGAATTTTTATATATGAACAATACTCAAATAATCTTGTTGCTCTACAGGCGATCAAGTCAATTGTAACTATATCCCGAAATTGTTAACTCATTATTGATTGTAGCGACTTAGTTACCACAGCCAACAGCACAGTTCGTTTGGAAATGCCTTAAGCTGGTCTTAATTTGTTTAAGAATATATATTTATGTCTAAATGTATTTTAAATTCTTTAACAACTCCTAATGAGTGTTTTTTTATATGGAAAAGCTTACCATAATTTCCACTTGCATATATCGCAGATATATTTGCAATTTTTTCTAATTCAGCATTTTTAGCCTCCAATTCTTCAATACGTTGACGCATCGAGAATTCTTCATCCGACGATATGATGTCTTCATATTCATCAATTATTTCACCCTCTTCGCGATCATCAGCTGCTCCCTCTCGCAAACTCATCATTGATTTCGGATTATCTGTTGATTTACTAAGAATATCAGAGGGGGAAAAATTCGCTGTTGCAAATACCCCCATTGAGGGTATACTTGGTGATTCCGTGTGAGGTTACTTCATTACGTTATTCTTTTCCGTTCTTTTGCTTCTTAGTGATTATTCAATGCGTTTGGATGAAAATAAGTTTTTTGTTTTGGTTGTCTTCAAAATAGTAGAATAAATCAATTTTTTTATTTTACTTAGGAGTAACCACTGATTCTTCCTACTTTTTTCCTTCGCACTTTCCTTCAATGACAGACAGACATGACACCTTTTTTGAAGGGATGATTACAGCGAGTCTCGAGGTTAGATCAAGCAATTGAGTGTGTTCAGCGAAAGTATGAAACATATAGTTTGATTATACTCAAATTCCGCAGCTATTACTTGTTAACCTCTATTGGAGATCTTAAGTTTAACAATAATACAAATTTCTGATTGCACGTTATAAAAATGAAATATGAACAATTTTTATTTAGTTCTTATGCATTCTTAGGTACATAGCTGACTTTCATAGACTTTCAGTGCTTCTTACAATAAAACCACTTAAATTTCTTGAGGTTACAAAATTTAGAACCAAGTAAACCATAAGAAAATATATTCGTTCAGATTATATAAAACCGCTTCAAAAAGATTTAATCTTCTTACACACCCATTCAATTGTCAGCTTAAAGTTCACCTCGAATTCCAACTTCCCCTTCATGTTGGGAACATGTAAAATCACGTCTCTTGTGAACAAAGAAAAATACCCTACTCACCACAAGTCAATTGAAAAATAAAGGAAAAACGAAATGACAAAAGCAGTTGTGAAAAGTAAAGCAATAGAATAAGATAGAAAGAACAGAGAAGAAGCACAGATAAAACAACAACAACCAGAACCATAGAAAGAAAAAAAAAAAAAACTAGTCCAAAGAAGAATTCATTTTTTTTTCTGTTCACATCTTCGTTTGTATGTGATTCGGTCCGGTTCGGTAATGTTGGTTCAGTTTTTTTTTTCGGCGGATGGAATAGCAGTGGAAGGGAATTAGCCTTTGAATTGTTTAATTTTGTTATTAATTTAATTCGCGCATATCCCCAACAGACAGCGTTACAAAGCCGGCATACAAAGTAATTTCCCAAATGTTCCAGTGAATCTTAAATGCAATAATAAATTTCGATTAAGAAGCAAATTTAAAGCGGAGCAGAATCCCAGCAGCACTTTTTAGCTATCAAACATACGAAGGCCAGAATCCAATTTGAAAGTGCGTGCATCGGAGTGAGATAGAAGAAAAGTGGAAGAATCAAGAAAAGTATTGTGTGTGCTCTGACAACCGACGAAGAAGACAAATTTACTTCGAATTTTATTTTTCATTTATTGTTACATATTTTTTTGAATTTGCCCTTATAAATCAGCCCTATCGTGGAGAAGTGCTCATTTATACCTTTGTTTGTTTATTCATTTATAATTTTTGTAACTGCCTTCACGAGCGTGTATCAGAAGTTATAGTGAACCATGTTGATCTCATGTAAATGTTCAAACTTTGTCGCGAGCAGCAACACCAGCAGGAGCACTAGCTTTGGCAGTATTAGTCAATTTGATAAGAACAATCAATCGAATAATAATCGGAGCGCTACTGTTTTAGCGGCAGATAGCAGCGCTGTTCATGGTGGTGGTGACGATGCGTTGATCGCAGAGTTGATTAATGCTTTCCTCCAGAAGTATAAAAGGAATAGCATTTTCTACACACAGTCGATGGAGATGTTGAAACAGGTAAGTGTACAGGGTGCGTGTGTAATGATCACTCGCGTTGTTTGAATAGAGTTATAGTCCAATTATAGGTCTCATCCCATAAGGCCTGGCCTCTGGCATTTGTTTATATTTTTGTGCAAAACATCATTGACATCATTAAATTGTGTTCGTGGGGGCTCTGAGTGCCTGGAATATGATGAATGATGAGACACAAGACAGAGGGATGAGGAATTTTATCACAAACAAATCTCTTAAGAACTTTATCGTTGCTATTCCGTGCCGAGATGGTTTTATGTAAGCCTCTTGACCTTGATGCTTCGGCAGCGAAATGCCTTTTGAGTAGAAATTTGTTTTATATTTATTAGCCAAGTATTCAAGGCAATGTGATGTTTGGTTCAGCTTGACTGTATTTGTAGGGCCGTTCCAAACTTAATATGGAACATTCAGATTAGTTTCTGTCAGTTACAGTTTGGAGGATAAATAAAACCGAAAAGACATTTTAGTTAATTAATTCTCTTGAAATTTGACTCAAAGCTTGGCATTTACATATATTACTTAATATTGTAAAACTATGGTATACAATAAAAAAGCAGAATATTTGGCATTAAGTATAACTGAAGTATAAATAAATTCGGTATATTGTATATTGTAAGCCTTACGCCCTTTAGCGAAGTTTGTATACAATAAAAAAAACAGTCTGAATTGAAACCATGTGTAGGTAAGTGGTTGTTCCTTAAGATCCAGTGTACGGTAAATAATTTTATTGAGATTAATAATGCATTTCCATCTGGGGCTTGATAAAAAAATTGCTTAAACAAAAAACAATCTTCTATAACAATTAAGCGACTAGTGTCGTATTATAACAGTAACTAACATATTTTTTGTGGAAAGTTTTTGTTACTTCACATACAGACTAGACCTCTTGGCTAAGTATCAGGCTTAATTTGAAATAGGCCATTCTTCATATAATAAAATATCCGAGGGCAGGAATAAAGAGGAAAAAGTTAAATCTCCAAAAAAATCAATTACCTACCTTAAAAGCTATTTTATACATTCTTTCAATGAAGACATACGATCATCGTTTCTCGTAGATTGGTCACAAACAATCCTTTCCATCAAACATGTCAATCACGATTTCAAAAAAGCGTTATTGAACAGAATATCATCTCTTCTTTGTGTCCAAAGAACTAAGTGGGTGGATGTATTGCTGCGTTTCAGAAACCACAAACAGACGGCTAACTTCAATGGAGAATGAAGGTGCTTGGAGTTTAAAAAAATCATTTAATCGTCAAACAAAATGATTTTAAAGAGATCCGTGCTTATTTAACCTTCAATTTAAACAAAATACAATGTGGAAATGTAAGTGCCATAAGGATGAATAAAATAGATACATACCGTTCTCTTATTTCCTTCCACAAAACTGGAAAAGGAATTCACAATCATATCCCGGTGAATCGCCAATCTTGTCCAAGGTAATTTGCACTCTATCCTCTAGGATTCAGTGAAGCATGCTATGAAAATACACTCAGTATGTGAGCGCAAGAGCCCTTTATGCCTCACAAGCAAAACAGAACGCGCAACAGACCACAAGAGGACAAGAGCCAAACTTCTTCCAGCAACTACCATATTCGTATTTTTTATCCATCACACAGAAAACTATGTTCCCTGTGTGTTAACTTTCACTATCGCTTTTAACAGCAGATATTTGCTAAGCGACAGGTTACTTCAATACACATTCCTAACTAAGAGGTAATGTAAAAGGTACATATGTTCTTAACTTCTAATTGTGGCAAACTAAAATCAGTTTTGTTGCATAGATCATTGATAGAACTGATGCATCTTGTAATGGGTTGGTTTATACCTAAAAATAAGGAATTCTGGTGAATTTTTGTGACGCACATAAACATGACTTATATCTTTTCTCATAATTAGGAAAATGTTAAAAGGAACAAAACTTTCAGAGAGCATATCTCCTGAAATTCTTTTGAGCTTGCGCTGTGCGTGATACTGTTCCCTCACGAGTAAAAGGATCTTTCGTTATTTGCCGACAGTTACTGGGTTGAGCAAAATTAATCTTCAAACCTTCATTACAGACCTCTGTGCCATTGTAAGCACGCCTCCAAAGTCGATATGCTCAACAACGACTTCTGCAGAAGCTGCAAAGACAAGAAAGAAATTGAATTTATGTTTCATCTCTTCTGTAACTACCAAGCTCTTTTAAGAAGAAAAAATGCGACAAGAGATATAATTTTTTTACAATTCACGTGACACAAGCGTAGAACGCCACAATAGTTACATAGCTGCCAAGTAATGATTTTAGGGAACTATTTGTGGAATGTCACAATTGACTAAGTGGAGAACTTTGTATTAAAAATTGTATTCCCTGGTGTATGCCATAAAATATTCTTAACATTTTTATTTTTGAAAAATAATAATATAATATAATATAATATAAAATAATTCTGACATCAGAAACTCTCATTTGATTTTTTATTTATTTTATTTAACGTGACTTGAATGAGTCTTGACGCAAGTAAGCTATTTGGGTCATCTTTAGTTCATTGCTAAAAGTGCTTACTTGACGCACTTACTATCGGGCAGTTGACAGTTGAAAAGAATGATCTTGAATTCTCATTAACTCTAGCAACTTTAAAGAAAATTGGCTATGGTATATATTTCGTTTATTTGGAAAATGCAGCGCATCTTCGTTTCTTATGTATATTAATGCACGAATAAAACAAAGAATCATTTCTGATGGAAAATTTGTAAGGTTTTTGTTAAATCTTTTATTTGTTTTACTTGTTGGCTTACCTGCGTCAGCGCTGTAACCAGATGTGAGGTTTGCGGCTCCTTCCTCATTGGTTTCTAATTAGCGCGAGTAATAGAAATTTGATTTTTAAGATTATGTTAATTAAATCATTGATATATTATTTCAATAAAAAATTAACAAAACCAACAATGGAGACTGGCATTATGTATGTATGAAGCACAATCCTACACATATGAATTCCCAAGTTTCAACGAGGACATAAACGGAACTTTTTTATTATTTTTGTTTAAATAAAAATTTGTCTGGAGCAGCTAGTTTGAAACATGAACTGATATTCGGTCGAAAACTTTCCAGAATATAAGTATCTAGTATAACAACCATTCGATATACCTTCGTAACAAAAACCAAGAAAAAATATCTCCAATTTATTTATGGGACTTTCTGTAGTTGAATAGCTGATTCACTGATTGCGATTTTTTTTAAAACATAGAGGGTTTCAAAGCACGTCCGCAAGTCTCCCTTCTTGGCCGGCTAATATTTTCTTTCACAATGATGAAGAGGAAGAAAGATTCAAGATTGATTTAGCTGTACTTAAACTCTTTGATTCAATGAGAGAAAATGCTTTTTGTGGTTTAATTTAAATACAAAGTTCCAGACTTTGAAATCTGGAAACGAACAACTAGAGATATTGTCAATAAAGAATACCGAGTTTTTTGTTTGAAAATAAAACACCAATTATTGATGGGAAAGTAAAAACATTTTATTCAAAGCATTGACCATTGTTTTCTACACATTTTGACCACCTTTCTGGCAATTTGTGAGTACTACGCCAATAAAATTGTTCGTCTTCTAAAGCAAACTAATCATACACCCAATTTTGGACCTTCTCGTAGGAATCAAAGTGCTGCTCAGCCAATGCGTGTCCCATCGATGAAAACAAATGGTAGTCGGAAGGAGCCAAGTCTGGTGATAACGGCGGGTGGGGTAGCTGCTCCCAGCCAAGTGTTTGCTTTGTGTGCAGGTGCATTGTCATGGAGCAAAATTAATTACCTTACCGTGTCTTCTGACCCATTCTGGTCGTTTCTCGATCAATGCATGTTTCAAATTGATCATTTGTTCTCGGTAACGATCAGTATTAAGTGTTTCACCAGGTTTTAGGAGCTCGTGGTCAGCACACCTTTCTGGTCCCACCAAACACACGGCATTGTCTTCTTGCCGAATCGATCTGGTTTTGCAGTCGATGTTGATGGTTGTCCCATATTAACCCATAATTTTTTCCGGTTAGGATTCCTAAAATAAACCCATTTTTCATCGCCAGTAACAATCCGATGCAAAACCGATTTTCTTTCGTGTCTTTATTATATATTTATTATAATTTAACATTGCTGCCATTTGCTTTTGACTCAAAGTGTCATTTCCATCCAATATCGTTTGCAACTCGGTGCCTTCAAACTTTTTTGGTGATCTTCCACGTTCTTCATTTCTCACATCAAAATCATTATTTCTGAACCGTTGAAATCATCTTTTGCATGTTGCTTTTGATAGAGCATGGTCACCATATGCCTCGACAATTATTTGATGCGACTCTGCAGCACTTTTCTTCAAATAAAAACAAAAAATTATTGCTTTCCGCAAATCATCACTTTCTGGTACAAAATTCGACATTTTTAACACGATGAAAAAATATGATGTTGTCTGTTCAATGACTTGATGTATTCTAAATAATTGTCACAGATGTCATAGCAAACAAAAAAAAAATAAGGGCTCGTTCAGAACAAATGCTCCCTATCGAGACATTTGTATCTTGACGCTCACTTCATACGGTATACCTGGTAAATAACCCAATTAAAGCTTTGGTTATGTCTTTTGCTCTTGTTTACTTAATAATAATAGTTGTTGGCGCTACAGTGCAAAGGAGGACCAGGGCCTAACTACTGTTCTGTCACGAGGAGAAGGGACCTATAGTTTCTCGCCGACTCCGACTCCGCGTAATTTAAGAAGCTTTCTTAGGCAGTTATTACTCTTTGAGTGTTGTCGGCATATCGAAAGAGGTGGTGCCGTGAAAAATTCGAAAAATTGGTGTTGATCTGGGAATCGAACCTACCCCTTCGGCGTGTGATCGTACTCTACCCACTAGGCCACGACGACCACTCTTGTTTTCTTGCATAATAAAAATAAAATATCCAAAATTTAATATTTTTCAAACGGATTTTGCGACTTTCACCACCTATTATTAACAAAATGACCACTTTTTTAACATGTTACTAGGCGTCTTGTGGTACCTTTAGAAGTAATGTGCAAACAATGTGTTGATGATATTGGAATATCAGTAAAATACATTTTTCAATCGACATTTCAAATTAGCAAGACTAAGAACAAATGTGGATGCCAGAAATTTAATTTTTATTCCTATGCTTACTTTTTTTTTAATTTCAAGTAAAAACGTAACGGTGTATTTTTTTAAATAGGTAAACTACAATTAATTCTTCATTTGGTCGTAGCAAAACAAAAAGAGGCTTTAAATTAACTCATTTTCACATTTTCCTTCTCACTTGAGATAATTGGCCCAATCTGGCCACAATTTTACCAGAGTTCTTAATACTTGCCGATTCAGTAGTATCTATCATACATTATGAAAATATATCTAAAAGCCAATGACCGTATAATTCTTCAATGATCTGTGGCAACTGGTGTTCATTTTTTCCACATCTTTACAGCATTTCGGGATGCTGAATCTACCTCCATAAATAAATTCCAGTCTACGATCGTACTCAATACTTGACAATATGTGCTATAAAATTGATGCCCAATAAAAAGCAAAACAAAAGGACATCCAATAACTTGTACTGTTTTATTCATTGCCCAATTCCCGCTTAATTTCCATGCTCTTAAAAGGCAGTCTCCGTATAAAGCACTGGATATAAGATTAGATCTGCATAAGCTCTTGAATTTACGAGACTCAATCGTAAATTTGATATCTTTAGAAATCGTAAAAAAAACAAATCTCGTAGAGTTAAAATCGAAAGTGACTAACACCAAGTTTGTCGCGCACAGAACGGGCTGCTCAACTAGGTACGATGTTGAATTCGACACTTTACAAGTGTGTCACCAAGCGGTGCAGATCGGAGATAACGGATTCAATTAAAAGAAATATATAAACAAGTTTGTTTACTGTTTGTTGTTGCTGTATCATTTCTGACAAAGTCTCCAAACGTATGACTTTCATTAGGACGCTTAACAGAATCACCAAGTGAAGGTGGCATTTAAGTTTATGGTTGCCCATTTTTAGGTGAACGGTACCACGCATATGGTGGCTAGCCAACCAACTAATTAAGGGATTGTGTACCGGCTTTAAATTAGCTATTAAATTGAAGAATCGACTGTTGTAATTAAAAGTTTAAGAAGGGTAGCGAGCATTCAAAGAAACAGAAGACAATTTTTTTTGTTGGTTAAGTAGAACCCAACTCCTGCATAAGAATGAATGATCTTGCAAATGCGTTTAATGTATGAAAGGTGGAATGAAGGAAGTTATAATTTTGTATTCAGCATAACCAAGTGGCAAGACATCGTAATATACGTTATCAGATCGTCCATGCACTTTGCATTTTTTTCATGTAATTTTTCAAAAGTGATAGGTTAAATAGGAATAAGAGTTGGTTGAACCAAGGTAACCTCGCAAAAAATTGTGAAATGATCTGTAGAATATGAATTATAGTCCCGACAGGACCATGGTATTGACAATTCAATTAACAGATGTTGGACATGTTAGCAGTGAAGATGTTTTAATCATTTTTTGTTGTATAATTTTTGATGAATGACATTCACAGCATGGCAAGTTATAACGAATTGCTTCAACACCACACATTGACTTTTAAAGACTTTGAAGTCGTGCATGACCTACATTTGAACGATATTATGCTATATTGCACTCAAATTAATTATTTGTTCTGTAACTACCAAGACTTGTGAAAATCTAGAATGCACATTAGCAATAAACATAAAATTGTGATCTGATCACTAAAATTAAAAAAATAAACTTTGAACAGGTTAAGAAACAAAAATGTCTGAATTCATACATGACCGCGACCAATGTTGGCCTGTACCAGAATCCTCCGAAACAACAAAGCGAATGTACATGGGGATGTGACAAGTCGCTGCCCTACCATTCGAACTTGCATCTGGGAAGCCACAAGTAAACAACTTAAATACTAGGATTAGGGAAGAAGAAAACTTAATGAAGAAAGCACTGCTCTTAAACCTCCGGGAACATCCTAATATTTCTATGGAGTCAAAATATCACAAGAAATGATGTACTGAGGTTTTACACAGAATGCACTGTGTGCCTCTGTAAGCTACAAAGGCAAGGGAAAATTATAGTTCGTCAAGTAGTTGTTATATATCTCACAGCATCTTGGAAAGTCTTTTGGTTCCAATCCAAACTACATCACAAAGAGATATCAAGAAAGCAAAACCTTTGCAGATTAATCTCATTTTGAATCGAAAGAATTCTTTACACCTACCAGCCTGCTCTGATCGTTTATTTTGCCTCCACGTTATATGCAAGTATTCAATTTAAGATAATTGTCTCCAAGCTTTAAATTAAGACTCACTATTAGACCCGTATCCTCCTCAAGAAGAATACGTTTTACTCTTTTTAAACCACACCTTAGAGATTGCTACTTGGCTTCCCCCCGTGAAATATCTGCTCTGACATCGCCGTATATGTGCGTGTTTCAATAAAAGTCCGGTAACCTATGATATGCCTTAAGCCCTTTACTCTTCTCCCAAATATATTACCAGCGTCAATTATAAACAAATATACACCAGATATTCCCAATTAGATACAACATACAAATTGAAGTCGAAGAGAGACCACAAAGGGCGAAGGACAGCCAATTGACTAGCAATTATCTCGAACACATCAGAGACACACATTGATTTGATTAGCACACGCCTCTGATGATTTCCACGGCGGCGTAGCGAATCGGAAGCCCCCTCAATCACGCCTTTGTGGCAGCGCTTCCGTGATGCCAAATGCTAATCCAACCGCATTTTATCCGTCCACTTTCGCAACGCATACTCGCGCGAGCGAGTACATCGAGTGTAAACATTTTGTTGATTGCAAAACAATGCTTCTCGCATCAAAGAATGCGAAGGTGGAGTGTAATTTCTTGTTTGGTTTGCATTAAAGCCTTATCCGAGGGAACGAATATTACACAAATTCTATTTTTAGTTGAGTTTATTTTTGCACTTTTTTTTTATTTTATTTTTGTTGCCGTTTGCCGCTTGTTTTGAGAAAAATAATCACCTGATGTATGCACGGTTCTGAGTTTATAGAACTCATGGTAGGTTAGGAATTTTTGTGCTTTTGGCTGGCGTTGACGTCAAACGATCGGAAAATGTCTCAAATCATCTTTAAATTCGACTGTTGAAAACAGAAAACAAACTTAAGAAAATGTTTAATGTGAAAAATAACGAGATTGTCGTTCATCGGCTGTTGTTTGGGAATGTGAAAAGCAATTCTAAATGTGGATGTGAATTTCTGTATTCTGTTTTTTTTTCAAACGTTGTCGTGGGAAATAATATTTGAACACAACAACATTGAGAACACAGTCTTTAGGTAATATCGTGAATTACGAATGCGATTGTGAGTTACGGAGAGTAACGTTGAACTGATAATATATAATATAAAAACATACATACAAAAGAATAGGAATAAAAAATTTCAATAAAAGGAAAATAGAAATAAATCATAAAAAGTTTAAAAGTATTCAGGTTATAACAAAATATATATATATATATATTTTTTTTTTCATAAAAAGCGTGAATAGAAAGGGGGCAAAACAATAAGACCACCATAAAAAATGTAATAAATTCATAGTTAATATAGGGTGTTCTTTAACTCTTTTTTTAATATATAGTGGAATATCCTTTATTTTTTATTACTGGCATGGATCGACCAGTCTGCGGCAAGTTTTTGTCGGTATATCGTACGTCGGAATTTTGCTCCACAACTCTTCTGTATTTTTTGCTTTTTCAGCTTCAAGGGACTTTTTCACGATTCCCCGCAAGATTTGGAGATCCAGGTCACGGGATCGATATTGTGCTCGATGCACCCTTTTTATGCACCCTTTTTACTTTGCCCTCCGTATGCTGCGGGTCGCTATCGTGCACAAACTGCCAGTTTAGTGGTATTTCCCACTCAGTATACGGGAGTATCACGTCTTTCAATATTTCGATGTACAAATGCTGGTCCATGGTATCCTTTATTCAATAAAATGGACCAACTCCATACCAAGAAAAGCGTCCCCAAATCATAATATGTTCGCCTCCATGTTTTACGGATTTGGTTGTGTACTTAGGCTGGTATGCTGTATTTTTTGGATGCTTGATCCAACTCTTACTATCTGACTCCAAAAATTTACCAATGAATATTTTGCCATTTTTTTTTTCGTTTTCTGGGCCTATAAATTCTAAATGTTCTTTAGTAAATTGGATTCTATTTTTCCTTTGTTTTTTTTTTGGTAAGAAGTGGTACCTCCCTTTGTCTTTTTCCCAAGAGATTTTGCACTTCTAGCCTCCTTTGTGCTGTTCTAGAACAGACAGGTAAGTCCAGTTAACGTTTGATGTGTACAGCGGACAACCACGGTTTTTTTTTTACAGACACTTAATGTTGGCGTCATCTTTTGGTGATGTTTTTCGTGTACGACCTGTTGGCATGTGAGATTTTTGCAGCTGTAGTGCATTAAAAACAAATGTCTTTATTTTTCTCGACTTCTCGTCTCGACTCCTCCCACTGTGACCTTCCTTCCCTTGTAAATTTTCGGATCGAGTTCATATCGGTTACAGAGCTGTGCACGCCGCAGCCATGTTTTCCTGCAAACATGAATAATTCAATGCATTTTAACACACAGATATAGTCATTTTTTATACTTAGAGTGAATTGGTTTAAAAATAATAAAGCTGGTCATATTATTTTCTCTGAACGTTAAAGGAGTTCCTCAACATTCCTCAACATTCCTCAACATCCTCAATATTCAGCAAATGTTCTTGTTTCCTTGAAATTTTATTTGTTGGGCAAGAAGACCCGCAACGAACAAAGAGAAATATGCAAAAAGACGTTAATTACATTTTATCTCAGTGAAAATAGTGTAAATTTTCGATGTTTTCCGTACTGATCTTATTGTTTTGTCCATCACTGTAGTTTTCTTTACAGATAAAGAAAAACTTCTAACAATAACAGATTGTTTTCAATTGTATCTATTAACTGAAGACGTATCACATTTTACCACCTTCTTTATACTTTCTATTACAATGAAGAACTCAGTCGAAAAGTGGTCCGTAGTACTTCCAGGCCGTAACCTAGACTTCATGTTATTCTTTGGTCTTCCTAATGCGATAAAGAGCCTAAAGTTTCAGCTCCTACCATATTAGCAACGAACAGTCGCCAGTCGATACACGCAAGGGCGGAACATTGACAAAGGAAGTGCTCTGCAGTGTCTTCATTTCCCTTCAGGCTTCGCAAAGAGTTTTCTCATTTAGTCCAAGCACACTTTAGTGCTGAGCGACGCGTCGGCAGTTCTTCCTGTTTGGAGATAGCAAGAATGCTGCGAATTTTCGGCCGACGTCTGGAAGAATGCGGTTGGTCAACCTGTATCCTAGAAAGTTCTGTCACCGCTGGTTGTGTGAATGCTGGGTATATTCGATGAAAGCCTTGACTAAAAATGCGGGTAGTTAAAAGGGAGAATCAGGACCTCTATTGATCTTTTCCTAGCAAGATGAATAATCAGTGATCCCCTCACACAAGTCTTTACGAATCTAGTCTGCCAACTAAATTTATGAAACACTTGCATTCCCGTTTCATCTTGGAAGTGATTGGAGGGTTGAACATGGTCCCTTCAGCTTGGCTTTTACTACAGACGCAGATACTTTGTCTCTTCCATTTGTTCTTAACAATGAAGGCCTCTATTGCGAGTGTCGACTGTCGACAAAGTCGCTAGTTGACAAATTATCGATTGATTTCTCATTTTGTATTGTACAACTCAGTCGATAAGTTATTCTGTCCTTGTGAATGAAAAAGTTCATATGTTCATATGTGAATATTTTACAATTGACAGCGAAAACTCAAATGTAATTTTCTTTTTGAAAATATTTGTTTTTGGGTTAGAATTTTTTTAATAAAGTGAATGATTGTCTCTTTAACAACTTTCTACTTCATTTTTGTATTGCTTAAATTTTTATTATTTTTGATATGACTGGTCTCCGGCATTTGAATCACTTCTGTCCCGACTACAATTACGGGTGGATCCACTACTGTATTTATTTCTAGTAAGCATATAATGGTTTCTTCTAAGGTTTACACTCTCCTCTATATGACCTCAACTATTTTCTGCTTTTTTATTTTTAATTTTGCTTTTCAGGTCAATTCAAACCTTAGAATAATAATAAAAAATTATGTAAACTATAATAATAATTTATAATATTATGACATGTTTTCTTACTTTGATTCACTTCTCCAATTCACAGATAGGAGGTACATGGCTATTTTGTTCTTCGGTTCCATCTTATTTTGCATGCGTCCTTACACAAATGTCTCTAGCGATATCTTGATTTTTTCTTGAATAATCATAGGTGTTAACTAAATTAATTCTTTTAATAAACTTACATCCTTCGTACAGAATTTTCTGTCGACAAGTAGCGACCACAAATTTGCAATCGCTAAAAAACTGTTGTCAAATCGACAAATATCGATTGCGACCGACATTCACAATACCAAATTTGAAAATCGATAGTCGACACCCGCAATAAGGGCAAAAGTTAGAGCTTATTGGAATCGCAAAAGTTTCTGCTTGAAATACCGATACGAAATTACCCAAAGAGGTGTAAAGTCTAATGTAGTAATTTTCCACGAAGGGCACCGCTCCTTATCCCTCCATCGTTTTGCAGCCGCCTGTAAAAATCAGAGAGGCCAATCGGCGAAAAATGTTTCCTTTCTATTTGCAAAATCAACCTGAAAGTTAGTTCAGTGTATGAAACAAAGTGTTTCAAAATTTGTCTATGGTATGTCAATATTTTCGACACCAACTAGTTGTACCACATGCATGAAATATGCAGCAATGTCACAAGCTTACATTTATAAACAAGTTTATATTTATACAGAATTTATGTGAGGGAATGAAAAATTAAATTAAATATGAATGCTACGGTATTTTGAGTCATTGTAACCGAATTGGAATTTTGTAGTCAACTCAACCACAAGTTAACTTCTTCGGATATGAACGACTGAATGAAGAACATTTTTTACTCCTTAAATATTCTTGCTCACATATTGTTTTCTTAAGTGATTTTTTTTTTTCAAATTCTAAGTAATTTAGAAGATATTCCAATACATAACCGAGCGCTTAAATAGTTTAATAGGATATTCCGCACATACTCAGATTTTAAAGTCTACTTTTTAATAGGATAGCCAGAGAATAACAACACTTGTAATAAAAAAGATCTCTGTTCATTCGTGTTAATATTTCCTTGTGTATGGGACAGTATTGAAATTATGTAATTTAGTTCAATGTTATAACAAACTCAAATTAAAACTCGAAAACTAGGAATGAAATATCATTTAAAATATCTGCATCGTTCAGATTCGTTATTCTAGTATTACAAGTAACAACATGTATTTGAAGCGCAAATTCGAACCGGAAAACATTATTTTTTCAAGTGGTAAGAGATGCTTCTAAATCAATGATACTAACGAATTTTTAAAGTGAATTTTATCGAAATATCAAAAATGCCTTTTTTAACAAAATATTTTTCAAACAAAAAAATAATCGACTAACTCGAGAGAGCTTAAAATAAATATAATAATATTGTTTCCTTATTATTGCGTGCAGTAGTTATTCCCCTAGGTTAACGTAGAGTACTTATTAAGAGTCAACAAATTATATGTGATGAATAATCTAAACATTACATTAGATACTAAGTCTATATCTAGTACAAAGCATATAAGAGAATAAGAAAAAATCAAGCAGTTAATCAAATAGCAGTTATTCCCGAAGTATGCAGCAGAGTTGCCTGATTTTAAGTATTAAGTTTCTCTCCTGAAAATTCGTTTAACGGCTAAATTGCGTGAATCATGGAACGAATACAGGTATCGAAATGCATCTCTTCGTCCTGGTCCTACATGGATGCATGTGGATCCATTTTTTTTTTTTTTTTTGAAACATTCAAAACCGTTCCCATTGAAGTTCATTTTGGCCACACTTTCTTATTTAACTACATGAAGCGGATAAACTCAATAACGTGGCAGGCAAAATCATGTCATGCGAAGCTGACATTTGCTAACGTGCTATTCCATGCACAATAACATGATTCCATAAATCACACCAAAATAACAAATTTTGTATTTCTGTTTCCTCCCGCTCTTATCTTCTTGTCCTACATTTAAAAACTCTGGCGCTTTCTTGTGAAAATCATCATTCAGTGTGCTTCGCCAGCAATCGATAACTGTATCGAACTGGTCTCTCATTGATCACTCAACTTATGTTAAGGAAACTCAATCAGATCAAATCCGGCTGAAAATAAATAAAAACTTATCAAAAATCTTAGCCGGTAACCGATGTGCGATACGCTTCACGGCAAAAACAAAATACTAATCATATTCTTTACGATCGCTAAAATTTTAATTACATGATAATTAACACCATCGTGCTGTGTGTGCTAACCACGATTCGCCTTAAGAGACAAGTTCAAGCACGGCTTGCAGGGAAATGGCCAAAGAAAACGATACAAAAAATAAAAACATTCCAGAGCACAGTTCCCCGGCCATACGAAGGAGGGGGAAATGGGTGACTAATGTCAGATGAAATAGAACTTTATTTGTAAACAACTTTTAATTAGTTCGATTCGAGCATGTGTGGTTGTTTTCGGCCCTCCTGCTGGACATTTGACGTTTCGAATCAACTCAATTACAATTAATTATTTAATTAAGAGAATGTAAGCGAGGCAGAGAGACGTTGCAACGAAAAATGCTTAGATAGCCCACTTGGGTCAATTGAGTCCAGCGGGGTTGCCACTCTGCTGCTGGCTGTGCTGTCTTGTTGCTGTTTGTCAAAGCAATTTACTTTAATTTTGCTTAAGCGACGACACCCGCCAAAATAGCCGTCACCATCAATTTATTTATGTACAAGCATGTGGATTTTTTTGGCATGAGGATCTGGTTGGGGGCAAATTCGGTGGACGGGGGGACCCCTTTTGGAGGCATTGCCTTCAATTTGTTGTCTTGTGTGGTCAGCGCAATGGCAGCTCGGTTTCGAAGAAGCCCACGTTAAAATATTTAAATTTGTTGTTTACCGTCAACCAGCGATAGTGCCCAAATTGGAGAGTGGAGCGTGTGGTATCTATTGACGACGGGCATACTCGACTGCTGTTACATAACTTAGGTTACGTTTGAATGCGCAGACAAGACTCAACGGCTTATGGAAGTGAAGAAGTCAACGGCTCTAGCATTGGCAGACAAATTAGCTAGACGCCACTGCGAAGTGTCAATCTCGCTTGGCGTCCGTCGCTTTTTTTTTTTATTTTTGGTTGTGCTAACACACCTTTCAGACGGTGTGAAATGGTTAGTGATGGGTACAATTCTAGGTGAGGCTATATTTATCTTGCGGGATTGGTCATCATTTTTTGAGATTGTTTTACTTTCATTTGTCGAGGTTACTACTTGAGATAAGTTTAAGAGACTGAGGTGGGGTTCTTCTTATATGAAGTTGTGATGCTGGCCTAACTTATTTCTTTAGTAGAAAAGAGTACTGCGACATATACATTTCGAAGGAAGCTGATTTAATTCGAGGACAAAACTCCTCTTACTTTTTCACTGTATCCCCTCTTGTGAGTTATTGTTAACACTCGTATATTCTCTTCGCTCAGAGTTGAAAAAAAAAAAACTGTAGGGTTTTTCTATCCGAGTGAGACAATAGCATGCACAACAAGGGTAATTCTGAAGAAGCTTATGCCTTTGCTTATGCTAATGCTGAGGTATCCAATTACTATTTAATTAAAAATAAAAGACATAATTGGTTAATGTTGAATTTTATCTTGAAATTGAATAATAGTGTTAAATGTGTGTGATAAATTAAAATTGTGTGTAAAAGAAATTATATAAAATGTCGTGTCCGATTATGAGAAAAATGTCTGTATTTCAAATGACATTTATTTATCATGATAAAACATCTTAAGGAAACCCTTTGTCTTTGATATTTTTCCGTTCGTAGGGACATGTATTCTTGGCGATGATAATATTTTCTCTTTATCGCGTCTTTCTTTGCAGTTGAGCCAATATTGCAAAAAAAACAGAAAAAATATAATTGTTTCAATGAGTGCCTTTAATATTAATTGACAAATTTGGCATACAAATGGAATCAGACCATTAATTAGTATGAAATTCATTGATTCAAATTATTACCATTTTATGTTTTAAATTTTTTTGCACGATTGCAAAGAAGGAGACAATGCAGTTTTTCTTTTAATATGTTTTGAAAAATGAAAGGTAAAACAAATCACTTAAATTTTTAGTATCGTATTACAAAGGTTTAAAAATAAAATACAAAATAGTCAAAACAATTTATTTTTAATTTTTTCTAACAATCAAATTATCATCAGCAAATTACAAGCATTACAGCAAATTACAATCAGAAAATTAAAAGAGATTATTTTGTAAAAACCAATCATTGTCAAGGTATGGGACGAAAGGGCTGCGATATGGGTGTGGTTTTTAAATTCAACCAAGCGTCCTGTTATTCTGCGAAATGGATTTGGCAAGTTGTGAACTATGCCAGTCGGATTTTACGCAGAAATAGTTGATTTATTGGCAGCATAGCTATAATTTAAAAAAAAATTCTTCCTGTCTGCGTGTGTGGGAATTGAAATAAGAGATGAAATATTAACTATACTAACACACCACTGTGCTTTAGACATCCAATTTTACCCCATTTTGTGTAATTTATTGGGAGTACAAATTATTTTTTTCAGTTTTTTTAGTCAACGTCATAAATACATCACTCTAAATATTGTTTATCGAAGGCGAGTGCATTTTCTTATCAGGTATACGAGTACGTTTTTTTTCTGAAAATAAAACACTAGTTATTAATTAGAAAGTAAAAACATTTTATTCAATGTATTGCCCATTGTTTTCTACACATTTTGACCACCTTTCTGGCAATTTGTGAATACCACGCCAATAAAATTGTTCGTCTTCTAAAGCAAACCAATCATACACCAAATTTTGGACCTCCTCGTAGGAATCAAAGTGCTGCTCAGCCAATGTGTGTCCCATCGATGAAAACAAATGGTAGTCGGAAGGAGCCAAGTCTGGTGAAATCGGCGGGCGGGGTAGCTGCTCCCAGCCAAGTGTTTTTAATGTATCCTGAACCGGTTTTGCTTTGTGTGCAGGTGCATTGTCATGGAGCAAAATTACCTTGCCGTGTCTTATGGCCCATTCTGGTCGTTTCTCGATCAATGCCTGGTTCAAATTGATCATTTGTTGTCGGTAGCGATCAGTATTAACGGTTTTAGGAGCTCGTGGTACAGCACACCTTTATGGTCCCACCAAACACACAGCATTGTCTTCTTGCCGAATCGATTTGGTTTTGCAGTCGATGTTGATGGTTGTCCAAGATTCCGTTTAGGATTCTTAAAATAAATCCATTTTTCATCGCCAGTAACAATCCGATGCAAAACCGCTTTTCTTTCGTGTCTTTAAAGCAAAATTTCACAAGGGTTTTTTCGGTTTTCCATCTGTCGATCATTCAATTCATGTGGCACTTATTTCCCACACTTTTGGGTCTTTCCCATAGCTTTTAAACGGTCAGAAATTGTTTGTTGTGCAACATTTAACATTGCTGCCATTTGCTTTTGACTCAAAGTGTCATCTCCATCCAATATCGTTTGCAATTCGACGTCTTTAATCTATTTTGGTGGTCATCCACGTTCTTAATTTCTCACATCAAATTCATTATTTCTGAACCGTTGAAACCATCTTTTGCATGTTGCTTCTAATAGAGCATGATCACCATATGCCTCGACAAGCATTCTGCTGCACTTTTCTTCAAATAATAACAAAAAATTAATGCTTTCTTCAAATCATCACTTTCTGGTATAAAATTCGACATTTTGAACACGATGAAAAAATATGATGTTGTCTGTTTAATGACTTGATGTATACTAAATATTTTCACAGATGTCATAGCAAAAAAAAAAAAAAAAAAATAAGGGCTCGTTCACAACAAATGTTCCCTATCGAGACATTTGTTTCTGACGCTCACTTCATACGGGTATACCTGGTATATCTCTGATTACTTTCGACTTTCGCATTGATCTAATCATTGAGTAATTGTTTTTTTAAGACCCGATCTGCACAATTTAAAATTGTATTCGAACGAAGCTCCTTCTTCAGATATTTCAACAGTATTTTAATATTCATAGCGGCATGCATTTATGCCTCATCACTAACGTTGAACCCAATCAAACATCATTAAATGAGCTTTCAATAAGCACACAAGAAACCCAATGAAAGATAACGATGCCAAGAGTTACGGGAAATACGCATAAACATGAAAATACAAATCTGTAAACCTCAAGATGTTGGGGCTGTTATGTTTTACGTCCTGAATGATGTACCCTATATCCTCCTCATTTACACTACAGCAGCAAATGGTCACCTTTCATTTGCATTATATGGCAGTTCAGATATCAGATATCAGTAAACCGATAAACAAAATCTAAAACCATGGGTCAAAGCCTACAAAAAATACGAAAACATAGAAAAAAACTGAACGCAGACGGACACACTCTCTCGCGTGTTATTGTTGACTTCAATCAGCCAGAGTCTGATTAAATTTACGCTGACCATAGATAATATGAATAAACAATGAACGAGAGCGAGAGCGAGAGAAAATTAAAAGGAAACAAATTAAGTCCACGAGCATTTTCGCATTTATTTATTTATTTTAGTTTAGTTTATATTCGTTGTTGTTGGTCTTTATTTAAAGATTAAATCCAGCGATAAAAAGCCGAGGTAATTGGAACAATACCCTGAATAGGCAGCATTATAATGGCCACGCTTCATAAAGCTTTCTGGTTATCTTTTTTTTTTTCATTCCTTCAGTTTGTCAGTTTGTCAGTCTTCAGTTTCGCTGCTATTATTAGTTTTTTATTTTCAAACAGAAACATGATTGCGATACACTTATCTATTATTGTTTATTTGCTTGAAACATTGAGGGCGGGAGGTAGTGGACGAAGGCTTTAAGTAAAGAAAAACAAATTTTGTGCGGGTGACTATGGCAATTAATAACGTCTACGCCTCCTACAGGTTTTCAAACCCTGCAACAAGTTAACATGAAAACTTGTTCTTGCGGGTCTCGTCTGCTCTCTCAGGTAGCGGAGTGCGGAATGTAGGCCTACATATGGCTAAACCAGTTTGTTTTTGTTTTGCTCGTATATACTGGCTCTGAGTCAGTCGACAAAATTATTTACACATACCCACCCGCTTTTAGAGACCGAGACAAATAAAATTTAAGTCTCTTGTGATGGAAGTTGACGTCTGTTTTGTCTTCACATATGTTTCTTATTTTGGTTTCTAATTCTCATTCGTATCCGCAGCGAATGCTCTTTCGTTATCTAAGTACATTTTGTGGTTGGCTACTGGCGCAAATATTATGTCACACCCGTCTCGGTTTTTGCCGGTTTGAATTTTGAATCTTCTCTGCTCGATGAGGTGCAGTATCTGTACTGTGCTTGTGTCTTTTTGTCTTTCCATTTTGTTTACGCCGTTCGGGTTGCTTCAAAATGAACAAAAGAAAAAAAAATGGTCATATTATCGCTGCTATTTTTTACTTTGTTTTGTTTTTGAACTGATGCCAATTTGTTTATTCACTTTTTTGCGATAAATTTTCCGTCAGTCAAGCCCAAGAGGAAGGAACATTTTTATTTTTCTCTTAAATTGAGGCACGTGGACGAAGGGGATGGGCGTTAAATAATTTTATTATTTATTGTCACACAAACACGAGCAGTCATTTTATTCTCAGGTGCAAAAAACTTCAACGACCTTTTGTTTTATTTATCCAAGTGTGATGAATTCATACTTGAGACTTGTTGCCATACAATGCGAGTATGATAATTCGGAGCTCTCAATTCGATTGCTTTTAATGAAATATTTTTTTACACTTTTCAATTTGTGGTTGCAACCAGAATCGGTCATCTTTTCATGGACACCTTTTGATGTCATTGTCATTTGATCACTTTCAGACAACTGTCTATTTTGCATTGTTTTGTTATTGATATCGACTACTACAAAATCAATAAGAAAATTCAAAGCGTCATTTAAATACAAAGATCCATAATCAATTATAACAAAAGATGACAATGAAATACTCAATTTTTAACCAACCGACTGCAGTAATTTGGTTTTTAACACTTTAGTCTTCTGAGATTTTTTGATTGTCTTTTCATTACAAAACTTCGCAACTGAACAAAGCAAGTGTACCTGTTTTTGTTGGAAGTTTAGTTTAAAAGATGGCGGTAAGCATCTGGTGCTTTTTGGTGCTGCCAAAAATGCAATATCTTTCTTTTAAAATTGTATGATACATATGGAATGTTGAGAGTCTTAATTTAATTGATAGAAGAACTGCACAACAAGAGGTCTGCGCGTAAATGTTCGACATTTACTATCAAATAGCACATTTTTATACATTTTTGCGCCTAGTAAAAATTTTTCAAGAAATCAATTCTCTCGATGTTGTGGTCATTCGTGGCTAGCAAATATAACTATTTGTTAATAAATAGAAAAAGGACGATTTGCAAGTAAAAACAAATGCCCGGTTGACAATTTCAGCAGTTATGAAACTCTCCCACAATCTTAAGCATTATGCGATAGCGCCAACTAAATAAAAAAACTGTCAGGAATTAAGTAGATTTTAGCTAGTTAATGAATTTGTGGTTAAAAAAAAAATTAGATTCGCTCAACAATTTATTGAATTTCAGTCAATTCCGTTTATACTCGACATGCATGCTCACGTCTTGGCTCATTTTTGATTTTTATGAAAATAATCCGAAATCTGACATTATTGCCAATTTTCCAATCTTAAATATACATTTGTCTGAAATACTCGTCTTTTTGTATCATATGTAGCTAAAATATATATGTTTTTCTTTGTAAGAAAACATTGGTACAAATGTATTTTGTTTTATATGGATAAGTTTTAAGAAAACAAATGAGAATAAATAAACGAATAATTTTGAAAAAACACAATGCTCAATCAAACATTACATTTGAGTAATTGATAGATGATAGGGATAATAATAATTCCAGCTTTAAAATTTCACTTGTAAGGAGGTCGTAGATATCAAACACCATCGCAACACCTCTTAAATATAAATTTCCATAGTCTTGCATCAATACGCATAAGAGGCGATCACAAAATTCATTCCGAGGTGTATTTGATGTTCTTTCAACTGCACATTTTGATACATACATTTGTATCAATGAACTGAACAACTGCGCTTGAGGCAAGCGGCCCCAAGTTTATTCTGGTACAAAACTTCGCTTCTCAACATTTACTATAAGCTATATAGCAAACCTTTGCATCATGGCGTAGGTGTATATTTTTAAAACAGGCCTCAGGAGACATGGGTTAATTCAAACGGAAATGCTTTTGAAATATAAAGAAACAAGTTTTATTAGAATTATGTGGCTCAGAAATGCACATATTAATATTTTAAATGAGAAATGGCGACCTTCGTTCGGTGTCCGTTAATATTTCAGCGATTATAACTCGTGCTCAAAACCTAAGTTATCTAATTTATAAAGTTTATACCCGATATTAGCATCCTTTGTGATTTGTTGTTTATTTGTTGATCTCATAGTCAACTTTTTTTTTTGTATTCTATTCCGTAAATTAAGTTCTAATCGTTTTGTTGACTATAAAGTGCGTATGACGAGTCCGCGAGAACTAAAGAATAGGAAATATTGAATTTCTGCCTTACGTATGATTTTGTGTTGAAGATTACTCCCAATTTCAATGCCTTCAATTATTCTCCAAAATCTGATATCAAAAATTTAGAAATGTTTAAAATCATAGAAATTGAGCACCTAGTCCAAATTAAAAGAGACTAGAAGGTGGGTGGGTTACAGAATTGATAAGCTTTTTGGGATTAAGGGCATTTCAGGAGGCTAAAATGTTCATTCAGGTATACAAATAACAGGTATGGTGTAATTTAAAAGAGAATTTGTCCTTGCGAATTGCCAACGATTTCTGCAAAAATCAAACATTTTAAGACACCAGTAAGTGATTTAATTGCATTGAATAAAGTTTTGCAACCAATCGGACAATCAGAAAGTGTACTTTCCTGGCTATACGGTGGGCGATTTTTCAACACTCACAAAGCATTGCTGAGGTAACCTTTGTTATTGGAAGAACGGAAACAAAGGATTATTCACCTTCTCTCTATAGTGAAAAACTTGAAAAAGGCATTTCTTCAAATGTGTCGCACACAACAAAAATAACGATGGCTCAATTAAAACAAAAAGAATGAATTAAAAAATCCGAAAGGCAAAAACAAAATAAACCTAGGTTAGTTTAGAGTACTTGTTAGAAGTCAGTAAGCTAGTTTTAAGATCAATAGATTAGATAAGTAAGCTAGTTTAAATATTTTTTTGTCTAGTATTAAATAAATCATTATAAATGAATAAAAAAAAAATGCATACAAAAAAAATAAAAAAATAACGATGGCTCAATTTCTTTACCTACTTATTTTTTGCGTCACCGAATGCTGCCGTTGCGTAGTGGGAAGAGTGCGACACTCACACGCCGAAGGTTCAGATTTGATTCCCGGCTGAAAGCCTAAGGGTCAAGGTTCGATTCCCGGCTGAACACTCCGAATTTTTCACTGCACCACCTCTTTCGAGCTGCTGACAACACTCAAAGAGTATTGACTGTCTATGAAGAAGCTTCTCAAATTTCGCCGTTCGGAGTCGGCAAAAAACTGTAGGTCCCTTCTACTCGTGAGAGAACAGTAGTGCGCACAACACGAGTAGTTGATGAGCAAGCTAGGCCCTGGTCCCTCTGTGGACTGTCGCGCCAACAATTATTATTATTATTGCAATGAAGATGTCACATGTCATAAAGGTGTTCAAAGATCCCGAAATTGTAGCCCTGAAGTCAAAAAAAAATGCTTAATTACAGGCGTTAAACTCAGTTTTCTAACTAGTTAACAAGGAACTCTAACTTCGCGGAAGAATTCCATACACTTCATTACAGAAGTCAACCGTAAAAAACAGTTTGAATTGCCAAATTGCTGAATTTGAGAGGGTCACGATTTTTGCAAAACAATACATTTTATATTTGAATGTGAATTTAATATCTTTGGATCCGATGGCAAAACAAAATCTTGGTGTTATTGGCTTATTAAGAATTGTACTTGAAGAATCTAGTTCTGTTCTGTACGGGGTTGCCATGGTGCCATGGTTTGGGTAGCAATGGCGGCTTCTGTTGTTGAAATGTGATTTTTTATTAAAGGGAGCATGGATCAATCAATAACTTAGTATCTTGCGCGATAACTTGCATGCCTCTGCTAAGGCACTAAAGTCTGGAAGCAGGTAGATATTTCACCCGCAAGCGACAGGAAGCATAAATACGTTTAAAAAGAAACATTGGTGTCTGGTGTTATCGGATACATTTCAGATGAACTTGGACGTATAATTCGGCAATTTCAGACTACCGATCTGTATTCATTAAAAACGACTCGTTACACTGCCTTGGTTTCAATTACCAACAAGACCATCAAACTTTTTGTGTTATCTATGGTAGAAACACATATAACAACCGAACTTATAATTAAATTTATTTAAATATTTTTTCATAAGTCGGACTATATGTAGACTTATATAAATTAACTGTTTGTTTTTCTTTCTTTCTTTGTGTTTAACTATTATAAAAGAACTACTTTTTTGTTTCAAGTTTTTTAATAATAATAATAACTGTAAGGTGCGACAATCCACAGAGGGAGCAGGGCCTAGCTTGCTCTTCAACTACTCATGTTGATCGCGCTCCTGTTCTCTCACGTGTAGAAGGGATCTACATTTTTTTGCGAACTTTTAAGAAGCTTTTTCTTAGACAGTTATTACTCCTTTGAGTATTGTCAGCAGCTCGAAAAATTCAAAGTGTTCAACCGGGAATCGAACCTAGACCCTTAGGCGTTCAGCCGGAAATCAAATCTGAACCTTCGGCGTGTGAGTGTCGCACTCTTCCCACTACGCCACGGCGGCCACAAGTTTTTAAATGATAAAAATAAATAAAAGTCAAATAGTGAAGAGACCTCATTTTGTCAATAGACGGTGATTAAGCAATATTCAACTGAGATTCAAGTGGGATTTTACGTGAGATATTCGAAGGAAATATTTTCAAGAGTACTAAAACATTTGACCATAGAAGCATATGTCAAAATTCTTAGTTAATTTTAAACCGCTGAAAACATAATTTAAAACAACATAAATTAAAACAATTTGTACACAATTTTCAAAAGTCATTAGAAAACTGGTTATCTGCAGAGTTCCCATCAGTAGCAAGAAGCTCTGGCGCCCGGCATTTACCGAACCGTTAACTACGTGCGTGGACTTGAACCTCAATCCACATCTTTTGTGTCCAGCACGTTCTTTAACTGGTCGTCTGTTTTATTGCTTATTACATAAGTCCCTTCAACGACTTTTATTAATGTCATCTTAACCATTCTAATCAGCAACCATTGATTATCTACCCATAAATAATAATCACATGCATCGCTTGGAATCAAAAGAATTTTAAATTAGTTTGCCCGGATTCATGAGAAAGAAGTGACCTAATGAGTTCGATCTCTACCCATGCTAAATATTCATAACGCTGTCATTATGGTTGATATCACTCATTTTTTTGTGAACCTCTCTTCTTGTGGACCCTTTAACCTGCTCGAGGCTTTTATTATAGAGTGATAAATGATTCTGTTTATATGGCACGAGCACATTAGCATTAGTGGAATGAGCTATTAACTTTTGCCCAAAAGGCATGCGGATGAATGATCGCTTCGTATAGGGTGATCCTGCTTAAGTTGGCGTTGGTTGAATTCTGAAATCGAATAAAATATATTAATATTTAAAGTTAATAAAATCATTTATTTCTTCTTTTGAGAAGTGTGGCACAAAATATAGGACCGGCACTTTAAAATGATAAGCATCTTTAAACTTTGAAAAATCTTGTGAACGTAGGCCACATAGACATCTTAGGCACACAAATACCTACAAACAATTCTGCTTGTCTAGGCCATATTTATACATTTCATAAAAAATTTGAATCTGCTTTGAGTTAGTCTAATTTTTCTTCAATTTTTTTCACAGTAATGTGTTAAAACTCTTCAAGGAGAATACAGTTAATAGAAGGGAATTGACATATGTATAATTTTTTAAATAATGCGCAAACCATTTCAGATTTTTAAAAAACTGTGCTATCGGCATGAGGTACAACGAAAATCACCATGTTTCATTCATAGTGTTTCCACTTCGTTCGCATGGCCGCCGTGCGTACATTTGCATCGTTTAATTCTTTGGACACGATTATCAATGGACCCGGCCACACATTTTCAATGCCACCGATTTTTTCGTGTTTTTTCGGCGAATCGACTGGCTCATTTCTTGACATAACAAGGTCACCATTCTTAATGCCATTAGCTTCGATGTATTGAAGGCTTATGGCATCATCCTGTTGAAACATACACATCCAAGTATATATAAACAAATGGCTTTTATATACTTTTTTCGTGGCTCGATACCCGATACCGGTATACAAACTGGAACAAATAGTTATTTTTGTAGATCATTCGACAAATAACGCATATTCTGTTTATTACCGAGCACTATCGGAGGACGTGTGAACGTTGCTATAAGAGCTTCATCGTCTTTAATTCTTGAGCCAGCTTAATCTGATCTTGGGTGATAGATACCCAACTCTAGAGAACACCGTGGAATTGACTGATTTCATTCGTTTGCTACGGACGACTTAACAAAAGCGATGAATTCGACAATTCGACCAACTCGTTATCTCACTGACAGGACTACATCAAGCAATCAGCTTTCTCGTGGAACTGAATGCAGTCACAATTTTTGCATTTTCACTGATAAGTAGTCAAACTTTTTTCATAATTTATCGAATTAATTTGACATACTTCCGTTTTGATTTATAAGATTTCTTGAAAAATCGGCGATCGAAACTTTTCTTCTCGGTCACGTAACTGTGGGTCTTAGGAGTGTTCTATGACAAGAAACTGCGTTTTCGAACGTAACCAAAGTTTGCCTAGTATCGAAAACAGCTGCCAAAGGGAGCAGCACTGACATTCTATAAATTAACCAACAATTAAGAAAAAAAAAACAGCTTTTTCAATAATCTTAAAATGGTATTCAAATATTAGACCGATGTCGTTAGATATCGGGCACAAGAAGCTCCCACTGACACCAGAAGCTAGAAATGATTATTGGCTATAGCGCCACACAAAGAGTAAGGAATTGCGCCCACAAGTACTCCAAAATGTATACTCTAAAAACTGCTTAAGTCAAAATGTAAGTTTTGAACATATTAGAGAATATCAAGCAAAAAATAATGAATTCTGATAAACTTTCTAGGTTATCAGCCAATTCTTCATGAGCAATTTTGTTCAAAATGACAAAGAACTTGCGATAGTCTAGTGACTTATCCTCCGACATCGTGTTCAGAAACACGCACAGATAAGCAGACATATCGGCTATCAAAAACAAAAAAGAAAAAAAAGCATACAAACAAATGTTGTTTTCCCATCAAAATAAAGCGCAAACAAATTAAGTGATCTGTTTTTGTAATTAAAATAAGCCCCACAACTGCGCAGCAGTCACTTACAACAAGTCGAGAATTTGTTTTTCAAAACAAAATTCTTCTGAATGTCAACCATGCATAAACCATAAACCATGCCACACTCATTTCATTAAGTAAACAATCCTACAATCCCCACGGCACATGTAATTGCAGGTCTTCTCTCAAATTCAAACGCAAATATATTGACTTAGCCCACATTCTGCTGCAGACTTCAGGGTCTTCGACTGTCTTCAGCTGCCCCGTCAACGTCACTCGCCAACCATCGACACCGCCCCTCTGAGCCGATATTAAAATTCCGCCACACATTCCCCATACCCGTATGTAATTACAACTGCGAACTAAGCGCACAATCTCAGTCTGTTAATGAATTTACATTTGCATAACAAAACATGCTAGACGCAAACAGAGGAGTAGCAGCAGCAACGAAAAAAACGCACATATCTATCGAAGCAAAATAATGAACAAAAAAAAATAATTGTGAATAATACTTCTGGTCTGGCAGTGTCACGGTGCGGTGCCTGGGGCGGCTCCACAGCTCCTCATTCTGAACGCAGCCATGCGAAAATATCTGAGGCTCACATAAGGTGTGAAATGGACTGCTATTGTGTCAAATGTTGTGGGCAAATACCGCGATGCCTTTAGTCGAAGCAAGGCGGGCCGCGGGTGACAGGAATGATATTTTCATGGTGAAATCCCGTGCAAATATTTTAAGCAGCTTCACTAGTTGGCAAAGTTTGCTCAATACAATAGAGCAAATGTTTATCGTTTCTCAGAGACGAAACCAGACCGTGGAGCGGCGGTAATTTATTCATTATATTTACTTAAAGTCTACCTCAGCAAATCGATCGTCGATGATTGTGCGACGAAAAGGTACACAGGTCTTCCTAACGCCAAATTTTGCAGTCGAAAGCGATTAGATGATTTGTAAACACATACCAAAGAGGGCCTTTTATCACTTTTATTAGAGTGTTTGACTTAGGCAATCGAGGTAATGACCCTGGGAGACTGAATCCTTTTCACTTAAGAATGTCAAGCAATGAAAGAATGGAGGAGAAGGTGACAGGATAAAGACAATCTCAGTAATTTGGGTGAAAATTCTCAACAAAATAAGACATTATGGGGGTAACTGCTAAAAGACAACTTTAAATTGTATGAAAATTTCGTAACGAAAAAAATATGGCTGAGTAACTCGGATGCGGGATTTGGTCTTACGTGATGACATGCCTTAACGCCTCTTATCACTAGGTTCATTTACCCAAGAGTCATAAGTTACGTAAGACTTAACGCCATAGTTACCAAAGTACCAAATTGAGATCATGCTTGAGGGACAATCAACTTGGTTTGATGCGAGGCCTTCTTAAAACCTCCTCCGCTCTCTGGGTCGCAGCGCCCGGTTGAGAAGGCAACTCCATACTGAGCCGGGATAGTTCCCTAACCGCCTTGCCTAGTTTTTTGGGTAAAGAAGCAACTAGACAAGTCAGCATAGTAATCTATCCTCGACTACCGCGATGATAGGTGGTAAACCACAGTAACCACGATTCTCCTACAAGGGAGCCTACCGCTCAATCAAGCTGAAACCGAAGTTCTGATCAAGCTGTCACTACCAGTCAAGCTCCCTTAAAAATTGAGTCTGTTAGCCCCCATCCCCCTACAGGTGGTCTTTTCTCCATCAGTGTTTCCGATGTCACTATAAATAATGATACGGATGTGATTTTTAAATCATGTGATTCATAAAATCCAGTCACATCATCTGGAGGTTTAGTAACAGCGACATGACAGAATACTCTTAATTTGTGATTTATTCAAAACATTTACCATACATGATACAAGAACAGCCAACAAAAGTACGCAATACAACATATTCATGAACTTCACACTTATACTTGTACTCGTATAAAGAATTTTTATAGCAGCAGCGTCATTCAAAGCAACTATTCAAATGCTTTGTGATTGTATGGATTGAGAATTTTTTGAGACCTAAGGAAGAAATTGTATGTAACATCAGATGCATGCAAAACACACCAATTAACTTGAACAATGGACGTGATTTCCAATTCTCCGACAAGGCCAAAATAGCATTATCGAGTGGAATATAAGTTACTGAAGCTGATGTACTATCAGTTAAAATAAAGATCAGACATTGTTGTGCTCATGCTTCTCGTGCTGGATCGTGCTTTTAAAAGCCCACTTCGGCAAACTCTATACTTTGCAAAAGCAGGGTACAAATAATCATTTTTTCATTGTGTGACAACGATTTGCATACAGTGTGAAATTTCGATTGTCACTATAAACAAAAAAAATATATATGGTCCAATGACACCTTCGACTTGTAATCCACACCAAGGTCCCGTGAAATTTCATATTAACCAAGTCTATACTTTGGAATTGAGAGGAAAAATAATTACTTGTCATGTTGCGATAACAATTTCCATTAAAAGTTACGTGGCAATTAGGATTATTACAAACAATATGGTCCATTGACAGCTACGAATCGTAATCCATCCCAAAATCTGATTTTTAAAGCACGTGTATGTTGTTGCCTGCTTAATTAGGCATATTGTGCTCGTTGATTAATCTATTAAGCCTGAAGTGACATCATAAAAATATAAATAATTAAATTCAATTTAAAAAACTTTTGATCTTTGCTCAAAAATAACAAAGAATATGGCTTGATTTACCGTTCCTTTGGTAATAAAGTTCAAGCGAGCCAATGAAATATTTTTTATATGGTAAAAAGTTTTCAAAGTGGGACTTATCTGCTTATTTAAAATATTTCCAAAGGCGTACATTTAGTATTAGTGAAACAATAAAGTGGTGTTACATTTGAAATTTATATTAACACATCAAAAAACAACATTTTGCCACAAACCATCGATTTAATTTATTTTAATAACAACATTATTGCTTTATGTTAAGGCCTAATTTACTCGAGGTAATTTCAAATGATTTTTATTATTAAAACAATGAATGATCGAGCTGCAAAACAGTTAAGTACATCGTTAATGTATTGATGGAAAATTACTGCCTCGTGTCTGGTTGGATATTCCGGGTGTTTTTCTGCTACTGCTCTTTTCAACGGATTAATTGTGTTCGGTAGCGTTGTCAATTAATGGTTTCACCCGGTTTTGGCAGTTCATAATAGAGTACACCCCTCATATCTTCAAATACAGAGCATTACCTTCGCGCCATTAATATTCGGCTTTGCCGTTGATTTGGCTGGTTACCTGGGTTTCTCGTATGATTTTTTGCGCTGGGTTTATCGTAATTGATTTATTTATCATCACCAGTAACAATCCGATGCAAAAATGTCTTCCTTTTGTGGCGTTCCAAGAGCATTTCGCTCACGCAAAACCGCCTTTCGAAGTCTCTCAGCTTGAGTTTATGTGAAACCCGATTCCCTTGCTTTTGAAAACATCCAGCTGCTTTTAAACATTTTGAAATGTCTGCTTGAGTGACACCCAAAGTTTCTCCGACCTCTTCTTGTGTTTGTCAACAATCTTAAAAGAGTAATGATCTAGTTCTTTATCTCCAAACTTTTTTCGCTATACAGGACGTTCTTCGTGTTCCAAGCCAAAATCACTACTTTTAAATCGTCCAAACAATTTTGGCGCGTTCGCTCAACTAGCGCATGATCCACCAAATTACGATGACTTTCGGCAGCAGATTTTTTCATATTAAAGTAATGAAGAAGAGCTCCCCGTAAAAGCACTTTTTCAGGCACAAAGTTCGACATATTTGAGTGAAAAAAAATATTGTTTTTTACGCTTAAATGAATGTAATATACTAAAATGACGTACAATGACAGTAGATGACAGATGCAATAGTTTTTATTACAAATCTGTCATATGTCAACTATAACTATGACATTTTCCAAATTCCCTTAGAAATGTATTAAATATCAAATTTGATTGAATGAAACATAAAAGATGTGTTCCCGTCCTCGAACAAACAACACAAAACAGTACAAAACAACGAACTAACACAAAGTCAGTTCCCTTATACCGAAAAAATGGGTTTTACGTCAAATGAGCACTCTCAAGAGAGAGTAAAATATTTCCCCACTCTGCCCAGTTTAAAACAAAAAATTTTTGTGGGTAGATTGTTGGTTTTCTGTCAAATTAATTGACTAATTACCTTTGTATATGTGTCTCAAATTTTATTGTTGTTTTTGTTTTCTATATCAAAGAAGGGAATTTAACATTTCTGAATGACATACTTTACACATTTGGTTTAGATGCTATACTTTGCCTCTTTCTAAGAGAAATTTACCCCGACTCATTAACAAACGACTGACTACAGAGTTTTGTACAGAAAGAAACACTCCCTCGTACAGTCGATGAAGTGAACTTTTAAAATTAGGCTTGTTCGTACAAGTGAGATTGCTCACATTCCCGACCGTAGAAATTCAAAGGCATTCTATAGTCATGCGCTTTAAAAGTCAACACGTGTCGTATGTTCTGTGTTAATCTATCCTCCCCGAACACATTTTACTTCGGAATTATTTTACCCGTGCAGTCCTGATAAAATACATACTTTTCATCATTCCTCTTTTTTGTGTATGTTCCTGGGCCTCAAACAACATGCTTCTTCAGCCAGCACGCCAAGCTGATTGAGGACCTTCTCCACTTGTATGTGCCATCGCAGCCTAAGACGCCCTCTGTTGCCTTCAAATGGCTCGGCTTCGAAAACTTTTCAAACCGAAACAGTCGTGTCCATAGGCTGTATGTAGTTTGACCATCTAATGCATTGTATTCGAAAACGCTTGATCAGGCGCATACAGTACAGTCTATAGTGTTCGCCATTGAATTTTCTTTCTCATCCGCTTCTATTAACATCCAAGTTGTCTAGCCATTAAGCAGGACTGGGATAATCAAACAAATTTTAGTCTTTCGAGAGATGTTTCTAACACTCAATTTTCATTTGAATTTCAAGAGTTCGGCCCTGTTGTTGGTGTTGTAAAGTTTCGTATGTGTCGCTCTGTCAACGTCTTGGATTGATGTTCTCTGTCATTCTTTAACGACAGCATGTATTTAATTTACTGGCAACTGGCTATGATCAACCAATCACATAAATGTCGTTTGCGTAAGCTAGCAGTTGTACCAAATTTTAGAAAATCAGCCTCTGGCGTTGACTTCTGTTTTACGCACGATCTTCTCAAGAAGAATGTTCAAGAAGTTCTACGACAAGCGTCGCATTGTCTACAAACTTTGAGGTCTCAGTGAGTTCTTTACCCGCCTTGACGGAATAAAGAGAGGTCTCCATCGTCATCCTTCATAATCTGAAGAGTTTTGTAGGAATACCTAAACAAGAAATGACACTGCATAGCTCGCCCCTACGAACAGCGTCATATGCGGCCATAAAATTGTGATTGATGTACTTCTTGGTTCTTTTTCGAGATCTGCCGTATAGGCAATTTTTAGTGGATCTGGTGATCTATTGTCGACGTCCCTGGCCTGGAACTTATTTTATAAGAATGTTGTTGACGAGCGCTTTCAGGCGCTAACTCAATTCGACAGAGAGGATTTTTTAAGGCGATATTGGGGAGGTTGATCCTTCTTTAACTAGCACAGTCAACGAAGTCTTCTTTTTTGTGGATCGACAATCGACACTGACCTACCCCTGATCGCGTATCGACACCCAAAATAAAATGTAACACTTGCAAAGTTTTTAAAAAAAAACTTTAAAGAGGGCAAAGTGCAAAAACAGTAAATTTGCTGTAAGGGTTCAGTGTAAGGAGATAGAGTGGTTCACTCTTTAGAGTAGATTGCACAAAATTTTGTGTGTTCAAGCTATTAGATTATTCAATCGTGTTTTACTCTGCTGAGAGTGTTTTGCATTTTCAATTTCAAAATTAAAATTTGTAACAACAAAAAAAGGGAACATTTCATAGCGCATGTATAAAACTTGCAAATAAGAACAAAACCTTATAATAATAATAATTGTTGGCGCGACTGTCCACAGGGGGACCAGGGCCTAGCTTGCTCAGCGACTACTCGTGTTGTACGCGCCACTGTTTTCTCACAACCTACAGTTTTTTTTTGCCGATTCCGAACGGCGAAGTTTGAGAAGCTTTCTTAGACAGTTATTACTCTTTGAGTGTTGTCAACAGCCGGGAATCGAACCTAGAACCTTCGGCGTGTGAGCGTCGCACTCTACGTACTACGCCACGGTGGCCAAAACAAAACCTTATGCGCAATTTAAATAAATTTTTTCGATGCATACAATGTGCTAAATATTTTTTTTAATTACAAAACCAAGTTATCTATTGCTTGCCTTCTTACGTGCTACTTGACATAAAAAAGTCTTCCTTAGTTGACCCCGAGAACACGCTTATTCGGGCCAAGGTCTCCCTTTCTATCAAACCTCAGCGCAGCATTTGCGACATTAAATGACAATTGCACTATCGTTCGATGCTCTCTCATTCGACGAAAACCAGAAAAATAAAATCCACTACAAAATGTCTCGCAAAACGGAAACTAAAAACAAGAAAATAAAAGTACACAAATAATGTTAAAGAAATACTCACTCAGTCATCTATAAAAAAATCTTTACGTAAACACAAGCAAGAAGCAGCCAAACGAAGATCGTTAGAAGCTTTTTGCTGTGTAGTGTGTACTCCTCTTAATTCATACGTTTATCAGACACAACAAGCGTAGACATAAAAAAAAATCGAAGGCGCTAAAATGTGGTGTGTCTGTCGGATTCAGCAAACAAAACGAGGAAAAAACAGTCAGCAACAGACACTCCTCTATCTTAGTTTTCAAAGATCGTTTTGTTGTTGCGCCACACTCCCACCCCATCGCCAAGTAGTCTAAATTAAAAGCTACATACTTCAGCCGAGCACTGCAGACGAAAAAAATCGAAATTCTAACATGACTATGATTAAAATTATCAACCCAGGCAAACCCGCACGGAGACAGTGAAAAAGCACGAAGTAAAGGCTAGACAACAGCCGTTGTCGATGACGACAATGATAACGATAGAATTTCAATTCAAACAACATCGAACGGGTGGTGGCATCGACTGCCGGTCCGAAGTGGCTTGGATTTCATACGCGCTCATCCAGCAGTTGTGAGAGATAAAAAGTTTCCCGTTTCGGAGTATTAAGGAGGTTTGTAGTAAGCCGCAACTGACGCGTTCAAGTCACAAAGCATTCAGTATTTATCACGCTATAGCATGAGTCCTATAATGCGTATATGTGTGTTTATGTCCACATCTTATTTGCACGGCAATTTTTTCGTAAAAAGATTAAAGATTAGTTTCTATAGCAACTATAAATATAGGTGTAAGAAGGACATTTTGTCAATAAAAAGAATTGGTCTTAAAATTTTGAAATCAAAAGCTTAGCAATGGTTTTCTCAAAAGGGACAAACTTTGAATTTAATTTGTGAACGCACTGTGTTACTAATCATCAACCACTCACTGTTCGTTTATTCAAAAAGTTCAATATAATGGTTGGATCACTCTTTACTAGTCATTTAATGTTGAAAGTTCACAAATAGAAAGGAGTCTTAAACAAAGATACGAGGAGCGTTCAATAAAATTGTTCGTCTTTTAAAGCAAACCAATCATACACCCAATTTTCGTAGAAATCAAAGTGCTGCTCCGCCAATGTGTGTCCCATCGATGAAAACAAATGGTAGTCGGAAGGAGCCAAACCAAGTGGTGAATACGGCGGGTGGGGTAGCTGCTCCCAGCCTAGTGTTTTGATTGTATCCTGAACCGGTTTTGCTTTGTGTTCAGGTGCATTGTCATGGAGCAAAATTACCTTGCCGTGTTTTCTGGCCCATTCTCGATTAATTCATGCTTCAAATTGATCATTTGTTGTCGGTAGCGATCAGTATTAACGGTTTCACCAGGTTTAAGGAGCAGCACACCTTTCTGGTCCCACCAAACACACAGCATTGTCTTCTTGCCGAATCGATTTGGTTTTGCAGTCGATGTTGATGGTTGTCCCAAATTCAACCATGATTTTTTCCGTTTAAGATTCTTAAAATAAATCAATTTTTCGTCGCCAGTAACAATCCGATGCAAAACCGATTTTCTTTTGTGTCTTTTAAGCAAAATTTCACAAGGGTTTTTTCGGTTTTCCATCTGTCGATCATTCAATTCATGTGGCACCCATTTCCACACTTTTGGATCTTTCCCCTAGCTTTTTAACGCTCAGAAATTGTTTGTTGTGCAACATTTAACATTGCTGCCATTTGCTTTTGACTCAAAGTGCCATCTCCATCCAATATCGTTTGCAATTCGGCATCTTCAAACTTTTTTGGTGGTCTTCCACGTTCTTCATTTCTCACATCAAAATCATTATTTCTGAACCGTTGAAACCATCTTTTGCATGTTGCTTCTGATAGAGCATGATCACCATATGCCTCGACAGGCATTCGATGCGACTTTACAGCACTTTTCTTCAAATGAAAACAAAAAATCATCACTTTCTGGTACAAAATTCGACATTTTTAACACGATGAAAAAATATGATGTTGTCTGTTCAATGACTTGATGTATACTAAATATTTTTCACAGATGTCATAGCAAACGAACAAAGAAAAATAAGAGCTCGTTCACAACAAATGTTCCCTATTGAGACATTTGTATCTTGACGATCACTTCATACGGGTATACCTGGTATAACGAGATGAAGGATAATGCAAATTCAATTTAATTTGTTTTTATTTTTCAATACAATCTTTCCTAAGATCAATGCAATTGTTGTATCTTGAGATAAGTTTTTTTAAGATCTAAAAAAACCCTTTAAAAAAAATACCCATTTATGAATGTTTTGGGTTTTTCATAATCCGAAAATCTTTTTCATGAAGACATTTTTTCAAATCCGGAAACAGAAAATAATCATTAGTGTCAAGGTCTGGACTATAGGGTGGGTGTTGGATGTCTTCGAAACCACAATCTCGCGCAGCAGCTTTGGAAACTCGCGTCGTGTGAACAGGAGCGTTGTCATGAGGAAGCAACACACCCGCTGCGAGTTTACCTCGTCTTTTATTTGTAATTTCCTCCCGCAAATTATGCAAAGTAGAAGCGTGGCATGTGGCGTTGTTGACTTCACCCTTTTTTGTACTCATTGAGCACGATTCCCTTTGAGTCACAAAAAACTGTGGCCATGAGCTTCCCGGCAGACGGAGTGATTTTAAACTTCTTCGGAGGGTCTGTTTCTTTTCTATGCCACTGCATGGACTCTTGTTTGCTTTCAGGGTCATAGTGGTGAAACCATGTTTCGCCCAAGGTAACAATTCGGTCCATAACACCGTCTGCGTTTTCACTACACATCTCCAAAAGCTCTTTACAGCGTGCGATTCTTACTTTTTTCTGAGGCGCTGTGAGCATTCGTGGCACCCAACTTGCACTGACCTTTGAAAGGTTAAGATGCTCATGAAGAATGGTGTGAATGGTACCAGTTGAATCTCTGCCTGCCTGCCTGATCTCTGCCATCATTTTCACCCTTATTCGGGCATCCTCAAGAACAAGTATTTCGACTTTTTTGATGCTTTCTCCCGTACAAGCTGTAGCCGGGGCCACAACTTCACCCCGATAACGAGAATATATTGAACGCCCCTCGTAGTATTTATGCCTAATGCAAGCTTTTTAATTGTCTATTAAGATTTTGAATACAAACTGTCATTTTATCATTTATTAGTTATTAAATGAAAGTATTGTTTCTACGTTACATTACATTTTGTGAATTCTTCTTAAAACAAAAGTTAAAGAAAAATGAAAATGAATGGTACTTCAGCGGTAACTTATTACAAACGAAACCAAAGCCAGAACGGGTAGAAGGTTACGTTGAGTATTCGGTACGTCCGGAAATGAATTGTCTATTTGAGCTGTTAGAACAAAGAGGTCAACTGTGTTCAATCCATCCATTTGAATAAATTCCATTAGAAAAAACTATGTCATTCATCAATAAAATAACAGATATTCATACGCCTTTAATTACTTGGCACAAATTGACTCGGTTTATTCTGACCTCGCAAGCAATTGGTTCGGTCCCTGCAGAACTTTCTTAATGACTTAAAAAAAAGTTTGACGAAAGAACCGTTGGAATTCACATAAAAGCTTTTTTCACTAATGAATTGCAGAAATAATGGGGCTACTGAAAAAGACAAGATTATGGAAAAAAATTCTCTCTACATAATTTAGTTTAAAAACGCGGAATGTATGTAATTAGAGCTCTGAACTTCTAAACATTTTTTTAAGCATACTTATTTCGTTCAAACATTCGAGTTACGAATTCGGTAATTCTCTTTGCAACAAAATTAACTATGAATAAATTTTAATTGTTATTATTTTAGTGTTGGTTTTCAAAGTGGAAAGTTTAAGATAAACCGTTTCGGATAATCTAGGAAAGTTACGGCAGATAAAGTCGGTTTTACACTTCTGCAAGTACTTCGTTTTAAACACGAAAAAAACGCGATTAAGATTGTATTTCAATTTGAAATTAATTTCATAACAAAATTTGTATCTTGCCTTCAGTGAATACAATAAATAATAATAATTAGATAGCGCGATAGTCCACAGAGGACAAGGGCCCTGCTTGCTTATCAACGTGTATGGCGAAGTTTGAGAAGCTTTTTCATAGACAGTCAATACTCTTTGAGTGTTGCCAGCAACTCGAAAGAGGTGGTGCCGTGAAAAATTCGAAATGTTTAGTCTCGACCTTCGGCGTGTGAGTGTCGCACTCTTTGCACTACGCCACGGTGGCCACACAATGAATTATACTAAATATAATATGAACGATTGAAACTATTTTTATTTCTTAACAACAAGAAAGTAAAGAACCTTCTCATTCTTATTCATCGCAGTAGCTCCTACAAACTTTTCTGTACGAAATATCTAGCTTAGGGTGACCTTAATTACACTTCACAAGTCGCATACGTCTACGTTGCCTAATAACGAGAAGTTACATTCAATTTTGCTTCTTTGATCAAAAGAGTCGATTGTTGTTGGGGTCTTTCTGTAAGAAATGTTATCAAAACAAGTTTTAAAATTTGAATTCGATTGTCATAAGAAAAGGTTCAGTAATTATGTATGTCTTCTTTTAAACGAAAGTCGGTATTGTCTAATCAATTGTAAAATATTGTCTTTAGTAGCCTAATCGTTTTCTTTCTTGCTGTGTTCATTCAATCTACCCTAAAGGTGCTTTGTTTTCAGAAAATGCCCTATGTTCTTTGTCAAATTTTAATAATAGCATAAAATGGATCAAGATTGGACCACCATTTTCTTGACCGATTTAAGCACATTACCTTTACCTTAGAAACTTGATTTGTTTTAAGTCTTCCCCATTTGCATCCTATTTTTTTCATACTCATTATTATTCAAAGTTTATCACGTTCAGTTGTCCATTTCAATCATTGCTATTATTGTTGACTTTGTTATATAAATAATTATGCATTGAAGTATACACTATAGCACGAGCTATCTGGGCTATAGGCTCATTCAATCATCGGGTTCTCTCTCTCCATGTATATTGGGAAGAAAACAGAAACCAAACATACAACTTGTTCTATGCATAAACGAATCAATTTCAGTTCTCCAATTAATAAGCAGCTGCCACACTCACACATGGGACACCTCCGACCAGAAGTACTTTTATGGTTTGCCGAGGAAACAACACAGTCGCCCTCTTGGCGACGACTACGTGCTCCAACTACATAATTCATAGAAAGTTACTTAAATTATTTTTTTTTCCTGCCCGGAAAGAAAAACAACATAAACAAGATCGAGGCATTGGAGTTTGGTGAATTGATAAAAGTAATTAATTTACATTTCGACTCAATAACACTTTTAAGTGGTGGTCAGTCAATAGGTTAAATTTGGGTCCAGCAGCGGTTAGACCACATTGTTTAACAGTTTTAATGGACGCAGTAGTCCATTTGTAGTAGTATTGTTTCTCATGTTCGAAGTTTTCATGATTTGTTGATTTAATCACTAAGACGATAATGACTTGTTTCACTAATTCGACATGCATGCATTTCGGTAGACAAGATTGTAAGACTAACAAAATTCATTGTACTTAATTTAGAATATAGGTTATTATATTGCAGTGAAAGACTTCAACATTGAACAAACTAGGTTACAATTCTTTTATGAGAGATTCCTTTAATGGTAACTTTGAAGTTATTGTATGTTTCTGTAAGAAGTCCCACAAATGTTCAATAAGATTTAAATCTGGACTCTGTGGAAAATTTAACTGGTACATAATTACAATACTTGTTAGCTTTTTAGAGGCACTTTGTTTTTTGTGTCGTTATTTTGCTGGAATAACAAGCAAAAAATTACGTTGTTACTCAATTCAAGTAAGCACTTTTAAAGGGCAATTTATTATTGAATTCAAAGCTTGTCTAAAACCAATTTTAAGCCTTTATTACAATTCGCTGTACACCGGATTTCAGGATACGCAGAAAAAAATATTAAAAATGCTATGAAATTCGAAACGAACTAATAAGTTCGATGATGGATGATATATTTTCTTGATTAAAAATGTTAACATAATTGATTAATTTATTCATGATTCATTTAATAAAATTAAATCTGCTAAACTAAAGACCAGACTTGTCAGACAATGTAACAGAAACTACCATGCCGTCGATTTGCATAATTTTGTCGAGAATATGAATATCTGGTGATTGCAACTAGAACTGAGACAAATATTATTTCCTGATAACAAGGACTAGAACTGATCCATGTACAGAAGTAATACTTTGAATGATTGGAACTTTTTTTTATCAGATGTATTTGATATATTATTATTCTCACAGATGTTACATTTATTTGATGCCTTTTTGACAAAATGTCGATGTTAAATTGTTTTTCGTCTCTGCTCGTAACACAACAACACATACTGTGCTTGCTTTTATTCTCTAACGAGTTAATTTGATTTTCAGTTTGTAGCTCAGCTTGATTTTAAGAATGTACTACAGGTCTTTGAGATACAAAGCAAATATCTGGCCAATACTTTCCCCTCTCTGAAATTTCTTCTTTTGGAAGATGTTTGGGACAATACTTCCCTTCCTATCTATATCCCTATGCTGACAGATATGAACTATTGTTTTCCGTGTTCGAGATGAAGCCATTATGACCTCCTATTTCTATTTGTTTTACATTTTTGCTGTGACCTTATCAAGTTCAGTTTATATGGTCGTAGCCGCCTTATTTCTTGCGTCCACCTTATCATGTCACAAATATAATAAATATTTTTAATCTTCTATGCATGACGGCTTTAGAATCTTCTGTGTTTAGGCCAAACTTGAGTTTGTTCACAAAACATCGTTTTTGTCCCCACGCCAAAGTAGTGTATACGAGTATTGTTTGTATTGGTATGTATCCGTGACATTTTGTCTCTTATCACAAGAAACATTGTTGTAAAATTGCTTCTCAAAAAATTGTGAATCAACAATTAAAATCGGGGTAGCAACAGAACAGAATAGTATATATTACCATCTTCATCCTTTATAGCGTCTTTGAAAAAACAAATGTATGAAGAATATAATGAATGGCCGATTTAACTAAAAGGTTTTTCTTTATGGTTTCGCTAAAGTCACCTCTGTCTGATATCAAGTCGAAATATATGTGCTTTTTGCTGTATCCCCTACAAAACTTTTTCATAATGTTCCCTTAAAAGAGAAATAAAAGTATGTTAACAAAAGTTTAAAAAAAAATAAAACTCCAATATTAATCACCGGTAAGATAACAAAGAAATTACATCTAAATTTAAGTATAATTTATTAATAAACTATTTTACAGTGTGATCCATATCCAACTACAGACTTGTTATCGTCTAAGATAAGATCTTATTCTGTAATCTAAGGCTATTTTGAACCAATGACTAACATGGTGACAATCAATTAGATGAATTTATTTATCATAAACCATTCACCTCGTACGCGTATCTTTTATATCTTATCGTGAAAGTTGTGTTTTCAAACAACAACTAGGTTCCTAGAGCACATGTGTCTAACGATAACAATTCTTTTGTTTCTCCTCATTTCAGGCCATTGGGCCGTTGGCGGAACTTTCAGTTACCATCCAACAACGCGACTTAATTTATAAGCTTTCCTGCAGCTCATGGACTATTAGTGTCTGCATCAATTGTAATTCTGCTGTGTGTGCTAAAAACAACCTGGATGGATCTTATTTGATCAACTCAGGCCTGCTGACAAGTAATGAAGAACTAGCTCATCGCAAGGCGGACAAATCCTATTCAGAAACGTTCGGCATACTTATTATGAATCACCATAATCCCCAGATAGACAATAGTCCATTCAACAGCATAAGCAATACATCCAGCAACCGTGTGCGATTACTAACGCAAAGCTTGCAGGCAAGACTGCAAAAGGAGATCGCCGATACAGACGAACGCATACTGCGTTACGAGGAACAGCAATTTGCTCTGCTGAAGAGCTTTCGCGAAAAGTCTGAACAAGAATATCAAATATTAGTTAGTCTAGTTAACCAAGTACCTGAACAAATGAACGATGCCATGGGAGCAGTCAATAATGCGGCGAGTGCTCCAACCACACCCACCGCATTAACTAAAATCACGATTGGAGGCGGAAGTACTGCAAATAATTCTTCAACAAGTGCCATGGATAGCAATACTCAAGTCTCTGCACAACAAAACGTATTCACGTTCAATAACAAAAAGGTTTCCAGTTTGGATACCCCGCCAGCAACTCCTGACAGCACACCAATGAGTGTGGGCAACAGCCCGACATTTAACAGGCAACAGCAGACTATCATTGGCGTTAGTGGTGTTGGTAGCGGTCATCGATCTTCCTTTGGAAACGGTATTTTCTACATGAACACTTCCAATTCAATTGGTGTCGGCGGCTTAGATAACGATGGTGATTGCCTTTTTGAACTGGAGGGAGTGGAAAGTTACACACCTGCACCAAGGACATCGTTGCCTTTAAACATGTCCGATGTTGAAGAGAGTGCTGAAGATGCCGAAGGTAAGGAGAATTGGATTTGTGGAAGAGATCGGAAACATTGTTTGCTTTTTAATTCCAGATGCACTTGCGGAACTAGAAGCAGCCATTCCCATACCAGGTGGTCATGCTAAGAAGCATAACGCGAACAGTTTTGCTAAAAGCCTGCCGATTGCAATTGCAAACTCTGTTACCGAAAGTACAATCATTGCAGATTCTGATGACGATGTAAGTATATTTATTGTTGTTTATGTAAGAATCAGAATTTATCAAAATTCACTTGCTACTTGGTACAAATGATCTGCAGAAATGCTTTGTTCCGCATAGATTACAAATTACACGTAATTCTAGTATATCCGTTGTCTTCTTGGCACATTAAAGATACAAATATGAACTTAATCGTTTAGATCCTTAATAAGTTCTGCAAGCCCCTAACAAATATAATCTTATTCTTAGGGTTAGTTATATTTTCATGTGACAGTAATTGTAGGAACTTTTCGAAGATGGAAACTCTCGGTCTTACGAAAAGAAGTTATATAGAAATAACAGAAGGAAATATTTCAAATTATGTTTCAGTATATAAGGGCCTGGGTCTGACTCTGTGCCCAAATTCTCATATTGTGCGTGATATTATTGTTGAATATTTATTACAGTAGGTTACTTTGTTCCCTCACGAGTGGATTTTTTTTTTAATTTCCCCCGGTGTCCCACAAAATCTACTGCGACAAGAAAAAATGTTCTGTCATCTTGGGTTTAATATCTAAATCTCTGACGAGCATCAAAATGACTGTGGAAATCACAAGAAATAAAAAAAAATCTTTTTTCTATTGGGCGGATACTGAAAGTACCCCATACAGCCAACACAGCTTATCATATATAATATATATATTCTAACAAACTTGTTAGATTGTGTAAAATGACGATGGAAAATTCTTGCTGCACTGTTAAGTGACGGCGTCGTCTTAAGAAGATTGTGCGAAACTCACAAGTTACAAGTCAACACAATTACTCGTTAAAGTAGATGGCATTGACGGAAATGGACGTAGAAAACAAGCCTCTGTGAGTATTGAAACGAACTTGAAAAGGACGAACATAAATAAAGTATATGCCGTCATAAGGTCTCATACCTAACTCATACATAACGTCACAACGTAACGAGAAGCAGAAATTTACCAGCAGCTACTGACATCGTTTGCCTTGTCTCTATATTTAATAGAGATATGAGATCAGATCAGTGTTGACATTTCTCTCAAAGATAATTTTAAAATTATGCTTTAGTCGAAAGACCAAACTGGGTTTCGAATTAAACCTTAATAGTTTCTGTTCTTCATTATAAAATAGAATCGTCAACATTATTAAAAGCGGTTGAAAAAAGCTGCAAACAATTTAGCTTCGCTTTGCTTTAATAGAACCTTAAAGAAAACATTCAACGAGTAACTCTATGCTCTGCCGCCGCAAAATCTAAAACACATATCTACGAATTCAATACTTAGGATGGCTAGGAAGATCTGCAAACGATTTAAACTCGCTTTGCTTTGATTGAACTTTAAAGAAAACTTTCAAAGAAGAACTCTATGTTCTACTGCCGCATAATCTAAGGCACTTATCCACCAATTAGTTTGGCTAGGAAGATTTGGGAAACACAAAATATTTTCTGCGTGGTATCCAGGATTTGCTGCCAGCTGGTGCTTTCATTTTTATTTGATTTTTAAACATGAAACTTCAGATCCATTGGTACAAAGATTTTTGAAAAATAACACTTGTTAATCGATGACGATTAAAAGTTTACCAAAACCTTTAAGATTTTGAACAAAACCCAATAGAGCACCACATAAAAATCTCAGTAAATTGGTTATTAGATCGATACACTAGTCTGTTAAACTAGATTCAGTATGCGAAAGATAGCAATGGCACCATCACAGCCATCACAGGTCTGATGGCATTATCATTAACATGAAATTTAAAATAGTTTCAAAGATTTAATCAAACGTTTTATATTAGTCAATGTAGGCCCTAGAAACAAGAAAATATCGATAATTCAACAAACATTTATTTTTACCATTCGTTCTTTAATTTAGGTTTGAAATTTACTTTAAGATGTGTTGTATGTTTTTCTTATTTGATGTGTCTTCGTCATAATATAATATTTCAGATTATACAGTAAACATATGAACACTAATGATAAAATTGTTTAAGTTTATTCAAGCCAATTTAAAATGATTTATTATTGTGTTCAGATATCGCTTTTTACAAATTTCATATATTTAACCAAATTTATCAGAAACATTGCAATTCCAGTAATGGAAAATAATAAACTGAATATAAGGACATTCGCCTGCCGTTATAATTGTTAATGTGATGTGTGTAAAAGAGACACGGTACTTAATTTCAAATTTTACGAATAAATTCTATGAAGTTTAATTGTTAATATACAAAGTAAACAAGAGCGTGTCACATTTAATTTACTTATATCTAATCCAAATGCCAAAAATGGAAAATTTTTAAATAATTTAATTATTCTTTATTTTCGCACAGATTCTCGATGACAATGTTGACATTGCAGCTAGCATTAAAGCCCTTGCAAAGAGCGTACATGGAGAGACGGTTTTCGGTGACTTACCACGCCCGCGATTAAGGACGCAGATCTAAAATAGATATATGTACATGTACATACACATAACTATATCTTTCTTTTTGACTACATATATTTTTTTACTAAGGAGAAAAACAAAACGAAACACAATTTAAACAACTCTATACATCAAATAACATTTATTTTTGAATGTTCTTCGATTGCATCTAAAATATTATGAACACAATGTTGGATGTTGAATTTTATTATTAGATATTTTTTGTATTTTTTGCCAGTAAAAGTTTTAATTATACTATCATTGAATGAAATAAGTCATATTGTGCTGTTTATAAATTTTTGTTTAATTTAGTTGGTTAGTTGTTTAAGAATGAGATCCATGTTTAATATTCTTCTTTATGATAATATTTTCAATTTTTAACCATAAAGTCACTTTGTAACATAATAAGTTCTTTTGATTTGATTACATTTAATCTGGTAAGCTGTTTCAAATAGTGGAATGTTTGAAAATGAGAGTTTTTCAAAGTGTTTATTGATAATCTTAATAGCATCGCAATATATTGCGAATAGAGCATTGGAGCAGACGTTTTTAAATAACCTTTATTAACGTTCAGCAAATGACTGCAAGTAGTTCGCATTTCGTATATCTAGGAAAAATCTGCTATCACATTGAATTTAATTTAGCAAGTATTTGCAATATAAAGTTTTTAGATAATTAAGTAACCATACTTAAAAAATAGTACTTCTAGCAATTAACAAGTCAGTTCGCAAGTTCCTTTTGCTACAGAATACGTTTCTTTGATGAAAACAAAATTTCCCATCGTTCTTCGCGTGTATCTTACATACTTTTCTTTTTTCTGGTAATTCAGACTTGTAAAAAGTGAAACTCTTTTTGCTTTTCCATGGAACATGTCCGCCGTAGAGGGATCCAACGGGTGTTAGCTTTGAAAAACTCACCGAATAGGATTCCATGCTTAGTTCTTCAATACAACCCCCTATCATTCTTCGGCCTGTAATAAATTGTAATATATATTCAAACTCTTGTATGCGCACAGAAATTGAAAGACTATTTGTAGCTATTCCGTCAGTTCAGTTCCGTCAATTCAATTCAATAAAATTAGACCGATTTATAAAACTTGTATTGGGTCTGGGGTATATGGAAGCCTCTTTTTTTTTATATTTTCTGTAACAACATGACGTTTTTTTTCCTGAACAGTCACACCGTTTACTGCAATGCTGGGTGATAGTATGGAAAAGCCATATTTTTATTTTTAGCAAAAAAAAAAACTACGGTTTTAAAGTGTAGTGTAATGTTTTATAAATATTGTATTCAAACGTCTTGTTTGAGTTTGTCAAGAGATTCTATTGGATCGCTGAAAATTCTGAATAAATATGACTACTAAAAAGCAATAACCAAAAATGTATTACTAATTTAAAAAAACAAATTTTAGATTATGGTCTATATTGTGAAAAGCACATATACATAATCATGCATATTTGTCCGTATTGAATAAGTTCCAAATTAAGTCTTCTGCATTGTGAAAAAATGTATGACGACTGATCTACTTTTTTGGCTACTTCACTAAAAATGTGTAGTGTTTCACACAAAGAGCTCACAAGTAAAAAGCATGGTTCACCAGTAAAAGCATAATTTATTCACAAAAGTTTCACAATTTCACCCAATTTCTGCATTAGTGTTTACTGTAGTCATGTCAGGAAAATTTCTATGAAATTTTGTTGGTATTTCTTATGGAAAACAAACACTTTTAATCACTTCCCTTGACTCTCATTTATAAATGTACAGAGCGCAAAAAAATGACTATTTGAAGTTTTCTAATTACCCACTTGAAAGATGAATGGTGCTAGGTGCTAAGACCTATTTTGTCAGGGACTATAGTGCCACCTTACTTATTTTTAATCTTAGTACACACCATTTATGGGTTTTTAAATCGATTGAAAGTTAAAATGTAAACAGATCCATCCAGATATGTGTAATCAAATCATTAGTTATCAAAGTTTTGTGGTTAAATCTTAATGCCCAAGGTTTCTCTTCCCAATTTTCCCACACTAAAACCCTGTTACAACAACAAAAAATCAATCATATTCACGTTCACCGCCCGGATGAGGTGGGTAGGGATATCTAAATAATTACACATTGCATGGCTTTGTCACCAAAGTTCAATGTCGTGGTTACCAATTTGGAATTCCGATGGCTCAACTGTATGAATTATACAATTATGTACATATGGAAAAAACAATCGCAAATGATTTGTTATAATAAATAACTGTATTTAGCAAAAATATATTTGAGGAGAAATACTTTATAAGAACAATTCAAAAATGCTCTGAATTGTAATGTTATATTTTAAAACTTGTAAAATGAACGTTTCTTTTTTACATTAAAGGCTCAATTTATCGAAAACTTGCTTAAATAAGTAATCGCTTTAAGATAAAAAAAAATTGAATGAAAAGTATGTACACATTTATTGAAATGCAATGTTGTTAAAATTTGGTATGGCTTAAGCAACTTAAAGAAAGTTTATATTTTAATAAGAAATATGTGTGGTAACTAAGAACATCTCAATCATTGAGAATGAACATACTGAACTGCTAATATTGGATGCTCAAACAGTTTCATAACAAAATGATTTGAACAGTTCTATCATCATTGTCTGGAACACATTTATGATCGTCAGAGAAACATTTGAAAATTGAGAATAAGCATATTGTCTCAAAAATTCTGTCTAATGCTACTAAATTTTGGTAAAAACGCTATCAATTGACGTTTCTTGAATACTTAAATTTTATGTTTTTCTACAGCCAACTTAACTTAATAAAATATCTTATTTTGCTGTTAAGTTTAAGATAAATTACATAAACTGTACAACCTGTCGTCACGAAAACAAGTAACAGGTATGTTAGTTCATGACTCCGGCTAAACGTCAGGATTATTCGTCACCAAAACCTCAAAATCTCTTAAATTCCTATAAAAATCAAAAAAGACTAACCAAATTTCGAGCTTGTTGGTTTTGCTACTGTCTTGTATACATTGTTATTGATTATCTCATCAAAATTTAAATAGCTATCATTACCTTTGGAGTTGCGATGTCGCTTACTAGCTTCCTTCCCTGGATTAAATAAAGGGACTAGAAATTGATTTCTTATTTTAAGCGTCTTCATTGTTTGGAGTCAACATCGAATTAAAAATCCCGTTCATGTGTAGAAAAAATTAACACAGGCTGTTGAGAAGGACACACATGGTTCTCTTTTATACGGTAGAGCTACGCACATTATTATTTGTAATTTAAACTTAAATATAATATTAATGAATGCCTGTATAAATATTTGATTAAAACAAACAGATTGCAAGCTTTTTTAACACCCTAGATTTCTTTTTGTTCTTAATTGAACTGTAGAGTAAAAATAGCCGGTTTAAATTATTTATTAGTTTCTGAAAATTTTCAAAATTCAGTTGTTTCTCAAAATAGGAAAAAAATGGATCAGAAAAGTTCAAAATTGCAACTGACACCATTTTTCAGGCAAAAAAAAATAAGAAATCGTATTAATTGTTTCAATCGGCATCCCACTGAAGAGAGTCAAATCAATAACATTTTCACAAAAAACATGTATATTACCAGACAAGGCTGTTGAGTAAGACAAAACACAATATATATTCATACATACACAGAAGAGATAAGTAAACAAGACAAGTTTTTTATACAATACACCAATTTACACTCATACGAGCAGATGCGTGTTTTTAAATTTGTATAGCATGAGAATATTGGAAAATAAATTTACCCATTTTTTGCAATCAATTCTCTTGTTTTATTTATTTTCAACCACAAATCGTTATTACCTAGCAAGATAGATGATGGCTCGTTAATCTTAAACTCTGCCAAATGGACTTTAAACACCAATAAAGCATCATACCATCAAGTTTTCGTGAAGCGTTCTTGTCTTCCTCACCAAAACTTACATAAACCTGTTCTACTCAAAAAAGCTTTCTATTAACGAAACATTTTGCATCAGACATCAACACAGCCAAATCGATCCAGTTAGTTATAACGAAAGCCCACATCATTTGGAGTAACCTGGGATTACCCCAAATTGAACTGCACCTTCGACCGTAGTGCACAAAAACGGAGTCCTTTATTTTGGATATGAAAAAGGTCTTTCGCGCATCCTTTTCAAGAAATACGGCTGATTTCAAACTCAAAAGATGGTATTTTATTTTCACCGATGGATCAAATATAAACCGCAGATCACGTGCAGCCGAATAACTTGCGGAGGACCTTGACTGTTACAAAGCAGACGTTACCGCCATCCAGCAAGTGCGATGGGACGGGCCCGGCAAAAAAACAATGGGAAACTGTATATATATACTACAGCGATTGCTACAGCGAGAGAAGGCAGCGCATCCGGATGCGGATTTGTTGTTCGAGGCATACTTAGGCAAAAAGTCCTGAGCTACGACCCCGTCAACGAACGCCTCATGACAATTCGCATCAAGGCTAAATTCGGGAACATAAGATTAATATGCGCTTACGCTCGACAGAAGAGACGGATCACAACACCAAGGATAACTTCTATGATCTCCTGGTCGGAGGAAAGCATGCCTGATGAGTGGAATCTCAGCGTCGTTTGCTCGGTCTACAAGAAAGGAGACCCCTTTGACTGCGCCAATTATCGAGAGATCAGTCTCCTTAATATCGCATACAAGATAATCTCTCCCATACTGTGTGAGTGTCTGAAACCATCCGTTTATGACCAGATAGGTCCCTATGAGTGTGGTTTCAGACCAGGGAAGTCCACAATAGACCAGATCATCACATTACGGCAGATTCCGGAAAAGATCCAAGAAAATCTCGCTGCTCTGTCAAAGTCGGTTACGAACTCACCGAGACCTTCAATGTCAAAAAAGGTTTTAGGCAAGGCGACGCACTGTCATGTGACTTTTTTAACGTCATCCTCGAGAAGATCGTGCGTAACTGACAAGTCAACACCAGAGGCACGATCTTCCAGAAGTCAGTTTAATTGCTAGCTTACGCTAATAACATTGACATGATTGGACGAACACAGCGAGCAGTCAATGAGGCGTTTGCTGCCATTGAAGCGGAAGTGGCTAAAATGGGTCTGGCGGTAAGTGAGGGTAAAACAAAGTACATGCTGTCATGAAGAAAGGACACACAACGACATTTTGGACAGAGCGTCACACTAGGCAGCAGAAACCTCGAGGTAGTCAAGGACTTCGTCTACCTAGTCTCCGGGGTAAATAGGGACAACAACACCAGTACAGAAATCAATCGCAGAATCACTCTTGCCAATCGCTGTTTCTTTGGACTCAAGAGGCAATTGAGTATTAAAGCCTTCTCTCAAAGGACTAAAATCGCTTTATATAACAGCTTGATCATCCCCGTCCTACACTATGGCGCTGAAACCTGTACGTTACTAAAAGCGGATGAGGAAGTCCTTAGTATTTTCGAGAGAAAGGTTTGGCGTGCGATTTTTTGTCATGTTTGCGTTGATTGCATCTGGAGAAGAAGATTTAATGACGAACTCTGTGGGCTATACAGCGACATGCGCCTGGTCAAACGACTTCGGATAAAACGCTTTGAATGGTTAGGCCATGTAGAGCGCATGACATTGGGACAACTTAACAGAAGACGGCCTAGACTAAGGTGATACACATAAGTGGAGAAGGACCTCAACCAACTTGGAGTGTGCAACTGGAGACAGCTGGCGAAAGACCGTGCTGACTGTAGAGGCATGTTGGTTGAGGCCCAGGTCCACCCCAGACTGTAGCACCACAAGAAGAATACATATTCAGGTAGATACACTGTTTGATGTAGTCCTACAATACACACCTATATTGAAGTTTATTTCAATATCGACGCGAGAAAATCATGTATTGCTACATGTTCGTCATGTTTTCACCTAGTGTACACACAAGAGTGCTCAAACGAACAAAAAAGGAGTAATCGGTATACAGAAAAAAGGACAGAAGTAAAAACTTGACCTGTTCCATGATTATCAGGTGGCAAAAATACCTAAATGAAGTTGATTTCTAATAGACATTGTCTGAGCTTTGTTCTGTTCAATAAGCAAGATAGATAGGACAGGAAGGTTCTTGCATGCGATTTTTAAGAGGTTCAAAATAGTTTGTGCAGTCATACTGCTTTTTCCTTCTTGTAAACTAGACAAACGACACCGAAACTCCGGTTATTTTCACCAATAATATCTTCCAGATCAATCGATGCCTGCAATCTGACAACTATATCTCTATGGGTACTTCGTGATCTCGTGTATCATTATTCGACTTCGGATTCGAAAAGTATTCAAACTGCAGTCATTGAAACCAGCTAGCAAGCTAGTTCACTAGCCTAATAAAGGAGTGATTAAAACGAACTAACATAATGTTGTGCTCGGAGAAAAACGATATTTTTTTTCAAGATCATTGGACTAAGTCGAAACATTTCCAAGCGCATTTAAATTTCTTAATGCTAAATTCATTTCAATAAATTCATTAGGGCCAAATGAAAAACACATTTTTTTGTAAAAATATTTCTTTATATGTATGTAAATGTAACACTTTCATGGTAACAAAATCGACGGTACATTATTTAATACGTTACCAAAAAGTGTATAACAATTTAAATTTAAATTAATGGAATCGTTATTCCGTTGTTATTTCTAAAAAGAAAGGCACAATTAATTTTGAATGGTTTTAACAAATAAGGCAAAATAAACGAGAAGTATCGAAAGAGAGAGAGAGGATCAACTAATCAGCCCAATCGGCATCGTCCCCTGCGTCGTCGTCGGATGACGAAGTTTGTGTTTTGGCCGGTGGTGGTGGAATTAAAGCCGATAGTCGACTTATAACATTCCCATTATCAGCGCCTGCCTCTCCGTCTTTCGCTCCCGATATTCCTTTTCGACGCATTAATAGCTTATTGTGTAGATCTGCCATTAAATCACCAGTATTCGACAATTTTGTTTGATTTGGGATCGTTGTATTCAATTTCTCTGTAGATTCCTGTCGTGCGACATCAGCTGCTGCACGAAGACGTCCTCCACGAGCTCCGCCAGCCTTTCGAATTGCATCCATTAAGTTCGAGCGCACATCTGAAAGAGCTGCATCAGGCACTTTTGGTTGTGCGGAAGCGGTAGGGCCACTAATTACAGGTGGTGGTGGCGGGGGTGGAGGTGCTTGAGCCGAAGGTATCTGTGGTGCTACCATTGGTGGTGGTGGTGGCGGTGGTGGAGGTGGAGGCGGAAGCATTGCAACTGCAACACTAGTCGAATTAGACTCCAATTTGCAATGTATGTTTGAACTCACTACATTCGCAGTCATCTCAGAGGTATTTGCGACCTCAGGCAGATCAGTAAGGTTTTCAATGAACAACGAAGGTGCTATCTGATGATTTTCAGTATGATCAAACTGAATGTCATTCACTATTCCAGGTAAATCGGGTAAATCAATCGGCAGATCTATCGTTGGTGCCTCATTCAATTTTGGTGTGTAGAAGAGACCTTGCTGCAGCCTTTTATCTGTGCGACTCTGCCGATTGCTTATTGAATGCGGCGCTGGTTCAATCTGTGGTCCTCGGTTCGCGGGTGCTTCCGTTTTCCGAACGCTCTTACTTCGAATGGATTTTCCAAAGGTTGCATCCTCTGCCCCTCCACGCGTCCTAAAAACGTTTTCAGATGTGCTAAACAATAGAACCGAATTGACTGATTTTAAATTTAACGGTATATCACCCAGTCCGCGATTACTAGAAACACGACTTGCTGTTGGTTTACTCTTTGCACCACGAAAATGAAAGAAAACCAATTTATCATTGATATTGTTAGGAACTGGATCTATACGACTAGATATTTCATAGTCCTGCAGATGTTTTGTAATTGCATCACCGTCCTTGAAGGTTAGTTCGATATCCCTGAAGACATGCGAGGAAGGAAACTTGGCTGGTGAAAAAATTTTAATGGCTTTATTTGTGCCAGAAAGATTTTGAATTTTTAATGAAGCAGAGTTCACACGAGAACTAAGTTCGTTAATTTTTGCATTATTTTTCGAAATACGTTTGTCTATGTGATCAAAAATATTTGTTATTGTTGATTGTAAACAATCTAAAGCATTGGCTGCTTGAATTATTGTTTCTTCGTGGCGTAAATCGGGCGGAATTACTGGGACAGTGTACATAATTGTCTCACTCAGTTGATGATTGTTTCCTGAAACAGAACTGTACAAGAAAATGATTAAATGAAATTATTTACAAATATAATAAAAATCTTGGATGCCTCACCCAATTGGATTTTATTTTCGTTTATAAATGAGGACACAGCTGAGTTTGACATAATCTGCTGAAAGCCCTCCTTCCCATTGAAGCTGATAACACTGGAAGCCGGCTGGAATGTTTCGGATTGTGGTGAATACAGCCTAATTCGTGACATTTATTGCAGTAGCATCGAATATTTTTTCATTTACTCACTCTTGCTTAATTTTCTCCTTAAACATTTCAATAGGTCTATTCCAATTGATATGTGTACTGAAATTCGTAGTTCAGTAGTCTAGGTAAAAATCTCTCTTGCAGAGAGTAACTCTATCGAAAATTGTGAAACAACTTTACGTAGAAATTCGTAAACACCTATCAGACATATGAAATGACAGAGGTTTTTTTATTTTCAATTTGACAGCCATCCGCTGCCGAGCTACTGCCCACGGTTTTTTCTTCGGCAGAAATTCGTAGAGAAATGAAATATTTTGCTCTCTCGTGAGCTCTCTTTTCTATGAAAAAATCAGCTAGTGGAACGTTTTTTCGTAGTTTTTCGTTCAAATTCGTAGATATTCGTAGCAATACAGAGCAATTGGAACGGACCTGGTATGACGGTTTGTTTGTGGATATTTTCTTGTAATATTTTCAATTATTCTAAATTTGCCCACAGTTCAGAAACACTCTTGACTTATATTAATAAAACTGCATTACAGAAAATATTTATTTTCAAATCAGTATATTTTTTAAATACTCTCGCGAAAATCAATATCTTCTCGTTTAAGATATATTCCTGTCTGTGAACCAAGCGACATCAGCGACTGACCGTCTCTCTTTCTGACTAAATGTCGTTTAAAACTTTTAAATGTTAGTTGAAGGCATTCATGACGAACGAATCCAATAGAATAGAAGTAAGATGTCCATAGAATCAACTTCTGAAAATAATCAGCTGACCGAAAACCATAACATAAATATTAAAGATACGAGTAGATGTTTAGCTTCGTCTTTTTATCCCCCCTTGTTACGTTTGATATGTTTTTATATACTTCTGGCAGTGAATATGCGTAATATGTTATATGTATATGCCGCAATTGTTTAAAACATGCATAAATTTTGTGACTTCCCGCACAATCAAAAAATCCGCCAAAAGGGCTGATATCGACAAGGAATTTTTCACCTCTGTAAAGGATGGGTGAAAAATAGCACTTGGGTTGGCAATCACAAGCAACCTAAATATAGCTTACAAATATAATAGTATGCGTTTTTTTTATATGGTAAGGTGTTCTTCCAGTCGCCGACAATCTGGTGTTCTGCAGTCGGCGATGTTGATCGTCTGTCGATCTCGGTGCAAGTGTTAATCTTGTTTATTTCTCTTTTCTTTATTTTCATTTTGCATGTTTTAAAATGAATCATAAGTATTTCTTAGGTTAATGTAAAGTTAGCAACGAGTATTCATTTTGAACCATTTTAAGGTAGCAAAAAAAAAATAATATATGTTAAAAAATCTAAGAAAATTGAACTGAACTGAACTAGTTGGATTTGGCCTTTGTAAATTAAAAACAATCATGACATCAGGTAAATTTGAAATTATATATGTGCTTAAACTCAAGTTACTACATGTACGTTCATTTAGATCCTTATATTCTTTGTACCTTCCTGAGTTTTACGTTAGGGGAAATTATTTGGAGATTTGGAAGAGCGATCACAGAGTGTATTTATTTTTCTAAGCACTATGGTTCCCATCAATACAGCACAATTTTCGAACATAGCTTTACATTTTCCAACCGATCTGCCATAGCACTTTTGTTTTTTACTGTGATTTGGACTGCAACGCAATTTCATAATATATCCAATATTATTGATGAATTGTGGAAACAAAAGATTATCGTGATTGCATTTCTATTATTCCGTCTTGCAAATTTTGACAAATCGACGCTCCAATATAGTGATCAGATAAGATCTGATAGTGGACTAGATTATGGCACTGGAATGGCATCAAATTATTTTCATGGATATTTGAAATTTATACTCCCAACAGTTGATGAACAAACAGGTAAATATACTTGTGTAGTCATGTACATAGACAAAAAAATGTTATTCATTTATATTATTATAATTTGCAAAACCACATTGTTTTGATACTTATTTTTTATTTGATATGAATCATTTGCCTGTCTTAATAACAGGGTAAAATAATTGTACAATCAGCAAAACTGTTACAAACTAAATATAAAATATGTGATTTTCGGCATGGTAGCAATGCTTGCGGCGCCTCGATTGAGTGATGCAGTTCTATAGATCTCGGTGAGGAGAAAAAATGTATGGTTGGTGAGAGGTCAATCGGCTTAGTTAAGACATGTTTCTGCTTTATTATTTTTATGCTTGCATTGCATACATTGCGGTGAAAAAATGATATACACGTGGTTCAGGCTTTTAAATGGTTTGTGTATTCACATAAACTAGTTTATAAAAATATTAAAAGTCACATCTGTGCTATAGTATTTGTAAACAGTTTTATTTCCTGCTATTACTTCCAAGGCAATTTGGTAGAACTATTTCTATTATTTCTTTCGTGAAAATACCTGCCAATTGCAATTTAGCCATTCGCGTAAGTCAAAAAATTGCGTTTAGTATAGACTGACCATACAAATTTTTAAGATTCGTTTCATAAACAATCAATTTTTGAAAGTTTGATGTCTAACTTAATTCGTCAGTAAGTCACGCTTTCCATCGCCTCATTTGATGTCACAAGAATGCATTGTGAGATATATATTATCAACAATTTTAAGTTTGTTTTATCGTCTTACCAATTTGTGTCAATTTTGCTATAATGTTTAAATATGGACACGTATTTTGCTATCCGCAATAAAAATCTGCAACCTGAAAAACGGTTGCATTGATCAAATGAATGTTCTTTGAAATCTTGCAGGAGTAAAAGACCGGTTTCGGTGATTATAACCGGGTTTGAAACAGAACTACACGTTTAATTAATTTTTCAGATATGTAGCAATGGTCTGTATTCTTATTTAGATTCTTGTATACATTTAGATCTCTATATACATATATATACATATGTACGTAAAAATTTTGAAATGAAAATTGTTATTTTATCAGTTGTGTTACGTATGGGTATGTGTAGGTTTGGAATTTGAAAGAAGTCACAGTTAGTGTAATGAAACGGAAACTATGCTTTAGATAACTCATTTCTAAGCGAATGCAAGTGCAAAAACTATATCCGATTGTTTTCTGATGCTAGATATACACATTTATCTATAAACATAACATTTACAGAATCGTTTCATTACTCAGCTTAATCACGTAAGTACCATTAAGAGTCCTTGAATCATTCCCAGATGTTAATCGTCCGATGAAGTTGGTAAGGAATATCGTGTCTTCCTGGACCAATTCGATCACCTCTTCCTTGTTAGTGCGGTAGGTACAAGTAGTCTGACCTCCTTTTAAGAGCCTTACCACACAGATCATTTGGTTACTAACACGGAAACATTCACTGATAATCCCGTATGTTTCCTGGTGATTAACTAGGATTCTATTGTAATCCATATCAATCTGCATACCGTCAGTGATTGATGCTCTCACCGAGAGAATGTTATATAAATCCTTTCTTACTTTCGGCATGGAAAGAACATAGAGAAGAAGTAAACCATTTGAATATATAGATGGTGATCCATTTTCTATGGCCTCAATTTCATTTGAATAAGGAAGATTTTCTATTTCTCCGATGATCCTACTTATTTCTTCTCTATCTAAGAGATTCGTGTTCACAATGCCACTTTTAGCCATTTGACATGCGCGCATTATCTCGTCCTTTACTATAATGACTTGATCCAAAACATCTAGTTCGTATCGTCCGACTAAGGTTGACTTGATATCAACCTTAGTAATTATTTGTAATTATTTTACACAATCCGGCAGACGAGAGATTTCCCTCAAATCTGCCTCGTTCCTCGGAGCACAGAGTTCAGGTTCCACGCTAATTTCAGCGGGCGGCATTAACTGCCCCCGTTAGGTCTGTTATGGATTTTTTAATGGCATCCATTCTTCACCGCAGAAGTAAGAAGTCGTTGCCAAATATATTTGACTATAAAATGTACTTAAGTTTAGCGCTCACCGACTCTCCGATACTCAATATTTGTTTGCCCGTATTTTAATGACTTACAACTTCAATGGGTCACTACAGATAATTAATTAATTTCATTTAATATTACAACTCTCTGTCAGCTCTAATTTCTTTTTCAATGAATTCTATAATTATTATATATTTTTCTTATCATTTCAATCACTTTTTGATTTTCAATCACTTTCGTTATTATTTTTTCTTAAACAGCACTTAATTGATCTGTACACCTTAGTGTTTTCAAATAATCAACTTTTTGGTTTCACTTATTCTTTTTAATACTAAATACTAATACTAAATACCTATCCGCAATTCTTTTCAGCAGATACCACTCATAGATTCTACTTCCTAGTGCAATTTGATTCTTCACTTTCAATTTCTCTCCCCTATTATCGCACCAAATATCTGCAATATTTTTTTCTTTTCGCACCTATTGTTAATTGAATTTTGAATCTTTCACTTGTGTCGCACAGTTATATTTTTAACTTCCAAAAATCGATTCGAACAATTTTCTTATTCTTTATTATTTAATTTTAATTTCCTTACATCAGGAATAATACACTTCATTGTTGCATCGGATTATCTTTTCTTACTGCAACGAAAAACGAACAATCCTAAGCACACAATTCTTTATTTTCGGGAACATCTCTTTTGGAAGGATCGTGTTATCCTTTTTTGATGCAAGCATTAAAATGCACTCAACCTACTAAGGCACGATTAGCTTCACACGAATTCACTTGGTTTTCCCTTTTGACTAACATTCGTGTTCTCATAGGTACGATTGAGTAGTCGATTTATAAGCGCAGTGTTCTCATGGGGACTGAGCTTTTCGTTTAATGGAACGCATTAACATTATCTCCTGGTTAGAGGATAACAATGTGAAAAAAGGGGAACCAAGGATGTCGTATACGGAGATGTCCCTGCTCGGGCGCCAGTTAAGGAATCCCTCTCAGGATACCTGAAAAAAAAATTGCGAACGGGGAGGCAACGCCTCCCCCCAACTGTTCGACGTACTATTCCAAAAACGTTATTACTTATTTATTGCTTTCATCAGTTTTATGCCGGCGCGTGTATCCAGTGCGATGCAATCTGATTTTCGGTGGTCGTGCGAACGCTACCTGATCTTCAATAAGCGTGTGAACAGGTTTGCACCTGAATAAACTTAGTCAGCAATTCTCATACAGACTGCAATCCTATATGGAGTACAGGGCCAACTCCGCGGTGTTAACTCGAATATAACATTTTTGTCTAATTTAACTCAAAACTAAAACGTATGACAATTATAATACATTGAGTATACTTAAAACAATTAAGTTGGTTCGAAATAAGAACATTCTTACAAATTTGAGATAACTTTTGATAGCCTAAGGCCCTTTGATGCTCTGGCTACTAAGTTACATAATGATTTTATGTGACCTTATGTGGCATTATGATTTGAATCATAATGTAGTTATTCAATAAAAAAAAATAAATAAAAATATACCTTTTGAGTACTATATCAAGCAATAAAAACAAAAATAATATCATAATATTATATTATTATTTATTAACAACAGTTATAAAATTGATACACATTTACAGAAAACAAGTTTTAGAATTTAAAATCAGTAGCAGTTGTTCAGTGTTTTGTAATGTTTATTAGTTTATAAGTACTATTTAGTAAACAGCATTCAAACAAAGTTTATGTCTTCATTTTGTTTTTGAAACAATCATAAAGTTTTAAGTATATTGCTCTTCTGATGCAACTACTGCCTTATAAACATAATTTCTGAACGCGGTTTTCGGCAAACATCACATTGTCGTAGAAAAAACTATTTCTTCTCTCCTTTAATTGTCTGATTTATATGCCTCTCCTTCTAACAATTTGAAGAATGAGGAGATCCACCGTAAAGGCAGCTCACACGTATTCTCAATTAAAAACAAAACAATCCTATCTGAGAATAAGCTGTTAAATGAGGGGAAATGTTATAAAATATGAATTCAAGGGCGGGAGACGAGGGAGTTGACTGTCTCCCCATTGGTCTCTGCTAAATGTGCAGTATAAAGTATATCACTAAGAAATATCAAAGTCGAAGTTGCACTTCATTGTCGTGTTGCGCGGAAGAAACCAATTGGTTCCCAGCATCCAAAAGAAAAACTATTTTAAGTTTAATTGGCGTAACTTGAATTGGGCAACAGAACAATGTAAAATTGAAGGCTGAAGAAATTACCAGTCACTTGGGAATTTCAGTAAGACAACGACCCAAAACATACTGCAAAGTTCACAAACAATTTTTCACTGACCATTCCATCAATGTTTTTTACTGGTCATCTTCAAGTGCAGACCTCAACCTTATGGAACACTTATGAGGTTATATAAAATCTAGCCTTATCCAAAAAAAAAAAATTCTAATATGAACAAACTGTTAGAAAAGGTAAAGAAATCTTGTTATTCCGTACCTGTTGAGGATTGACGTTTCCAAAGTTGGGCATAAAATAACATAATGGCTAATGACTAAAGAAATATGACTAAACGTAAGTCATGAATAATTTATTTGCTGGATATATTCATGATTAACGTTTATTTATGAATTTTCGTTATTTACACATATGATTGACAGTTATTCATGATTAATGTGTAGTCATGACTAACTCTGTATCATGATTACCCACTAATCGAGGATATGTCGGAATTTACTCATATATTTGCATCTCCGGTAACGAGACCTTTTTTAATGACAAGATGCATTTTTTAATGTCTTGTTTATGGGTTTTATGACTGATGTAATAGATTTTGTGCAATTAATGCCTGCTCATAGGAAAAAGTAATTAGCATAACAATGACAAAGTCGGGCATGGTGCTATTATTTTGCACAGTGCTGTTCATATACGCGGCCAAACTTCAATTGCAAAAACTATGTGGTAAAAAATCACCAAAAAACAAAAAGTTCGACAATAATATTTGAAATAACTCTGTATTTTTTTATGAACAAAGATATGACTTGAATAAATGCTCTTATTTAGTGATTAATGACTAATGATAAACTAATAACTTTTGTATAATGATTGATTTAGTCCTGAGTAATTTCTGCAAATAATGCATTTTTTATGGGCCAATCATTATTTTCATGATTAATGAATAAATTAGTCATTAGTCGCTAGAATCCAGCAACTAATATCTAATTTAGCCATTCGACTAAAATTTGCCCAACAATGGTCGTTTCCTAATAAAGTCCTTGAAGCATCGTTGTGGAGCAGTTATAAAGCAAAAGGACTATCCTACCCAATAGTGAATAAAATAAAAAAAAGAAAAGCACTTATTTTATGAAGTTTTTTCTTGATTTCCCTTATCGTTTCTAATTACACATAAGATCCTTGAAATTTTTGTTGTTTTCTAAAAGTGATGAAATAATTTAAAGTAATGCTTTTAATGTTAATCTTATTTCTGAAACTTATTTACTTCGAAATGTATATACATAAAAACAACTTCTTCTATTGATTTAACTACACTGTATGCCATTTAAATGCGGCTTTAACTATGAGCTAGCCGCAATATTTTTGCATTGAGATAATGTAATAACGTTAAACTTTAACCTTTCGTTAAATATTTTGTTTAATTTTAAAATTTGGGCTTAGTCTACTGCGTTGTCTGTAAATCTCCACTTTTCTGTTTCTTCTCCTTAGCAGTTTTCCTAGACAATTGTCTTTTTCATCCGGTATGCCCTTCCCAATCTATTTATCATCGCCGAACCGTAACTTCCCAATTTTTTTGAAACCTTTGTCACCATAATAGATCCAATCGCCACCATTCTCCGAGTTATCCTCATGACCACCTCTGTATGAGTATGTATGAGTACTGTATGAGTTAACATGAAGCATTTCCCAGCCGGCGAAAAGGGGAGGTGTCACCTTGAACTACGCAACTGCTCCTGTGTTCAATTTGACACACTGCATGCGCGAGCCAACATGATCTAGCTTGGATACATTCTCAGGCCTTGAAATGCTGACACAGCTGCCCTTGAACGCACAAGTTGCCCAGCGGATGTGGGCATTAAGTAAAATTGGAACTCACTCTCGTTCGGGAAGCTATACAATAAAGAACTCATTCTATCATTCGATCGTTTTATTTTTGCAAGGTATAAGTAGGATAGTTGTGGACGTTAACTGTATGCAATACAAACATAAATAGAATAAGCAGCAAACCTGAATTTCTTAGAATCGATTAATTGTTTATGTATAAACTTTTATCATTTTTTAATCTCAAATGCAGCCTAAACGAAGCCGATTAAACCTTAACCCATACAATTTTTTCACTGAGATCTACAAAACTGCATCGCTCAATCGAGGGGACGTAAGTATCGGAATCCGGCCTGATTTTCTTAACGGACCATAAAGGTGTTATATCACGAAAAGCGAAACGAATTCATTCCTGGACTTACGTTAATTCCAACATGGACAATATGATAGCATACAGTTAATATGTATAGCAGAATTTTATGCGTCCAAAATGAAATTCAACGCCTGTTTAATTTATAATGGAAATTGATCTTCTTTTTTTCGTGTGCGTCGTGTGGCGCTACAATCTGGGGTGGACATGTGCCGCAACCAACATGCCTCATAATCAAAATTGCATTTTCAAAATAATCACAGATTAAGTTTAAATATAAGACCCCTGCACCATACTCATCCCAAATCTTTTAACAACTTTGAGAAAGTCAAGAAACATATTCAAATCTAAATATTTTTTAATGATTTTTTGATTACCTCATACGATACACAAACTTATGTCTAAAACACAATTTATGTTTTTCCTTTTTCAGGAATTTGTGACAGGATTATTAACTATGAAGATAAACATAATATACGATTCGCAGTGAAACGTCTCTTCATTCTAATCCCAAGCTCATTACACACAAATCCTGTCATAACCAGTAAAATTATGGAACGACAAGACAATGTATATGACTGCATTATTTTCTTTTTATAATTGAAAGTTAATAAATCTCTTATGTTTTAGCAACCACTGGAGGGGGTAAAAAAAGATCGTGCTGGTGTAAAACGTCCATACGTAAATGATGTGTATCGTATACAAATCGATGGGAACTTTTATTACATATCCGTTGAAGGGGCCACACCTCTCTTAAGTTATTCCGAGTCACTGAGCCACGATGTCACCAGCACTTGGCAAATGAAAGTCATGCAAAAGGAAATTACTCTCAAGTTTTATATGTCTCTAAAGAAAATTTTACATAAATACCATCAAACTGTGAAACAAGCCGAAATTATATATTATGATGGTAAGTTTTATAAGAACCAAAATGCCGAACTTAATAACGTCGTCATTAATCACCTGGTTCGAATAGTATATGCATGAATTGACGTAGTATATTTATTGGTTACGCAGTATAAACAAACTCAGAACCTTAAGTCTATTTACTTAAATTATTTGCAGTTTTACAACATTTAACTGCAACATCGTAGAAATTTTATATTCCTTATGTTTTTAAAGTTCTTGCACTTACCTTCACGGAGTGTACACATGTAATGCCTATAAAACTGAAATCACTTTTACGGTGAATGCTAAAACTCTGTCTTCCCCATTCGTTGAAAAATAGCATAATGTATAACTAGCATGCGATCAAATTCACTATTTATTAAAAAAAAAAAAGGTCTTGAAGAATATAAATGCTAACCATCGTGCTATTCACAGCTGCACTAGTTCACGAATTTCTTACCAACGTTAACTTTAATTTAAAAAAGTTATCCGTTTTTTTTTACTACAACCCTTTGATGTCCAAACCGAAACGAACATGTCAACGTGTGGATTAACTTCACAAATGAAATCTTATAGGGGGAATCCCTTTATACGGAAAATGAAATTCAAATGTTTTATTGTATTTCCGATATTGGTACCTCTCTATTGAATGTTGCAGTTCGATTGTCTGTAAGTCCCATGAAAAAACTAAAAACATTTTTTTCGTCGAAATATGCAAACATATATAATAGAACAAGAAATTATTAAGAATCCAAGGCAGAAATTGTGCTTGACATAGTCGATTAGAACTCTTCAACAAATTCAACGTTTCCTTTGTCTCAGAGATTCATAGAAAAAAATTTAGGGGTAGTAAGTATCGAAATCATGCCTCAAAAATTGTTATAATTTTTAGTAGTTTTACTTCTTTTCGTGTTATATAAAAAAATTGAATTATTGTTGCGTTGTCGTCTAATTTGTTTTTATGTTTGTATATTTATTTGTTGCTTATTTCAGATCGATCACCGGATGGTCATCTACACGATGTTGGTGAAATTTTGGCTGCCCACATTAAGCATATATGGAATACTGATGAAACTGAAGCCGCAAATCGTATTGAATAGAAAAAAATCTAATCGTTTGATGTAATGTTGTGATAAGTTCTTCTTTTGACAAAATGTTTGTTATTTATATATTGTTGCTATAATATTTCTCTTAGAAACATATGATCAAAATTTTGTATCAATCCATGAGATAAGTGTAAAGATAGGCTACAACTAATCACTGTTTTGTGTCATCATGTACAAAGTTTTGAATAGTATTTATATACTTAAAAAACGAAAAACTTGGCATGTAAAAATTTAGACGGTGCACTTAAGAAAATAAAAACACTTTCTTTAAAAAAAAAATATTCTGCAAATGATTATATCTGCAGAAAGTTGTAACCATCGGAACGGTGACATTTTTTTTGCCTTTGAGTTTACGTTAGAGGGAGATATTTCAGCATTTTCTTGGATTATTTCGCGTTTTTACGATTGCTTTTCAATTATTATGTACATAAACTAAGATGAGTTTTTTAGTTACGTCCCTGTTCCAAGTAAGTTATTAATTATGCCCCGGTTGTCCGAATCTATGGTTTAAGGACTCATTATTATTGGAAAAGCTTTGTTCCAATATACCCTTTTATTATCGTAATAATACTAATAGTAAATTTTTTCGACACACGGTTAGTTGGTTTCCATTAGAGGAATAAAATTAAGAGTATTTTGTGTGGGAGTGCTAGTATGTTTTCTTGTACCGGAGTTGCTTTGAGAAAGTGGAACAGAATGACTGGAAGACGAGTTGTTTATGGTTATTTTTTAAAGTTTATAAATAGGCTCAGTGTATGATGCATTATTTGGTTATTAGGTTTTAATATAGTTTGTTGCGTGGAGATAGTGCTTGCTGTGAATAATTTGACTGAAATATGTAGTGGATTGTAAACGGTCCTGTGAGCTCATTTTTTTCACCATATACTGTTCACAGTGTTTGATTGGAAATATTCGAATTTTGGCATAGACACAGTAATTGGGAAAAGGTGGATAGCATTTTTCCTGTGTGGAAAACACCATCGATTGTCTGTAAATTAACTAAACAGAGTAGATTACCATCAAAAAGTTGAATATGTACTCAAAGACCATACTGGCACAGTGTGTGGTATTGAGAGAATATGCCAGAGGCTTATCTTCATTTGATGGAGAAATAACAGTGTTAATGACTCGACGGAAATCGTAACTGTGAAACAACAAAAAAAGAAATTTCTTCGAACACAAAATTGTTCATGACAACTAATTTACAGTTAATCAAAAATACCAATTAATTTAATAGCATGAATTGAAATATTGATTTTCGGTGTTTTCGAAAAAGGTTTTGGCTCAACAACGGAGGCCCGTCTAACGTATTTTTTTTATTTTAAATGAAATGTACTGCATATTTGAAGTGTTGTTGAACTCAATACAGCTCTTGGCCCAGCACATCTGGTGGTTGCAAAGCTAAACTTAATTGTTTGTATATGTGCATCTCCAAGTCAAGTAGATTTGACAACATTTAAACATCCAAATATAGTCTACTAAAATTAAATACGTAAGAAATGTTCGATGCATATTAAAGTGTTACTGTAGTTTGTATTCACTAAATATTTTTCACAAATTTCGAATATATTATTGCAACAAAAGAATTTTAAAATAACTGTATTTAACCTGGTCAATTTATTCAAAACTGGAAAAAATAAGTTATTTTAAGAATTCTGTAGTTCATTTTGATGATCTGTAGATAAATAAGGAAATAGAATAACGTCAGATTCAAATTTGAACAACGAAACAAATGATATGTATTACACACTGGTTAACATGTAAATACATTGAAATCTGCTCTATCGTTTCCTTTATTTAAGTCAGCCATATAGCATCTCAAATAAAAACATCAAAATAACCTAGGCTTAGTAATAAGCGCTACATAGGAGCATTAAAAATTTCGCTTCAACGAATTAAATTTGCTAAGCATTACGACTTTGCATCCACATTTTCTTTATCTCCATTAAGAGCTAGTTGTAAATGAGACATTTCCAGCATCCGTCGTTTCCACACTTCATATTCCTCTACTTCAGGTTTCTTTGAGCGTTTGATAGAATTCGAGCTCTCAGACTCATCTTTGCCCCCAGATTTTACACTTTCCGATTCTTTTGTTTTCTTATCTGCCACTGCAGTATAGTGCTTAGATATAACCTTATCCCATCGCTGTTCCAATTGTGCCCACTGTGAGGGGCGCAAGTGACTGAATGACATTATTTTGGGTTTCGATAGTTTTTTTTGGCTCATTTTACAAGCCTGGTATACAGCCATGGCTGCATACTGTGGATGTGATATATCAAAATCAGCCGCTTCATTCTCTTCAATGCCCTTATAGAATTCCAGAAGTTCCGATGCCTTCTTTGATACCTCATTTATACCTAACTTGATGGTAATGTCACTAACACCCACCACTTTGTTGAGATCTAAAAGCTTTTCAAACATTCTTTTGTTGTTCGCATACTGGGTCTTCCGTAGACCTGAGAGTTTCAAAGCACTCGCCTATTTTAAAGTTAGGGTTTTAGAAGCAACATTGTAAAGAGTGTAAAAATAAAATAAACAAACCTGATCGAATGGAATTCCAAGAAAGAATGCGGCTAGATCAGCACATAATACAATTTTCGCATATTCGTTAAGAGTGGCGTTCACGTTTGTTGACCGTAGCTCCAGCAGCCGAAGAAGCTCTGTGGTTTTTCTACAAAATCACTATTAGAGGAATGACAAAGTGTACTTTATTTATTTTACCCAAGGATCTTTGGTTCATCTATTAATCCCATCTTTTGTACTATTTGCTCAATCAACGCCATTGTTTGATACTTAAACTTATGACTAGTAAATATTAATATGAAGAAATAATTTAAAGGTATTTGTATTTATTTGTTAGCTTGTTTTGATCACAGACCACCTAAAGGTAGTTTATGGTTTCGATTTCTCTTAAATTAAAGCGGGAAAATTTAAACTGTCAGTTTATGAAAAAGTCAAATCAAATACATTTGTCAACGGAAAGCAGTGCTGCCACTTTTTCCTTAAAATAAATTTCGGGGAACTGTTCACGGTAAGCCGTGTATTATTGATTTTGATGTGAGAAATGAAGAGATGACACGTTGAGTCAAAAGCAAATGGCAGCAATGTTAAATGTTGCACAACAAACAATTTCTGACCGTTTAAAAGCTATAGGAAAGATCCAAAAGTGTGGAAAATGGGTAATACATGAATTGCATGAAAGACAGATGGAAAACCGAAAAAAACACTTGTGAAATTTAGCTTCAAAGACACGAAAGAAAATCGGTTTTGCATCAGATTGTTACTGACGATGAAAAATGTATTTATTTTAAGAATCCTAAACGGAAAAAGTCATGGGTTAATCTGGGACAACCATCAACATCGACTGCAAAACCAGATCGATTCGGCAAGAAGACAATGCTGTGTGTTTGGTGGGACCAGAAAAGTGTGCTGTACCACGAACTCCTAAAACCCGGTGAAACCATTAATTCTGATCGCTACCAACAACAAATGATCAAATTGAACCATGCATTGATCGAGAAACGACCAGAATGTACCAGAAGACAGGGCAAGGGAATTTCGCTCCATGACAATGCACCTGCACATAAAGCAGAACTGGTTCAGCATACAATCAAAACACTTGGCTGGGAGCAGCTACCCCACCCGCCGTATTCACCAGACTTGGCTCCGTCCGACTACCATTTGTTTTCATCGATGGGACACGCATTGGTTGAGCAGCATTTTGATTCCTACGAGGAGGTCGAAAATTGGGTGTCTGATTGGTTTGCTTCAAAAGACGAACAATTTTATTGGCGTGGTATTCACAAATTGCTAGAAAGGTGGTCAAACTGTGTAGAAAACAATGGCCAATACTTTGAATAAAATGTGTTTACTTTCCCATTAATCTTAGTGTTTTATTTTCAAAAGAAACGATCATTTCGTACCGGTATACCTGGTATTTAAACTTTATTCCAACGCATAACTTTCTTCTATCCAGTCGCTAATCTGGGTTCAATTTTGAATGATGTTCGAGTATTGTTCAGACTGTTATTGTAGATAAAACGTAGTTCAAGAATCTGACTCTATTTGGTTATACAGTTATGCCTATAGTCGATAAAAAATGGTGGTATTAAAATTTGGGATGTCAGTTGTATGTACTGGAGGGAGGGCCAACACAATGTCTTCCAGCACAATTTGATCTAATCTTTTGAATGGATACTAATTTTTCTTTCCTTTTCAATCTACGGATACTTGAAAAAAGGTGAAGACACTTTTTTTTGCATGACTGGGCAAACATTTTAGTCAAACCTTGTCGGTTTTATCTACTTTTTGAATAAGATATCACTTTATATGCAATTTATACGTTTGTCTTATGCCTTGAGACACCATCCGCTCGGCTCTCCTAGTATATATCATATCATCACTGTATGGCTCTCGGGATTTTAGTCGCTATCAGAACATGTGCTACTACTCGGCTTTAGTGTATTCTTTAAATATTTTTAGTGTGAATGCAGTGTTCCCATCGATAACAATGCGCTATAGCTTTCTACATTTTAAGCAGAAAAATTTATCAGTAGTTCAGTTTGTGTACGTCTGAAACCGTTTGTCCACAACCCGATGGGTCCCTATCAGTATGGTTTCCAGCTAGGGAAATTCACGATAGACCAGATTTTCACTTTACGGCAGATCTTGGAAAAGACTCAAGAAGCGCAAATCGACACTCACCAACAATTGTAAATTTTTAGGCCGCATATGACAGTGTGCATAGAGACGAGCTATACAGTGCCATGTCTAGTTTTGGCATTTCTACCAAACTCGTCAGATGTAGAATGACGATGGAGAACTCTCGCTGCTCTGTCAAAGTCGGTACCGAATTCACCGAGAGACTACTGCTCCGGCCCGAAAAGGCCTCGAAACTGAGCCATTAGGGCAACGCAACAGGGGACGACCTGGACTAAGGTGGTGCACACAAGCGGAGAAGGACTTCAACTAACTTGGAGTGCGTAATTGGAAGCTCATGGACAAATGGTTTCAGACGCTCACACAATACGGGAGAGAGGATCTTGTATGCGATGTTCAGGAGACAAATCCCTCTGTAGTTGGCGCAGTCAAAGGGGTCTCCTTTCTTGTAGACCGGGCAAACGACGCTGAGATTCCACTCATCGGGCATGCTTTCCTTCGACCATATCTTACAGATGAGCTGTTGCATGCGCCCAACCAGGTGATCTCCAGCTGCTTTAAATAGTTCCCCTCTAGCAGCTTTGTTCGACTTCAGCTTGGATATTGCTATCTTCACCTCGTCTAAGTCGGGGGGACGGAATGCTTGTCTATCATCGTCCAAATTGAGTGGAACATTCAACATTCTGCCTAACAGCGGGATTTGGGTCGTCATCGTCGTTAAGGGAGCTTGCGTTGTTCGATGCAGCGTCGCCTTATAGGCGTCTTGTTTAGCTGCGTGCGCTTGCCTGCACTCGTTGTCAAACCATGTATTCCTTCTGGTTGTGACGTGAAACCCAGCACATCAGTGGCAGCTTCTTTGATGGCTTCTTGACAACGTTTCCATTCTTCTTCTATGCTTAGTGCAGGAAGCGTCGAACTCTGAGCGAGTTTCAGGGAGACTCGGTCGGCAAAGTTCCCAGCAATCAGCTGCGATTGTAGCTTTTCGACGTCAAACCGTTTTGGTCTTTCTCGACTCCGTTGCTCTGTCGATATCCGGGTTCTTACCTTGGCTAGATGATGATCTGATTCAATGTTTGCACCTTGGAAGGTTCGGACATCGAGAATACTGGAGGAGTGTCTGACGTCGATCACAACGTGATCAATCTGGTTGACGGTTGATTGATCAGGAGATCGCCAGGTTCCTTTGTGAATGTCCAGGTGTGGGAACCGCGTGCTAGCCACAGAGAGGTTCCGCTCCGAAGCGAAGTCCAACAGCCTGAGTCCGTTTCTGGATGTGTTGTCGTGCAGGCTGTGTTTCCCGATGACTCCAGCAAAGATGTCCTCCTTTTACAGCTGAGCGTTGAAATCTCCTAGAACGATATTGGTGTCATAGCTGGGGCATCGATCGTATGTTTTTTCTAGGAGATCATAGAAGTCATCCTTGATGTTGTCATCCTTCTCCTCTGTCGGGGCGTGAGCGCATACTAGGCTGATGTTCCCCAATTTAGCCTTGCGGATTGTCATGAGGCGTTCGTTGACTGGGTCGTAGCTCAAGACTTTTTGCCAAAGTCTGCCTCGAATAACAAATCCGCATCCGAATAAGCGCTGCCTTCTCTCTCTACAGCAATTGCTGTAGTAGGTATCGCAGTTCTTCATCGCTTTTATGCCAGGCCCATCCCATCGCACTTCCTGGATGGCGGTTATGTCAGCTTTGTAGCTGTCAAGGGCCTCCGCAAGTTGTTCGGCTGCACGTGGCCTCTTAAGGGACCTCACATTCCACGTGCAAAACCGAAAATCATTGTCCTTAAAACGTTTGCTGGGGTTGTCAACAGTTCATTCTTCGCTATCCGAGGCATGATGTTGTCTCTGAACTTCTGGTTTTTACGTGGTGAGGAAGTTACCCTCAAGCACAACCCACAGACTGGTAGGCCAGGCCCATTATTTAAATCCTCGGGCAGAGGGGGTCGCTGCATACATTAGTTCACCATACAACGGGTGTTGTGATGGCTATACAGGAGGCGCCACTTGGAGGCTGTATGTTAACTTGACCTGTTCACTAACGAGGATTGCCTTGGCAGCTCGCCATGTTGAGCGCAATCAACGACATTACCTCGCATGTATACCCCCATGCCTCCCAAAAAGTGTTGTCATTTAATAATAATAATTGTGTGGCGCGTAAGTCCACAGGGGGACCAGGGGCTAGCTTGCTCATCAACTACTCGTGTTGTGCGCGCTGCTATTCTCCCACGAGTAGAAGGGACCTACAGTTTTTTACCGACTCCGAACGTTGAAATTAGGAAAGCTTTTTCTTAGACAATTAATACTCTTTGAGTTTTATGAGCAGCTCGAAAAAGGTCAGTAAATTAATTTTTATATACAGCTTTAATTTTTAATGTGAAAAATGTTCCATCTCGTCGTGGCTTAAATTCTAACGAGATTTCAGGCTGCATTTAAGACGTAAAGTTTGGGTTCATCTTTGATTTTCGATAATCGCGGCGGTCTTTTTGTTTCACCTCCAGGTTTTCATTTATGAACCTGGGACAAACTTGCAAGTTCTTTGTCTGGTACTTCTTACAAATATATGCAATCCCCTTCCTGAATTTGAATTTTAAACACATTCATGCCTACGACATCATTCTAACCTGCAGTTTCAACTGGTTGTCAGGAAAGCTCATAGACATGTTTTTACCAAGGCGATATTTAGACAGTTTTAACCACCTTTAAATTCTCGGAACTAGTTACTTTATGGCGGTTTGCAGGGCAGGGCAATCTACAATGGTGGTGTATTTCTTTTCTATTGACTAGAAACTGTTCTCTGACGAGTTGAAGTTATCTACAGCCTTTTGCCGATTCTGAACGGCGAAATTTAAGAAGCTTTTCTTAGACAGTTATTACTCTTTGAGTGTTGTCAGCAGCTCAAAAGAGTTGGTGCCGTAAAAATGCAAGGTGTTCACCGGGAATTGAACCTAGACCTTTGGCTTGTGAACGTCGCACTCTATCTAACTACGCCACGGCAGCCACGTTTAGCTCATCTATTCATGCAAACCATCACATTGTTTATTAATAGAAGACATTGAATATCTGATTTTCTTTGTAATACGGTTCAGTCCTCAACAACCGACTACATCCAAACGATTTTTGCCATTACTTATTTAAACCAACACCACCAAACATGAAAGGCTGTATTCGATTCTTTAACAATACCAGTTTCTATCATTCTTTGAAGTGTTTGCATTCAAGCTGCCAGATATGGAAAAGGAACTTTTGTCCCTTCGCTCGATTTCACGATTCCGGAATCTTTTTACCATGTCTAAAACATGTTTGACATCAACCACTTCGCTAACTTGTGCATCTATTTTTGTAATATTTAAGTGATTCATGTCAGTATTCTTACGATTTTCTGCATCTATGTTTTCCTTAACACAGCGGACTGTAATTTTATTTCCGCTCTTTTACACGGCACCCAGAGTTACAAAGTATAGCTTTCCTTCCTCGCAAGAATTCCGGCAATAGTGCATCGGTTGAGAACCTGGCTCTTTTTACACTTTAATTTACTGGGCAAATATATGTAAAAGGTAGGTTAGAATAATATTGCAAAGTATTATATTTCTGACGATTTTAGCTCAGGTGTGACACTTAATGACGGTGTTAAAATTTAACTGAGGGCACAAAATATAGACGTCAAAGCATAAATAAAATTTGGTTACACAGGTAATGATCCATATCTAACAACTGGTTTTTGCATGCTACCTAAACAATGGCTTTCAACAATTGCAGCCGGGGGTTAAAAACAAAATTCCAATTCCATTCGTGAAAATTATTTAAACAAAACACAGGGACTGCAGCCAGAACTAGAAATGCTAACTGCTACACCATTGTCAACAGAGAGCAATATACAAAAGGTATATCTAGGTATCCAAATTTGAAAAAAAAAACAAACCCACCACTTTACAAGTGTGACAACATTATATTACTATGTTGGTATTTATGATTAATGGCATCACTTGTTACAAATACAATATTTGAAATTTAATATTTAAAATGTAACAAATTCTTTATAAATTCATATTTATAATAATATGATAGTAAGAGATCATCAAAGCCAGCCTGCCAGCCGTCATCAAAAATTTTCCACACTGACATTATTTTCTAGTAAATAATGCCGAAATTTCTCGGTCGAGTTAATAACCGCTAACATTAGGCTTAATTATTATTGATATTAGGCTTAATAATTAACTCCGTTAGTTTAAAACTTTTGACCACCAGCGTCTTTCCTTTAGCTGGCTTAATTGAAATTATTTTCACTTCATAACCCAAATATTCGATCTGAGTCTTTAAAAAAATATTTCACAAGATTGATTTTATTTTAAAGCAATGCCAGAATCTTATTGATTTTTTGCTTACCTTTTTTGGTTGAAGTGTAGGGAATGATTAGGATAGAGTTGCCTTATGTTGGCCATCTCCCGTTCTCTATATGCAGTCTCGACTAAAATTGTTTCTTTTTTTCGATGCATTTTTTATTTGTTTTTCTTAATACCTTTTCTTATAATCTAGACAAACTTAAACTAACTTATTAATCTAATCTACTGATTTTAGTTCTAACTCACTTACTCTTAACAAGTGCTCTAAGCTAACCTAGGAGTAATTTATTTTCTTTCAACCTTTCGGCTTCTTTATTAAATTTTGTTGTTTTAATTCATTGTTAATTCTAATATTTACCCAAGAAAAGAGAACAACTTGGGACAACAATTTTTCAACTTAACCTAACTTAAGACTAAGACTTAATACTACCTAAAAACTATAAGTAAAAGTTAAAAAAAATTAAAACCTAAAACGTAGCTCTTTAACAACTAAGCTTATATCTACTTAACTATGTCCGTAAGAATACGCGCGCATCCACCAGGACGTATATATTATAAATATGCTTAACATATCTACATATATAATACGCCGTGGTGCACCTGTTTTTATTTTTTTTTTAATTTTTCAAATTTTTTTCTTTTTTTTTTTGTAATTTTCGTTGCTATTAAATGTATTATAAACTACCTTAGCCTATGTGAGTTGGCCGAAGACACAACTACCCCGTTAATGTTTTTAAGAATCTAGAGGAATTGAAAGGTGATTCTGGTGTAACCACCAGTAGAAATGCCGTTCTTTGTCTGTTAGTGCTCTAGCGCGAGCATAAATCCCTCTACTAAACCGTAGGAGATCCTCGTGACTGCGAGCGACGTCCGGCTCGTATTGAAGTTGCCTTTCTACTGTTCGGCGTGCGACATGGAAGATGATGGGGCAGCCATCCTCATCTTGTATTAGGCCTTTTGCGTCAAAATAGAGGAAAGCTTCAGGCGGAATAAAGCCGTTAAGGCGTACCCTCTCATGGTATATTACGTTAGGGTAGTAAGCCCCAAAAATCAGACGGTTGATTGAAGTCATTGCTCGAGCAATGTGACCCCATATCAACTTGATAATAAAATTACCTATTCTTACAAGATTTGCCTCGTTGTACAAAACCTCGTTGGGGTAAAATTTCTTGTACTGGGGTTCTGGTGTTCGATATAAACGGAGACAAGCCCGAAGGCACTGCCTCTCGAACAACCTCATCTTTTCCATCTGAAAAGGACTCACGCTAAACCACACATGACAACCATTCACCATGATTGGCCGGATGAGGGCCATGAAGCAGATTATCTTCACTCTGGAGTCAAGTTGACTGCTGCAAAACAGTCCTCTTGCCAATGCGAAGGCATTCTTAGCCCTGGTTAGAGCTGTGTCTACATGGATGCCACCATATAGAAACTGGTCCAACCAGATGATATAAACGGAGACAAGCCCGAAGGCACTGCCTCTCGAACAACCTCATCTTTTCCATCTGAAAAGGACTCACGCTAAACCACACATGACAACCATTCACCATGATTGGCCGGATGACGGCCATGAAGCAGATTATCTTCACTCTGGAGTCAAGTTGACTGCTGCAAAACAGTCCTCTTGCCAATGCGAAGGCATTCTTAGCCCTGGTTAGAGCTGTGTCTACATGGATGCCACCATATAGAAACTGGTCCAACCAACTGGTCCAATGGTTGTCCCAGTGGGTCAACTATGCCGAACTTGCGCCAGTTTATTTTCATGTCCCTTGTGGATCTGGACAGCGGGGCTCTGAAAAGAATAGTTTCACACTTCTGGTAGTTGATTTTCAACTTCCAGTCGTCGCAAAATCGTTGAATTGCATCGAAGTCACTCTGCAACAAACTGTTTATTTCTTCAACCTTCGGACCTGATCTGTACTCGATTAGGCAAACGATATTATGTTAGGCATAGAACCTATAAGATCGCTGGTGAATATAGTGAACAAGATCGGTGAACCCACCGCCCCTTGTTGCAACCCATTTTTTATATGAAACACAGTTGTGGAAATTTCGTTGCCATTTTTCACAACGAACTTTCTACCTGTCGTAGATCATATATAGCAAGGTCTTGTGGATGCAGAGCTTGACTAATTTTAGGAAGAGACCTTCTAACCATACGGTGTCAAATGCCTTTTCCATGTCAATCAAGCAGGCCCCTGTGCACTGTGTTTTGTTTTTATTCCACTGGATGTCGTAAACCAATTTTGACGCGGCATGAATGGTGTCACGCCACGCCTTAAAGCCAAATTGGTTTTCCGGTATTATTTGTTTTTCCTCAACCCATTCTTTCAGAGCTCTTATGAATATCTTCTCAAATACCTTGCTTATGCAAAGAAGAAGACTTATAGACAGAAGATTTGTCGGGATGGAGGTATCTTTGCACCGTTTCGGGATAGGCTGTACTACAGCTGTTTTCCAATACATCGGGTAATATGCATTACTTAGCGCATTGTTGAACAGAGTTTTGTATACATCCACCGCCTCAGAGGGCAGATGGCGCAGAACAATATTTGGTATCCCATCTGTTCCCACTGACTTCTTCGTTTTTAGTGAGTTGAGGATACCTTGGAGTTCATCTTTTGAAATAAGGATGGAGTTGTTTCCATCATCGGCGACGACATTATTTGCCGGAAAATCGTCACTGAACCTGGTGAAACCGGGATTCCCGGATCGACATTGACTTATTTCGTTCTGAAGATAGACATGGTTCAGCAAGGCTCTGTTTTCCAGGTCGTGATTCGGACGATGAGTCTCGTTGACCGTATACACTCTCTGGAAGACAGCAACAATTGCTTTCACCTTCTCTTGGGGATCCTCAACTACGAAATAGTTGTTGTCAAGCACTGCCCTATCTGGATCGATGCCAACTGAAGTAAGTAGGTCCGCGTTGTCTGTTGTCCTGTCAAGTCGAACGCCTGAATGTCGTTATAGTCATTTATTTACTTGCGGGAACATGCTCGGGTTGTTGGATCTTACAGCCCGAATCTTATTGCCCCAATGCAAGCTTACAACAAATCTGTAATTATGTTTGATTAACTGTTGGAGTACTTTGATCTGTGACTTCAGACAGCGGATCTCCGCATTCTGTGGATCTGTAAATCTCCTGTACAAGAGTTTAAGTCTTGACAGGAGTCTACTTTTTTGCACGTGAAGTGCATCGGTTAGAGCTACCTTCGGAATAATTTTGTCCATTGTTCGTTTAATGACTTCGTCCATTTGTGTGAGGTACCCATCAACCTCTTCGTTCGTTACAAAAGTTTTCTTCAGAGCTCAAGCAGAGGCTGGAGAAGAGAGCCTCAAGCTCCAAAAGAAAGTTAGGGTTTTGAGGTTCTGATGCGTAAGCAGCGATCACAAACAACTTCTTTCCATCTTGGAGAGGGATGCGTGCGATGGCTGCTTCTAGCACATTAGATCTTCTAACTTCATTGCTATATATTCTTTTTAATTAAGAGGGCGCCTCCGCCACCTCGAGTGGATTGGGGTCGGTCCCTTCTCATTATATTGCAATTTTTGTACCTGAGGTTGCGCGTCTGGTTTAGCTTAGTTTCGCTAGCCACCAGCACATCAGGATTGTGGGCTTGCGACAGATTAGAGAGCGATAGTTTTCTTTCGATCCTAATCATTCACTGCAAGGATCTTGAGGGTTCTTGCCTCGTGTGAGCACATTATATCTGAGCGCGCTTGTTTGCAGGCACCTGAGAGAAGAGGAAATCTACTTCAGGCGTCTGCGTAAGGAAACTGGTCTCTAGTTCGACCATTTGTTTTTGCAGGGCAATCATCTGCGCTTGCATCGACTGAATGGATGACATTACATCCCTTATTGAGGGTTCTACCTCGGGTTGCCTGACCAGTTGAGCCGGGACAGCCTTCGGTACTGTACGTTGTGAGGGTTGTCTGCCTGACACCATTTAGGCGTAAGAGACCCCAGGCGTAACGGTGGTAGCCATAGCACGGGCCGCTGGCCTGGCTGCTACCTTTTTGTCGTTCCTTGCTTCTTTTACTCTCTGTCGGAGTTCTTTAATTCGTGGACAGCCCAGATAGGTTGCAAGGTGTCCATTTCCTCCGCAGAGTGCGCATTTGAGGAGCGTCTTATCCTCAACTTCTTCCGTCCTAAAGGAGAGTCCCTTTTGTTATGGCTGAATGTGCATCGCGCGACGTGCCCCAGCCGTCTGCACTTCGCACATTGAAGTTCGTGATCAGACTTGTTTAATTTCTCCCACTTTACACATACCAGCAAAATTGACAGCCTACGAAAAATCCGTTTCGTAGGCTGTCAATTTTGGTGCTGTGGGATACCTGAACTAAGAAGAAGGGAAGTGCCTTCTTCTCCGCTTTCGCTGCCGCAGTGGTGAAAGGCTTTACCCCTACGAAATGGACCTCGTCGCTCTCAACTTGGCGCAGCTTCCCAAGGAGAACCTTCGGGTCGGTGGAGTGATTTATACCTTTGAGGAGCAAGATCTGTGGCCTTTCTCAGCATTCGATGCCTCTAACTTCTATTTTAGAAATCTAAACCCGTCCATTGTTAGGCAATAGACGGTATGAATTTGGGCGACTAAAATTGTCATCTACATCTTATGACCCATCAGTTTTAATACATCTACTTAGTAATTGCCCATTTAAAAACTAATTATTTCCACATCGTTAGGAAAAGCCCTTTGAATCGGACAGTATCCTTATATACTTATAATGTGAAAAATTGTGTCCTACCATTTCGTTCAAATGCTTTTCAACTATGATTTAAAATTTTCATTCAAATAAGGTATAATTCTTTGACCCAATAAGGATCGGTTCTGGAATAAGACTGTCTACCATCCCATATACTGCAAGTGTACATTTTAATGCTTTTGTGGACTTTACATAGTGCATCCCATTGTTTTTGATGGTTTACCGTCTCTTATTGTGATATTTTTATAAATATGAATTTATAAAGAATTTGTTACATTTTAAATATTAAATTTCAAATATTGCATTTGTAATAAGTGATGCTATTGACCATAAATACAATATAGTAATGTAGTGTTGTAACACTTGTAGAGTGGTGGGTTGTTGACACTGGTGTAGCAGTCAGCATTTCTATTTCTGACCAGAGAACAATAGACTTCCTTAATGGTTTCTGGTTCTGACTGCAGTCCCTGTTTTTTGATCAGATACTTTTCACTTATTGAAATCGAGTTTTTTATGTTTTTACGTTTTTTTGGGTCTCTTATTAAATTATAACATCGCCATTAAGTTTTTCGGTAACTGAAACGCTGTTCTCGTGTGACGTTTCATTTTGATTTCAGATTTGATGGTCGACTCTGCATATATACCTTGGGTTTTATTGTTTAAATAGATAAATATAAAATCACACCAAAATATTTCCATGTTTACAATTAACTATAATATACAGTTTAAGTTAACGCAGCCATACTTGCTCCTTTTTTTCTAAAAACACAAGACTTTCCATAATTCAATATTTTCATAGATCAAATGCGATCAAAACCAGCCTAGTAAGGTAGCCTGACCCTACTACAACAGTGACTGACAAGGATGATTCAACGTTTAATTTTGTTACAGGAAATGGATATAGACAGTCTTCAAAATGAAAATTTTTACGGTACATTGTAACACTCTCCCCAGACGTCCTTTTTGAAATTACTTTCTATGCATCTTAATTCTGCTTCAAATCGTAAAGTTAAATAGTTTAACGATAAATTTGACGGCTCAGCAGTCCATAGGGGTTTAATTCTTCAGCAACTACTTGTGTCGTGCGTGTTTTGTTTTCTCTTATTTCAAGAGACGGTGCCGTGAAAAAATGCAATGTATTAAGTTCTGAAATCAAAACTGGGATCTGGGACCCTCGTGAGCGTCTCATTTAATCACTGCGCAATAGGAGTCACATTCACCTAAATGGGATGCGCCAATTCCTTCCTCATTTGCTATAACATCACTTCTTAAATGTTGCTGGTTGGGAAGTTATTTTTGATGAAGGTTTGACATATCTCCATGAAGAGGCTAAATGTAATTTGGAATCATTGATAAGTAAAAAAGGGAAAACCGTAGTCACATTTAGGTGCCCAGCTTTAAATAAGAAACGACTTATGCCGCAAATGGATAACTGAATATGAGTAACGCTAAAGGTATAATTAAGCTTGTTTTTCAAAAATAGACTAATTCTTGGAGAAAAAAAAAGTTTATTTTAAGTGTATAATTTTTATAAAAAAAATCTCTTTCTCCAGTGTTTCACTCCTCACTGAACAGCGGTTCGTGGTAGAAATTCGCACTTTTTTAATGAATAAGTTTTTGTGTTTTAGCTAATTCCATTTGGGCAGCGGAAACATTTTGTAGACCGTCCTTAACAACAGAAAGATTCTCTTTCCACGCCTGTAACAAATCTCGTAGCTGTTCCCACTGTGAGAAGCCGAATGTACGATGCATAGTGCTTGAAATATGCACCTTTTTGTTGGCCTGATCGAGTCGCGCGCGCACAAGTTTCGTCTTCAAAACCTCTATGATGAATGGTTCAACCTCTTCCTCCGGAATTTGCAACTCTTTTGTTAATTGCTCAAATGTCATCTCAGGATTACTCTCAGCCAGTTGCATGAACGTGAGCAGGCGCATTTTCTTCATATTTTGTTCGTGGTTCAGACCCTGAGACGTGACAAACTCCTTGTGATTCTCGTAGAATTGAATGTATGATGGCAATTTGTCAGATACAAATATGGAAAGCAAATCATGAATGAGATCACCTTCGAGGAAGCGAACTGGCTTCAACGAAAGCAGTGGATCTAACAAGAAGGTATTCGGGTCGGCCAAGGCTGTTACGATGCACTTCATTGCATCCTCACGCGCAACGCAAGCATTGTCAGCAGTGTATGTTCCTAAAAGCTCAATCATTACTTTTGCTGATAACTCAATGTTTGTATCCTTAAGAACATCATGAAGAAGACGATAAAGTTTTTGCATTTGTTCGCTTGAGGGTGGGCAGTTTACAAACTGGCTCTTAAGTTGATCAACCCCAGTAAATACCTCCAAGACTTGATCGCACTGCTTTGCTACTTGAACTAAATGGTAGTAGACATGGTAACGAAGTGGTGAACTCGTATCAAGGTTATTAAATAATCGCCACAAACTAAAATAATAATAATTTGTATTTATACTGAAAAACTGACTTAACTGACTTACGATTGCAAACAAACTTTGGCCAAGGGTACGTCTGGAGCTTTGGTCATTTTTTCACAATAGGCCAACACAATATTTTCACCTCTATCCAAAGAAATCTAAAATTAATTGGTTAAAAGTCAAATTTTACTTATACAAATTTGTTCTCAACTTACGGTGATCATGATTGAGACAATACTGTTGAGGATACCATCGATTTGTGTTGGCTCACCGTCTTTAAAGCAAACGTCGCAGACTCCAATAATTTTATGCAAATCATCCTCAATGCCTTTTGATGATTTTTCTGACGATATTTCAGCTCCGAGTTTCTTAAAATATTTTCGAAGTTCTTGAACCTATTCAAAAAAATCAAATATATGATTGAGTTTACAAATGCTGTTAAACATAACCTGCAAGCAGATTGTTTAGTAGTTTATAAATACATAAATTAATGTTTTTTTAGTAAAATAAATGTTTCTTGGAATTAACCTGCTCGTCCAAAGACAAATCTATAAAAACCGGGACAGAACTCATGTTTTTTTTTCCAAAAATGTAAAAAATTAGTTTGCACAAAATTAACAGCACACGTCGCTTATTTTGACAGCTTTAAAAAGGATTGTCAATTGGTGTACGAAAGCCAGTTTAAGAGTGAGATGCAAGGAGTGCAAAAGTAACTCATTTTTAAAACTCAATCACTCATTGATTTATTCTCATATTGACTATATTTTTATTTCATGTTAATTTTGTTCTTTTTGTGACTGCTTTAGATACGTGCAATTGCTTAATACAATGTAGTTATGTATTATTGTTTTGCTTTGTGCTTACTTACACAGACTTGTAAATATATGTGTTCTAAAAACCATATATTTTTAGAAAAGTTTCTCGAAAGTATATTAAAAAATTATTTATTTTGGTTCTAAGCACACAATATTTACTTTAAATTATCACATATATATTTAATGTTTCATCAGTATCATATTATAGTCCAAATAATTTGTTTTTATTATGCATTATTATAAACGACAACCATAAATAAATAATACGATTTAAAGTAAAACTTTTCATTCTCTTTCTTTTAAGAAATTTTATAATAATAATGACATAAACTCACTACATCAAATCCTTAAAGAGAGAACTACATCAGATTCTAAAAGAAGATGAAGAATCCAATTTACTTCAATTCAAATGAATTTCGATAACATACGTTTGAAAAGGCCTTGATGCGTCTTTTTTCTGTTTAATGAGAAATTATGCCAATGCAGCGACATCAAGCTTTGGAATAAAATTCGTAAATTTTAAAATGTATATATCTTGAAAAGCAGATCTTGAAATAATTTAGTATTGTTACAAAAATTCATTATAACTTTCCAATAGTAGCCGCCACTCATAAAAACTAATAACTATAAAAACGCTCGCTAAAATGTAGTATAACTCATTTGAGTTTATATCAGAGATTGTGTTCTGGTTAATGTACGTCCCCAGATACTAGTACCAGTTTTCTCTTCGCCCCTCGGTCTGAAGTTAAGTTCAGACGACTGCCAGATTTGCAAATATCTGTCAATGCAAAATTTGGCGCAAATGTCTTACAACATCTGACATTATCCTAACAATGTGTTTTCTGCCAATATTGTTAGAGATGTATTGAAGATATTTGGGACTTGACAAAATTTCTGGATTTGGCACTTGTCCAAACTAGAAACCAGAAACCAGAGACCTTATTGGTGCAGGTTTCTGCTAGAAACCAAAAAGGAAGTCTGATCTGAATGTTGCCTTAGAAGAGATCGATACTCGAAAATTGAAATGTCACTTCACAAATGTCAACAAACTTGAATTTAACCTTAAAATCGACCGTTTTCCCGGTAAAAACAAATCAACATTTTTATTCTCGCCTTAAAGTAAAAGTGAACTAAAAACATAAAGATGCGAGCAAAAGCCGAACCCGCTCATGTAATCAATCTTTCAGATCAAATTTATTGCATTGAAATCTGCGGAAATGATTTTGCATACAACTTGATATGTGTTGCTGTTTCAAAAACAATTATTATCGGAATGCTTCGGTTTCCAGTAAGTTATTCCTGATCGAAATCGATATCAGCATAAATTGAATATTAACAGGAAGAATCGGAGACAGAGACTTTCGCATGGGAACGCCTAAAGGAAATCTACCACGAGACAAGATGTCATGCCATATCGTTTTCCCCAAAAACTTCACTTTCTCTCATACCCAAGGTTGTTACACTCGCTGCAGCCGGAGCAGATTACAACATAAGAATTTTTCGCACAGATCTGGATCATAATGATACAGTGCAAGTCCTAAGAGGTAAGTAGAATTATATGAACCAGAATTGTGTTTCAGTTTCTTACTGACTTTTAGGTCATACAAATTATGTTAATGATGTCGCCTGGGAGCGGGAAGAGGAGTTTCTGGCAACTGTGAGTGATGATCATTCTTGCAAGATTTGGAGCTCTCAACATAATTTTGAAGTCGTCACAACATTTTGCCTTTCATCAGCTGGTATGTCTGTGCGCTGGCATCCGGATGAAGTTGGAAAAGTTCTTGTGGCAGAAAAGAAGGGAATTATTCATTTGTACAACGTTCGCACTCAACAAGCAATTCTATCGCTGGAATCTCCGAAATTTCCTATGATGTGTGCCGATTGGTCACTCCATAACCGACTTTTTGTGACGGCTTTAGCTGGTGGTGATGTAGTCACTTGGGATCTCAGGCGGACATGGTGAGATCCCATCCAATTATTTTCAACAGCCAACATGCAAAGTATTTCCGTATTTAGTGGCCCATCAGATGTTAAGCAAATCCACGAAGATGGTGGTCGTGTGGTCAGATTTTCACCCAACAGCGAAGTGGTTTACGCGAGCATAGGCCGCCCCGACATAACCTTGAAGGTATACACCTCAAAATCAACAGTGCCGTTAATTGAGGCTCCATTAAAGTTATACGGTGGATTGTCCTGGCACCACAGGTTGCCGTACATTGCGGCAGCATATGATCGAAAGATTTGTTTTTGGAAGGTCCAAATAAAATAGAAATTGAAAAAAGAAAGGAAAATAAAGACAATAAAAATGTTTTTCTCCAAATACTAGTTATGAATTCTAACTAACCAAATATATTGGAAGGACATACAGCAGAACAAAAATGGAACTTTTGGGTAAACCGCCATTATTTTCATCTACTTGTTCTTAAATTCACACATTATTCTACAAAAAATTAAAATCCTTGAATCATACAATGGGATGAACGGAAACTTAATAAACGCATTAAAGTGGTCCCAGCATAGGTTTCCGTCCTGGCCAAGCTTCCTTAGCATATTTTTTCTTTTGCGGTTCATTGCTGTTCTCCAGTACAGAATTATCTTCGTAGCGTTGGACTGAAATAGAAAGTTTTCGTGTGAGATAGTGTTAGCAGTTTCAAAGGATAAAAGCTTACCATTTACGCGGTTGAACTGCATTTTGGGTTTCGTAACTGCTGTTTCAGCTAGAGCAGGCGTTACATCTGGAGCTGGATTTGGTAAGAGTAATCCTAGTTTGGTTCCCATAGCAATCGGAGTGATATCGAAGTCATTGCTAACATTTGGTCTGGTCGATGATTGATCATGGGCATCCGGAAGATCTTGATACAGTTGTGGAGTTGAAACAGTCGGGTGCAAATGCTTTATATCGTTAGCGCTTGTGTGGTTTCCTGAGCTTGATGATATGCCAATCTGATTTGTTTCGAATCGCATGCGTTTGCTTGGTACTACCGTAGTTTGAACAAGGTTTCGGAAACGCCCGACATTTGGATCAACGTCCTCTGGGTTAATTACAATTTCCTCTTCATTAAACGTTACACTGCGGCGCTTTCTTTGGGATTTGGTGGAGCTCTAAAACAAAAAATTATTTAGACGTAATCAACTTAGATATCGGCGGTGGTACCTTTCGGAGGCTGTCGTCTGTTATACCAAGCATAGAAATTCGTCGATTATGCGCAGTGTTGTATTCGGTGAGATTCTGAAAATCAAAAAAGTTGCATTCATATCAGTGCAAAAAAGGTACTTTCGAATGCAGCATACATCTAATTCTGTTTGACTCTCCGGGAGACCGAGTAGTGCTCCATCGCTTGACTCGCTCATTGGAAGATCCTCAATAATACTTGTTCTTTGACCGGCCGACGGACGCTCTCGCAGGATGTACTGTCGCGTTGAAGCTCCAAAATGAAACGTCATGTTGATTTGCAATTGAGTTGGTTTATTCGGTTCTAGGCGAAGTGTGCCAATGAAAGTACCGTGGGCTACAGAAACATACAAGTCAATATCATTTAAAAAAAAATGTTCTAAATAGCGGAACTCCGACTTACTTGATCCCAAATCAACTAAGTATGCAATATTCAAATGCTTATGATACACAAACGCTGCATGTACCCTTGAACACGATGCATGGTCAATGCAAAAATCATTCATTTGTGCATTACGTCCGAACAAATAACATTTCTTTTCATCGACCATAAGCTTTTGCACTAATTTATCCTCCTTCAACACATCCAGATGTAAACCAGTTGGGGGTTTTCCTGCCCTGTTTACCCAAATAAATGGACCAACATAAATCGAAGCCTTATAAGAGTATAGAATATATATAATTACCAACTGGGAACTTCATAACTGCTAGCCATAATTACGATAATTTTATATTTTCTGCTTGTTTTGATAATGCCCAAACATATTTGATGTTTCTTCTTATGGATGTATATAAAATGACATTTAAATGTTGACAGCAGTTGACAGATCACAGTTCAACATGCAGTGTAAATATAATGACCACGATGAAAGTTCATTCTGCAGCGATTCTCGCTCTTTAAAAATATACGAGAATTCATTGTTTTGACATTTGCTTAGTAAACTGCCAGTGGAATAAACGTGGATTAACGTATGTGAAAGAAGTACAAGACCTTTTTACGAAAATCTTATGAATAAAAGTATTATAAATATACGTGTGTAGTGAAGTTAAATCAAATAAATTCTTTCGAAGTTACCGTTATTAAATTGGGACAAGTGATCATGTCAAAACGTTCTCAACCGTTGTGGCAACAGCCTTCTTCCCAAGACCGGCCCAAACTAAAACTTTACAACAGTCTAACCAGGCAAAAGGAAGAATTCGTTCCATTGGATGGTAATAATGTCCGTTGGTACAGCTGTGGGCCAACCGTATACGATGCATCGCACATGGGACATGCCAGGTAAGCAAAACTGATATTTTTGAGTGAAATAATTCCATCATTTTGTATCATCATCCATTCTTGCCCATATAGGTCATATATATCTTTCGATATTTTGCGACGTGTTCTATCCAACTATTTCGGCTACAATATTCAATACGTAATGAATATAACCGATATCGATGATAAGATCATAAAACGTGCAAGACAAAATTATCTGTATGAGAGGTACAAAGAGAATGCTGTCATATTGCCTGTTCTGCTGGAAGACCAGAGGGAAGTGCTGGAGCATTTTAAGAACACCTGTGAGAAAAACACCGACCCAGATAAAAAAATTATGCTCGAAAAGACACTTTTGAAAATGAATGCCGCGGTGGAAGAACTTGAACTTGCGGTGGCAACGGGCGATACTGATAAAGTTGAACAGGCGAAATTGAATTATTTGATTCAGGCGAAAGACCCGATTTCCGATTGGATAGACAAAAAAGAAGGCGATAAAGTAAATGAAAACTCAATATTTGAGGCATTACCGAGGTACTGGGAAGACAAATTTCATAAAGATATGCGTGCATTGAACGTAAGTATCTCTGGGGGCTTATACATTTGAGAAACAGATCTTCGTGCAAATGGCAAAGGTGAATCTGTGATTCACGTGAGTGAACTCGTTTGGTTTCCATATCACAGTAAATTTTTTCAAAATTAACATTGTTTTTAAATCTAAGTATTCACTGAATTTTCTCAATCGGTTAGAACGAAATCACATAAGGCCTAGGTCACTTGTTTTTCATATTAATGAAACTGTGGGTAACAATGCATTTCGGTCAGCGCTGCTGGTTAAATATCAGTTTTTAGTGCGAGCATATAAAGTAAAATTGAAGTTAACTTTTACTGGCGTGTGTGTGCCTTAGCATCTGCAGTTAGCACTACTCGGGGGCTGTGGCCACGTTATTTATTTTGGGTTAAATGATAACAGCATTTCAGGAAATTAAATTTAGTTGAGGCTGCCACTCAGTTAAGGAGAAAATTGGAATGATGAAATCGTTCTTTTAGTTTGTTTAAAAAAGTATTGATTTATGAAATTTACTACGCGCATTCGTCAGCAGTTAACGTTGTTGTTTCCACTTAGGTTTACTCTTTTTGTCGAGATATCTGACTCATACCTAAAACGAGAATTTAACATAAAAGTGATGACAATTCAAGACATTATTTGGTTATAAAGTACAGTCACGAACAAAAGTGAAGGTACAAAGTTTTCAAAGTTGAAAAATTATTGATTAACTAAATGGTTCATCATTGTTTAAAAAGATAAATACTGGATTATGTTATATTGTTTCTATATTATATTTTTACAAATAGTTAGGCATAAGTAAACTTGAACTGGGTGCAATATGTCGGCTGAGATATAGATTGTCTTGGGTAACTTAAAATAAATAAATATATTTAATGTTTTTGCGATCCATGAAATACCAGGGTCTAGCTTCTTTAGAAATTTTAAATGTCGTGCGTGCTATTGTTAGTTACTAACCTACCTACTTCCTACTAGACATGTTCGCTTGTTTCTATACTAAAGCCATAGTTCCGTTGTTTGACACTGATGCGTTTCTGAATTGATCTGGGCGTTAATTCAATTTATATGATTTATAACTCAATTAACGACCAATCTAGGTCAATTAACTTCTGGTTATGACCATAGTGTTCCTTTTAATCTTTGTATTACGCTCAAGCCAAAATATTCTATTTTTCTATATTCTTATCCCTTTTTGAAATCAACAAATCTCAGCACAATCTTTGGAGTACCATTTTCTTGTATTGTTTTAATGCAATACACTTGGTATTTAGGTTTTTAATATTTAACGTCCAATTTAATTGCCCTTCTACCAAGCTTTAACTCTAGGGAAACGTTGTTAATATTTCTGTGAGGACAAATCATCACTAATGTTATTTTATTTCCTAAAATATTAAAAAAAAATATGTATAATTCTTAACCCTAAACAGATTCTTCCACCGGATGTGTTAACTAGAGTCAGTGAATATGTTCCGCAAATTATTGAATTCATACAAAAAATCATTGACAATGGTTTGGCGTACTCTGCAAACGGATCGGTGTACTTCGATGTGAATGGATTCGATAAAAGGGAAAAGCATTATTACGCGAAACTTGTTCCAGAAGCGTATGGGGATACGAAGTCCTTGCAGGAAGGCGAAGGTGATCTTTCACTCGCCGAAGATCGGCTGTCTGAAAAACGTTCACCTAACGATTTTGCTCTTTGGAAGGCCAGCAAATCTGGAGAACCATTTTGGGACAGCCCTTGGGGTAAAGGTAGACCTGGTTGGCATATCGAGTGCTCGGCCATGGCTTCAGATATCTTTGGAAAAACGATGGATATACACACTGGTGGAGTTGACTTAAAATTTCCTCATCACGACAATGAATTGGCGCAATCTGAGGCCGCATTCGATCATCCTAATTGGGTGAAGTATTTCCTTCATACCGGCCATCTTACTATAGCCGGATGCAAAATGTCTAAGTCTCTAAAAAATTTCGTGACAATTCAGGATGCTCTGAAAAAACATACTGCCAGCCAGTTGAGATTGGCTTTCCTTTTACATTCATGGAAAGACACATTGGATTACTCTGAAAACACTATGGAAATGGCGGTCCAGTATGAAAAATTCTTAAATGTAAGAAAGAATCAGTCCATCTTCATATGTCGTTTAGTGAAATGATTGTTTTGCAGGAATTCTTTCTCAATGTGAAAGATCTAACACGACACTTGTTGACTGAAGAGCCTCGGAAGCAGTTTGACGAATGGAGACCTGTTGAGACTGCTCTTCAGTCTAAGTTTAATTCTACCCTAGAGCAAGTGCATAAGGCCTTATGTGGTAAGTGCCTCAAGTCGAAATTATTTAACTTGTAATCACATTTCGCACTTAGATAACATTGACACTCGGACTGCCCTCGACGCTATTCGAGATCTAGTCTCTTCATCGAATATCTACATCCGTGATAGCAAGTGCAGTAAACGCAACTCTCTGCTTCTAAGAAAAATCGCAATCTATATTACCGACATGCTGCATATTTTCGGCGTCATTACTGGCCCACGAGGTGGAATTGGATTCCCAGTTGGCGGAACATCGACTGATCAGGCAAACGGAGTTGATTTAGAAACAACTCTTATGCCGTGTGTAGTGGCCTTGGCCAATTTCCGAAATCAAGTTCGGGAGCAGGCTAAAGTATTAAAAGCGATGGAAATTTTAAAACTGTGTGATGAGTTGCGCGATGATGTCCTTCCTAATCTTGGCGTACGTCTAGAGGATCGTGAATCTGGAGAATTCGCGGTGAAATTAGTCGATAAAAACGCACTTCTTAAGGAACGAGAAGCGAAGAAGCAGCTTGAAGCAGAGAAAGCTGCTGAAAAGGAGAGAAAAAAGCAAGCGGCTGCTGCGGCTACTGCTGCGAAAGAAGCACAAAAGAAAATCGACCCGAAGAAGATGTTCTTACATGAAACCGACAAGTATTCAGCATTTGATGAAAATGTAAGAATATGTTCAATTAAATACATATAATCCTTCTACGTGTCTTTGACTTTTTTGCAGGGGCTCCCAACGCATGATAAAGACGGTAAGGAAATTAGCAAAGGTCAGACGAAAAAATTGCAGAAACTTCAGCAGCAACAGGAGACACGATACAAGGAGTACTTAGAAACAATTAAAACTAACGGCGTCTAACTAAACAGTTGCAAATATAATATTTCATTTTTTACCCTCATATATTTTTAAAGTATTCATCACACGAAAATAAATTAACACGCGTTACTGTAGCTTTTGTTTATTCTGGACTGGTTTATAGATTATTACGGATTACTTCAATCAACAATTTTATGTTTCGTGCCATCGCTATGACACAGCATCTATTTGCAGTATCGCTTCGAGGTACGGTTGCACCTTTGGTTCAAAACCATAAAAGGATTGCAACAATTTGAAGTTACTTTAATCACGTTGATGGCATGCAGTCAATAGATAAATAACCCATGAAGAGCATTCACTATAGGCTTGAAGAAGCTTAAAACATTTAATTGCACATACAGAAGAAGTTTTCACATATATTTTTAGGGGGATGTCAATTTCCGGTGAATTCTTCATGGGATGGTATTTTACTGCTTAAACGTTGATGCATTTGAAAGCATCGCTCATATTTCGTTTAATTGAAGCTTCCGTCCGCTTTGCAAAGTTAAGAAAGAGTTGGGTTTGTAACAATTTGGTCGATACTTAGCTTGAACAGATTAGCTTTACCACCACGTATTTTAGTGACTGAATAAGAAGGCTTCGAAATATAAAAATAAAATAGTACTATTTAATGTATAGTTCATATATTATTTAAACGAAAATATAAATTATAATTTAAAGAATATATAAAGACCTTGTGTTGCTTATTAAGCTTACAGAAAGAAGCAAAGCAAAGCAACCTTAACAAATTGTACATTTAGGCATGATTTTATATATCTTCGCAATTCTCTCTGGAGTTATTGTTCACCCGCGAAGATTAGGAATAAATATTTTAAATAAAACAAAACACAAATATTTGGGTTCTAAGACAAGTGCATAGCAACCATGTCAATATAAAAAGAAAAAAAACGACAATGATTTCACCGTTTACAAATCATCAATCCAAGCTGTTGGAAGCGGAAACCCGTCACAATCCAAATCATTTGCAAGAAGATTTTCGAGCAATTCCTGGGTTTTCATTTCGTATGGATCTTCTAGTTTAAAAGTAACCTCGTCCAATTCCAATGGAGGCATTTTCAAATCTGGCATATCAATGTAATCCTCCGGGTCGGTGTCGGCATTGATGAGCTTTTCCAAAATATCTGGTTCAATAACATTCATCTCCGACCATATTTCATCGAGACCTACAAAATTACGAAAGGATTACCGCTTTAACTTTATCTGATAAGCTTACCCTTATAGCATTTGTCATTGCATGACCTTGTAACGGGAGTGTCCTTTTCCCTTACTCTCCCTGCAGTTGTATTAATCACTGCTTTTATCTTTCTAGAATTGTCTGATTTGTGATCAACTCGAGATTTTATTTGCTCCGTTTGTTTCTTAAGTAATTCTGTGCAAAGGGGCTTAGAGGGACCAGCTCGCCCACCCTTAAATGGTGTAATCGAAGCATGGTTATGGATAACATTCTTTATTTCACCCAACGCCTGTTTGCGGATCGTGTGTTTGCGATCGGAATTAAACTGTTTATTTGCAAGATTCCTTTGGCCATAGTTTTCTCCATTTATGAACATTCTATCGTTTTGAGCAGTTGACATTTTTATCTTTTTATTTTCTGGAGGTTTTTATTTAACTGCAATATTTTTCTTCTGTAATTAAATTATCCTTCGAACAGAAAAAAATTAATATTAAGCGGGATAACACACGAAAATATTCAGTTTTTTGAAAATGAATTCAAATTTGACGTTTAATTCAATGTAGAAGTGGTACCAAATCTCCCGAATTGCTTTGATAGCAGAAAATACGGTAATAGATTTTCGTAGTAAGGTAATGCACCATTTCACAGCTGATTTTTAAAATTATATTTCTCTTACATGCGCCTTTATACTTTTTTAACATTTTATTCCCAAATCTCTATTCTTCTCACCTTTGGTTAATTTTTCTTCTTCACACCCATACAGACAACCCTCACCTTACAATTACGTGGATCGAAATTTATTCACAGTTTACAAAAACCATCTGAAAAAGATTGATGAACGAATCCTTTGATATAGTTGCACCCATATCAAACAAAGCAGCAGAAGACAAGTCTGAGTGCTCTAATACACAAGAACACAGGAAACAACTCTTAAGTACAAAACTTCGTAGTGCAAGTTGATAGCTGGTTTTGGAACGGCGCTCATTGAAATTACTAAAATGCATAAAAATGCGGAACGGGACAATACGCCAAAATCCTAAAGCGTAAATAGTTAAACATTAGCGGAATACGCGGCTTTTTGCTAAGCTCTCGTTGCACCAGCACTTGAAAAACCAAACGAGAATAGACTGAAAGCCGAAATCGAAAAAATTGTATTACGAAAGTTTTTTTTTGGGAATGTGCATTTATTTCGCCCGGTGTGCAAACATGAAGCTCAACTCGAAGAATTTGTTTAAAAGGAGAAGGAAGGGGATTTTTGTAGTTGAAGAAGCTTACTTTCTACGAATTGTGTAAGATTACATCGTTGCCAACTATTGATTGCTAAATGGATCCAAAAACAATGCAGCAAAATACGCCTGGATTGGTCCTTCAATATTTCTTTGTAGATGCATACAGGTTAAAGAATAAATTTAAAGCCTGCAATTGAAAATAAAGCAGTCAAACAACTTTTAGTAAAACAATACTTTTGCAAACACAAATTAACTGTGTAGTTTATTAAACCACTTCCTAAATTTTAAACACTATAAGCAGTTTTAAGTCTTTCAAAGTATTCCAAATCCTGCTTAGCGATTGATGGTATGAATTTATCATAAGATTTCTCAAAATCCTCCATTGTCACAATTACTTTGTCCGGTGAAAGCTCTTCCTCACCTTCGCCTAATTATATGGGAGAAAGTAAATTTAACTATTATTTGGGTCACACATCCGTTTAACTTACTTTTGTATTTATCTATGGCCTTTCGCACTGCAGACAACCATGCGTTTGAACAAATAGAATATAGATCTGCTCCCGACATATCATCTTTAAGGCTTTCCGCAATGCGCTCCAAACTCAGGTCCTTTGATAGTTTGAATTTCTTTGTTTGAGCTTTAAGAACTGATGTTTTGTCCTCTGTACTGGTGCACGGTCCGACATAGAACATCTTATCAAACCTGCCTGGTCGCAATAAGGCCGGATCAATAAGATCCGGTCGATTAGTTGCCGCCAAAATAAATATTGGTTTCGTGTTATCCCCCATACCATCCATTTCGGCCAACAACTGACTTACGACACGGTCCATAACACCACCGGAGTCACCAGCCGCACCGCGATTCGGAGCCAATGAGTCTAGCTCATCTAAGAAGAGAACACACGGTGCAGCTGAACGCGCACGCGAGAACACCTCCCGTACGTTTTGCTCACTTTGGCCCACGTACATATTCAGCAATTCTGGTCCCTGAACAGACAAGAAACTTAAATTACATTCAGTTGCCACTGCTTTGGCTACAAGTGTTTTTCCTGTTCCCGGTGGTCCATAAAGCAAAATTCCAGATCTGCGAAGATTTTTTCCCATCAAGTGCACATGTTTAAGTGGAAGACCAATGCTACTCTGTATTTCATCCTTAATTTTCGCCAGTCCTCCGATGTCGGACCAAAGAATTTTTGGCACTTTTGGAGCACCCAGACTATCGGCAAATGATGACTGCATTTCAGTAAGATTATTCGCAAAGTGGCGCAGTTTTAGGGAAGACCGCCTACGGTCTTTGTGCAAATCGCGTATTGCATTGTCGTAGACAAGTTGCAGGTCACCCAGCACGAACCCCTGTGATTTCTCCGCCACTTCCATTAAAATCAATTTAGTTTCACTCCAGTTGAAAAACTCTCGGAGATATCGCTCACGATTCTCCAGAGAAAATAGTGGCAAACGATCAAGACTACCACGATTGAAGATCTGATCGTTAAACGTTTCCCGTACATGAAGCCATTTAAGGATTTCGAAACGTTCATCTTTATCGGGGGTTTCAATTTGAATAGTTTCGAGGAACAATCTCTGGATCATTGGCTTTAAAGTTTTTTCATTTGTGAGCGCAACAATTATAATTGGATGATCTCTATCTCTAGTGAACAACTCTTGAATTTGTGCTTGGAATGACGACAAAAGACGTAGATCTTCATTACCCTCGTTGTCAATCCCAAATATCTGGAAAACAAAAATAGACGATAATCCATCTAAGAATCCCAAGAAGCAAGGACTGGTAATCTTACCTCGAAATTGTGAAAACAAATCAAAAGCGGTTCGCATTGTAAGCTCTTTGAAAAAAGTCCCTTAAGTTTTAGCTCTGTATGCGATGGAACAACCGAAACAATATCAGCGCAATCCACTCCAAACAAATGCATTCCCAGGTCCATAGCGACAGCATTTACCAATTTGGTTTTGCCACTTCCACGTTCGCCTTGCATTAAAAATAAGGGATAGATGTGCTTCGATGACAGACATGCTGACTTTTTGGGTAAGAAGGCGTCAATTGAAGACCGCAACAAGTTATAAGCCGTTGATAATCCACTCGGATAGTTTTCCGCTATAGCAACGTTATCCAAGATTTGACGTGGCAAAAAGTGATGTGTATGCGGAATCTGCATTACATTTGTAAAGTTCTTAGCTACGATAGCTTGCATTTCAAATTCGCTGCCCTTCATTTCTAGATGTACACACCGGAAGTGAACTTGCTTTAGGTAAGCAAATATTTGGTAGAATTGTGCGTACGCTGCCGTTCCCAGTAATTTAGCGTTAACCTCAACTCTGTAGGTGTGTCCTCGATGCAGAATTCTTGGCGTATTGAAGTAGTTGCCCAAAATGAGATCCACGATGTCCGTTGGTAATTCATAGGGGTTGTTCAATAAATATATATGCACTTTGGTTGCAATGCTTGGAATTTGCTGCGAATCGCCGAAAGGTTCCAATACTGCCCAGAATGACTTATTGAAGCGAAAACGATCCATGAGGTTGGAGTAGAAATTTTCTTGGACGTAGAGACAGTCGTCCTGACAATTTTTAAAGGGCACGATTTGTGTCACTATAGTTTGGGGAGCCTGCTGAAGCATTTTTTGCACAATTTCATTACCAGTTGTTTTGGTTTTTACTTTCCCGGTTACAATTAAGTTCACGAAATTAACTTCTCGACTTTCGGCATATTGATTAAAAATGTCATCGGAAGCAAAAATAACATGCTCGGATTTTATAAATTCATTTTTAATCAGAAGCTCGTATAGGATATTGGGTATGGGAACTAGTTTGTATTTGCCTTGGAAATTCTGTTGGTAGCGTCGCACCACATTATATATCAGGAAACCAGGAAAGGCATACCACGGCGAGTTAGGGAAGAGTATAGTAGCTGCTGCATTATAGGCTTGAATAAGTTCTTTGGCGCGGCCTGTATAATGATATTTCCCAGGGTCACAAGGTTCTTCGCTTAGGGATTCACTGGGTGATACATTGTTCTCATCCGCTGGAGACTTTCCCAACGGTTTTTGTTTCTGAAAATGACGAATAAAGTTCTATGATTGCGATTTTTTTTTGGAAGATTAACATGATGAGGGATCGGATTAGACTTTAGGTTGTTTATTCAAGATAGTATTGAGGGAATGATAGACGATGTAAAAAGATAAAAATTAATAGTCCTTTCAGGTTAACAAAATAAATCTTCCAGACATGCCGACCAAATAAAAGACATTAAAAATAAGAAACGAAATTAAACAGCATGGACCCAGATTTGGAATGTTTATTTCCTAAATAAAATAAGGTAAAATGATAAGTTCACCAACAAATATTTTTTTCTTGCATGAGAGCTGCGAAAAGTTTCTGAGTTATCAACCTCATTGCGTAAGTTGGTACCGAAGCTGTGAACAAAGCAAAAAATATATTTCCATTGTCATCGCAGTGAGCGTAACATTTGTGATACTCCGCACACCAGTGTCGATCGGCACAATCAACCGTAAACGTTTGCGCTTCATCCGTAAGTACGACCTTGTCTGAAAGTGTTTCAAGGACCTGATCTACGTAAGGCTGAATAAGTTCCAATCGATTTTGGCCAATTGAGCATTTTTCTGCAGGAGATTGCAGCACATTTTGTGAAAACGCATATTTCTTTGTAATTTTGTTCAACAGAACTGTGTTCAGTACGTACTCGCTGATGTCCACGGACTCTGGGAAATTTCTCCAAAAACACCGATCAATATTTTTCATAGTGTCTACTTCATTCTTAAAAACATTTTGTGCGATGTTGCTGATCTCTTGGTAAGATGGACCGGCGCCACAAATAACACACAAGATTCCATTTCCAACTATTGGCACAGATACAAATCGGTATGCAGCATTCAAGCTTTTCTTCGGCAAATAAACTGGAACATCTAATTGAGATCGATCTGATGAGTTGAGCATAGTAATAAGCAATTTGCGATCGATTAAATCCAAATCCCACCAACCTTCGGTTCCAACAGCCAACTTCTGATTGATGACTATGCAACAAAATAATGAATCGCATTGTATGCTGAATTCATTCAATTTGGTCAGAAGGTGTGCGTTTTCGGATTGGATAATACACTCATTAAATCCAATAAGATCCGATCTATTGACATCCATGAGGCGATCAACTATTGGCATATACTGTTTTGCTTCTCTTTTAAGTCTATCAACAATTTTGCCAGAGTTGCGTAGGTCATCGGAGTTCACAAATAACTTAAATGAGTTAAACACCAAATCGGAAAGTGGCTCTAATTTTGCTACGGTTGTATGTTTCCCACAAAGAATGATAGTAATTGCCTCTTCATAATCTTTCCACAAAAGTACCCAGTCTTCTGCAACCGTTGAATTTATGCTTATACCCATAGATTTAAAGAACATGTGAACACCATTAAGGGATGCAACAGTGGAGAATGGTAGGTTTTCACAATTTCCTTTTTTTCTTGTAAATATCGGAAGTCCCCCATCAACAGTTAAACACATAAGATGTATGGTCATTTTTGAACAAATTCACAAACAATAAAAATGCAAACAAATTTAAAATTATATTTTCAACCTCACAGTTTCCCTTTTACATTGCCAAGTATGTCTACAATTTTGTAGGTCACTGTTATATACGAAGAGATTGACAGGCAGACACCTTTCCTCTCCCTTACTCCAAGAGTTACTTGAACTTTAACCACTTGAATATCATTTATTTTGTATCATTTATTCTTACCATTCTGAATTTACACGGAAACAAAGATTAAGGGCAGGAACGGAATAAACTGAAGGGACAGGACTGATTTACAATTTCATTGTGAAATATTACGTACAAGGTATAATTGACTGTGCCAAGAAAATTAAAAATGTCACTTCTGTATTTACCTTCTTGATCACTACTCTTCTCTTCATAAATTTTTGACACTACACAGCTGTTCACAAAGTGGAAATATTTAAGAGAATTTATCTAATAATTTTCTATTGAGATTGTGAAGATATAGAAATAATCCAGTGATACCAGACTATCGATACAGAAATCAAATTCTGTATGAAAAATTTGTTTAAGAAGAAGATTACAAATCGAATAAGGGTAGGGTTACAATTAACTCATGGTTCTTACATTAGAATTTCGGCTTTTTTACTACAGGATATAAAAAAATGTGAGTGAACTCGTTTTTTATTTATTCAAACACGTACTTCCGAAAAATGATTTTGAATTAATACGTCAACACAAGTGTATTGTTTTCTACTTAGGGTCACTTTGAAGTGGAAGAAATAAATATAAAAAATTTTGATTTGTAACTATGTTTTCGGTTTTGCAAATATCTATATCTGAGAATCAAGACTAGTGTAAAATCTGGCCTGACGAAATGAATATATACAACGAGTTAATGCTAAATATCACGTGTCAGGTTATATATTACAAATGAGATATGTGGATCTTACATTATTTCAATAGCTGTATATTGTTTAAATGTGTCCGATTGAAAAGCCATAGAACTGATGATATTAAAACTAATAATAATGTTTCCTTCTTACTCTTCTATTCACAAGCACAAAACATTAAAAGTATTTTGGTGAAATTAAACAGAAGAAGTTGAATGACGATTAATGTTTGTTTAATACAGTTATACTCCCAGGAAAAACTGGCAGCGATATAATTTCTTGCAGTGTAAACTTCTTAGTCAAACCCAAAGTTAGTCATCATTGTTGTAACAAATCAGATATTATACATTACAACATTGGTAATAAGTTTGTAATAGCAAACCTCATTATACCTAATTGATTTGGCATCACTTTTCGCCATTTTGTTTTCTTATTTTCTTTGTATATCACGGCGATTTCGAAATTTCGATTTTCAACCATTGGGTCGGTAACGAAATTGAATGCACCCCACCTCACATCAAATAGTGTGTGAGTGTGTGCGTGTGTGTTATCATTTTAAAAACAAATGGCTGAAGAAAAAATTGACAGCCTCGCAGAGGAATTTCCTCTGCATATTAGTGTTTTTCAAAACGATATTCGAATGCTATCACATTATTTACAATTGAATAAGGATGTTTCACAAAAGGACAAACATGGAAATACCCCTCTTCATTTGGCCGTGATGCTTGGACGCAAGGAATGTACCCACCTTCTGCTCGCCCATGGAGCACCTGTCAAAATCAAAAACCTTGAAGGATGGTCGCCTCTGGCAGAGGCTATCAGCTACGGTGATCGCCAGACAATCTCTTCACTCCTTCGTAAGTTAAAACAACAATCCCGTCAGCAAATGGAATCGCGCCGCGCAAATCTTATCAAGGCGCTTCATCAAATGAAGGACTTTTATATGGAACTCAAATGGGACTTTCATTCGTGGGTACCTCTAGTGTCACGTATTCTACCATCAGACATTTGTAAAATTCACAAATCTGGATCATCGATACGATTGGATACAACATTAGTCGACTTCACTGATATGCGATGGGAGCGAGGCGATATATCGTTCTTATTTCGAGGTGATAAGGGTCCAAATGAATCATTGACTGTGCTAGATAACGAATTTGAGTGTTATCAGCGAGTGCGTTATGAAGAGAATGACATAGAGGAAGAAGTTGATGTATTGATGTCCAGTGATATCCTTGCTGCCCAAATGTCCACAAAAGCTATTCAATTTTCGCGAGCACAATCAGGTTGGATATTTCGTGAGGATCGTAAAGAAGTTGTCGGAGGTCAGTACAATTGTGATTTGTATTCAATAAATGGTCTTGTGCTTAAGTCAAGAAAACGTCGTGAACATCTATCGTCGGACGACTTGCAGAAGAACAAAGCATTGGTTGAATCAATCACGAAAGGTCGTAGGGCAAGTATCGACGCTAATGGAGACTTTGGCCGAAGAAATTCCTTACTGCCACCGCCAGAGACAAACGTCACATGGACTGATTATATTTCTGCTGACGCTGGAAAATATCCAAAATTAGGTCGTGAAATCGTATTTAAGCAGTCAAGCAAGTGCCTACGTGCGACTGTGGCCATGAGTAAAGATTTTCCCCTTAGCGTCGAAATGCTATTGAATGTTCTTGAAGTCATAGCACCGTTTAAGCACTTTAGTAAGTTACGAGAGTTTGTTACGCTGAAATTACCAAGTGGTTTCCCTGTAAAAATTGAAATACCCGTCCTAACCACTGTTTCGGCCAAAATAACTTTTCAAAAATTTGAGTTTTGCGATTACATTGCGGATGAACTTTTTGAAATTCCCAAACACTATGTCGAAGATAATCGACGTTTCCCAGACTTATGACCTCAGCAAGAGGTTGATCTCAACAAAAATGAATTGAGTGTAACCGAAGAGGAAGAGGAGGACAACGAAGAGGAAGAAGAAGATGACGATGATGGCGACTACGTATATTGTGACGCTACCGGCAATGAAGAAATATAGAAATATATTTACCCACATATTTTATTATGTTCTTCGATGACCAAATCACCATTTACGAAAATCCAGCACCATGTACTTGATTCCACAGAAAAATAAACACTCAACATAAAACACCTGACACCTAACTACCACTGACCAGTAAGATAGTTTTGCTAAGCAAAACTGCAATACATTTTAGATGGAAACAAAAGAAAAATGCATGTATCTAATATCCTAAGTTTAATATATATATAAAGAATTGTTTTGTTCTATTTGTACTTAAATAAGATTTTATAAGGCCGTTCATTGCCTTCTTTCACTAAAAAAAGATACAAATGTCCATGATGTTGATAAAAAGCATAAAATACGGACGCGATGAAAGAAAACTTAAAAAAAGTACTTTATTGTAGAAACTGTTTAAAGAACAAGGTCAATTAAGTATACAGGCAGCCTTTTTTATTGTAATTTATATTAATATATTTGTTATTCGTCTCTGTACACTTAGTCACACACAAATTATTCCTTTGTCAATGATCCTGTATGTATGTACGTTTCATGGTATTTAGATTTGCCAACACGTTTCCTGTGCTGATGATATCTAAGAACCACATTCGCCTAAAAATCCTTTTAGCCTTTACTACTCACTTCTTAAGGAGTTCATCTATCGCTTTGTTTTGATTATAGTTTTGTTCTTAGCCTAAAGTCATCATCAAGTAATTAATATAGAAAAAAGACGATACAGTGTTATGTGTGTATATCCTTCACTTGAGTTATTTATGAAAAGAAAACAAGAAAGTGTATCCAAAACGAACGAGTTTATAAATTCATAAGAAAACGTAAATGTATTTATTTGTTAAAAAAAACAACTACACGTTCCATTTTAGTTTAACATAAAGAAAAAAAGAAAATTAAATAACAAGTAAATATAGAAATGTTAAGATAAAACTTTAAGAGAAATACAAAAAATAATAAAAAGAAAAACAGAGCAAAAAAGAATACCGTAGAGAAAATATTTATTTGAAATTTACATACATATTATATACATAGTACAAAATGCTATTCTATACACTTTGTATTTTGCTTAAAAGAGAAACATGTAAAGAACACGGAAAACATGTAATAAATGGTAGCAATTCAACGTTTTATTTTATTTCGCATTGTTGTCATAACTATTGTTGTAGAAAGTCGAGGTTATTGTAATGGACTTATGGAATAACTAAAGGAACGAACGGAACTAAAGGCCAACATATTGATCATTGTTACTGCAGTATTCGATAGCTCTATTGTCTTACGTGCAGGAAAGTGACTGAAGTAAGTAACCTAAAATGAACTTAACTTTTATTGTAAACAAGAGTTTAGCTGCTTGCTTTCAATTGCTCAACAACTGAGGTAATCGAATTTAATTTCCAGTAGCTAAATACAACAAAGTTTTAGATACAGCGAAAGGAAAGGTAATGGTGTACATTGCTTTAAAATGTGAAATATACGTTAGAAAGGGAGTTTCAGAATAAATCTTTTTCAACTTTCCCAAATAAAGAAAAACTGTTTTTCTGAGAAGGAAGAACATGGGATGGACCAAGTTACACACAAACGAATCAGTGAAAGGGTTCTGTGGCGTATGTGGAATATTTATAAACTACATATTATCATATGAGTACATATCAAAAAAACAAGAACACAGTGCCAGATAAATAATATTACTCAATGCCAAAAATGTGAAAGTGCCTTTCTTCTTTTACAACGAAGTTATATCTTTGTATATATATACATATAGGCTAACCAAGGAACAAACATTTTTCTGGCTAGGCTCAACATTTTGAAAAAACATAGCCGAATAAAAATTACGCAGCATAAATAATGCATTTTTCATAAAATGAATTATCTGTTTTGCTTCGCCAAATAAATTTAAGTTTTCATAAATTGTGCTCACTCCGTACCACTTGCTACAATGTATGTACTGATGATTCAATGAACGAATTATTGGTGTACAGTTTTAAAATCCAGCGCACAAAATCTTTTAATAAATGGGAGTTTATCAACCAGTAGTCAATTGATATTGAAGAAAAAAAAAATAAAAAGAAGAATACTCTATAGTTTTTGCTTTTTAATTTTTGGAAAATTTTCACTTTTGTGTATTAATGTGCTTCTCGTTCGAACGCAAAAGTCCCTATAATTATAAGAATCTGAAAACTTTTATTATAAGAATTTTAGGATAAAGAAATACTGAAACAGAGCTGAAATTGTGTAAGTACATAAGTGTACTTTTCCTTGCATACATTCTTTAACATTCTGTTGCTTACTTGGTTTGAGTGGAAGGTGATATGGTATTCAGGTTGTAATGTGGTGTGTGGATCGCTTTAAGTGGGCATCTGTTAAGTAAAAGTATTAACATATTAGAAATGCTCAAAAATAATTCGCTTAAAGGTTCAACCTGTCAGCCAATATACCGATCTGGCTTGTGCATTTGTGCTTGAGCAGTTCATTTGCTTCTTCATTTTCATTAATGCCAAAATGTCCATAGACCTAGCAAGAAATAATTTTGGGGTCTTATAAAATCTGAGCATCTTTTTCAGTCTTTAACGAGGATTCTATGTCAAAATCAGGCTATATAAAAATTACGCCTGCTGATAATAGAGTTATACTGAGAGCAGCTAAGGCCAGCCTTTTCTCGTCATCTCAGGAAATCCAAGTTAAAACAGGGGTGGCGGTCAGTACAAGAACTATACGCCGCATATTGGTTAACGAAAAACTGTTTGCCCGATCTCCTAGAAAGGTTAAACTTTTGAAAAAAGTGCATTTGGAGCCACCATTTCCCCACTGATCCGAACAAGACCCGAAATCAGTGGCGAAATATACTTTGGCGTGACGAAACAAAAATTAAGTTGTTTGGAATGGATGGCAAACAAATCGTTCGGCGTCCAGGTGGGCAACCGTTCAATCCAAAATATACCACATTTAGCGTAAAATCTGCTGGTGGAAGTATAATGCTATGGGGTTGTTTTTCTTGGCGCAGAGTTGGTCCCATTTTCAGCATCGACGGCATTATGACGAAGGAAAAAATATGTCGAAATACTGGAAAATGCAATGCTACCGTGGGCCGAAGATAATATGCCTCTGAGATGGAGATACCAGAAAGATAACGACCCCAAGCATTCCGCAAAATACACAAAAAAGTGATTTGAGGATAAGAAAATCCAAGTCTTCGAATGGTCGTCTCAGTCACCTGACCTAAATCCCATAGAAAATCTTTGGAGGGAACATAAGGTTAATGTCTGCAAGCGTCAACCCTCAAACGTAAAGGATTTGTGGAAATTGATACAAGAAGAGTGGTACTCTATTACATTGGCTAAATGCCAGAATTTAGTGGACTCCATGCCCAAACGCATTGAAGCAGTGATCAAAAACAATGGCTTTGCTACAAAATATTTATAAGTTGAAAAAAAATCACGTGTAGTATAAGAGAATAGCTATAAAATAAATTATTTTCCTATATATTTAATTGGTGTTTCTATTTTTTTGTCCAGGTATTTTAAGAGTCGTTTAGGTGTTGGATCTATACCTCAACCAATAGCACATGGATTGTTCCTTATTTTTGAGCTGAAGGTGTTTTAGATTTTAAAAAAGTTTTCTTTGCATTGTTTGCATTAAAAAAATCGCACTTTTCATTATTCGTACGTACGTAAAATACAAAACAGGAATATGTCATGGAAGAAATAAAACTATAAAATACCAGCAACTGTAGTGATTACTATTCGATATTTTAATTTTTCAAAATTAAATCCTGTTGGCTGGTTGTTTCCCCTTCTATGATTAAACGCGTTGGTAGGCTGTTATTTTTTTTAAACGTGAAGCAGTATTTTGTTCAGGCTGCGCCATCTGTATATAATCGTTTGTGATAATTGTCTGTGCTCGTACACGGCCCTCTATGAGAAGCTTTATTTATACTCTACATCTCCTCCACAAACCATATTTTATCTCTACACAATGTAGAGTATCTACTGAAAGTTAGCAAAATTCAATTGAATTTATTTTTACAAATGTCAAAAGAACGGACTTGTCAAAATTTTTCTGCTTCTTTTAGTCGACTTTTCCCAGTACCCAGAAAAAAATTATCTACGTTAAATCTAGTGGCACTTTGTTTATTTGATAAAAAAAAGAAAGGAACAGACCAGAAGCTAAAACATGATCAGCTCAAAATTGGCTTCCTGGAATGTAGCACGCAGCTTACTTACCCCAGCCCTTCGGCAGCATGTTAATCGGCACATAGTTCGTCGGATGGCAGTTACTAAGGGAACACATTACAAGAGCGGCGCATTAAAACCAAAACCTGAGACGATGCCTTTTGGGATAGTTGTTGCATTATGCACAGTCGTACCTGGTTTATTTGTGGGAGCTACTATCAGTAAAAACGTCGCCTATTTCCTCGAGGAAAACGAACTGTTTGTGGTGTCCGACGAGGATGATGATGATTAAACAATGATTTCCAGTGAACTCTAGACAACCTATTATCCAATATAGTTGCTATCGAATTGTTGCCGTAATAGGGATTTTCGTCTTATTTTTGCAAAGCGACTCAAATGGTTTTGTTATATATTTATAAAGATGAATATCATAAATTGCTACTAGACGATTTCGTTTTTTTATTTTTTTTATTTATTTTATTAATTTTCATGTCGGACAAATAAATATTTACGTGCCACTTCAAAACATACCCGTGTTGTGTATTATTTATAAGAAGAAATCCAAATCCTTTCCGATAAGGTTATTTATACAATATGTGGAAGATTCATTGTATTGGTTAAGAATGATCAATATAAATAAAACAATTTTGATGCACTTCTGAAATAACGATATATAACAGCAGCTATAAGAGTTTCGCCTTGTTTACCTTGCAACTGCAAAAGATTACATTTTGAAAGCCGTAAGACAATTGGAGAGTAATCAGAATTAAACTCATTTTTCGACATTCGATGTTCCATTATTCATTCATCATCCTACTGAAAAACTACAACTACAAACGCATGGGGTCAGATGACTGGGTTTTAGCATTTTATTCATTTGCCATCTTGGTCAAAATCATTTCTCAGCTTTCTTGCCACCTCTAGAAGGAAATTGTTTCGTGCATAAACAACCACATACATGGTCACCAGACACTGCAGCACCAGTGTGCTGACAACAAGAAGTTTATATATATATCCACAATTTCCCTCTTATAACAATTTTAACATAGTCTTTCACGAAATTCAGCTAAACATTTTTTCAATGTACAATTCCAGTATTACAATACACACGATTATGTGACTTACAGATAAATTATTTATTTACTTAATGCTGTTCTTTAGACAAAATAATTTAAGATATAAGAATGTTTAAATTTGCAGTTTCTTGTACATTATATATACATAGTATATGCAAATTATGCACACACTTTAACAATAAAATATTACCAATTTATCAGTTTTCTCTGAATGCTAAAAATTTTAAACTGAAGACATACATCCATGGACTCTAATCAGACCATTGGATAATGTCGTAAACACGGTATAGTCATAAGCAGCGAAGCATAAACATAACCAGCTTTCTTTTACAAGGTTTGCAGTTGTATTTATTTGCCGATTTGTTTTCCCACAGAGAACATTACATTATTCGTAAGGTCCAGACATCTGTCTGTAAACTATATAAAGTTGGTAGTGAAAGTCGTCGAGTATAACATAGTTCTTATTTATTTTGGTGATTAGGTAGTTGATTTCTAGAAACAATGAGGTGAGCTAAGAGAATCTTCGAATCCAAAGGATCACAAGACAATAAATGTTGTTCGACCTAAGTATGTGCATATCTTGGTGATGGTTAATAAATTAAAGGATCTGGTGAAGTGACGAAATGAAACACACATTTTTGAGTTTAATTGCTTTATTTAGCATCTAAACTTGAATAAAATGTTACTTCTGCATACGCAATCTTTTAAAAAATATTTATCATGTAGTTTTTACTTAGAGTATATAGTTTCAATTTAAATGTTTACAAAAAGAAACAATGTTCAACAATCATTAAACAAAATATTTATAAGGAAAAATAACTAATAAAACCTTTCATATAGTTGGCTTTTGTGTTGATTTATGCAAACATGTAAGACAGTTAGGATTTTATTGGATTGATTTAATAACTAATTAGGGTTTCATTCAACTAGATTCGACTGTTTTAACAAATAGGTATTTCTTTTTCTGAGATTATCTTCCCTCGTAGAGCCTTTCGTCAGCTAATGACAAACTAAGCGAAAACAATCAATAAACTTTGAAATATGCATTATTTAATGTATGATGATAAAATAATATTTACATTTCACAACTGACTTGAGGAAAAAAAGTAAACCATTAACAAAACGTAAAGCGATTCTTTTATCATGAGAGGTTGTACACTGGGTTGTTAAATCGTCTCAACAGATTTTTTTTTTCTTCTCAAATAAATGTATGAGAAGGAAGCACACATGTGGACATACTAAGTACTTCACATGATATATTAAAAAATATCTGTATATATAAATATAACTCTAGTGATGCTGCAATAAATGTGTTTTTTCGATTTTTAAATAAAATACCTTATCCTGATCATAAACTCATATATTTTGGAATTAAACGATTCTCTGGATTCATTGGTGTCACAAGTATGTGTGCATGCGCGGAATGCTCAAATAACTTTGGTTTTGTGAAACGTCACGTTTGTCTTATTCAAATATAAAAAAAAAATATTAAATATAAGACGCAAACGCAATAGGAGACACTATAATCCATTTTGCGGTTGTTACAAATTTTAAAAAATTTCTTTGAAAAAACGTTATGGCTAAACTTTAAAAGAATTCACATGCAGTGCATCCTTTGCAATTCGATCACGGCGATTTCTCCCTGTCATCGTATAAGAGCTTAAAAGTGTATTTGAAAGGTTATAAGTTCATTAAGGAAACTTTCGTTGTTACTTAGATCTGTAAATTCTTCTTAGAACTGTTTTCTTCGTTTGTCTAAGGTTTTATTCCACTATTCACTATTCAAGGTGAACATCACTCGCTTATTTGAATACTGTTTATCGAGCAGGATGTAACTTTATTATACTTTACATTTATGTGTTTTATTTAAAGGCGATGACTGGAATCAATAATCGGAACTGCTTTGAAAATCGTTGGATTGGTTGCCCTGCATGTGGATTAATTCCTTTATAGTAGCATTTGATTCGTTAGGTTGTTAAGAAAGTATATATATATTTTTTAAATGTATATCAAACTTTAGAATTCAGATGTAGCTATTCTTGTGTGTATGAATATTAGTCTCAAATTAGAGTTAGATCTGTCTGTATACGAGCAACTTATACAAAATATTATTTATGTAAGCAAACGCGAAAAAATGAAGATACCCCTAGTGAGCACTTAATTTCATTGCTCTAAGAGAAAGACAGATATAATCCAAAGATACAACATTTACCTGCATACTTGTAATGGTGGTTAAGTGGCTAGCATCTCATTGTCTTAATATACTGGGGCTTAGGATCAGAAGTGAAGATTTGAAAACCAGTGTTAAAATTAGCTGTCAATGAAAGAAAACAAAACGATGAATTGTTAATGTGCAAGTGCAATGAGCATCTGCTGAGATTTCAAGGATTAAGGAATGGTCAGGGTGGACAACGAACGGATATCATTTGTTCTTAAGTCAGTCGTCGTGATCTGATGTAAGAATGAATAATGAAAAAAAGAAAAACTGGTAACCTTTGATTAGGTATCCAAGTACATGAACAAATGTACAAACAGGTGAATTTGGTTTCGGAGGATGAGTGTGCTCATTTTGCGTTTTGGAATATATTAACTGGAAGTCAGGTACGTATACGATTTAAAAATAAGTCTTTAGGAATCCAGCTGCTTGGGGGCATGTTGACCCTCGCACACAAACCAAAAACAATTTCATACGTTGTGTATGAATCACCGACAGTACTCCAGTAAATGGGTGATAAACTGAACGAAAACTATAACGTATGTTTATAATAATGTTCTAACCCAAGGTAATACACGCAGCAGGCCGTTTACAAAAAAAAAAACGTAGGACTGCATTAAACGAATTAATATATAACTTCTTATAAGATGAATGCATGTCTGTTCGTTTAAACATTTTGAAATTATTTTTTTAAAGAAATATCTCAGAAATAGACTGTAGATAAGGGCTTTTTGAATAATAAAAGAACAAGTGCCAATTACTTTTGAGAATATTTTAAAAGTGCAAATGGCTAACACAATTCACAACTTCACACTTCACTTACATAACGTAGCGTTATTTGAAAAATTCCTGCACATGCCCTATGAACCCTACATAAATTGTTATTGTAGTTTTTTGCAGTAAAAATAAATATAAACCTTAACACATTTTGACAAATAAAATAACTGTTACATTGGATCATAAAATGATTTTAGTACACGTATGCAGTTTGTATTTATGACTGTATATATCATTTATGTATATAGCTTTTAGTGTTTTGTTTTAGTTTTCTCTTGCTAAATCTACATAAAGTGTTCATTTAAATATAAGGCTCAGTCCATTATTCCTTAATTTTTTATAATTCTTTCGTAATTCATTTATCAAAAAAGAATCTATAATATTTATGTATATAATAGCATGTATGATATAATTTATACCTTGTTTTTTAAATAACAAAAATTAAGAAAGAATTACAAGAAAAGAAAAAACACAGACAAAAACAAAAAACATTTTCTTTCATCTATACGTTCAGAGATGGTTAATTAAAATCGTCGCTGTATATAAAATAAACAGTCCGCACCGAGCGTTAATGTAATAATGCAACTTAATGATATTGTCAGTGCAGAAATTATCGCATGTACTCATTCGTGATATGGGGTGTTTAGAACTGAATTAGGAGTTTCTGCTTGCTTGTTGTTGCTGTTGTCATTTGAATTGTTATCTGAAATGATTTCGTCAAATTAGCACAGAGCTGTCATATTGCGAACGTTTGTAAACAAACCATTGTCTTTAGAATTGATGTCCATGATGTCAGCAAGATCATAAATCGGCTGGTAGGTCATCAATTGAGACCCTGTAAAATAAATTTTATATGAAATGTTCAATTTATATTTAAAGATGATTACCTTTTTTATCCTGTGAATTGTTGTCATGGTTCTCATTTTCCATCTGCAAGCCATAAGGTCCAAGAATGTCGGATTCATTGAAGAGCTGTAATTTGGTACAAAGTGAAATTATTTCATTGATCCTTAATGTTTTGTGATTTCTTAAAGGAAAACATAACCCACTCTATAGGCTTACTTAGATGATCAATTCCATTCCATTAAAGCAATGTTGGATATCACATTCCTTCACATTGGATTAGTTAAATGACGCAATAAATGCAAAAGGATAAGGTTATGATCTTGCCCTGAATGACACTACGCGATTTTATTTAGTACACGTATTAGGGTTTAAACACAATAACTAGTAAGCTAACGTAACCTTACGTATTGTGGCCTAAATGTTTTTTGTAAAAAAATCAATATTTTTTGTTGAGGATTGATTTTTAAATAAGAGGATGAGCCATTTGGAAGCGTTCCTATTTGAAAACGTCCTCTTTCAATCTTGAACAATTATATGATATATCAGTTGTATAACTAGAGCTATTGCCTTCTCGCGAATGGACAACAGTTTCACCGATTCAGAATGGTTAAGTTTTAGGAGAATTTGGGAACGACTTTAGCCCCCTTATGTAGTCTGCAACCCTTAAAGGTGACACAGTGAAAAATATTAGAGCTTAGGCAGTCTGGACCACCGTCAACCTGTAGTAGTCTATAGTTTAGGCTACGGATTTTGGCTGGTGTAAAATTAATTTGATGCTCTAAAAGTCAAAATATTGTTGATATAAAAATTAAAGTTCTAAAACATTGGGTTAATATATATCTAAGGTCTACTTCCTATCTCAACTCTCAATTAATTCGACTTTAGTCGATTAATATGTTTTGGATTTAAGAATCGGTATAAGTATCAACAGTGTTTTGTTTGAATTCGATGCCGTGAATTATACTCAAGCTTGAATACTTATTTCAATACAAACCATCACCATGAATATCAGTGAATCCAAAAAAAAACAACATGTCTAAGAGTCAATATGGTATTAATGATTAAATGGCATACATTTCGTTGTTATATGCAGTTTTACTAATATAAAACTTTGTTCTATGCAGCCATTGAAGACTTTCGAGTAAAATTACTTTGATAAAGAAAATACGGAGTAAAAAAAACTCCATACAATAAAAAAAACACGAGTTACAACGATAAGTTTCATTTAAAAAATAAAGATAAATAAATGATTATTTTGCCCAACTCAGTGGTCATTCAATGACTGCAACATTTATGACATCGACATTAAAATGAGAAAAATTGAATGCATTGGAAAAAAGTCATTCGTAACGACTGATATTGCAAACTAAAAAACTATCACCACATAAGCATCATTTCCTACGAAATCCAATTCAATGTTTTATTGACATTTTCCATTTCCATGAACAGCTTGGTTCAATGAAACGTTTTATAAAATAATTACTTTACATCAACATATAGACACTGCAGTGGTTCGTAATACTGCGGTAAAAGCTTAGACAGCATCAAAGATGTGGGTAGCAATAATAGAGACTGGCGGCATTTTGTTCGACGCCACTAAGTTTTAATTTGAATTAATTTACCCCGAAAATCACATTGTTGCTAGAATGCTCATTCAAATTTAATATACCACGATCAATTGAGTTGACGAACTGTTTGTGCATATTAAAGTGCGCTGTTCAATCCTGTAAATATCTTTATAAAAATGCATTAAGATAATAACATTTGTTATGAAAACCTTTTACCGCATTCGGATTCGGGTGTTGTATATAACGCAATATTGTGTTGAATGTTATCTTAAAGAACACAATGTTTCAACCTTTTGTGTTATCAATTATTATGGTATTATTTCTATTTCGCCTTTAAGTATAGGTGTTGTTGGTACTTCCAAACCAAACAAATAAAGAAGCGAAAACTGTTCACTCATTAGCCTGCGCAGAATCTCTGCAAATAATGTATGAATCCATGAGTTTTACGCAACACTTAATAGGTTCAATAAAGGAAACACAATGTTCATATAACAGCATTGTTACAAAAGGGTGCAAGTTTCTCGAGAACTTCCTGTAGTGTATTTCACTTTTACTTTTTAAATAAAGCAATTAAAGCGATTGGATCTGATGGCATACGTCATTCATTATATGCTTCATGAAAGTAATTCGTGGACGTTTGTCGAAGACCTGCGAAAATAAATTCTGTGACTAACAAATACGAATGTGTCCCATGTACAATACAAGACGTTATGAAATTTTCTTAAGTGGGATGCTGTCTAAGTGCATTAACATAACTATAATATATTTGAAATCAATTGTTGACATTGCATATCTCATTTTTGTTTAAAAATGGAAAGCAATAAACCGAAAAGAGTAAGATGTGGTAAAAAGAAATGTTAATACAAACAAATAAAAACGCTTAGATCCAATGCAAAGGGGACTCATACGTCAACACTAGTTCAAAGGTCAAGAATATTGTCACTTGTTACTAAAATAAATACCACATCAGGTATTAACGGGACATTTTCATTGCATACCGAAATAATGTTTTAAGTTAAATTTTAATCAACAAGTGCTAACAATTTTCTTTCTGTTGAATTGATTATTTTGATTTTTGTTTAATTAACATATCCAATCTATTTGTTTATTCATGCTGACCTTGTTTAACAAATCAGCTTCCAGTTGTGAAGGCAAATAAATTCGGTTTGCACCTGATGTTCCGTTCTGTTGGGTTGAATAGAGTTTTATGTTTAGTCCGGATTCATCATTTTTGATTTTAGTTGAAATTTAATTTATTTTGATGTTGTCAAAAAATACACATTGTAAGATGGGTTAGTAATATGTATATTCATTTGATGTTGCCTTTCCTTCTTTTATCAAGAAAAGGAAGCCATAAGTGAGTATGTAACTACCAAAAAGGCTCTATGTAGTATGCAGTGTTTGGTGAATTTGTAAAGAATAGGTGATTTCATTTTTATGTACAAATTTAGTTAATCCTTCATCAATGGGTTGCCAAAATCACACAACGTTTGCAAAAAATTTCCTAAATAGTTTCTATCACTTACACCCAATAGCGTATTTGCATCTAAGGAATATGTGTCACTACGTAGTAGATCCTTGAGTGTATCCAAATCGTCTTGAACTCCGTCCAAATGGAGATTCACTTCATCACTAAAATGGAAAGAGAGAAAAGAAAGTAACGTTAATTAACGAAATCATATCGCAACTAAGATTCCTCTCAGTTACTAACACAGTACTCAACCGCAAATCGTTATCGACGAAGTTCTTCCCTGCATTGTTAACTTTGGCCACTTGTAAGTTGGAATCTTTCGATGGAGACATTGAGTTATTTGCATCGAAGTTTGGATCTTTCTCCAACAGAGGCCGTCCGGATAACGATGTTCTTGGTCTAAAGTCATATTTGTTGTAGCTGTTGTCGCTTGCCATATTGGTGTCCCCGATTATTGGAGAGTCCTAAATGAAAAAAAAAATGTAATTAGATAATTTTCATACCGTCGTATAATTTAGAGATTTTCAAAGAGACACGTTCGTAAAATAATAGATTCATAAAAGGATAGCCAAATTGGCTGTGAATTGTATATGTACTGCAAATTATTTTTCTTTTAAATTTGTGAAGAAATGGAGAATGGAGATTTCCATTTTTAATTATCTTTAACTCGAAGTGAAATACATTTTGTTGTCCGTTGCAGTTTTGTTGATTGTGTGGGTTTTAATAAATAGAAAAACAACATACCTTTGCTGTATACGCTTTATATATATATATATACATATTACTTTATATATTATATAAAAAAAATCGTTACTTTTAAGTTGGAGCTTGTCCCCAAACTAACAAAAGTAGAGCACTTTTTTCGTATGTTTTGTTATATTTCTTTTTATGTAAATGGATAACGAAGATGATTGAATATTGCAGGTATTGAGGTATTGATTTGCATTTAATTTTTATTCACTGAATAAATAATTACGTAAATATTTGTTTTATGAATAATTAGCATGTTTTGTAACCATAAGGGATTCGAAGTGTACCAATATAACCTTCTCTGGAAAAGTATGTCAAAAAACTTAACTAGCAAAATCTGCATTCTATTTGAATGAACCAAAGAACCCCAAATGAATGCATAAAAAAGAGCAAACAATACCATGAACCACCCTTGTGGGAAAATATTAGGCGAACAAGTTTAAGTTAGCGTAATCGAAGTGGAAATGAAGCGAATAAATCAATCTATTTAGTTAAAACATTGTGCGTATTAAGCTTATTTCAGGTGGCTTTAAATTTGAAGGATATGATCCAACAAGCAACGGTAAGAATCAAAGGTTCCTTTAAAGTTATGCAAGAAAAAAACGCAAGAATTTTGGAGTGGTACTGTATTAAATCATCCTATAATACAACACTGTACTGAACTCCACGAATTCTTCAATTCAAATTCACTTTTAGGGCTACTGACACCTTATAATATTGAATTTCAGAGTCGACAAAAGTGACGGTCTTTTCTACTCATAAGAGACTAACACTAAAGACGCTATCCACTTGTTATCTTTTGGACCGTTGCGCCAAATGAAGTTTTAAACAACTTTTTATTAGCTTTAAAAGTACACCTCATCATTTTTCAAAAATTCTAATAAATTTTCCTTGTATCCCAACAGCCTCAAGAATCAATAGATATATTTAAGTATTTCCAATAAAATGTTATGCACAATTTCTCAAACTTGAAGCACAATAGTGCCGATTTTTAACTAATGGAAACTATTTTGAAATTTCTATTACCTTCAGTAGAGTTAGAAAAAACTCACAGAATGTTAAACTGTAGACAGAAAGCAAACATTACCAATTAATAAAATTTCAACAGCTTCATGAGCAACAAACCTGTTCGTCATGAGTGAAAAGAGGAAACTTTAATGGTGGAAGAAACCACTTGATTATTGAAATTATAAGCAAGATCTTAGAATGATTGCTGAAAATTGCATAAAGCGGTTTCTCGGTAATCGAATTTAAAGCTAGTTTACACAGAAGAGTTGTGCAGAGCAGTTCCACGATTATTAATTAAAATAATTTCCTTTGGGATCAAGTAAGTTTTTAGAATGATTACTGAAAATTTGCATTTGCATTTGCATGCATTTGTGGGTAATCGAATTTAAGACTAGCATAGGGTTGTGAATGTGAGTCCTACGACTATTAAATAATTTCCTTTGGGATCTCTGGAACTATTAATAAATTGTTTTTTTCTGAAACCCTTTGTCTTACTGCATAATAGTTCAATATGTTACAGAGGTTCCTCGTCTTCCCTCTGATGATGGTCTTCAGATCGTATTAGTCTTCAGACCCCAGGGATTTCCGATTTTGAAAAATTCCTTTGATGGCATCTGTGACTTGATCACCTGTATTGAATAAAAGGAACCAATATTTGTTGGAAGTAAGATTTTTTTTTGTTTTTTTAGGGGGAGCAAAGGTTTTCCACAAGAAAGTGTATCCATATTAATACCTATTAATAAATTTATGTTTGTTTTTTTTTTGGAATAATCTTTCCATGGGATACTAAATTCGATATTTAGCGTTATTTGTTAGAAATTAAAAAGCACTTATGTGCCGAGTACCTAAATTTTGTCAAAAGAAATTTGGAACCAGTAGAATAGGCATACAACACGCGTACAACGTTTTCAGTGCAATGAGACCATTTCAACCATATTATTCTAATTTCCTATTTCACGAGTCAGCTGCGCAACTAGATGATAAAGCAATCGAAATAATAATTATATTTCAAACGTTTTTTTTTTTTTGTTTTGAAATAATTAAATTTTAATGATTTATTTTAATAAATTTGAAATAAATTTAATTTTGCAAAATAAAAACGGCAACTGGCTCGATTTGGGCGCCAAAATAGGAAATTAACGTAAACAAAGCTACAAAGTCAGTATAAAGGAGTAACGATAAGTAACGATGATCAGTCATCCACAATGAAAACAACTATGCGTTAAGTGTTAAGAATATCGACTTTTCATGATTATTTTTTTTTCATAAAGGGTCTTCTATCAGATAAAAGACACAAACTCTTATCGCAAATAAAAGAGAAATATATAAAATTCGCTGCAGTTTACATTGCAAAACGGGAAGTTTTGCAAAATTCAAAATGAAAAATTAATGATACAATTTAGTTGAGTCAATTGCAAAAGCTAAAACAAGCTACATAATTATAAGACGAGCCATATTGGTAATTTTTGTTGCGCTTTGATTTGGTGGCCTCTGTAGGAGAACATAAAACGACTGGGCTATACGGCGGCTAGCGCCTGGTTAAACTTCTTCGGAAACAAAACTTAGGATGGGTAGATCATGCACATCTTATTGACGTTGCTACTCTAGCCCGAACAACTTTTGAATCCGAGCCATTGGGACAACGCAATAGAAGAAGACCTTGGTCAAGATAGCGCGCACAAGTGAAGAAGGACTTCAACCTACAGGTAGACCCAGGTAGCAAGAGTTTGTGCTAGCTGTAGAGGCACCTTGTTTAAGGCCCAAATTCACTCCGAACTTTAGCGCCATACAAAAAAGAATTCTTATTTGCACCGTCAAATATAAGAAACGCATATGGTTTAAAAAAACATTATTGTGAGTTAAGTCTTAATTAGTTGTGGGGTGTGAATCGTAATACTAAAAACTGCAGGCAGGTAAGAGCCATCAGTTGTTCGTATGAAACAACACACAAAAGAATCGCCGTCGCATCGATGATTTTACGGAACATGTCTCCTTAGAAATTAGAAAACAAAAAAACACTCAAACATTCTTATCCACCTACCTCAAAAAGTTCGCTTGGCATATCCGACCCAATGAAGTCCCCAGCATTATACATGCTATTATCGAGAGGAACAGCAGACTCACTTTCATCACTTTGTGGGGAAATCAAGCGGGGATCAATAGACGAAATTATGTTGCTATCGATGCCAGTTGGTGTATTCGAGATGCCGACAGAGCTGCCAGAGCTTGATGGGCCTGCCATTGCTTCAGCGTTGCTGGTGTTAGATGATGGGTAGTTTGAATTCAGGAACATCAGTTGATCCAAATCATTCTGTTCTGTTTTGATTCTCAATTGGTTCATATCATTTCCCGTCCGTGCAGTTTTTGCTGGCGGATTTGAAGACTCCGGAGACGTCACTGTGGATGAAGCACTTTTGCGTTTGTTGTTCTGCCCATTCTTCATTTTTAACATTTGATTGCGTTTCATTTCCTTTACCATAGGTGTAGTGAGGTGATTTTCATCAGAAATTGCTGATTGCTCCGGGGTCTCTGGAACGTTATCAGGAAGTTCAGTTACATGATACACGATGCGTGAGCCATCGGGATTGATGTTCGTAATTGTATTCACGACCGAAGAACCCGGCGTTGAATTTCCTCTTGGATTAAGAGCATCATCTGCGCTCTGATTTGAGTAATCAAATGTATGACTTGACACGCTCACATTCGACTTCGGGCGCTCAGCTCGAGGAGTAGGGCTATCATTGTCAATCCGACTGGAACCAACAGATGGCATATTTGTATACGGGCTTGATGGGTCACTTTAAATAGAACAAAAATACATACATGCGTAACTATTCCACTCAAAGGGAAAAAACGCTAGTGGAACATACTCTATGTCGGAATCGTTCTCAGCAGCTTCATCAAAGAGCTCTTCACCCAACTCATGAATTACCGGACCACATTCAGATTCAGATTCACTACCTTTTCTTAGCTTTGCCTGCTCGGGAGTATCGTTGATCATCAACTGCATATGACGTTTTACACTAGTCATATTCCTTGATGGTTGAACAATAGTTATTAGAAATTGAATGAGCTAAAAATAAAGAACAGCATTTTAACAAAATTCCTTGTAATTGTATATAAATATGTTTTTTTTTTTACTTTATTGACGATTTGCTGCTGTTTGGCGTGCTTCTGTCGTAGAGAAGCAATTTCACGCCACAATGCTTCGTTCTCCTGCTTCATTACAGAAAATCTCGAGTCCAGCGAATCCTGACGTCCACGCATGGCCTTCACATCATTCAGAACTTTGCTTACAGCTTCTGGCTTTATTGTGGCCTTCTCATCGATGCTCTTTGTGTTTGCGATTTTCCTTTTGATATGTTCCAACAGGTATGGACAGTTTCGCTTGAAACATGGATGTGAGAATTCCATTTCGTCACGATCGAACTTAAGTCCGCCATTATCAATGGATGTTATCTTATGAAAACCGTCTAAATAAAGAGAAATCAGGAAAATGTGAGTAACATGTAGTACTATATGTGTGCGAAGCGTGCATACACATGTTGAGTTGTCGAATGAAGCTAGCCATGTTGTTGTGTTTGTAGTTGAGCGGCAACAGCTCGCGAGCGAACTGTGCTTGATTTTGGATAATGAAACTTCGGCCATCCTAAAAAGACAAATGAGATTTGTTAGTTATAGTGTTAGTGTTTTATGTCTTGTGAAATAAAAATGGTGATTCAAAAAAAAAAAAAAAAAAAAAAAAAAAAAAAAAAATAGGATAACGTGTGGCAGTCGGTTGCGTTCGCATTAGTATTCTTTGCGTTGCAAAAATAAGAAAATGTATGTGTGATGATATAATTATTCTCATTCACACAAGGCTTCAAGGTCAAATTTTACTATTATGTTATGTTATCTGGGTAACTATCAATTTTTCTGACAAGGCACATTACCGACCGATTAATTACTTTGTTGTCAGAAAGAGAACGATAAAATCTAAAGGTTTTGTGATTAGTGTAAAAATTTAAATAAAAGTCGAATTAATTCAATCTCATAAAAGGGATTGGAAGCTTGCATATTGTTTGAAACACATTTTCCTTTGAAAGGGTATGATTGATTTTATTTAAAAAATATATATGCTGTCCCGAAAACTCTATCTAGAAATGCACATATGTGATTTTTAATTTTCAGAAAATAAAAAAAACAACCAACAAAATATGTAAACCGCATTGATAAAAACTTGTTTTGCCCAGCGGCACAATGGCTCTAGAGATCAAATTTTTATCAACTCATTTAAACATCTACGCTAAATAAAACACATTAACACCGATGTATCCAAAAATTACAAAGCTGTAGTCAGGTCGGTGCAGGGCTGACTAGTAACTCTACTTTTTTGTTTTCAAATTAATGCACATTTTTACATATTTTGTTGCTATCATGTTACTTCTTGAACGGGTATGAATATATTTTGTGTTGTTTAAATTGCGCGCAAGAAAAGAAATATGAGGTTAGGTCCCAAATATTGATGTAATCTGAAGAGATGTTCAAGAAGCCCAAATATATATATGAATGATGACTGAATGTTTACCTATTGTACGTGTTATATCCCTTGTTATGTATTTATACTTAGGAGGGAGAGCCCGAAGATATGCTGCGAAAGTTTTTGAAAACACATGAAAAAAATGTTGCATGTCACAGAAGCAGTTTTAATTCGTTTAAGAAAAAATAGTCCTGTTTTGCATAAACGAGTATTCAATATTTTTAAGTAATATTTTCATCCTCTTAGGTCAAGTTCCCGAAAATAATGGTCTTTTAATATAACACAGACTTGAAGAGAAAAAAAAAAACAAAAGTCATTATTATTACATTACATTAAAGATGATTATTTTTTGAACATTCATTCTTGATTTCTATCCTACAGAATTATTTTTAATTTCTTTAGAATACTAAACACTACATCGTCAGCAGCTTTTTGGTTTAAAAATGAACGACATACAGCAAATTTTGACAGTTAAATATATTCGATCCACCCACTCTATGATGCATCCTGTTGACGGAAGTGCATTGCCCACATGGTCTCCAAATAAAAAAGCACTCCCGACAAAAATTCCACGCGACCTGCGGGGGTGGGAAAAGCATATCCGCACCTGCAATTGGTGAATAATCTCATCAAGATGATTCGGTCATCATGAGTGTGTGCTAATTTTATTTCGCTTGTTATTGCCAGGGTCGTTTTCTTTTTTATTAAGTCTTAAGTAACAAAATTTTTGCGCCGCAAACTGGAGGACACGAAGAGAGCTATAGAGCTTTGTTACAAAAAAGCGTGCACAACGACCAACAATAATTTTTCGGATCAAAGCAGTATTCCATACAAATATTGAAAATGCAAGTATAATTTTCAGATAACTTGTTTTCGTTTGATAATAGAATCTTTCAAAATTAATTTTAAAATGGAACTATACGAAACAACAAAGTATACTATGGCGAGCTTATCAGTTGTGTGCGGTAAACTGAAAACAAATTGTGGTAACTTTTAGTTGATTGGACTTCTATCTCATACGGACATACGTAGTTAGTAAATTATGTATATATAAATCGTCTAAATTGCTATGTGTTTCTTTCTGAGTCAATGAACAGTACTACTGATTTTATTACTTTATTGAAACTGTACGCGAAAGAGGCATGGCTTCATCTTAGCAGATGTGTTAAATAAAAGTATTATAAGTTTATATGTTATATGTTGTGTAGAGTATTCGGAATTCGGAATTGTTGTTGGTCTCAGATGGAATTTGATCACATGAACTTAATCGAAGTAATCAATGAACTAATTACTGGGATCTTGGTAACAATATAAAACAAACGTTTTTATCGCCATGCTTCACCGAGCTTTGTAGCTTTTTTTTTTTTTTTTTTTTTGTACGGTTCTCAAAAATTTGACTTTGAGACTGTATGGAAAACTGTAGGTAAAAACACCTGGCCCCTGCGGCTTTTAATTATTTTATTTAAAACATGAAAATTACAGGTCGGTTTTTTTGATAAATAAATAGATAATTTAGAAATTAAGGGAATGAAAATTGGTTACCACCCTCTTGTTTGTTATAGTATAATAGAAGAGGCATTGTGAGGTAGTCTTCATTTAATATTAATGCCGTATGCGTTGTATGTATGGAAATAAGTTCAAGATCACGCTGAAAAAATGTCAAACGACAGTCCATTTTTTGAAATTAAAGAAAAAATTGGCTGTCGTTTTACATTTCTTCAGTGTTTCGATCCATAATTTTATAAAATGTCGGAGGAACAATTATACGATTCAACATGCAGCTCAAATTATGTATAAGCATGAAGTACCAAAGGACTTATGAATAGTGGAGCCAAAGATTGTACTATACAGTAGAAAAAAAAGACACTACTCTCAATGAATTGGACGTATATAATTGAGAAGATGAATATTTCAAAACAACAGTTGAGTTAATGAGCCATATAAAATAAACTGAAGATAGGAATGTGTAAATTATGTACACGGAGAAATAATCATCGTCACAAGTGTATTTATTGACAATTAAATAAAACAGTTTACCAACAAATGAAAGTGAGTTTTTTATGCATTGAGCACCGTATTGTAAAAAAGGTCGTTTTTAGCCAAGTCAAATTCAACTTTGAAACATAAAATAAACTTTTCACAAAAAAGATACTGACATGCTTAGACTGACTTCATAAAAATTGGGTTTATAAATTTAGGTTTAGAGTTTAGGTTTAGCTACTTAGCCAAGACGTTTTCAGTCAGTTTAGATACCATTTTGTGCACCAATTGCATACACCTAGAGTGTATAATACAAATGTAAGGATTCAGCACCTTACGTTCTTTGAGAATTTAGAACTTATGTAATCATCTAGCAAAGAAATTATATTAAATATATTCACAGAATTGTTCGTTTGTGATAACTCAATAAAATATATCAGCTGCAAAAAAAAATTGAAATTTACATGCATTTTAGTGCTTGAGTTTTTAAGATATTTCATTTTCGCTGTTTGCAATCGGAGTGTAAACTTTCTCCTCGCGATATAGATCTTGCTTATATTGCCGATACCCAATCAAACAAAATTTTTATTAAAGCGAATTAGTATTTGTCAACTCATTTCGTACATTTATTTAATCGATGTCATTTGGGGAATTTGATAACATTGAAAACGGTTGAGGAAATCTATGTTCTGCATTAACAATCACAACAGGGCACAAACTGTGTTTTCGTCACGCTTGACCACTCTCTTTCGAAAAAATGTTTCATGCGTTCGAGTTCATGATTTGGAATTGCACAATTTTCATGTAAATTAAGAAGATGTCGGACTGACACTTTTCCAATATATAGGATTTCCCTTCGTTACTGCTCGTTTAATCACAGCAAGTAGAAAAAAGAGATATAAAATCATTCACACTGTAAGAGAAAGCGAAAGTATATATGTAGCTCCTACAAAAAAAAAAAATAATCCTCCGATTACATTCCGTAAATCACTAGAAAAAGTTTTGACTCGAAATGGCCCACCACCAACATGGATGTGTAGCTGCAGTTGTCGGTGCGACAAATCAAATCAGCTCCCCATAATTGAATCTTCTATTTATACACACAAATCATAGACACTTACGGCTTATTGCACTTTACTAACCGGTCATCTACGTCGCAGAACGTATTCTCCCCCTACCCTACACTGCTATACCTACATTTCAAGAAATTTTTGTTTATTGCTCTGCGTTCACAGTCTACCTCGTTGTGAGGGCCAACCGACTGTACCACAAAGGACAATTAAAGTAAAGTGTTTAGTAATCCTACCACAGATCTTCGAAAGAAAAATAATAAAAAAAAAGCAAAATTAATTTTATTGCCAATATAAAAAAAAAATGATCAAACACCGTTGCCATGTTTATTTGGAATTATTTACCAATTCGCTATGATAGTGTCATGGTGGAGGGTCTTGTCTTTCACTGGCCCCCATAACTTACCTTGCTCCAACAAATTAGATTATTTGTCTCTTTATCATCGACAAGTCTCCAGAGTTTGGCCAAAAAGGCTGGAACTCCGGCTCCGGTTTCCCCAAAAGTGTGCATTATATAAATTTTTTTGTTCTTTAAAGTTTTTATTTCTACTTCTTTTTTATGGATATTTACGAAAGAAAAAGTACTTCAGTTCGAACACAAAAAAATAATAAAAATGAAGAACGTAAGTAAGGTTAAGAAAAGAGAAAAAAAACGTTGGTGCTTTCACAGACACAATTTTTTTTAGTTTAGTTTATTGTTTTTTATCTTCAATTATATTCTACTCTCAATTCTGAAGGAAAACCTTTGTTAAATGTAATATGAAACTTATTTTTTCAAAGATGTATTCTTTTTTTCCTTCACAAAATATCTCACTTCACTATATCAATCGCTGGCGAATAGAAAAATGACGACTGATTTAGTTTTCCAGTGCTTTCAAAAATCCAATATGGGAAAATAGTCTGAAGTTAGGTCAGATTTAAATGTATCACAAAACTGTACTTCCCAAACTGTTTCTCATGTTTGAAGTTAAAACCAACTTGTTTATGTTTATGTAGAAGATATTCCTCATTGTATATCATAAATAAAATTTACAATTTAGTTCTAAACAGTGTAAAGGTAGTTGGTTAAAAATCAATGTCAACATTGACAGATAATTGCAATATTCTAGTAATGTTTTAGTGTTATCTATGATATTTGGTTGATTGATTGTGTGCACTTGAACAGATGTGTAATTTATTCGGTAATTAATCTTTTCAGACTCTACAGACATACAGTGAAGATACGATATAAACAAAAAACATTAAATTAATGTTATTAAATAAAAAAAATTAAAGCAATTAATTCATATATTAAATTAACAATCAATGCACGCCAATGGGCTAGTCCTTTAAGGCACTATTTCACTGCTTTGTGTCAGTTTTACACAAGACACTTTACATATCGAAGGAATATTTTCTGTGTTTGATTGAATAAGGAATACAAAAACAACTTAAAGGAAATGTTATTGTAATGGAGCTATACTTTTAAAGATTTCCCTGAAAACGAAGAAACGCTTAAATGTGCACTAAGCTAAATATACACAGCTCTAGTACGAGGTTATGCCAGACTCAATGCAATATACCAAATAAATATTTTAATAAATTGTTTTTATATCTTTTTATTTCCGTTTATATCCATTATTAACTGTTACTCATTGACTTTCCATACCCTTTTACTTTCAATTCTCCCTACTAATTCAAATTTTCAAATTAAACATCTGTTAAAAAACCAAAGTATACACGATACGATTTGTAGTCTGCTAATGCGCACCATTTCGATTTCCATTCTGTGTTCTAGATAAAAAGTTTTTTACAACATTAACTGCCATATTAAAAGGGACTTAATGTTGTGCCATTTTCTATTACATCATGTACGTGCTGCAAGCGTTATTTTCGATCCTTTTTTGCTTCCAGTCAGCCAAGGGCATTTTTTGCTGTTTTCAAGCGAAAAGTTAGAAGGTAGATAAAAGTAAGATGTTCGTTGCACAACTGTTAATAACCGATTCCTTTTCTATTAATTAAAAAAAAAAGAAAAAGATCTGCATCTCCTTCACTCATCCCTGACACAGATCCATCAATCAGGGATAAGCAAAAAGGCGTACAGATATGATAAGAGACTAGTTCTTCAGCCGTATCACACGAATATGGACTGCTCTTTCCAGCCCAAGACATTTAGAAGCAAGGAGGTGCAATGTGCATAGGTACCTTCTTTCCCTCTCTTCCTCTATATCTTCGGCCCGAGCTGTGACTTAATTCGGTCCTTTAAGGACATAAAAAAAAGCGCGAGCCAATTATAAAAAAAAGATTTGACTGCGCTATTCATATACATCTGTTCGTAAATAATACATGTATAACATGTTATGAACAGCAGATAACTTTTCTTTTTGAAAAGCTATTTAGCTATTTATATTTAGTAAAGCGTATAAAAAAAAGTTGTCATTATTTCAATAAAATTGCCCTAGTTTATAAGCAACTCGCTTCCAAATAAAAAAATAAAATAAAAGTACGTCCGTCAAACCCTTATGATATAACGATCTAAAAACACTTTAAAAAAAGGTGCATCACGTTGTAGTAGATATTATATATAAGGGAAAAATATAACCCATACGTTCTGGTACTAGCGTCGGATAACGTAAGTAGACTTAAATACATGGAAAAGGTTTTTGCCTAGGCTTTAATTTTAGACCTTAATTTAATTAAGAACATGTTTTTCTAAGTTTTCTTTGGTGAAAATTTAAATTACAAGTGAATTAAAACAGGAACAGAAACGAATATCAATTCCATTTAAAAAAAAAGCCAAAAGGTATAGGGAAAAAATAATGACAGGTTAGCTAACACCACTTGTTAAGAATCAGTAAGTAAGATCAATAGATTTCTAGAAAATATGTCACGCGAGAGCGGTCTGTTACGATTTCGGTTTCAAATTAAAGTTTGCATTTCCAGTGTTGTGGGGGCGTCAGTGACATTTTAAGTATCTACCATATTGATGATTACCAAACATTTGAAGACTGGATAGTGGATGGGAATTATCGGCGGGAAAAAAATCAAATTATTTGTGAAGTATTTTATATATGTAACAGAATAAGGGGATAATTTTGCTTGGACAGTGGCTAGTTTTCTAATTAGTCCTCTAGTTAAGAACTAACCATCTTATCTCTTTTCAGAAACACAGACCTTGGAAATGTATTCAAATTTCATAGAATAAGGAAAAAAGTACTGGAAAACGTGGTGCAACATGTCGAAAACTTTTGCAACAAAAAAAGAAGACAACAATTCGTATATATCTCACTAACATATTTCATTTCCTTTACTATTGAAAAATGTTAATTAAAAAAATTAAATATGTAGAAGATGACTTACTTATTTTTTTAGTTTAGTTAATTTTTTAGTTTAGTTCAGTTTTTAAAAATAAAATAATGTGTGCCGTTGACAAGCCCTCAGCTCCTGGATGGTTTGATCGTTGGTATATCTTAAAATTCAAATATGTTTTTAAATGTACAAAAGAAGCATAGACATTTTTGGAAAACCAATAACACTTACGGGTTACTGATATACATACCTGATCAAAAAAAAATTGATACAAAAACCCAGTCTTTGAAGAATTATCAAAAACCGTGTTATATATTGCAACATAACTGGTAATTTTTGCGTTAAACAATATAATGCAATTTGGCAACCCAAATCCAACGGATTAATCAAAACGGTATTTAAACAGCAACTCTTTCTATGCACACAATCGTGTTCACGCATGAAGTGAAGTGATCAAAATATTAGATGCATATCAAATTTTTGTTAACATTTAATTGTTTTTTTCGTTTTCTTTCTAACTTTTTTTTTGTAAAAAAGGTTAAGTATGTTTTAATTGATTGGTCTCAATTGAAATGAAAATAAACATTGAAGTTTTAGGATGGGCCGAAAGAGTTACTGCACTGCAGCAGAGAACGCTTTGGTTTTGTCGCACAGAAAAGACGGATAATCTTTATTGTTATTATTTCTGACCATTTTATACAAAATGTATTTAAAGAGTTTTTTTCCTTCTCCCTAGAGACTCTAGGGAGAAGGAAAAAAACAGCAGACGATCGACGAATTATAATACTGTAAAAAAGTAACCCTTCTAAATCTTTATTCAGATCATTTCCGCATTATGACTGCTGCATCAGTTCGTTGTCGCTTACAAGTTGGTAAACTTTCTGGCCGATTAACCAGGAAGGTTCCTCTAATGAGGAAAACAAATCTAAGCATGATGTTAGAGTTTGCCATGGCACGTGCAAGCTACACCGGCAAAAATAGCTTGTAGAGCAACGAAACAAAGATAAATTTGTTTGGAAATGACTGTCAATGGAATATGAGGGGTCCCAAAGATAAAAAATTTTATAATCGCTATACAAAAAAAAAAGAAAAACAAAACAAAAAATAAAACGGTGAAACATGGAGGCAAAAATATAATTGTTTGGGGATGTTTCTCTTGGAACGGGGTCGGTCCAATATTCCAGACGACAAGCAGAATGATGGTTGCTGGGTATAAAAGCATATAGGAAATGGAAATGTTACCACATACCGAGGAAAACATGCCCTTGCCCTGGATTTTTAGTAGGAAAACAACCCGAGGCACATTTCCAGACTAATAAAACAAGGCCAAGTCAATCAAAGTCAATCCCCAGACTTGAACCCTATCGAAAACTTGTGGAGGCATCTCAAGCAGAAATTGGCTAGGCAAAAATTGAACATTAAGGAAAAATTGTGGCAATATGTTCGAAAGATTTGGTATGAAATACCAATAGAGACATGCAGAGAATTGATGAACAGTATGCCGAAGAGGATAAAGAAAGTTGTAAGGTAAAAGGGTAATTTCACATTGTATTTGTGTAAGTAATGTGTAACTGAAAGAAAAATCAATTGAGTCCTTAACTTTGTACATTTTCAGAAAATAATACAATGGATCTATTCTATTGATTAGATGATTTTTTATGCTAACACAATTTAATTTTCACAAAAAATGTATTTATGTTCATATTGAAAAGATATTAAAGTTATACGTTTCTATTATGTAAGAAATTATAAATGTATGAGACTTTTCTATAAACTTCTACCACATCTTCGCTGAAACCAAAAAATGTCAAATTTATAAAAGTGTATCCATTTTTTTGTATGTATACTCGTGGATTTAATTTTTAAAAACTGTGAGCAATTATTTCATCCATATGATTGGATTTCCACTTAAAGAATTCCATATTTCGTTTTCCAGCTATGAAAATAATTCTGTTTAATTTAAGAAAATCTAAATATGTCGGGCTCGCTTATAGGACAACTAGTCAACAGCCAATGGCTTAAAGCCTTTTTATGTTACCCTTCCTACATCTTTTTAATAACAGTATGGAAAATGAATAACACTTAATAAAATGTGGCCTTAGATCTCGGCTGAGGCTTGTTTGCACTGTATCAAAGATGATTGCAAAAAATCGAACACAAGATAATTACTTGACGCATACATTGATATTATTAAAAAATAATATATTTTACAATTTGAAGTTATAAATAAGTTTCTACTTTCCCAAATTCAAATATAAACCATAGCTACACCGCCAAAAGGATTTTCAAAAATTCAAAAATTCAAAAACATGTTTTATACGTCAGCCTAAATTTGCTTATTTCTTACTCATGATACTTTGTTTTTTTACAGAAAGTTAGCCGGCGTAACAAAAGTAAAGTAGCACATATAAAAATATTTTTTTTCTAATATACGCTATCGATAACATTGTTTCTAACAAGCTGTCATATTCTTATTTTGTGTACATCCCTTAATGAAACGACACAAACTGAAACGGAAGTAGGTGCACAGAAGAACCGATACCTTCGCTTCCATTTCTTCATTCATGTCTTCTGTCCATATTTCTTTCACTTTGTGGCAGACTCTCTTCGGGAACAGTTTACCATATGTTGAAAAGTGTATATCTTTTTTAAAGAAATTAAAAATGATAGAGATGTAACAAGAAATGTATTGGAGCATTGAATCTTTTACACACATGCATTTTACTGAAAATCTGAGGATGTCTTGAAATTACATGGATTAAATGGTGAGTTTAAGTTCTCCCTTGTTCACTAAAAAATTCACAAAATTTTCCAATATTGATGAGTGTTCACTGCCTAATGTAATGAACTTGTTCATTTATTTGTTGCGGATAGATAAGAACGGCCAACTGAATTTATTAACTTAATTTGAATTAGATTTTTAGTAAAAAGTACTTTGATTCGGTATCTAAAGTGTCCTTTCCTTTTAGATGCAGTTCAAAAATCTGTTTGCATGTGCTGCTGCGATCTGGAAGGAGAATCGGTCCTTTTTTGGTGAGTATCATATTCGATCACTTTGCTCAAGAGCTTCAAATGATGAAAATCTTAATCTGAAATCAAAAGCCGTGCTGATTTCACAAAATTAAACCAAAAGGATACTGAATAGTTTTCTTTAAGAAATTGCAACTATTTTCTTGTCTTCAACCAACTAATAAATCTTTTTTTCTTGCAGAAATACTTTAATGACGAAATTCGGTATGTAAAGGATGATAGGAGTGACTTAGGCAATGAAGGGTAAGTTTAGATCTAAAATAAGTCTGTTCGTAAATTATTCCAAATATTGTATGCGAACACCCTACTTAAGTTAGTTTAGACATGATGTGAACTATTCTCTGAAAAACAGCTATGCTGATATCAATCTATTAAACCAAAAGGATTCTGAAGACTTAGGATAACGTTTTATTCGATAAATCACTTGCATTCTCTTGTCTAATGGAATTCACATTTTTATTTTTGCAGAACTCGTTTGATGAGAATTCGAATATGAAAAAGATAGCAAAAAATTATAAAACGTGTTTTCTCAATGGTAAGTAAGTTAAATATTTATGAAGAAGTTTTTAGTCATGCCGACACTGATTTGAAGCCAAAGCTATTGTATTTTTCTAGTGACGATTTACAAAGTGAATCCACGTTTCACTTCAGTAATTAAAATATCACTAATATATGTAATGTCTCAATGCATTTATCACGATCAAAAACTTAATTTACTTTCTCACTTTTGGAAGTTTAATAAATATATATTTGAAAATGTCGTGCATCATTTGTATCGCTTAACATCTAAACTTTAGAAAACAAAACCTGACAATTATTCACGGGAACAGTGTTGTTTCCCAAAGCAAGTTTCCAATGAATTCTACACCTACTTTCAATTATGTCTTATGACATTCTACATTGACATAAAAGATAAACAGAAAATATGTACATTATTATTTTTTGGTTTTCGTGATCACAGAGCTCTTCGATTTCAACCGATGACTTTAGAAAAAAAGTGTTAGTAATCTTTTTGTTTGTTTGAGCTTTGCATATTGCAACAGATTACTCGTAATATTTCGTGTTTTAGGTTTTCCGAACCCGTAGGCGAACCAATAAAAAAAACCTTTTGAAACGCTTCAAAAAATCAGTGGACGGGTATTCAATGATGACTTATTTTTAGTATAGTTCATTTGAATTAAAATGTAACAAATCTTCTAACTGACATTTGTTTTATTCGAAATTCTTGCCTATGTATGTTTTGAGTATATAATATATGCCTTTTTTTTTTTTACAGAAATCAAACTACACATAAATTGCAGTCAAAAAATCGCGTGCAAAAGGTATGTACCAAAAAATCGCTATTATACTTTACTTTAATGATGATTTCCTGACTTGTTCAGGTTCCCTCTTCTGAGCGAACCCTTTTTAAAACCGTGCTGTTATGAATTTTGTCTGAAAATTTTACCGCAAAAATTTTTTCTTCGTGGAAGAAGTATTTGTCACTACATATATCTTACTTTTTTCTTTTCCAGCTAGCATCACTTAGGTTTAAATCGTTGCTGATGGTTTTCTGTGAATAGTCAAAAGGTAAACACTTGATTTCGTTTTAAATTTCTTTCTTGTTCATTATCTGATGACATTGTAACCTATACAGGTTCCCTCTTCTGAGCGAACCCATATAATTATGCTGTTAACTTGTTTCTGACACAAGTAAAACTCAAATTACATTATTTTTTTTTTGTAAACGACATGTTAATGACTTGATTTCTTTTTATTTCTAGGATTCAAGGAGTTCATTTCCGTCTGATTTCGCTCTTCGCTATCATATTGACTTATATGCAATTAAATAATTAATAAAGAGGATATTTAAAAAAAATATTGGGATTTAAGAACCAAAAATTGTATACTTTTCATGTTTTTATTATTTTTTAATTTGACGACAGATTATGTGACTATGCCAACAAGATAATTATAACACAAAGTCTGGATGAAGTCTGGTAAACGACACTAGCACGTAATATAAATTTGTAGTTTACGGGAAATAAGTGTTTGCCTTAAGAAATTCAAATGAATGAAAGAATGAATTCAAAACCAACCGGTGTGTACAGAGGACTAGGAATAGGGCCGTAATGCTACCGAATCCGGTGTGTATCCATTTGTCAAAAGTGGTTTTATATATTTTCTATTTTGATTATCAAAAAAAAAAAAAAAATGACGCCATTCGGTTGTAGGGGTTATCAAACATTTGACTAATTCTTGTGGCGGTACAGTCCGGGGTGGACCTGGGCCTCAACCAACATGCGTCTCCAGCCAGTAGGATCTTTCGCCAGCTGTCTCCAGTTCTGCACTCCAAGTTGGTTGAGGTCCTTCTCTACTTGTGTGCGCCACTTTAGTCTAGGTCGTCCTTTTTTGCGTTGTCCCAATGATTCAAAAACTTTTCGAGCCGGAGCAGAGGTGTCCATACGCTCTACATGGCCTAGCCATCTTAACCGTTTTAGATGCTTGACCAGGCACATGTCGCTGCACAGCCCATAGAGTTCGTCGTTAAATCTCCTCCAGATGCCATCAATGCAAACAAGACCAAAAGGCGCACGCAAAACTTTTCTCTCGAAAAGACTAAGGGATTCTTCATCTGCCTGCCAATATTCCGCGCCTTAAAGTAGGGCGGGGATGATCAAGCTGTTATATAAAGCGAGCTTAGTCCTTCGAGAGAGCTTTATTACTCAATTGCCTTTTGAGCCCAAAGAATCAGCGATTGGCAAGAATGATTCTGCGTTTGATTACGGTACTGATGTCCCTGTTTACCGCGGAGCCGAGGTAGACTACCTCGAAGTTTGTGCTTAGTGTGACGCTCTGTCCGAGACATCGATGTTGTGTGTCCTTCCTTGATGACAGCATGTACTTAGTTTTGCCCTCATTAATCGCCAGACCCATTTTAGCCGCTTCCGCTTCAATGCCAGCAAACTCATTGACAACTCGCGGTGTTCGTCCAATTACGTCAATGTCATCAGCGTAAGCTAGCAATTTAACTGACTTCTGGAAGATCGTGCCTCTGGTGTTGACACACGATTTCGAGGATGATGTTAAAGAAGTCATTTGACTAATTGGTACAGCTTATCTTGGTTATGCCCATCTGACGGATAACACAATGCAAGATAGACTGCAAAAATTGCAGAAAAGAGCTATGCGTAGCATTCTACAGTGCCCCTGGTTAAGACCAATTAACAGTATGTTAAATGGCTTTGTATGAACCAAAAAAATAATGATGAATGTACTTCTTTTCTTATTTTAAATGAAAAATAATTTATACCCGAGTACCTATCAAACAAAATAATATATGTTAATCATTTACATAATTATATTGTATGAAACAATTGATTACCGTCTTCCAATGTTAGAACACAAAGAGCACAAAATACTATATTTTATAAAGGGTTTAAATTATTTAATAAATTATTAAACGAAATAAAACAAGAAACCCGTTTAATAGATTTTAAGAGAAACATAATAGACTATATAAAAATTAATTGTAACCGCCGTGGCGTAGTGGGTACAGTGCGACGCTCTCACGCCGAAGGATCTATGTTCGATTCCCGTCTAAAGACCGGGAATTTTTCACGGCACCATCTCTTTCGAGCTGCTGACAACACTCAAAGAGTAATAACTGTCTAAGAAAGCTTCTCAAATTTCGCCGTTCGTAGTTGACAAAAAACTGTAGGACTCTTCTACTCGTGAGAGAACACTAGCGCGCACAACATGAATAGTTGATGAGCAGGCTAGGCCCTGGTCCCTTTGTGGACTGTCGCGCCAACAATAATTATTAATATTAAAAATAAAATTTAATTGAAATGTAAAATAAGTAGTAATTAAGAGAAATGTGATGTAAAGTAATCAATATGTATCTAATAGTAAACTATAGCTTAAATTAATGCACGAATGAATTTCGCTAGTTGATGAGAGCACCTACATCGGAGGAAGGATGACACAGACATAATTTCGTTCGTCCAAAAAGTAAATGGGATTCCATATATGTGTACGTATGGAAAACATCATGTACTTTGTAGTTACGTACAACTGATGGGTTCGCAGTCCACAAGAATATTTGTGAACTTATATATCCCTTAGTTGGGATGAAGTTCTCAAAATTATTTGTTAACTAATGTCCCGTTTATGACTCATGAGTCTATTATAAATTCATAATTTAGTATTAATGTACAATGTTATGAAAAATTATCAACTAAAGACTTACTCTTTTATGGATTTGGGGCTCTAGGTGCACTATTTATGGAAGGTGACAGCTCATCATATTGACTGAAAAAAATTGTGCGCGCAGAAAACGATATACTAAACATATAGGGTTTTGCAGATTGCACAAGGAAGTGGAGTAATAATCCAAAAACCCCTGCTTATTGGACTTACAGTCAACTGGACTGTAGCAACTCTTATAAAAGATTACATGTACTTCTTACAAAGCAACAAGTTTGAATAAACATTTGATTTAAGAATTTGTATATATTGTAAAGTTTTTATTTTAATTCCCCACAAGAATAAATTATAACTTTTTGTGTAGGTGTTCCTGTTTTTGTTCCACATCTTTCAATTTTTCTGAGAACATCCGCTCCACTAATAACGTGGCCAAATACGACGTGTTTGTTATCCAACCAGTCGGTCCTGGAACGCAAACAAGTTTTAAATGAATGTGATTTTTACGAATGTGCGAATCAGGCTCACTTTGTTGTACAAATAAAAAACTGCGATCCGTTCGTGTTTGCCCCAGAATTCGCCATTGAAAGTGTCCCAAAGCCATTGTGCTTCAAATTAAAGTTTTCATCACTAAATTTTTTTCCGTAAATGGATTTGCCTCCAGTCCCATTGTGATTGGTAAAGTCTCCTCCTTGACACATCTTAGGAAAAGACTATGGTTAAGCAAATTCTAAGAAGGATCTGGTTTTACTTACAAATTCCGGGATGATTCTATGAAAAGTGCTGCCTTTATATCCAAAACCTTGCTCATGTGTGCACAAGGCACGAAAATTCTCCGCGGTCTTAGGCACAACGTCTGCTCGCAGAAGCATAACAATACGTCCGATATCATTGCCACCCACCCGAACGTCAAAGAACACTTGTGGATTTCGTTTTTCTGCCTTTGCAATAACGATGGGAGTCGTGCTCTCAACCTGAGAGAGAAACATCAAACAAAACAATAATCGGAGTGGTTTCACTTTGATGCATACCTCTTTTGTTTCATTTGATTGGTTTTCGTCATCTTCATTTGTAAGCGTTGCCCCAGCGTGTTTTTGCAACCAATCATCATCGGCCCATACTGGCTTGAAGCTACCTTCTTTAACGCGAACTGGTTTAGCCAAATTCACTCGGATCGTCCGACCACAAAGTTCTGAATCATTCTGCGTCGAAAATAATTAAATAAGTGATTTATTAGTGAGCTTATGTTTCCTACCATATTGTCAATTGCGGCAGCAGCATCCTCAGCTGTTTCGTATTCAATAAAAGCGAAGCCCCGATGTTTTTGCGACTCATAGTCTACCGGCATTTGTATGTCAGCGATATCACCAAATGGAATAAACGCGTCATTTAGTAGCTTTTCAGTTACTTCATCTGCGAGAGCACCAACGTAGATTGTTCTCTTGTCGTTGGACATTTTCCAAGGATTTTTGTCTTAAAAATTAAAAAATTCTGAAATTTTTTAACAAACGTTTTCAAAAAGTAAACACATTTTTTTTTTACAAATTTGACACATGAGTATGCTGTCAGATCGCTTAAGGGGTTCCTTACACTATCAGAAATACCATGAAAGTGGAACAGCGAGTGGTTGTTATGGGTAACAGATAAGTGGACAAACATTTAGGTGTATACAAGCCAGTCGGAAAAGATGTCTGAAATTATTGCAAGAAAATCCCACAGAAAGCACAAAAATAAATCAAAACCAAAAAAGCGAAAACCCAAGGTGTCGAACAAATTTCTGGAAACAGAAAACGAAGTGTCAAGTATTTTAAACAGCACACGCTTATCGGAGGACAGAGATGATGAGGATCCTGAATCACTCGGTGTCGGGTTCTTCTGCAACATTGTAGAGCCGCCGAGTACGGCACCGTTGGAAGTTGAGGAGGTTGAAGATGCAGACACTCCTAAGACGCAAACTTTATCATCGTTTATTCAAGTTGATGATGATGATCCTATTAAATGGATACCATCAGTTGGCATAATTTTTGACCACAATGCTCTTTTCTTCCCATCCCCTCTCATTAACCCCTATATTCAAAATGCTGAGGCTGGTATACCGGTTCTTAAACCGACAAAGAATCTCATTCGAATGGTGAATCGCTATTACGAAGAGGGAAATCACAGTGAGGTAATGTCTCCAAGTTCACTGAAAAGCCAAATTAGATTCCTCAAGGATGATGTGTTGTATGCAAGCGTTTGCAATCATGAGTTCACTCCAATTTTCTGCGTTACCAGGCCAGGAGATGAAAGTTCTGTTATAATACCAAATAGAAAACTTCTCACTATATATATTAAACAACTGAAATTTACAGAACATCCTTTGCAGAAGGAAGAACATAAGCTAAGCAATAAAATAGAGGATATGTTCAACCTCCATCGTACTAGGCTAGAAAGCAACGTTATTTCAAAATTAGAGAAAGAACTTTTGGAAACACGGAAAATTGTAAATCGACTCCTTGAAGAGGCTGATGGTGAAAACTTTCCAAAACTAGAGGAGTATTTAAATAAATTAAAAGCTCTTCGCACAAAATTGTATCAGGAGGAAGGTGTAAGCAAAGAATTGCTGCGTGGTATTTTGGACAACTGGATGAAATTGAAAAATCTGCGGAAGCAGCAAGAGTTTCATTGGACATCTATGAAGCTTAAGATTTTATTGAATAATGTTGATATGGACAAGGACGCTGCAAATTGGAATAAGCGCTTAGAGACCGAATTGAATGAGCTTTATCGTGAGGAACTAGAGAGCTACTACAGGGAGAAAAGGCTTCGCAGGGAGAAGTCTGGAAAAGTGGGAAATTTGAAAAAACCAAATGTGGAATTGATAAGAAAAAACCTGGAAGAGACTCTGAAGAAGTGTTTGCGCGCTCCTGGCGAACCAGAGGTGGATATTGCATGTTCTAGTCTTTCGGATCCTTGCCAGCCACTGGAGAAAATTAAGTCATATTATATGCGGGTGTTTTTTGATGGACAATTTGTTGGATCTACCAAGTGCTTTCGTTTGGAACCTGATTTGTCTCTGTTAGTACACGAATCCTTTGGGATTTATTTGGAACGACGCATACCAAAGGAAATCAAAATTAAGGTGAATTTCTATCATAAACAGAGAAAGATTATAATTGCGTGTTTTTTAGCTCTATGAAAAGAAGAAAGTCACAGCGGTTCCGATTAAGATTGCAAATATTATGATCCCACTGCCAGCGAGCAGCGAGGATGACTCCCGTTGGAATGCGATTAGTTTTTCATCACATAAGCGGAATGACATCTCCGGCACGCTTACCATCAAATTCTCGTGTGAAGAAGGACTCTATTCAACTGAACTTCTTCGGAAAATGTTTCCTCCTCCAACACACAGAACGCACATTCCTAGAAATGTTACTACGAAGGATGACTATTCATGTGAAACACAGTTCATTGACAGCCCGAGGACAGACCCAACATCGGATGAGGGCGAAGAGACTAATGAGAACAAGTTGACCGTGGAACGAGGCACTTGCACATTTCAGGAGTCATTGTTAGAACTTTGTCCTCAAGAGGAAATCGAAAACAATCCCCGCTTGCGTTATCTAGCCTCGGTGTACCGACGTGAGATGAAAACCAAGGAAGCTCAATTCTTACCCTACGATCTGGAAGAATTGGACGGAGAAAATGAGAAGGTAATCGAAATAGGGAACTGGATGGATCCCATCGACGTCCACAAACACAATGGCAAGAAGTACATTAAAAACTTGTATGATGTCGTTAGAAATCATTGTGAGAAGTTAACACTTATCACAGGACACTCTGAAGAGATCCTTGTTGAAAACAATATGGAGACTTTAATCACTTTCTTCAAGTCTCTTTTCTCTTTCGCTGTTGGACCGAATCGACCTCTAAATCCGGACAGGAACACAAAACCTGTGTTGACGACACACCAAAATCTGCAAAAGCTAAACATCTTGGTGAATGTGGTGAGGGCGACTGGGATTCCTGTTCGCCGAACGGAGAAGACTCACTTGGAACGGATGGACAGCAATAGTTCGGTGTTTAGTACCCAAAGTAAGTGAGGATGATTATATATAACGCCCTTTTTCCTGTTAAAGATTTTTTCGAAAACTAGTACAAAATGTTATAAATCTGTATTATTTTTCCTGTACAGTATATTTCCATTTTGTGATAACTATTGTCCATGAAATAATTCGATGTGTATTCAATATCAAATCTAGTCGATGTCAATGACACAGAGTGCTTGAATTCTTTGTAACAGTATATAGGTTACAAAAACGTTTCCAAAGCCATAAAAAACGAACCATTGTTATAAGAAATGGAAAAAGCAACGTGGCCAGTTTTTGCGCTACATCTATTTCTGGGAGTTCTTCCATCAAAGTGATATGCAGCTCGCCTGCGTTTCTTTTAAATAACAGCAATGAATTGTACGGAAACATTCTCTGTTTCAAGCAGTATACACAGAATTTATTTACTTTCCAGTTTGATATGGTCAAACTTGTGCGAGATAGCCTAGCTTCCTTAGCAACTAATCGTATTTTGCGCACTACTTTTCTCTTTCGAGCAGAAGGAACGTTAATTTTTTTGCCGACTCCGAACGGAGAAGTTTACGATTTTTTTTTTTCATAGACAGTTTTCAGCAGCTCGCAAGCGGTTTCGTAAAAATGAGAGGTGTTCAATCCGCGAATCAAATCTGGGACCTTCGGCTTGTGTGTGTCGCACTCTACCCACAACGCGGAACGCGGAAATAAATCTGTAATTTTTTAACCCGTTCATAAAACTTGATGAATTTAAATATGGTATCAGTGCCGTAAAATCCTCCTTCTGTCAAAAAATGGTCTATATAGAATGAAGGATAACAGAGTAATCTTAAGTTAAGAAATTAAAAACACCCTCTCTTTTGTTTAATTGCATAAAACAATATTTAATAATAGTTTACGGCAGTAAATTTAGGCTCAAAGCAAAGGTGGAACTCATACTTACATATATAGAAAAAAAAAACTACATTCAAAACAATTTACTAACACACTTTTGTTGTAAAAAAATTGTAAATCTGAATTAAGACTAATAAGGCTTGCGCTTTACTACTTAGTGGGAGTGAATCTTTTGTTTTCGGTTCGGACCATGAATACGTTATCAAGGGATTAGATGATACCAAGAATTAGTACATCGGCGAACGATAGAATGTTGTTCTTTTATTAATTCTGTAGTATCTATAATTCTCATTTCGACATTCCTGGGCCTCCTCTGACAATGATCCGACGGGCAACGCTGCCGTTCCACGGAGCATTATATCTGCTCCGTGGAAAAACTAAACTGTTCTTGGCATATAATACCAGGGATATAAACTTATAGCTATAGCTGCGCTTTTCTTCCAATTTCTTTGCGGTACTCCAGTAATGGCTCGTTATCATCTCTACGATGACGCTGAATCTTTTTATAAGTTGCACATCTATTTCTGTAATATCTGCTGTTGATAAAGTATCAAGGGTAAATCTTCGAGAAGTTTTACATCATTAGTTGAATCAGTTCCTTGCTTTACAATATCTACTTTTAATCTTATTTTTTCACCTGTTTGCAGCGCGATCAAGTACTTGTAGGAGTGGAATCTTGACTTTAATTTCAGTTATTTCAGCACGATCTTTCGCCAGCTGTCTCCAGTTGCGCACTCCAGGTTGGTTGAGGTCCACTTGTGTGCGCCACCTTAGTCAAGCTCGTCCTCTGTTGCGCTGTCCCAATGGCTCGGATTCAAAGACTTGTCGGGCCGGAACAGTGGTAACCATACGCTCTACATGGCCTAGCCATCTTAAGCGTTGTATCCGTAGACGCTTGACCAGGCGCATGTCGCTGTACAGCCCATAGAGTTCGTCGTTAAATCTTCTCCTCCAGATGCCATCAACGCAAACAGGACCAAAAATCGCACGCAAAACTTTTCTCTCGGAAAGACTAAGGGCTTCCTCATCCGCCATTGGTAACGTCCAGGTTTCCGCGCCATAAGGTAGGACTGGGATAATCAAGCTGTTATATAAAGCTAGCTTAGTCCTTCGAGAGATGGCTTTATTACTCAATTACCTCTTGAGCCCAAAGAAACAGTGATTCTGCGTTTGAATTCGGTACTGATGTAGTTGTCCCTGCTTACCGCGGAGCCTAGGTAGACGAAGTCTTCCAAGTTTCTGCTGAATAATGTGAAGTTCTGCCCGAGATGTCCTTCCTTGATGACAGCATGTACCTAGTTTTGCCCTCATTTACCGCAAGACCCATTTTAGCCGCTTCAATATAAGTAAACGCTTCATTGACGGCTCGCTGTGTTCGTCCCATAAGCTAGCAATTGAATTGACTTCTGCAAGATCATGCCTCTGGTTATGACTTGTAAGTTACGCACGATCTTCTCGAGGATGATGTTAAAGAAATCACATGACAGTGCGTCGCCTTGTCTAAAACCTTTTTTGACATTGAAGGTCTCGGTGAGTTCGGTACCGACCTTGACGGAGCAGCGAGAGTTCTCCATCGTCATCCTACACAATCTGACGAGTTTGGTGGGAATGCCAAAACTAAACATGGCACAGTATAGCTCGTCTCTATGCACACTGTCATATGCAGCCTTGAAATCGACGAATATGTGGTGAGTGTCGATTTGCACTTCTTGAGTCTTTTCCAGGATCTGCCGTAATATAAAAATCTGGTCTATTGCGGACTTCCCTGGTCAGAAACCACATTGATAGGGACCTATTAGATCACGGAAAAACGGTTTTAGGCGTTCACACCGTACGGCAGAGAGGATCTTGTATGCGATGTTAAGAAGACTAATCCCTCGATAATTGACGCAGTCAAAGAGGTCTCTTTTCTTGTGGACCGGGTAAACGACGCTGAGATTCCGCTCATCAGGCATGCTTTCCTCCGACCGTATCTTACAGATGAGGTGGTGCATGCACCCAACCAACTCATCTCCAGTTGCTCTAAATAGTTCTGCCGGCAGTCCACCCGCTTCAGCAGCTTTGTTCGACTTCTGCTTGGATATTGCTATCTTCACCTCGTCTCCGTCGGAGGGACGGAATTCTTGCCTATCATCGTTCAAATCGAGTAGAACATTCTGCCTAACAGCAGAATTTGGGCCGTCATCGCCGTTAAGTAGTCTACAGAAATGATCCTTCCAGATTCTCAGCACAGACTGCGACCGCGCGCTTCTCATGCTCCTTCTTTTTCCTTCTAAGAAGCCGATGCTCTTCCCTTCTTCTCTGTTCGTAGAGCTCACGAACAGCCCTCGTTGTTCGATGCAGCGTCGTCTTATAGGCGTTTTGTTTAGCTGCGTGCGCTTGCCTGCACTCGTCGTCAAACCATGGGTTCCTTCTGGGTGGTGACGTGAAACTCAGCACATCAGTGGCAGCTTCTTTGATAGCCACTTGACAACGTTTCCAGTCTTTTTCTATGTTTGGTGCAGGCAGCGTCGAACTCTGAGCGCGTTTCAGAGAGACTCGGTCGGCAAAGTTCCCAGCAATCAGCTGCGATTGTAGCTTTCCGACGTCAAACCGTTTTAGTCTATCTCGACTCCGTCGCTCTCTCGATATCCGGGTTCTTACCTTGGCTACAACAAGATGATGATCCGAGTCGATGTTTGCACCTCGGAAGGTTCGGACAAAGAGAACAATGGAGGAGTGTCTGACGTCTATCGCACCGTGATCAATCTGGTTGACGGTGGATTGATTATGGGATCGCCAGGTTCCTTTGAAGATGTTCTGGTGTGGGAACCACGTGCTAACCACAGAGAGGTTCCGCCGCGAGGCGAAGTCCAGCAGCCTGATTCCGTTTCTGGATGTGTTGTCGTGCAGGCTGTATTTACCGATGACTCCAACAAAGATGTCCTCCTTTCCCAGCTGAGCGTTGAAATCTCCTAGAACGATCTTGGTGTCGTAGATGGGCCATCGATCATATGTTCTATCTAGGAGATAATAGAAGTCAACCTTGGTGTTGTCATCCTTCTTCTCTGTCGGGGCGTGAGCGCATAATAGGCTGATGTTCCCGAATTTAGCCTTGATGTGGATTGTCGTGAGGCGTTCGCTGATGGGGTCGTAGCTTAAGACTTGTTGCCTAAGTTTGCCTCGAACGACAAATCCGCATCCGAATAAGCGCCGCCTTCTCTCTTTGTAGCAATCGCTGTAGTAGATATCGCAGTTTTTCATCGCTTTCTTGCCGAGCCCATCCCATCGTACTTCCTGGATGGCGGTAATGTCTGCTTTGTAGCAGTCAAGAGCCTCCTCAAGTTGTTCGGCTGCACGTGGTCTGTTAAGAGACCTCACATTCCACGTGCAAAACAAAAAACGTTATAACGTTTACTCGGGTCATCAACAGTTGGTTTTTTACGTGGTTTTTTTTTTTTTAACCTCACGCACAACACTCAGACTGGTATGCCAAGCCCATTATTTAAACCCTCGGGCAGAAAGGCTCGCTGCATACATTGGTTCACCATACAACGGGTGCTGTGATCGGGGGCGCCGCAAGGAGGCTATATGTCAACTTGACCTGTGCACTAACGAGGATAGTCTTGGCAGCTCGCTATGTTGAGCGCAAACAACAACTTTGCCTCGCGTGAACAGGCCTATGTCCCACGGCCTTGAAGTTAACACCATATTTTTCTCCAAAGGGAGCTTTTTCTCAGAACTAGAAAATCGTTGAAAACGTAACCCCTTTTCCCTTTTGTAAAGCAATGAGCGTTAATAATTTCTCAACCGTTATGACACCTGAACCAGAAAGCGAGACCACAAAGAACATTAACTGAAAATTTAAAATGAAGTGTTAAGTTCAATCTCCTATCGTTTTGTTTTCCTTATTTGATGTTGATCGTTGCATTAAAAATCCTCTCATAAAGAGTGGGATTTGTTTGAAGATAAATAATGTGGAAAATACTGAATAGAGCACTGAATAAACATTAAAAACGTGCCGATTTTATTGGACATTGCGATAATGCGCGAAAATATGTAATTAAATGAATTATAATTGTTGGCGTGAAAGTCCACAGGGGGACCAGACAGCTTACTCATCAACTACTCGTGCTGTACGCGCTAATGTTCTTTCACGAGTAGAAGGGACCTACCTACTTGCCGACTCAGAACGGCGAAATTTGAGAACCTTTCTTAGACAGTTATTACTCTTTGAGTGTTGTCAGCAGCTCGAAAGAGGTGGTGCCGTGAATAAATTCGAGGTGTTCAGCCGGGAATCGAACCTAGACCTTTCGGCGTGTGAGCGTCGCACTCTACCCACTACGCCACGGCGGCCACCAAGTATATACATATACAGTAAAAAAAAAAAAACATCACTTGTAGGTAGACCGCTTTTAAGGTTAGAGTTAATTTTTGTAATACAAAAAATTCAGTAAAAACATGTAGAAAAAAAAAACTAGGATGGGTATACAAACATTATGCACATAGTTCTATTCGTCTATTAAGAACAATTTAACAAAAGAAAATGAAAAAACCTGAAGTTTTAACAAAGTAAACTAAAACAATATTCACAAGAGTACAATTTAAACCTTCAAAAACTATTCACTCAGCTAATTGTCACTGGGTCTGATCTCCACGTAATGGGATTTCTTCACGGGATTCAACAACTTTCGTTGTTAGTTAGGGTCGTTGTTCATAACAGTAAACATAAATTGACGGTACATTATGCGAGTGAGTTATTTAAGGTAAAGTGGGTCGAATATCGAAAGAAACAACAGAGGAAGTGCGGAAAATTATTTTAGACTTGCGTGAGTACAGAAAGTCAATCAGTTCGATTGAAAAAGATGTTAATCGGTCTAATTCGACGGTCAAAAGTATTATCAATAGGTTTTCCTATAGAAACAGCGTGGCGAGCTCTTCTAAGTCGGGTCGTCCACGTATCTTGACCGACAAAAAAAACGTTCAATTTAAAAAAAAAGTAAAGCAACATTCACAAAAGTGCTACACAAATATACATTGAAATCAATCAAAATGAATAAGGAGTCGAAATGTGTGTAAACACAGTAAGAAATGTGTTGTATGATTCTGGCTATCATGGAAGTATCACGAAATAAACCATTTATTAGCACCATCAATAAAAAAAAGAGACTTATATTTGCAAACCAATGTGTAGAACACATTAAAATAGTTTTGAAATAAATTTATATTTACGGATGAAAGTAAATATGATATATCTGGTTCAGATGGTCGATGGAGAAAGGAAAACACTGAACTTAAACCGATATTTAAACGTGGGGGTGGCTGTGTGCTTGTTTAGGGTTGTATGGGTGCTCAAGGGATTGGTAATTTATTAATGGACCACAAAGTGTACAGCAATATATTTAACATAAACCTTCAATCCAGTGCAAATAAAGTGGGTCTTGGTTCCGATTACATCTTAAATCAGGACAAGGATCTCAAATATGCAGCCTTGAACACTAAAATGTGGCTGTTTCATAACATTCTAAAATGGATTCAGACGCCATCTCAATCAGCAGACATCAATTGAATCTAAAACATATGGAATATTTTGAAGCAAAATATATGAAATTTTAACATTCGAAATAAAGTTGAAAACCGCTTTATTAACTGAATGAGACTAAATTTCATCTGGTGTAACTCAAAAATTCTATTTCAAATGGACTAGCCCACATAATTAGTAGTAGTAGTGGTAGTAGTAGTAGTTACATAGTTACCAATGAAAATGGTTAACATATCTTTTACATAGAAGATTTAGAACTCAGCTTGCACAGAGATACGATAATAATTTATGTTACTACTGAGAAATGCGTTTATTATAAATTGAGCAATTTTTATGAATAAGCTTTCATAGGAAAACAATGACAAACATTCATTTAAATTTCTTCTTTTTTCATATTATATATAAAACAGAAAAGGTTAAAATATAAACAATAAATAAATAAACGATCAAAATAATTTAATGAGTAATTAATAATAAAAAAACTGTATAAATAGTATTAAAAACAAATAAATGAATAAATAAATAAATTGATTAAAAAATAAATAAATAAATAAATAAATCGATTAATAAATAAATAAATAATTTAATGAATAAGTAAATAAACAAAGTAAATAAATATATATATAAATAAATAAATAATTAAGTAAATAAATAAATCGGTACATACAAAATAAAATTATAAACATGTTTATAATAATTACTTATCAACAATATAGAAGAAGGCAAGTCTGCAGATAAACATGAGAATAAACATTGAATTAGTAACACATCAATACATTGTTCATCATTAGAATTTATTGCTTACAAGATCAACTATAGGGGATTATCAGAAAATTGGCAATTTGTATAGAATTTTTCGTTTCTAATTTAAATTTTCCTTTTGACTTGTAATACACCCGCTTGTTTATGAAATATCATCGTAGAAAATAGTCAGGAGAGGTTGAGCATCATTCTTAATACTTTGTTCTGAGCAATTTGGAGTTTTTTAATATAGGATTTTGCACAAAGCAAGCGTAGAGAATTACGTGTTGGAACACAACTTTATATAAAATAATTTTGTTGCTTTCACTTAGCAAGGATTTGCGATTTATAAGGGGTATAGCATTTTTGTGACCACACTTTTTTTATTTATAGTATTTCTGACATGTTCGCCGTAGGTCAGTCTCTGGTCGAAGTGTACTCCTAGATACTTGACAGAAGAGACCCACGGGATGTCACAATTTTTTATCCTCAACAATCCTTTTATTTTCGGGTGGAAAGAGTGGCTTGTGTCTTATTCCCATTTATTTTAATCTTCCAATCTGAAAAATATTCCACTGAGGTATCAAGTACAGATGGGAGATTATTCAATATTATACAACCCAGTTCATTTGAGTTGTAAAGGGCAGTATAATCAGCAAACATAGCAATTTCACAGAAAATCGGCAACAAACTTGATGTAAAGAATGGGATCCAATACAGACCCTTGAGGAACGCCAGAATGTATTGATCTAGTTGTTGAATAGTTTTTATTAACAAATACTTTAAATTGTCTATTGTCTCGAAAGCTTTTTAGCAATTGGATGAGATAAGATAATTATTATTATGAGATAAGTGGAACAACCAAAATTCAGGAGCTTCCATAAAAGTCCATTGTGCCATATTGAGTCAAATGCTCTTTCCACGTTGAGAAGGAGCATTCCTGTGGATAGCTTGTTGACAAGCTTTTGTTTTCTATGTTTACTTGTACGAAGTACTTGGATAATTTTAGGTACTTTCCATTCAATTGGAAAATATTTCAATTTGAGGTATGAATTTATTATAAAGCATAGGAATACGATGCATATTGTAGGAAGTTGCTTGAGAACAATTTTCCTGACTCCATCCACCCTCGGGGACTTCCGATTTCGGAGTTCCCACAGATAAAATTGTACATCGTCGGAATTAATGAAACACCTAACAGGTACACGATCTATGTTTGATTCGATTACATTCAGAGCGTGTTGTGCTTGAGGATCCATACGACTGGGATTGTTAAAACTGGTATAAAATGTTTCAGCACGGACTTCGGACTTTTCTTTATCGGATATGTATACAGAAGATAGTGTTTGAAGATGGGGAATCATGTTTTTTTTATTCCTTAAAAGTTTTGTTACATTTCAGACGGATTAATTATTTTTGTCAAGTGTACAAAGCCGCTCATTCCATGATGAATTTCAAAATTTAGAAACTTCTGTTTCTATATTGTGTTTCAAGAGATTCATACGTGCATGAAAAGTCTGTATCGCTGTCATTTCCTTCTACAGTAATTTCTTTCTCGGATTAATTTTAGTATGTATCGTGGAAGTAAGGTAGTTCGCACAGGTAAGTTTTTTTTTAGGAACAGCGTCTGATGTGCTTTCCAATACAGAAAGTGTAAACTTTTCTATATTGTTGTCTATTTGCGTAGTACTACTTATATCATCTAGACGCCCACATAATTATAAATAAAGGTGGACCGACAAAGAATTAGATAAGTTAAGAACTAAGTTATTGGGAGTGTGAGCGAATACTTCTTGGAGTTTTAAATTGTACACTTGTGAATATTGTTGTAGTTTATTCTATTAAAAAATCAGGTTTTGTTATATTCCTTAATTGTACTTAATATTAAACACATAATACAAATATGTGCATACGTTTTTTGTACCTCTCTTAGTTTTTTTTCTATGAATATTTTCTTTATCATATGCGTGTATACGCGAGTACTTATTGGAGTCACTCAATATATATATGAGAATATACATACCAGGTATACCCGTATGAAGTGATCGTCAAGATACAAATGTCTCGATAGGGAACATTTGTTGTGAACGAGCTCTTGTTTTTCTTTGTTCGTTTGCTATGACATCTGTGAAAAATATTTAGTGTACATCATCGTGTATTTTTTCATCGTGTTAAAAATGTCGAATTTTGTACCAGAAAGTGATGATTTGCGGAAAGCATTCATTTTTTGTTTTCATTTGAAGAAAAGTGCTGCCGAATGCTTGTCGAGGCATATGGTGATCATGCTCTATCAAAAGCAATATGCAAAAGATGGTTTCAACGGTTCAGAAATGATGATTTTGATGTGAGAAATGAAGAACGTGGAAGATCACCAAAAAAGTTTGAAGACGCCGAGTTGCAAACGATAATGGATGGAGATGGCACTTTGAGTCAAAAGCAAATGACAGCAATGTTAAATGTTGCACAACAAACAATTTCTGACCGTTTAAAAGTTGTGGAAAGAATCCAAAAGTGTGGAAAATGGGTGCCACATGAATTGAAAGAAAGACAGATGGAAAACCGAAAAAAAAACTTGTGAAATTTTGCTTCAAAGACATGAAAGAAACTCGGTTTTACATCGGTTTGTTACTGGCGATGAAAAATGGATTTATTTTAAGAATCCTAAACGGACAAAATCATGGGTTAATCTGGGACAACCATAAGCATCGACCGCAAAACCAGATCGATTCGGCAAGTAGACAATGCTGTGTGTTTGGTGGGACCAAAAAGGTGTGCTGTACCACGAGCTCCTAAAACCTGGTGAAACCGTTAATACTGATCGCTACCGACAACAAATGTTCAATTTGAACCATGCATTGATCGAGAAACAACCAGAATGGACCAGAAGCTCGATGACAATGAACCTGCACACAACGCAAAACCGGTTCAGGATGCAATCAAAACACTTGGCTGGGAGCAGCTACCCCACCCGCCGTATTCACTAGACTTAGCTACTTCCGACTACCATTTGTTATCATCGATGGGACACGCATTGGCTGATTCCTAGGAGGAGGTCGAAAATTGGGTGTCTGATTGGTTTGCTTTAAGAGACGAGCAATATTATTGGCGTGGTATTTACAAATTGCCAGAAAGGTAGTCAAAATGTGTAGAAAACAATGGCCAATACTTTAAATAAAATGTTTTTACTTTCCCATTAATAATTAGTGTTTTATTTTCAAAAAACGCTCATTTCATACCGGTATACCTGGTATGTCTTCACAGTTATTATATTCAGATTTGTGGTTTTATTTCTTAGTGATATTTTGCGACTTATAATTTTGTTACAATCTGCATATTTTTTCATATATTACTTAAAAAGCTTAATAGTTTCCCTTTTACTTTGTGTTTGAGTCCAATATTCTAGTATTTGCTACCACGTCGGAAACAGTAGCAGAAATTAAAAAAACTACTAGTGAAAGAGAGACATAGCGAGAGAATTTATTGTTTGCCTTAAATAACAGTGAGACATTGCTCTGCTACCTCTCTGTTTAATTCTTTACTGATATTTGGAGGCTACGGAATGGTCAATTCAAACAAAATTTGCTTATTCCTGATACATTACTGTTGACACAACCACTGGCGAAAAACTTTTGTGGTTGCTAACTTGCTCTTTGTATAGGTTTGATTAGTGGTTTTGCTATACTGGAAAGAATTTCGATCGAAAATTGGTTTGGAATAGTAGCAGTTTATCCACTGTTCAGAGAACTATTGCCCGATTTATTACTTCACACACTGTTGTCCTGTAAAAGAATTAATTCCTCAAACATGGGATTGATTTTAGGGCATTTTTACAGCACCATCTGTAATATATATGAAAAACAGATGCTGGCCACCGTGGCGTAGTTTGTAGAGTGCGACACTCACACGCCGAAGGGTCTAGGTTCGATTCCCGGCTGAACATCTCGAATTTTTTCACGGCACCACCTCTTTTGAGCTGCTGACAACACTCAAAGAGTAATAACTGTCTAAGAAAGCTTCTCAAATTTCGCCGTTCGGAGTCGACAAAAAATTGTAGGTCCCATCCACTCGTGAGAGAACAGTAGCGCGCACAACACGAGTAGTTGATGAGCAAGCTAGGCCCTGGTCCCCCTGTGGACTGTTCGCCAACAATTATTATTGTTACAGATGCTGAAGAAGATAAATTTTGCGTGTGTCGGAGTGCACCATTTCATGCCTTTAAATCGTATACTAGAACATTCCTTAAATTGAAGTTGTAATAGATATAGATAATGTCCTTTAAAATTTTTTAACAAAAATGAACTTTAAAAATCCTTATTTTCTGCAGATTCAAGTTACCTCGAATCCTTGTACCATAAAATAAAAATTGTAAACCATATATTTTAGCATTTAAATATTCGAACGTAAGACCATTTGTATCGGTTTCTTACATGGACCGCAGTGCAAGAACAATTACCGTCGATGGATCCAGTCCGACGTGGAATGAGCAGCTGATACTTCAAATAACGTATGCATATCGAATAACCTTTAAGCAATTGAGCTATTTTCCTTTTTTTAATTTAGAGGCGCACCTATAGAGCTGAAAGGGGAACTAAAAATATCAATATTTGATGAGTACGTCGAGAACGAAATTACAGATGATTTGTCTATGGAAATTCACCAGAGGTTTCATTCAAATTGGTTGGCAGAATACCGCTTGCCAATTAACACTATCCTCAGGCAACAACGAGTAAGTTTCTATCAACTCTCCTCCTGCATCCTTTGAGTGATTTCCATTTCCAGATTGAGGGCATTTTTGAAATGAATTCGCCAAAGGTTCTCCTCGGATACGACCCGCCATCGTTAAAGGAAGCTCTGCCGATTGAAAATATTCCCGAAATCAAAGAGCGGGTAAATCTTTGGGCTTTTGTGAGCGTAGAGCCAAGTTTTGAGATGCCCGAGGTTACCACGAAGGACCTTCAGTGCTTCGAATTGAAGGAAGTCCGTCAACGCATTCACGACTGGTGCATTGAGGTGAAGGATGTACAGCAGGGTCGATTCATTGATCCACTCGTATGCACTATGGACGGGAAGCGAGTGTGCTTGACTCGTCTGCTCGAACCAGTTCCACTCCCCATTGAGACAAATGACAATTTAATAGAGACTGCCTGTAGGTATGTGTCTCTTTTGAACGTCCTTAATCTAATCAACCCCTGTATGCAGTTTAATGGAATTTGGCTCAATAATCAGGTCTTAAGGCGTTTCTTCTTCAATGAGTTTAAAGTCCTATTGAAAAACATTTTTTTAGACTTTACTGGATACAGGTTGGGGTTCGCAGAAGGATCTCGGTGTGCTCTTGGCAAATTTTTTGCTCACAATCGGTATAAGATGCTGGGTGGTTCTTGGTCTGTCTTATTCATTTGGAGAGAGTGCATACGTTCTGTACAAGGATGAGACGGAATTTGTCATTTTGGAACCAAACACGGGAAAAAAGTTTCCAACAAAAGACACATTCTGTCCAATGCACAAGGTTTATTATATATTCTCACAGCACAACGTAAGGCGCTTCTCAATCATTTTCGCTGAATAAATGTTTTGCCTTTCAGATTTTCTGTAACATTCAAAAGGAAAATCGTGTGTCTATGACCAGCTTCGATGTGGAAGATTCTTCGTGTTGGCTTCCAATGTTTACAAAGAAAAATCCGGCTCCCATTGGAGGCGTGCAGAAATTGAACTACTCCTATCCAAACCCACATGGCGTTTCAGAATTGCGGAAGAACATTGAACGGAAAATTATGAAGAAAATAAGTGTGTGGCGGCCAATGCAGAAAACGATTTGGAACAGGTGAGTGTAACTATCACTTTTGTTCGGAAATCAGAAGACACTCTCGCAGGGCTTTTCAAAGTACAATGCAAAAAATTCTTCTTGACCTGGAATACGAAACGACGTTTGCAAATGGAGCATCCCCGGCAAACCATTCTGAAAGATTGATTTCAGAATTTGCAACTTACAAGGTGCGCCAATACACCCCATAACTAATTTCGCTTTACAGTTTTTCTTTTGCAGCTATTTGGGTTCACACTGAACTTTTCCTATACCAACTTATCATCCATTTCAGAGCGCATCAAATCGACTGGCATTCATCTAAATAGCGACAAGAAAGTGGAGTTTTGTGTTGCCGTTCACGTGCATTCGTATCCGTATAATGTCTTGTCCGTCTGGGTATTTTTGCTTTCAGCTGTTCCCAAATAAATAAGTATTAGTTTTGGAAGTTTTTTTTGCTATCTTTTGTCTTTTGTGTAGCGCTTAATTTTAAGCGCATTTTAGAGAAAAACAAAATATCCTCGTGTTATTTGATATTTTAAGAGGTATTTTTATTAAGCGTTAAGTGGTCGCCGTGTCGTAGTGGGTAGAGTGCGACGCTCACACGCCGAAGGGTCTAGGTTCGATTCCCAGCTCAACACAAATTTTTCGAATTTTTCACTTTCACAGCAGCTAACAGCAAAGAGTAATAACTGCCGTTTGGAGTCGGCAAAAAAACTGTAGGTTCCTTCTACTTGTGAGAGACAGTAGAGCGCACAACACGGGTAGTTGATGAGCAAGCTAGGCCCTAGTCCCCCTTTCGACTACAATTGTTATTATTTTTATTGTATTGAGCGTATTTGGATTTACCTGATTTACTGCTCTTCGGACTTAATATTACGGGGTCCATAAATCTATAGCCGGGAGAACGCTGACTAACAGCAACCTCACTGGAACTTAGTTTTAGGGCTTCTGGCCTACGTTGTTAGCTTCCGATCGAGCTTCACAACTTAGCTGCTTGAGTTCTTTAACATTCAGAACCAATAACCGTACATCGTACCCCACTCCACGCTTCCGCAAGGCAGGAGTCAATCTGAATCTTCGTTTGCTGAACGTTTCCGTAGAAAAGCTTCTGATGGTATCTGCACAACATACGTTCAACATACGTTGCAAGATACGATCCAAGGTGCCGCATGTCATTGTACAGACGACATAAGCACAACTCTTGCAATCCACTCTTCGAACTATGCCAGTTTTTTAAGAACCCCATAATTTCTGCCATTTTCGCAAATGCAGTTGCTTAAGAAAGGGTTTTCGCTCGTGAAGAGCTTTTTCTTCCAAGCCGCAAGTTTCAATTTCAATAGCTCTATGTGTCAAGAAGGGCGGAGGATTCTTCACCTGATTATCTCAATGGCAAGTGGTAGTAATAAGCACCTGGTGCGTTCCTAGAGACAGTATAGCACACTGGCATGCACGCAAGAAGCCCAACTTTCTGGCACGACTTCTCTCTACGCAGGTGTTCACAACACCGCGAGAGCTGCTACGCCGCTCGGGCCTCAGTCTGCTCTGAGCACGCGCCACAGCTGTCTTGAAAGCTTCAATAAGCGCCCCTTAGTTTAAAAATAAGTGGGTCAAAGTTTTATTCCTTTGCATTGATGACATTTGGAGAAGAAGATTCAGCGACGAGCTTTATGAGGTGTACGGCGGTATGCGCCAAGTCAATCTACTTCCAATACAATGCTTAACACAGCTTGGCCATAAAGAACGTCTGGACTACACAGCTACGACCCGGAAAGTTTTCCAATTCGAGCCATTTCTAGTTATTATGCGCAAGCAATTTTACCCTTGTGTAATACTGTCATTACCCTTATGTAATCCTGTTTGGAGCTTTAAATTTGAAAATATTTTGTGTATGAGTTTAGTTTTCTTTTTTTTTTAAATGTATGCTTAAGGAATTAAAACTTATTTCGGTTGGAAACTAAATTGTAGTGGAACTTAGGTTACATTTTATGGGATCTTATATTCCCAATGGGCTTAGTTCCTTAAGTTCCTCGCTCCTGTGAAAGTAAAAGAGACAGGTGAAAAGTTTTTCACCATTTCGAAATCATAAAATACAGGCCCACATCCCGTAAAATTCCCAGAAAAAAACTTGGCTTAACTTCCTTAAGAACACGGAACACCGAATGTGCTTGCATTTAAATGTTTAATAAAACGCAGATGTCGTTCATTGTTTGAAACTGTAAATCATCAGCGCTGTGAAGAAATTATCGCCGCCGCTGAAGACTTCCTTCATAATTCGTCTGTGTGTTGTCACTGTGGTTAATGTTTTACAAATATCTTGGATCAAGTTAACACAGGAACTACAGACATTGGTCCATTTTAAGGTTGAAGAACAGCTTGAAATTGATGCTGATATTCATCAAAAAATCTCTTCAGCGATCAAGCTCATTTCTGGCTAAATGGATTTACTACCAAGCAAAGTATGCGTTGGCTGCCGTGGCGTAGTGGGTAGAGTGCGATGCTCACACGCCGAAGGTCTGGTTCGACTCCCGGCTGAAAGCCTCGAATTTTTCACGGCACCACCTCTTTTGAGTTGCTGACAACACTTAAAGATTAATAACTGTTTAAGAAAAAGCTTCTCAAACTCCGCCGTTCGAAGTAGGCAAAAAACTGTAGGTCCCTTCTACTTGTGACAGAACAGTAGCGCGTACAATACGAGTAGTTGATCAGCAAGCTAGGCCTAATTATTATTATTATTATTATTAAAATATGCGTTTATGGTCAGATAGCAATTCACACATGATAACCACTTTTTGCAGTTTTTCTCAGATAGAAAAACTCAGTGTGCTCGTGAGCCTGTCTTCGCTCCTCTCTTCTTTTGAATCGAATCTCCGTACATTCGACCCGACGAGTTTCTTTACAATAGTGCAAACCTTATAAGGATAAATAATTTTATTATTAAGTTTTATTTTATTTTATTTTATTACAGGTAATAATACAAATGAATTTGTATTATCCGTTAAACATAAAAAAGACCGGCGAGCAGAGCCCATATATTCATTACGTTAACAAACTTATATATACATATAATATAATATTTACATATAATACACCAGGTATACTTGAAAATAAAACACTAATTATTAATGGGAAAGTAAAAACATTTTATTTAAAGTATTGGCCATTGTTTTCTACACATTGTGACCACCTTTCTGGCAATTTGTGAATACCACGCCAATAATATTGTTCGTCTTTTAAAGCAAACCAATCAGACACCCAATTTTCGACCTCCTCGTAGGAATCAAAGTGCTGCTCAGCCAATGCGTGTCCCATCGGTGAAAACAAATGGTAGTCGGAAGGAGCCAAGTCTGGTAAATACGGCGGGTGGGGTAGCTGCTCCCAGCCAAGTGTTTTGATTGCATCCAGAACCGGCTTTGCTTTGTGTGCAGGTTCATTTTCATGGAGCTTCTGGCCCATTCTGGTCGTTTCTCGATCAAAGCATGGTTCAAATTGATCATTTGTTGTCCGTAGCGATCAGTATTAACGATTTCACCAGGTTTTAGGAGCTGGTGGTACAGCACACCTTTCTGGTCCCACCAAACACTCAGCATCGTCTTCTTGCCGAATCGATCTGTATTTGCAGTCGATGTTGATGGTTGTCCCAGATTAACCCATGATTTTTTCCGTTTAGGATTCTTAAAATAAATCCATTTTTCATCACCAGTAATAATCCGATGCAAAACCGATTTTCTTTCGTGTCTTTGAAGCAAAATTTCACAAGTTTTTTTTCGGTTCTCCATCTGTCTTTCTTTCAATTCATGTGGCACTCACTTTCCACACTTTTGGATCTTTTCCACAACTTTTAAACTGTCAGAAATTGTTTGTTGTGCAACATTTAACATTGCTTCCATTTGCTTTTGACTCAGTGTCATCTCCATCCAATATCGTTTGCAATTCGGCGTCTTCAAACTTTTTTGGTGGTCTTCCACGTTCTTCATTTCTCACATCAAAATCATTATTTCTGAACCGTTGAAACCATCTTTTATATGTTGCTTCTAATAGAGCATGATCACCATATGTCTCGACAAGCATTCGATGCGACTCTGCTGCACTTTTCTTCAAATAAAAACAAAAAATGAATGCTTTCTGCAAATCATTACTTTCTGGTACAAAATTAGGAATTTTTAACACGATGAAAAAATATGATGTCTGTTCAATGACTTGATGTATACCAGAGACTAATAGCAAAATCATTCGTTTTATTATTATTGTTTTTATTTTGATTGCACGAAACATGTTTATTATTTGTTTTGTGGGTTAGGTTTTATTATTTTAATATATTTTTAATAATATTTTGTAAAAATAATATGTAACACCTAATATTTAATTTAATTATAATACGCTTAACTCGGAATATCAATTGATAATAAGTCTTTTCTACATGTGCGACTTTACAGCACGCATGCACCAGCATGTAAGATATGGTCGGAGGAAACCATGCCCGATGAGTGGAATCTCAGCGTCGTTTGCCCGGTTCACAAGAAAGGAGACAATGAACATTGCATACAAGATCCTCTCTGCCGTATTGTGTGAGCGTCTGAAACCGTTTGTCTATGACCTGATAGGTCCCTATCAGTGTGGTTTCAGGCCAGGGAAGTCCACAACAGACCAGATCTTCACATTACGGCAGATCCTGGAAAAGACCCAAGAAATGCAAATTGACACTCACCACATATTCGTCGATTTCAAGGCTGCATATGACAGTGTGCAAAGAAACGAGCTATACAGTGCCATCTCTAGTTTTAGTATTCCTACCAAACTCGTCAGATTGTGTAGGATGACGATAGAGAACTCTCGCTGCACCGTTAAGGTCGGTACCGAACTCACCGAGACCTTCAATGTCAAAAAAGTTATTAACATCATCCTCGAGAAGACCGTGCGTAACTCACAAGTCAACACCAGAGGCACGATCTTCCAGAATTCAGTTCAAGTGTTAGCTTACGCTGATGACATTGACGTGATTGGACGAACACAGCGAGCCGTCAATGAGGCGTTTGCTGGCTTTGAAGCGGAAGCGGCTAAAATGGATCTAGCGGTAAATGAGAGCAAAACGAAGTACATCTGTCATCAAGGAAGGACACATAACATCGACGTCTCGGACAGAACTTCACACTAGGCAGCAGAAACTTGTAGGTAGTCAAGGACTTCGTCTACCTCGGCTTCGCGGTAAACACGGACAACAACATCAGTACCGAAATCAAACGCAGAATCACTCTTGCCAATCGCTGTTTCTTTGGGCTCAAGAGGCAATTGAGTAATAAAGCCCTCTCTCGAAGGACTTAGCTCGCTTTATATGACAGCTTGATCATCCCCGTCCTACTATCTGGCGCGGAATCTTGGACGTTAGCAAAGGCGGATGAGGAAGCCCTTAGCCTTTTCGAGAGAAAAGTTTTGCGTGCGATTTTTGGTCCTGTTTGCGTTGATGGCATCTGGAGGAGAAGATTTAATGACGAACTCTATAGGCTGTACAGCGACATGCGCCTGGTTAAGCGTCTACGGATACAACGCTCAAGATGGCTAGACCATGTAGAGCGTATGGACACCACTGCTCCAGCCCGAAAAGTCTTTGAATCCGAGCCATTGGGACAACGCAACAGAGGACGGCCTAGACTGAAGTGGCGCACACAAGTGGAGAAGGACCTCAACCAACTTGGAGTGCGCAACTGGAGACAGCTGGCGAAAGATCGTGCTGGCTGGAGAGGCATGTTGGTTGAGGCCCAGGTCCACCCGGACTGTAGCGCCACAAGAAGAAGAAGAAGACTTTACAGCACGTGTTACTCTCCTGTTGTTCTACATATTTCATAAGTTATTATAAATATATATGGTATCAAACTAACCATTTATAAAAAATAAATCCTATTTAAAGTTTCGGTTACACTTACTTCCGTAAACAATTTGCAGTAGATTTTTCGAATGCGTTGTGTTGAATGTACACAAAATGGCTGACGAATTCACGAACAGTTGACAATTTACGAGTGTTTGACACTATTGAAGGCGAAAATTGACGTACTAGCCGCCATCTTCCCAATTTTGGAGGGGAAACGTATAGATGTGTGAGTAAATGAGACAATGTTCGATATTACGTAAATAACTTTCAGAAATTGGGTTTTTTTCTACAAAAACATGTAAATAAAGGGGAACAAAGGGGAAATCAGCTGTTTCATCAGCTGTTCAGTTGACCATCTCCTTCCTTAATGGTTTCTGAGGTATACCAGAGACCAATAGGGAGACAGTCAACTCCCTCGTCTCCCGCCCTTGAATTCATTTTCACTGCGTTTTTTATAACATTTCCCCTCCTGAACAGCTGATGCACAAAAAGGATTTTGTTGTTTTCAAATGAGAATACGTGTGAACTGTCTATGCGGTGGATCTCCTTACTCTTCACACTGTGTGAAGGAGAGCGCATATAAATCAAAACGTAAACATGTGTGAGTAAAGTGAGACAATGTTCGATGATACGTAAATAACTTTCAGAATTTGAGGTTATGTCTACTAAAACACGTAAATAACAGTCAAACGGTCGATGGACAAAGGGGAAATCAGCTGTTTGATCAGCTGTTTAGTTGAACATCTCCTTCGTTATTGGTTTCTGATGTATACTAAATAACACAGATGTCATAGCAAACAAACAAACAAAAAAAAATAAGGGCTCGTTCACAATAAATGTTGGAGACATTTGTACGGGTACACCTGATATACATATATATATACAAATATTTGAGATTATTAAATTAGATTTAGCTTATGTTTATTTATTAGTTTAAAAAGGAAATATTTATCTGGAGGGATGGTGGTGTGATCTTGTAGAGAAGGTACATTGTTCGCGAAACAGCTAAAAGTTATTCTGCATCTCTGTAGGAAATGATCAATTGTAAGTGGTTCTTGAGAAATATTACAAAGCTGAGGGCGTTCGTTCATATTAACAATATGTATTTTGTTGAACAGCGTTTGTCCCAACCGTATGCGACAGAGTTGTACACATTGCAAGCGATTGAGATCGGTGTTGTAGGTCACTCTTCCTAGGTTCTCCTTGTGCCTTTTTAAAAAAGTATTTGATTGGTTCCAACATGTTTCTGCTTCCTGTTTCAGCTCTCTTGATGCAGGCTTACGGATTGACGGGGAGAATGGAGGTGGATTAAATACAATGGTAGTTTTATGGTTTCCCGTGCAGCGGCATCAGCTTTTTCGTTTCCTACAATATTCATTATTCATTATTATTTATTATTATGGACCAGATGAACAGAAAAGCAGGTGTTCTGATTTTGTTGTTGCAGATACTGTGTAGTGAACTCAAAGAGTCACTGCAAATGGCTATCTTTCCTGCGGTTGTCGTGGCAATTTTGATTGTATCTATTAGTGCCATGACTTCGCCAACATATGGACTGTTGTTTGGTGTTAAAAGTTGTTGTGTAGTGACTCTGCCGCATTTATTGTCATGTCTATATACACAGTATCCAGTAGATTCATCCGTTGTGGAGGCGTCAGTGTACAGGACACAGTCAAATTGTCCTGTGGATAGGACTTCGGCAAACATTTTCCTATAGATTTCAGGTGGAGTCTTACTTTTAACAAATTTGGCTAGAGATGTGTTTATGGCTTTTTTTGGAAATAACCAAGGACTCGGATCTATATCGTAAGATGGGGGTTAAGGAGCTTGAGTTCTAATTGATGTTAGATACGTGGTAGAGTTGAAGAGCGAACTTTTAATTTTACATAATTTTCACTTTTTCCAACCAAATCTGCATATTTCATGAAGAGGATGGTGGCAGTCTATGATGGCTTTTGCTGTTAACTTTATATGTGCTTTTCTTTTCATCTGTGCAAAGTCTGTGGTGTCTGTTTCAACTAATAGCGCTTCAATTGGTGTTGAGGGCAATGCTCCAGTAGCTTTTCGAAGTAGGGAGTTGATTTTCGTTTGAACAGTTTTTTCATCTCCTTTGGTCGAGTTAGAATATATGTCAAGTCCATATTGTGTAGCACTTCTTATGAAGGCTTGGGCTCTGGTGGTGGGATCCTCTTTGTTTTTGGCATGTAATTTTTAGCAAGTTTAAGGCGTTACTGAGTTTATTTGCAACAATTCGTGTAAGTGCATGCCACTTCCAAGTTTTTGTACACGTCAATCCAAGAATTCGGATTTTTTCTTTTGTGGGTAAGACCGTGTTTTGCAAATTTACATTTGTGTTAGAGCAGGCTCTCTTTTTGCAAACGTGCAAGCCATCGAATTTTTCTATTGGTAATTCTGCTTCAACGTTCATACACCACCCTTAAGCGTTTTGTACGATAACGTTCAATGAGGAGTTTACTTCTTCTGGAGGTCCTGAGCCAAAGACGAAAATGTTGTCTGCAAATGTACCATAAGTATTGACTTGATTCTATGGTCTTCCATTTGTAGTTCTCTTAAGAGTGAGTTAACATACACGTTGTATAACAATGTGGAAATGGGGGATCCTTGTGAGATTCCATTTTCTAACTTGTGTTCTTGAGAGAAGTACCCATTTACCTTGACTCTTATCGGTCTGTTCGACATAAAGGAATGTATCTCCTTTATAAGGTTTGTGTTGAAGTCCCAGTCTCAAAGTTGTTTTAATACCGTATGCATTGTTTCTCTTTCGAAAGCTTTTTTCAAGCCCATGGACTATATGGTGGAGTGATAGCGTAGAGCTAACTCTGTATGAATTGCTTGATCAAGCATGAACAACAGAGTGGTTGTGCTTCCACCTGGTCTAAAACCGTGTTGCCCGTTGTGAAGATGGCTTTCCAGTTTCCATTTGATTCTATTAACAATTATTTTTTCAAATAATTTGGAAAGAACCGAAATGAGGGATATTGGACGATAGCTTTCAAGGTATTATGGTTGGTTGTTCGGTTTAGGTATGGGGACTAAAATAGCCTTTCTCCATCCATGTGGAAATATTCCGTCGGCCATTATGTTGTTATACAAATTTGTGAGTCTAAGAAGAAATTCACCTGACAAGTGCTTCAACATGAGTGATTTTGTCAGAACCAGGTGTGGATCCTTTGGTTTCAAATAGAGATTCCTTTAATTCTTCGATCGTTTTTGCAGGGATATGGATTGTTTACTGAATTGTTCAATAAGAATTGTTTTTTTGGTTCAATACACTTGATGTAAAATTAGTGTTTGAGCTGTAGCTCGTCCATTTTTCTGCTAGCAATCCAGTGATTTCTTTTTGATCTGTTATTGTTTAAGTTGCCTGTCTTGGCTCTGTTCCAAAGGCATGTTGAGTCCATTGATGGATTGATTGAATTCAAAAAGTTGAACCAGGCATTAATTTTTGCGTCTCGTACTGTTCTTTTTATTTTAACATCCAATCTTCTATATGCAATGATATTGGTATTGTTAGGATGGTTTTTTAGTTCTTTCCAGGCACGTCTTCTTTTTATGGTAAGTATTTTTATGTTGTGATTGAACCAAATGGGTTGACTTTGTTTTTGCGGTAAGTGGGAGGATGGAATTGAGGTGGCTGTTGCTTTTCTTATAATTTTTTTTATATTTGTTGCTTCTTTGTTTATATAGTGAATGTCTTTAGAAATTATGTCTGCATTCCTTTTCAATTTTGTCCAGTCAGCTCTCTGTTCTAAAAATCGGGAATGAAACTTTTTACGAGGAACCTGTGTCAATAAGAATTGACAAATGATCACTTCCTTCTAAATAATTGTGCGTTCTCCATGTGGCTTTGGCTGCTACCGACTTGGAGGCCAGCGACAACTCAATGGCCGTTAGTGTATTTCTTGTGGAAGAGTGGGCGAACCGTCGTTTAATAAAACCATGTTGGAGTTTTGTGGCCATTCCGCAACAATTTTACCTGCCTGATTGGTGTGAGGGAAGCCCCACATCAGGTTGTTGGCATTGAAGTCACCAACTACTATATTGCGCGTATAGTTATTTGCAGCTAAGTCGTGAAATTCTTCTTGTGTGGTAGGCTGATCGGATTGTCGGTAGATGTTTTATATTGTAAATGGCTGCTTAAGTTTAATCTTTAAGGTTTGCTTGAGCATACCACTTTGGCAGCTCGTATATGTGTATATGTATATGAGTATATGTGTTTTGATGAGAATAGCCGTACCGGCTTTATTTCTTTCATGTGGTTTGTTGTTGAAATATGCAATGTAGCTTTTGTACTTCGAAAGTGCATTTTCTATTCGAATTTTTGTTTCTTGCAACGTTATTACTTCTGGATCATACTTGTTGACTAGGATATCCAAGTTTGCAAGGTTGTTAAAGTATCTTTGAATGTTCGACTGAACAAATTTATTTCTTTGTTATGATTTATGGTGGACTGACTATAACTTTTAAAGTTATTTATTTTTTGTAGGTTCTGTTGAACAATTGATGTTGGTCGTGAACACCTCTGGTCGGATGGGAGACAAGAAGCCTGAGTGCTGGATTTATTCAGAGATTTAGATTGAGGTTCTTTTTGTGTAGTAGTTGTTTTATTGCTTGAGTTGTTTAAGTTGCCGTTGTTGTTATTTTTGGTTAATGTATTTTTTTTTGGTTATTAACGTTTTTTTTGACAGCTGGGCAGAGTCCTTGGTATTAACTGGAGCAGTTTTGACCTTGTCAGCGTAGGACTTGGTTCTGGGTATAGGTTGAGAGGGGTACATTTGATTGTACGTGCGCTTGGCTTCTCCCATGCTGCACTTGTTTCTTTTATTGCTAATAGTTCCTTGATTTGGATATATCTGGGACAGTTTTTGGAAGAAGATGAGTGAGGTCCGGAGCAGTTAGCGTACATTATTCTTGTGCATTCTGACGGTTTATGGAGTGGCAGACATTTCTTAGCGGTGTGACCAAGAAGTTGTTTTTTTTTCGCTTCTTATTGGACTAGGGATATATTCCTGAACTTTTGTTTTGTACCACGCTATGTCAATTACTGGTGGATTATGGTAACTATCGAAGGTGAATAACATAAATTCTGTGACACGTTCTCTTTTCTTATCTGTCTTTTCTGTGAACTTATAGACATCAATCCCACCTTGTGGCCTGAGCACTCTAATTATCTCTTTTTCATCGGTTTTTATTAAGAAAGGAGCATACTCAATACCCTTTAAGGAGTTCACCGATACTGGGATATTACAAATCATTTCCATATTAAAGAATATTTGTGCAATTGCCGGCGAAATATTTGCAGAGAAATATTTTCACATTCCTTGTTCGTTGCATCAACTGCTTTCTTCTTAACACAAAGACAATCAACAAAGAAAAAAGGTTTGTTTTCATCCTTCGACGAAGTGGTAATAAATTTAGGGTTTTTCTGGTTGTTTATTTGAGGGAGTGACGGAAAATCATTGAGTGAAAAAACTTTTAATTCTTTTTGCATTGGGTTTCGGAATCCACCAACAATTCGAAACCATTGCCGGTTTTTTTTCTATTTGGCCCCGGGGCTATTGATGATAGGTTAGGTAGAATTTCCACGCATCCACGAACTGTAGAGGCTTTACAGCGACACGCTCTAGTTTAGAGTCCATCCATTCCTTACATCGTCTAGGCTATGTAGAGGGAGTAGACACCGTGCCGACTGTCTGAAGAGTCTTTGATTCCAAGCCAGTGATTTAGATGCACGGAAAGCGAGAAAGTTTGAGAGGGGGAAAGAGATGGCTATGTTATATGTAAACAGAACTCTCAAATAAGAAGAACTGCTCTATTCTGAAGTGGACTATTCGCGTTGAAAGCTAGAAGACTACTGCCATTATTAAGTTGATTCGAAATCACACAGCTCGATTCTTTCTGAATACGAACGATCTGGCACAAAATATGAAAGGCTGTCCTAGTATCTGCCATGTCGCACGCTGTCAGTGTCAACATAAAGCCCGAAACCGTTTAAAAGCACCCGGATATTAAAGTCGTCTATATAAAGGATTTCGTTTTTTTTTTTGTCAAAGTTTCTTCAACTTCGTTTCTAATAATATAAATCAAAAACGGCTTAAGATATTCAAAATATGTACTGCATATGTATGTTCAGAAACATTTGGAGGTTGTTTTTAAATGCGTTTTTTTTTATTTTATCCTCAATTTTTGTTAACTAACAAGACTGCCGTAGTTCTAGTGATGATAATCTTCAAATACGATTTATATCATTACACCATCAACTTGTTTTTCCAACTCGGTTTTGCTCACGGTTTTTCTCATGGAGCGAATATACAAGATTGCCTCAAAACCAACCCTGCAGTTGGATGTCAACAGAGCACGTAATGAAATTGGAACATTCAACAAACTAGCGAACCGGTGTAACATGCACAGATGTTCCATCTGTCAGTCTTCAGAAAGTTTTTGTTTGTTTTCCTGCAATTGTCAAGCTTAGGTGGTCTGTGTCCCAACGAGTGTATCTGCGCAGTGGAACTGTATAGGAAAAGATAAAGCCATAAATCTCTCAACATTGGAGCTCAGTTGACTAAGGGATGTTTTACCATTATGCTGGCTAAAAGGACGGAAAAACCATTCCATGAAGAGGATACATTTTAATTTTTCTTTTTTGAATTAAAACAAAAAACACCTACATATAATGTCTAAGCAAAAATAGTACAAATTTTTTGACTACCGCTTCGAAAGTAATTACTTCATTGTGCATCATTGATTGTGACTAATTCGGGAGTTTTTTGCTGCTTCACTTTAATATCTTTCTATTTCGTAACTTTTGAAATCGCTGTCTGTCGTTCCGTAAAACGAGCAAACTAACAATGGCGTTAGCCAGTGGATCGCTATTGAAGGCTCAAACTCCGCTGCAGCAACTGCTGGAGGATATCAATTTTCAGAGAACTAAGGAGATGAGACAAGTATTGAAAGATGGTGAGTATAAAAGTTACGATTTGTTTGCATAATTTGGACGTGAAAATCACGACGAGTAAATAAGTTCAAAGGACCTTCCGTCTGTTATCGATTTTGCTGCCGCGATATACATATGATAGTAGGTAGGGTGTGTATACCTTTTTGGGGTGTACCCATTTGCAATTGGTGCAATAAATAAGATGTCAACATAAATAGGACGGTTATCTAAACCGAAATCGATTGTGTGAAAACTGCAGTGACATTGTAGTAATACCATGATGACGGTTTCAACACTTGAAAGCTTGAAGTACTTCATAAAGGTCTCCTATTCTTATCATTTTTCTAAATCTATGTAATTATATGAATAATGGAGATATCAAGCGGAAAACAAATGAGGAATGTGTCTGTGTTCATCTTGTCATAGAATCTGGTTATCTTTACGGTTTGATGCTGAAAGCGGATAATGTCCGGATGTACACATGAATTACTGCCTACCCAGCTGTGTGTAGTTGCAATTGCTGTCTGTTTGATGTCACGTATACATTTCACTAGAGATATAAATAACAACGTATTTCAAATGTCTTTTTCCTTTAAGACATATGAGAATTCCCATTGACATACTGAAGGATTTTTGATCTTTATACATGTTTGTTATCCTCCAAAAGGTTTTTGATGGAAATACGCGAAAATATCGGTAAATGTGCGTACATCTATATCCAACTTATGTTTGTGTGAATGTGTTGTCTTGTGGATCTACGAATTTGATTCCAAAATAACTGATACGGTAGTCATTTCGAGTTTGGCAGTATGTGGATTATTTACTTATTTGTCTTTGGACAAGCTGTTTCATACGTCGAGATCGTCAACTTTGCTTTTTTCATTTCTGTATAGCTAAGATATTCAATTAAGAAATTCCGAAAAAGGCAGGCGTTTTTCATTCAAACGTCGCTGAACATTCCCTTGCTACCTCTAAGGAAAAGAAAATACCTGATCTTCAGCAGAAATTTCATAAAAAATAGAAAAGCAGGAATTCCAAAACGTGTGCCACAGAGAAATTTAGGAGGATCGTGAAAGAGAGTCCTAGTGCGTTAGTGATCAATAATTCCGATACAATTGAGTTGGCGAAATCTTTTTAAATCAGCTTTAATTGTAATTTAGATGCCTTTTGATAACATTTGCGTTTTCCTTTAAAGTGTTGTTCAAACTTAAACATTTTGATCAACTTCATTAGTTGGTGCCCGCTTTCCAAATGCTTTAATCGAATCAATCTGTCCTGCAGGCTAACAAACTGTCACAATCTTTTATAAACTACTTTCAATAACCCACACAGCGTGGAAAAACCTTTTTTTTTGTTTTTCATATCTGTGTTAAGTCGCAGATGCCCTCTGTTGGGTTGTGCAAACAGACCTTTTCTGTGCGTTGGAAAAACAAAAAAAAAAAAACAAAGAACTTCCATATCTGTTTTGGAAAACATTCATACCTTTGGATCATTGACCACAGCAAGAATAATTTGAATTTTATACCACGCCAGTGCCTTGGCCGAGATTCCTTTTAAAGAAACTGCAATTACCAGAAGTACATGTGCATAAGTGCAAGATAAAAAAAAAGCTAGGTTCAAGTGTTTTTCGTAAGTATTAATCTATGTAGTTTAGTGATTTTCACTCTTACATAGTGAATCTTCGCAAGTGTTCTAATTTAACCCAGGATTGTGCCGTGTTTTGACTTATTTATTAAGTTTGTTTTATCGTTTGTTACTCTTTCTGATAACTTGATCACACATAATTCATTTTCTTAACATTACTTAACCTCACCCTATACCCTAAACAACACAGTAAGCCGTATATCCCGAGAGTTTATATTTCATGATCTCAGAGGAACGCTATCACCTCCCACTGGATTGAACACTTATCGTTAGACTTGCATTTTAATAACTTTTTAAATACATATGATACATCAGTGTGCAAAATCGTCTTGTTCATTATGAGACACCGCTACTGTTCGACCAAGGGTAATATGCCTATATAGCCTTGCAAGTTGTTATTAACTTTTATAGGGTTAAATAGCCATTGAACATGCATCTGCAATCAGTAGGAAAGTAGAAGCAGTGCCACACCGGCAATTTCATATAGCCTAAATACGAACTAGGCCAAACCAAACTTTATTTAAAATAAACAAAAAGAAATATCGATAGATTGGTATGTGTTTTTAATGATAACAGCGAATGATTTTGAGGAGTTGTAGAATATGAAATGAATTTAGTGAACCCCTCCGGTGTTGTTGCCCAGAGCAATGGTTAGCAAACGTTGGCAAAGATTCAGATGCGTGATTTAGACTGATTCGGTTATGAAGTTGTTTGCTGCGATAACTGCTGGAGGACATACTTTGGTGTGAAAGTGAAGCGATTAATTTTGCACAATGTGGATTTGGCAAGTGCTCAATTATTTTTTATCTTATCTTTGAAGGGAGTCCCGTTTTTTGTGTGCATGTAGGAGATGATTCACGGTTTTTGTACCTCCGTTCGTATCGGTTGATTAGTCACAAAGATTGTGATTTGGCGCTTTAAATGGCGCTTTACTGTGTTCTGTTTTACAAATAACACTTAAACTAATCTTTAGATAAACAAGTCTCTCGTTTGACCGAGTGTAAGAATATTTATAATAGTTAAGATTGATATAAACGACAAAATGTATTTATTTGTTTACAAAATTGTATATTCGTATTTCGACGGGTGTCTTTGAGGAATATATAATAAAATATTCTTGAAAGTCAACATAAATGCTCAAAAGAGTTTTATATAAACTACATATAAATTTTAAATCGGTTGACCTTCTTAAAGTTAACAGAAGTAGTTTCCTGAAAACTGTAAAGTTGCGTTTTTTCCACTTCTACATTTCTCTTTGGATATATCATGCATGCTTTAATATATAGAATAAACATAAAATTCTAGGTACCTCAACCGAATGAACGAGAGACGTTCCTCTAGGTTAGGATTTGAGAAACCCTTAAAAAAACGCTTAACTCTGGGAAATGTTCTTGCACAGTTAAGTTTGTTACGTCGTTTAGTATTATATTCGTTCACCGTTACATAACCTCATCTAAAGTTTGCGGTTTAGTTAACGATCTCGTTTAATCTCTCTTGACCTTGATTATAATACTTTTTCACGTTTTTTTTCTCTCTCGTAGAATGCGGTTTCGTGGTGCTTCAAGGAACAACATATTGGACAGATCTTTTTGTGCGTCATTTTCTCTTTCAGTCTGAGCCAGTGCATAGCATTGACTCAGATGATTTGCTATTTTTCGTACGGAAAAAACACGTAAAGAGCTCTTCCAGGCACATGCCTAAATATGAGGTAAACACCACCATTAGTATTCTCTTCGTAAAGAAAGCAACGTTTCTATTTTCATACATAGACTGAAGTGGATGTGTTTCGCAAAGATTCACGAAAACTTCCTATCGGTGATCCTGACGTTGACTGGGAGGAGACCGTCTACCTAAACATGGTCATACATCAGTTTGATTACACCTTGACGCTGGCAATTTGCACACGAACATCCCCAAAGGAGCTGCAGGTGCTGCGGAGACACTCGCAACGTGTGTACGCCTCGCCCAGTCGACGAAAAATGGACACTAAAGGTGAGGGTGAAGAAATGACCTATCCCCACATATGTTTTATGGTCGACAACTTTGATGAGGTGAGGGAGCTGTTATCCAAATGAGAGTAACAATTAGACTAATTTGTGTCGGATTCGTGTTTTGAAGGTGTTCAGTGACATTTTGGTCAGAGATGGAGAGATGGTTTGTGTAGAGCTTGTCGCTAACGATAAGGATGGGTCCGTGCAGGGCGTCATATTTCTTGGATCAATACGGTATGACGCTCTTAAAAAGGTGTACGACGCTAGAGTAAGTGTTGTATAGAGGTATGAAATACGTTTTTGAATTGAATGATATTTTGTGTATTTTGTGTAGCAATCGAGTTTAAGCTCTAAAGTAGCGCAACGAATGTCATTTGGATTGTTCAGCAGTGGTGCTGGTGTGCAAACACGGTGCGAATTTGTTCGAATGAAGGGTCCACAGGGAAAGGGGCATGCGGAGATGGCAGTAACTAAACCAAAGGGATCCGGCGTAGAAACACCCACCAGTGAACCAGGGTATGTATAACAATATGTATCAATTGCAAATCATTTTCATCAGTTGTCATCAAATCGCATTGATTACACAAAGGCACGCAGGCTCATAATGAAATATCTCATTACATGTATTAAACACATGAACACACTGGAAGAAAACTTTAAACACACATATATCTTTTCGCACGCATAGACGGAAGGTCATGAGGAGTTATTTGAGGTATACCGCCACATTTATGATGAGTGCATGTAGTGATCATAGATCGACTTTAAGCATTGGACGCTGTGGATGAGTTAAAAGAATTTGTTCGATTCAGGGGTGAATCGTTTATTTTAAGCTTGCTTGATTAGCTCTGAGTTGCTTCTTAGAAAGAATTACAATCATGTATATGCATTGCGTACTATACGATATAACAGAATAGTATTGTCATATCATTGCACGTGAAGAATGTAGGCGATACCGCAGTGCATCTGTGTTATCCATTTACATGTATCGAAGTGCCCAAGCGAGTATCAACGTTCGCATGTTTTAGTCATAGACTTATAATTAAAAGCTAAGAAATTTCAGAAGCGGTGGCCGCTGTAGCTTAGTGGGTAAATGCCTTGAGTAAGGTTTATTTCTTGAATTAAATAATCATGTGTTTTTATTTTTTTGACGGCACTACATCATTCTAGAACAGTAACTATGATGTAAAGTTTTTTTTTAGATTCCACGTAAAGCCGTCGTTTCTCATGGACTATAGCGCCACACGATTTATAAGTATTTTTTATCAAATGTGGAGGGGAGAGGGGGGGGATTAAAATCGTTGGATTTTCAGACAACTGCTTAGAATGGAGTGGTTTAAATTCCATTATCAAACATTTTAGGAAGTGATTACACTGCATTGGAGCTGATGTGTTTCCACGACTTTGAAGTAAGCTAACGTCATGGAAATACATTACATTTAAAGAATAGATGTGGACCAGGGCCTAGCTTCATCAACTTACTCGTGTTGTGCGCGCTACTTGTGTCTTACGAGTAGAAGGGGCCTACAGTTTTTTACCGACTCTCAACGGCGAAGTTTGAGAAGCGACAGTTATTACTCTCTGAGTGTTTTCAGCAGCTCGAAAGAGGTGGTGCCTTGAAAAATTCGTGGTGTTCAGTTGGGAATGGAACCTGGGCCTTCGGCGTGTGAGTGTCGCACTCTAAACACTGCTCCACGGCGGCCACAAAGTGTAGAGGTTACTTTATTATATTTTTCAAATTAAAATCAAACGAGTGGAATAATGTTTCGGTGATTTCATTGGATTAAATATATGGCTCCGCTCCGAAGGAGTGAAGACATTGTATAGCCTTTTAATTTAAAAAATCATTCTTATTTTTATGTTGGGGATGTGAAAATGCAGCCAGCCTCGCTATTTTGTAGTCAAATATATACAAGTATATAAGTATAAATTCATAAGTGAACTGCTTTGCTTTAAGCCATATAGTAACTTAACTCAACAATTCGTATGCTAAAAACAAAAAAAAAAAAAACTTCAAACTCAAACAGTGGAATAACACTGTCTCCACTTTGTTCACGCATTGAAACGACTTGGTTTCCGCACCTGGATAATTCAAGGGTCAGACCAATCCATTTAAAAAGATCATGCTGTTGCGATACACTTATATAAACAAAAAACACTATATAAACAAAAAATAATGGTTTTTACGTACATCCTTGTTTGACATGAAATAACAATCATTAGTAAATATCAATGTTTTTACATTTTGTAAGTTTCGTTTAATGTATAAGTATAAATATACGAACGTTGGTGCAATTTGTTACTATAATGTTTACTTTAGAATTTGGGGACACTTTGCGTAACAGTGTCTATTACAAAAACACACTTTTTGTGCACTATATAGTGCTGTAAAGGGAAATAAAATATAATTTTCTGCTGTCAAAAGCTATTAGATTTCTCTAAAAGTAAAACCTTTATGCGGGACTTTTGCATGATATCTGCCACAAGTACATTAATTTCTGTCTATGACCGCTTAGGGGGAGGTCCCTCACAAGTAATGATTGTAAACTTTATAACGTACAGCAATTTTCGTCCGAAATAATGTTATCGCTATTTTTGTGTGTATGACTGTTCCTGATGTTCTGAAGTCTTCAAATGCGAGTCATAGTGGCAACGCAACAAAGGACGGCATACGCTGCGATGGCGCATGCAGGTGGGCATCAACCAACAAGACCGTTGTTGATGAGGCCTAGGTCCACCCCGGACTGAAGCTCCGCACAAAGAAGCAAATACTGTTCTTGATGACGATGCTGTACGGCTGCGCAGTCAAACAAGTTCCATAAACAAATAACACGACTGCACTACAGGAACAACGGGAGCGAGTCTATCTGAACGAGTGGAACCATTCTTTGATTTTGCACATTTACGCAAAAACATAGATGTTAAAGCTGCAAATCTAGCCCTATTTTTTAAAGACAATTAAGAAGAACTTGTGCGGTACCACGCCCGGTAAATTTGTCTCGTCAGAGTAACCTATTTCCTACCATTCTTCTTCTTGTGGCACTAAAGTCCGAGGTGGACCTGGGCCTCAACCAACATGCTCCACTTGTGTGCGCCACTTTAGTCTAGGTCGTCCTCTGTTGCGTTGTCCTAATGGCTCGGATTCAAAGACTTTTCATGGCATAGCCATCTTAAGCGTTGTAGACGCTTGACCAGGCGCATGTCGCTGTACAGCCCATAGGGTTCGTCATTAAATCTTCTCCTCCAGATGCCATCAACGCAAACAGGACCAAAAATCGCACGCAAAACTTTTCTCTCGAAAAGGCTAAGTTCTTCCTCATCCGCCTTTGCTAACGTCCAAGATTCCTCGCCATATAGTAGGACGGGGATGATCAAGCTGTTATATAAAGCGAGCTCAGTCCTTCGAGAGAGGGCTTTATTACTCAAATGCCTCTTGAGCCCAAAAAAACAGCGATTGGCAAGAGTGATTCTGAAGTCCTTGACTACCTCTAAGTTTCTGCTGACTAATGTGAAGTTCTGTCCGAGACGTCGATGTTGTGTGTCCTTCCTTGATGACAGCATGTACTTTGTTTTGCCCACTTTAACCACCAGGCCCATTCTAGCCGCTTCCGCTTCAATGCCAGCAAACACCTCATTGACTGCTCGCTGTGTTCGTCCAATCACGTCAATGTCATCAGCGTAAGCTAGCAATTGAACTGACTTCTGGAAAATCGTGCCTCTGGTGTTGACCTGTGAGTTACGCATGATCTTCTCGAGGATGATGTTAAAACCTTTTTTGACATAGAAGGTCTCAATGAGTTCGCTACCGACCTTGACGGAGCAGCGAGAGTTCTCCATAGTCATCCTATACAATCTGACGAGTTTGGTAGGAATGCCAAAACTAGACATGGCACTGTATAGCTCGTCTCTATGCACACTGTCATATGCGGCCTTAAAATCGAAGAATAGATGGTGAGTGTCGATTTGCACTTCTTGAGTCTTTTCCAGGATCTGCCGTAATAGATCTGGTCTATTGTGGACTTCCCTGGCCTAAAACCACACTGATAGGGACCTATCAGGTCATGGACAAATGGTTTCAGACGCTCACACAATACGGCAGAGAGGATCTTGTATGCGATGTTCAGGAGACTAATCCCTCTGTAGTTGGCGCAGTCAAAGGGGTCTCCTTTCTTGTGGGCCGGGCAAACGACGCTGAGATTCCACTCATCGGGCATGCTTTAATCCTATCTTACAGATGAGCTGGTGCATGCCCCCAACCATGTCATCTCCAGCTGCTTTAAAAAGTTCTGCGGACAGTCCGTCCGCTCCAGCAGCTTTGTTCGACTTCAGCTTGGATATTGCTATCTTCACCTCGTCTAAATCGGGGGGACGGAATACTTGTCTATCATCGTCCAAATTGAGTGGAACATTCTGCCTAACAGCGGGATTTGGGCCGTCATCGCCGTTAAGGAGTCTGCAGAAATTATCCTTCCAGATTCTCAGCACAGATTGCGACTCTACTACGAGTTGTCCGTTTTGGTCCCGGCAGGCTTTGGTCCGAACCTTGTATCCTCCGGATAGCTGTTTTACTTTTCGGTAAGACTTTCGGACTTCATTCCTGCCATAGCACCTTTCCATTTCCTCGACCGCGCGCTTCTCATGCTCCTTCTTTTTCCTTCTTAGAAGTAGGTGCTCTTCCCTTCTTCTGTGTTCGTAGAGCTCACGAACAGCCCTCGTTGTTCGATGCGGCGTCGCCTTATAGGCGTCTTGCTTAGGTGCGTGCGCTTGCCTGCACTCGTCGTCAAACCATGGGTTCCTTCTGCGTGGTGACGTGAAACCCAGCACATCAGTGGCAGCTTCTTTGATGGCTTCTTGACAACTTTTCCATTCTTCTTCTATGCTTAGTGCAGGAAGCGTCGAACTCTGAGCGAGTTTCAGGAAGACTCGGTCGGCAAAGTTCCCAGCAATCGGTTGCGATTGTAGCTTTTCGACATCAAACCGGTTTGGCCTTTCTCGACTCCATTGCTCTCTCGATGTCCGGGTTCTCACCTTGGCTACAACAAGGTGATGGTCCGAGTCAATGTTTGCACCTCGGAAGGCTCGGACATCGAGAATATTGGAGTGTCTGACGTCTATCGCAACGTGATCAATCTGGTTGACGGTTGATTGATCAGGAGATCGCCAGGTCCCTTTGTGAATGTCCAGGTGTGGGAACTGCGTGCTAGCCACAGAGAGGTTCCGCCCCGAGGCGAATTCCAACAGCCTGTGTCCGTTTCCGGATGTGTTGTGCAGGCTGTGTTTACCGATGACTCCAGCAAAGATGTCCTCCTTTCCCAGCTGAGCGTTGAAATCTCCTAGAACGATCTTGGTGTCATAGCTGGGACATCGGTCGTGTGTTCTTTCTAGAAGATCATAGAAGTCATCCTTGATGTTGTCATCCTTCTCCTCTGTCGGGGCGTGAGCTCATATTAGGCTGATGTTCCCGAATTTAGCCTTGATGCGGATTGTCATGTGGCGTTCGCTGACTGGGTCGTAGCTCAAGACTTTTTGCCTAAGTCTGCCTTGAACAACTAATCCGCATCCGAATAAACGCTGCCTTCTCTCTCTATAGCAATTGCTGTAGTAGATATCGCAGTTCTTCATCGCTTTTATGCCAGGCCCATCCCATCGCACTTCCTGGATGGCGGTTATGTCAGCTTTGTAGCTGCCAAGGGCCTCCGCAAGTTGTTCGGCTGCACGTGGCCTGTTAAGGGACCTCACATTCCACGTGCAAAACCGAAAATCATTGTCCTTACAACGTTTGCTGGGGTCGTCAACAGTTGATCCGTCCTTATCCGAGGCATGTTTTTGTCTCTGAACTATCGTTAGTTTTACGTGGTGAGGAAGTTACCCTCACGCACAACCCACAGACTGGTAGGCCAGGCCCATAATTTAAATCCTCGGGCTCTGCCTGTTCGCTGCATACATTAGTTCACCATACAACGGGTGTTGTGATGGTTATGCAGGGGGCGCCTACCATGCTGAATTTAAAAGAAAACTAAGAAATATAAATAGCAAATAAAAACATCGTGGATGAATGATGGAATGTGGAAATGATCAACATCAACCATCACTCGGCAGCTGCCTCCAGTTGCATATACCAAGTTGGTTGAGGTGCATCCCACTTGTGTGAGGCATTAAGTTGTACGTTTATGTAAGTTCCAGGAGGTTACATATTTTACTGTTGTTCGGAATCGACGACTCTTACTCCTCCCCATCTCATTGCATTAAGCAGTCGTAGGATGCAATGATGCTTTAATAGGTAATATTTTCGCTATATGCTCCGTACAATTCGTGCGTAAATTTTCTCCTATAGACGCCATCAATGTAAAATGATCACCGAAATCACACGTAGAGTTTTTCTTTTAAAACTACTAAGGACTTCTTATCCATAGAACAGGACGGGGATGATCAATGTATTATTTAAAGTCAGCTTGATGTTTTGGAAGATGATTATAACTTAATTGCTCTTGAGCAAAAGAAGCAGCGAATGGTAAGAGAAATTCCGCTCTGGATTTTGTTACCAATGTTGTTTGTTCTTGTTTACTGCAGATCGAAGTAAACAAAGTTCTTAACTACCACAGAGTTTCCACTGGTATTTATGACGGTCTTCTCTCGTGATAACCGCATGCGAGTATACTTTGATTTGAATGTAAAAAATCATTTATAGTTGATTTTACATACCCTAAGTCGACATTAAGCGAAAATTGAGGAATCTGGTAAACGCTAATATTGCCTAGTTCGTTAAAAATTATTAATACAGAGTGCGATTTCGGTCGGATTGGGAATCCTTCACAGAGCAATTAACAGATTCTGTATACCATAGCCCCATATTTGTGAAAATAAATATTGTACTTTGACAGTAACAAAACAACTGATACAACGTTTGCTTGAAGCCAGAATATTCACCAATTCTATATAATGAGCTTTGAAGATAAGTTTACTACTCACAGACACTTATTTTGATGCTTAGATCTAACATACTCCTACAGATTATTAAATCAGCTAAGAGCATTAACGTTGCCTAAGGGACTGTCCAGAACATTGGTGATTCTACAAATATAAGTCTTTTCTTTTTTATAACTCCCATATTGAAATTTTATTCATATAAAAGTGAATTACATTTTTTGTGTGATTTGTTATTGATCATGTATTTCAACTCCAAAACACAAATTCATATAACATAGAAAAAAACGGCAATTCAGTCGTAGGAACATTCATATATCATTTAAGGCTGATTGCGCAGAGTTTTTTATTTTGTTTTGTTTTTCGTGTTTTTGTTTTCCAAAACCCAAGATTGGAAAGTGGACCATTGACTACTCAAGCAGTTTCATTACTGACCTTTATCTTATAGCTTATGAGTTATCCACCACTAATATACTAAGAGAGTTTAAAATTTTTCAGATTTTGTGCCACTGATATGTGGGAAGATTGGGACGAGGACCCAGATGATTACTATAACTATCGCCATCAACGCCGTCTTAGTGATCCCAGTGCAAATCTGAACAATTTCACACGATATGGATGGCGGGCTAAGAATAGCAATGATGGCACAGCCGGCTCCAAAGCTCGATCCGAGAACGAGGGTCTCGACTCTCTCGCAAGCGAGGTATCCGAAATTGAAGCTGGCGACTTACGTGATGGTAAATACAATTCTTTGCATATTCTGTGCTACGTTTTTGTTTCATTTCGTTGGGAAATGTCTTTTTTTCTCTCTCAATCTGTCTCTACCACATAACACTACACATAATTATATTCTTTCGTTGCTTTTTGTTTCATTTTCATTTGCAATTGACTTTCCTGCAGATGTAGCGCATGAGATTTTTGTAAAAGAAAAAAATAAATTTTTATTCCAAAGCAAACAAGTTGCAGTTTTGTTACTCATTACCTCTTGCCTCTCTTGCTTGCTGTTTATACAATATTTTATGCTTCAGATTTAAAAATGAATACAAAAAAAGAAAAGAATAAAAAAATACAAATGAAAAATTAAATTTTGCCGGGAAAGCAGGACTCATTTTTATTCTTTTTACACCTTTTTCTCTTGAGGAGATAACCTTTTTAGTTTTCTCCTCTCTTCCCAATCAAGCACATTGTACATTTACTCTTCAGTTACTCAACTTATGCTAGTGCGCTCGATAAACTGCAAAGTTGCTCTCTCGGGGTTTGATTTTCACTTTCATCCCATCCAGCAATGCTCATTATTTTAAAAACCGAACATACCTTCCCACTTTTGATTTGGTTTCGATTTTTAGTTTTTGTTTATTTTTGTCTTATTTTTTTAGTTCAAAAAATCACTTTGTTTTTGATCTAATTGTAGATCTACGTCCTGCTTTCTCGGCACCGGAGGCAAAATTAAACACAAGCGACAGCACCGCAACCGCTAAATTACCCATTACTGATGTAGTAAGCACAGCTGAGCAAGCGGCAGCTAAACTGACTTCACCAACGCAAGGTAGTGGTTGTAGCAATTGTTTTGGTCGTGGATCGCGCTGTAAGCGCTGGTCTGATACGGATTCGGCACAAATGTCTGACATTTACTGTCCAGCGTGTGAGGACGAAGCGGCAACAAACTCCACTCCGGCCTGTCTTAATAACATGCCCGATAAGAAATCTAAACCCAAACACAAGACAATACTGAGTGTAGAGAGTGAACTGGTGGTTGCGTCCGGATCCACGTCTGAGAAGCCAAAGATCAAAAAGGAAAACAAAAAGTGTGCTAGTCCAAAGAAGGAGAAGTCCACTAAGAGTGCCAAGGAAAGCCGAGCGGAAAAAGCCAAATCATGTGATGCTTCGTTGAACAGTTCAAATAATAATATGAAATCCCAGCAGGAGTACGAGATCGCCGATGACGCAACGTCTCTAAACGGAGATATTGTTCGGGATGCCGAGGTGTCTGGAAAGATTGCGATTCTAAGTGAAACGGAGAGTAAACTCATGATAAGTGTTCGGGGAAAGGAAGAACTTCCCGTACAGCAAGCACAAAAGTCCTATTCATTTGAAAAATGCATACCTGTCCCAACTGACACACATCCGATGCAGCAACAGCAATCAGTCGACGACGCGGATGATGTTTTTACATCTTCAAAACTGACAGAGTCCTATTCACCTGCAAAAATCGAGCGCAAAACAGACGAAGATACGGATGTTGAGCATATAGATGAATACACCCCAATGCTGGATAACAGCCATAACGATTGCAATGGCAACGATGAGAAAGAGACTCACCTTCTTACCGACGATAATCCCAACTCCATTTTGGACGGGGACAAACAGAACTCATCTACACCACGAACGTCCAAAAAATCCTCGGTGTATCAGAATTTTTATAACAAAGCTCTGCGGATGGTACCAAAGCGTAGGACCCCAGATGGAACTGACATATACTATTGGTGTGATCTGCCTAAAAAGGCGTTGAAAGGTTATATTTATTCTTATTGTTCGTTTAGTTTATATCGGTTGCATTTTGTTGGATCGGTGTTGTTTTATTATCACTGTTGTACACTGTTGTATTGTTCTGGTTTTGTTTTACAATTTTTGAAACGTATTTTCCTCTTTATGGTAATGCTAATGGGTTTTTTGTTTTTGCTTGCAGAACTTGATGATGGTGCATACAATCCGCTTTGGGCCACGAGAGGTTTTACTCAAACATTTCACTTTTGGAAAGAGAACAGACGGCAGCAGTCAACACCTCTGAATGCTTTCCTTACTTATGTAACACTGCCATGGTGGAGCATTGCAAAGGGTTAGTGAACTTTTTTTTTATCTTAGGGGCAAGTCCCATTTAATTCTTCAAACTTTTGACAAAGTTTGAAATTTTCTTCCAGAGAAATCTTAGCCCATCATGTAAATGAATTAGAACTACTGACTTGTTTGGGAGTATCATAATTTATGTTCCATTAATGAAGGTGTTAGTATTCGTAAGCTGACAAGCAATTCGCCTTTTTTATTTTGGCTGATGTGGTTGACTTTTTTACTTTACCTTAAAGCGCATATCGAATACACTCCGTTGATTTGATATTGGATTGGTAAATAAAAATGAAACCAGATGAAGATAGATACAAATAATAATTAGTTGGCGCGACAATTCTAGCTAGATCATCAACTACCCGTGTTGTGGGAGCTACTGTGTTCTCACGAATAGAAGGGTCCTACAGATTTTTGTCGACTGCGAACTGCAAAATTTCAGAAGTTTTTTCTTAAGCAGTTATTATTCTTTAAATGCTGTCAGCAGCGAAGCTATTCAGCCGGGAATCGAACCTGGAGCTTCGGCTTGTGTGTATCGCACTCTACCCATTACGCCACGACGATCACGAAGAAGATAGATAAGCAACATAAAGATTTCATTTGACAATGTTGTCGGCCTGTTTTAATATATATACAAAAATATATATGAATTTAAGGATGATTTTCATAGATAATGAATCCTTATCTCAATACCGCACGCAACGGAAACAACCGAAAACTAAATATTGGCTACATATTCGTACATATCTGTATCTATTTTTACATTACTTTTTTTTTTTAACTGTGTTCGCAGTTGTTGTCTGAATGTAAGCACATTACTACCATATTTTGGTTGTATTCGGGACCTTTATCTGAATCTATCATAGTTTATCTTTGTATTGACGTGTGTCCACGGGTTATTGTAAATCGTACAAACTCCTCCCATCCTACAATCATAATTGCTTGTACATCCTTAAAATATTAAAAGCAGTGAACGAATTATATACCTCATCTCATCTGTAAGATATGGTCAGAGGAAGATATGGCCCCTTGAGTGGAATCTCAGCGTCGTTTGCCCGGTCCACAAGAAGGGATACACCTTCGACTGCACCAATTATCGAGGGATTAGCCTTCTTAACATCGCCTACAAGATCCTCTCTGCCGCATTGTGTGAGCGTCTGAAACCGTTTGTCGATAAGCCGATAGGTTCCTATCAATGTGGTTTTCGGCCAGAGAAGTCCACGATAGACCAAATCTTCACATTACGGTAGATCCTGGAGAAGACCCAAGAAGTGCAAATCGACACCCACTACCTATTCGTCGATTTTAAGGCCGCATATGACGTGCATAGAGACGAGCTATGCAGTGCCATGCCGAGTTACTACCAAATTTACCAAATTCACTAAATTCGCCAAATTGTGTAGGATGACAATGGAGAACTCTCCCTGCTCCGTCAAGGCCGGCAACGAACTTACCGAGATCTTCAATGTCAAAAAAGATTTTAGACAAGGCGATTCGCTGTCATGTGACTTATTTAATATCATCCTCGAGAAGGTCGTGCGTTACTCACAAGTCAACACCAGATTCACGATCTTCCAAAAGTCAGTTCAATTGCTAGCTTACGCTGATTATATTGACGTGATTGGACGAACACAGCGAGCCGTCAAAACAATATACATGCTGTCATCAAGAAGGGACAGACAACATTGATATCTCGGACAGAGTGTCACACTAGGCAGCAGAAGCTTCGAGGTAGTCAAGGACTTCGTCTACCTCAGATCCGCTGTAAAAAGCGACAACAACACCAATACCGAAGTCGAACGTAGAACCACTCTTGCCAATCTCTGTTTCAAGAGGCAATTGAGTAATAAAGCCCTCTCTCGAAGGAATAAGCTCGCTTTATATAACAGCTTGATCATCTCACTTTTACTTTATGGCGCGGAAACCAGGACGTTACTAAAAGCGGATGAGGAAGTCCTTAGTATTTTCGAGAGAAAAGTTTTGCGTGCGATTTTGCGTCTTGTTTGCGTTGATGGCATCTGGAGGAGAAGATTTAATGACGAACTCTGTGGGCTGTACATGCGCCTGAGCAAACGACTTCGGATACGACGCTTAGGATGGCTAGGCCATGTAGAGAATGGACACCACTGTTCCGGCCAAAAGTCTTCGAATCAGAGCCATTGGGACAACGCAACAGAGGATGGCCTAGGCTAAGATGGCGCACCCAAGTGGAGAAGGAGCTCAACCAGCTTGGAGTGCGCAACTGGAGGCAGCTAGCGAACGATGGTGCTGGCTGGAGAGGAATGTTTGTTGAAGTACAAGTCCACCCTGGACTGTAGCGCCACAAGAAGAAGAAGAATGACGAATTATGTATTTTAAATGTGAACTTCCCGTTTTTTTTATAAGAATGTTTAAGATGTTTACGGTGAAAATACGGTAGTAAACGCAAGTTACGGGCAAATCTAAAATTTTCTTAAAAAGTGTCGTTTCAATTGACTACAAAAAAAAATGTGAATAGTCGATTTGTTCAAAAATCTGTTTATTGAAAAAAAGTAAATATTAAATTTTTTTGGCTACGCTGATACAGGGAAATAACTTTACATGGACAAAAACTGTGAACTGCAAACTTTTTAAAATATTTTTGAAAGTGATTGTCTTTTCAAGGTGGGTTATTATTATTTTATTAGAAGTTTTGCGTAGTTATTTCTCATACAGTTCAAAATCGATAAAATATATGGTAACAACATAAGACGAAACGGCGTATTTTTACGCCAAATTTGAAGATATTCACAATTTATTTTCATTCCGAACTAAAGCTTTGTAACATAATCTTTCTTCACATTTCGGTAAATTCCGGTTTCTCATTTTTTTGAGACTGTAAAAATAGCTACAACACGAGTGGTTGCTAAGAGAGCTAGATGTGTTCATTGAAAGTTTTAGCGGTCCGTTCCTTTTCTTATTTATGTTTAAAAATTTGAACAAATATTGTTCGAATTATTTTACACTCAAGATGCAAAAGCTATTTTTCTATATCAGTGTACGGAAGTCAAGTACATATAGAGCTGTTCAAAAATAGAATATTTTTCAAGGATTATATCAAATATTTGAAACCTAACAAATAACTAAATATTTCCGTTTATCTTGGCACAGCATTATCAAATTTTTTTTGTTAAGTTTTTTATATTTCATATTCATACCATATTATATTTAATGTTATCACTATGTGATATAATATATAATAATAGGAAAATTCAGAGTAAACATTCGTTTTACAAAGTAACATTTTTATTAAATTATACTTCCATTTCACATAGAGATTAAATTTGCGTAGATTAGTGTTCCGAATGACGGCCCTTGTTCTTAAGCACAGCACTTATTCGACCTGGTATAGGCTCTATAAGTTTCTGACACTTATTCAAAGGAAAGGCCTTCCAATGTTTCTCAATTTCGGTCCAAAGGTGAGTTTAACTATGGAATGTTTGTGTAGTCAGAGATATTTTCAATTCCGCCCACAAATTCTCAATAGGATTAAGATCTGGGAACTGAGATGGCCACGGTAATACCAACACTTGATGGTCCCTTAACCAAGCAGTCACTAATTTCGATGAGTGGTTGGGATCGTTGTCATGTTGGAAGTGCTATCTTAACGGCATGCTGTCCTCAGCGTATGGTAGCATCATATGATTTAAAATATCACAATAAACTTCTTTAGTCATGACGTCTTTGATTTGAAATATGGGCCCAACACCGAACCAAGAAAAACAGCCCCACACCATGACGCTTCCACCTGCATGCTTTACGGTTTTGGTTTTGTGAATCGGTAGTGAAACTCTTTTCCCTTAGACCGCCGAACGTTTCTACAACTGTCAGAACCAAACAAATTTATTTTTGGTTTTATCATTCCAGAGAACGTTACGAAACATTTCTTTGGAATGGTTTACATGCATCGTTTTACTCAGCAACCGAACTTTGCGAGCGATCTTTCCTGGTAGTTGATTTTTTAGCAATCTTCGATAGAACGTTGGGGCCCTGACTTTGTTGTTAATTTCTGGTGCAATTGCCTTTGATGATACAAAGGGGTTCTTTTTGGCTAGTATCGCTATACGGGAGTTATGAGTGATAATTGTTTTTCTTGGTTTACTTTTGTTTCATTTGCTGGAGTTCTGGAAAGTGCTTTGAAAACAAAATTAACCGATCTTTCCAACTTGTCGGCAATAAATTTTAATGTCTTTCCCTGTTGTCTGTGATTTTTGATAATACGGCTTTCTTCTTCAGGACAAAACCTGTTACGGCCCATTTTGTTATAAATCTACAGAGGTATTCGTAAAATTAACTAAATATTTATTATTATGTATATTTATTATATCGTAAAATAGATAAAATGTGGAGTAACACATCGGCTAGATGCCCGCCGCGGCTTTGCTGGTAATCTTTACGCGATCTTTTAATGAAATTTTCAAATGCCGTTTTGCAAATGCATTAATTCAGCGTCTAATTTCCTCTTTTAAGTTTTGAGTCGTCGTCGGCTTATTCGCATAAACCATCGTCTTCAAAAGTCCTTAAAGAAAAAAGTCCAATGGTGTTAGTTCGCACGATCTAGGCTACCAATTCTGGTCTCCAAAACGCGAAATAACACGACCGGGAAATGACTGATAAATCAATTCGATTGTTTCTCTGGCTGTATGAGATGTGGCACCGTCTTGTTGAAACCACATCCCCTCCACATTTATTTCGTCAATACTAGGCACGAAAAAATTGGTTGTCATTTCACGATACCGAACGCCATTGACTATTTGCGCTTGACCTAACTCATTTTCATAAAAAAAAGATCCAATCCAAAATCCACACCACACAGTGACACGTTGAGGGTGCATTTGCTTCTCTAGAATCACTCGATGATTTTCCTCTCCGCAAATGCGACAATTCTGCCTATTGACGAAGCCATCAAGATGAAAATGGGCCTCGTCACTAAAGATGATTTTATCGGCAAAATCAGCATTTTCATGTTGTCTCCCCAATACCCAATTAACGAACTCCCTTCGCTGTGCATAGTCAGCTGGCTTCAGTTCCTGAGTCAATTGAACTTTGTATGCATGAAGATGCAAATCTTTCTTCAAAATTCGCTGCATACTGGATTTGAAAACATCAATTTGCTGAGCTCGGTGTCGAATTGAGGTGGATGGAGTTTGAGCGACATCATCACGTACTGCTGCGATATTTTTGGTCGATCGACCTGGTTAAAGGCGCGTTGTTGTCTTTACATCAGTTACAGACCCAGTTTCAGCAAATTTTTCCATTAACCGCTTTACAGTTGACTCTTTTGGAGTAACCCCAAATTGCGAACTGTAGCCGCAAAACTTTCACCATTTTGGTAAAACAATTTCACAATGAGAATGCGGTGTTCATTCGTGTAGCGCTCCATTTTTATTAACCTTATATCTTCTACTAACAAACAATAATAATTGTTCATATGTCAAACAATGACAATTCGAATGGCGCCAAATTTAAATCTTGCGTTCTCGTTCCTTTATATACAGGTTTAAACTGCGATATGAGCAAAAATATATGACAACTCACACAGAGTTATACTTGTTTATGAAAAAGCTTTTCAAATTTCCCAGTTCGGAGTCGGCATGAGCAAGCTAGGGCCTGGTCACCTTGTACCCTTGAACCGTATCATATCAAATGTCTGATTTTGATTTCTTTGATACACAATTTACTTTAAACAAAACAAAAACATATCATCATAAACTGGGCTTGTACATTAAACGTCAATCTCGTTTAATGCGTTCATTCATCGGTTAATCATCAGATATATAAGTGTTGTGATCCATTTTATGAAATAGAATATAATAATGACGAAATCTGTAGACCGTCATTATAGTAGTCTGTGCACATGACTAACCAAGGATGTTTAGATAATATGATTGTGTAGAACGTATATACAAATTTTGACGATTTAAGAAAGACTCAATGAACTTGGTGTACGAAACATAAGGCTGGCAAGGTATGCATACTGGTGATATGGAGGTTCACCCTTAACCAAAAGGGATCAATGAACTGTTCCTGTATGATGAACCACATAAAATTATTTTGTATAGATCTTTAATCGAACATTTTTTATTTCTATCGAGCGAGCGTGGTGCTACAAATGACACTAGACTCACTTCTTAAAGGTTATTCTGGTTCCATTTGCTGGCAGTGGTTTAAACGGTCCTCGGTTCAATTTTTCGGAATACAAATGTTTGGTTTGAAAGGGTTGGCTAAGGAATTTTGATCAGAGTATAAAACTCTCCTCCAGAAACTCATAATATGTTTTATAACGTTAATTGTCTATGCCGCGATCCCGAAAATTTCATGAATACCTCTCATACTTTTAGAATTCTAAGAAGCTGGACAACTTCATTCATTTCGAAATAAAACACAAAACGTATTTTTACCTTAAATACACAAATTAAACTCACAAGTTATTTATAAACGCAATTCTGAGAAAAAATGTTCCCGATGTCGACACTTATTTTATGTGTACATTCTGGGAGTATATTTATTTCATTATCTGGACAACACCTACAAGTCGTTACAATACTGCTTTACGGCTTTACCATTCGGTATTAAAATAAGAATCTCCACAACAGATCTATTTAATTGTTGTACTTGCTTGTTTTTCGTATTTTATAACCCAAAATTTATGTTGTATTTTGTATCTTATTGCGTGCTTAAGGGACATCTAAATATAAATCATCATTAAAGTCGAGTATCACGTGTACGTGTTCGTTTCTATATGTCTGTACGTAATATTGAGCTATAATGCTGATGTTTCCTACTTTCTTGACAAGGAGACAAGAAAACTCATATACGCTTGTCCATGCTTACGGCATGCCTTAATATACTGTCCGACAAAAAAATATAGCACAACATGTAATTTCACAGTTTTAATAGGATAATGGTTAATGACCTATATCCTTATTTTTCTTATACCTCTGCGCCCCAGAAAAGTGGTTTTGTACTGGGTGCCTGAAAAAGTTTCTAGAAAATCCTTAATTATAAAAAAAAACTATAGATAACACCCCGAAAAAAAGATAGGAAATTTTTACACAAAAGGAATTTTAGTCGCGTTTTGGTGATCTTTACGTAAAAAACTGTGAAGAAAATCAAAGAAAATGGCCCATTCTGTGATTTTATTTTTTTGAGAGTGCCAAAAGTTGTAAAATGGTTAGAGGAAAAAAAATTAACTAGTGCCGAAATATAGGTTATTACAAAACTGCACCAAGACAATTTCATTGCGTACATTGCCGAAAAACTGGAAATAAGCCGAAAAGTGATTTAAAATTTCCTCAAAGACCCTGAAAATTACGGAAAGAAGAGTAGCACAGGGCGTCCAGGGACTGTCAGAGACAGGGACAGGCGCGCAATGCTAAAAGTTGCTCGAATTCGGGCTTAACGGCTCGCGGCTCGGAGTCACGACCAATATAAGAAACGTCCAAATACTATTGAAAGAGTCTCCAGTTACTTAGCACAAAAAAATTAAGAAGAAACCACCACTTACGGCAAAACACAAGGATGACAGGGTAAAAGTCGCCATGGAGCATATTCATTGGGAAAAACGATGGCGTCGGGTATTATTTACGAACAAGAAGAAGTTTAATCTCGACACTCCCGATGGCCTGGGATATTACTATCGCGAGTTAAGAAAAAAGGAGACAATATTGAGTCGTCGGCAACATGGTGAAGGAACTATTATGATATGGGCTGGAATAAAATACCATGGTAAAACTGATATAAAGCTTGTAACACAAAGAATGGACAGCAAAAAGTACCTGCCGATGAAACAACAGAATCAACTGGTCGTGGTGCATACGGCGAAAATTGTTAAGAAAATATTTTTCAGATAATAACGTAAATTTTTTTTAGATTGACCATCACGATCGCCAGATATAAATATTATTGAAAACTGTTGGGGTCTTCTTGCCAGGGCTGTTTATGCTAAAAACAGGCAACGCGAAAGTGTTAATGAGCTTGAACAAAGAATTGTATTAAATTGGCGCAAATTACCACAAAAAAACGTTAAAAAATTGTTTAAATCTTTACCAAACAGAATGGCAGATATAATAAAAAAGAAGTGGAGGAACTACTCATTATTAAGAGTTAAAAGGAAATAAAATAGTAATACATATGATATTTTTTTTAAATTACGGTAGCACATTTGCAGCATTGTGCTATCTTTTTTTCGCACCAAAATTTGGTATTTTTTTTAAATTTCCTCAGTAGTGCATTACTTTACTCAAAAAAAAAAAAAACTCTACACATGGATAAGAAGTATTCCAATTTGTGTCCAAAAATAAATTCACTGTTGGTTTTATGTACAAAAATAAAAAAAAAATTAAAAAACGAATTGTGCTATATTTTTTTCGCGCACTGTACATTCGCACTCAATACTATCCTGAATATAAACAAAAAACTACGTAAATTGTAGACATAAGAAAACTTTAAATTTCTTTGATTTTAAGTTAGTACTTCTGACATTTACTTCTGTTCTAAATATTGTGTCCATTTCATTAAAAACGTCATTCATTTAAGGAATTTCAGTTGCCATTGAAAGTGTTTCAGAAGATTTAATCTATAGTTAACTCTATGGAAGAGATGATATGAGTGGCAAAACAAAAAATTCAAATTTAATTAAGCAAGGGTATAGACATGATCATCATAAACTGATAAAGCAAAAGACATCAAATGCTATTTTATATTAGAACCTTGTAGATTTTTTTTTTTAAAGTTTAAATAATCATTTACACATGTAATTATTCTACTTTGGGATCCCGATGCGGACAAATGTTTTTATATTTGAGTTGTCATTATTGTATCAGCTATTTTTTCGTTAGTGTTTAAAAAACGCGAGCTACAACAAAGAAATTAAAAAGCCTGTTGTATAATTGGACTTTATACAAGCGAAATATTGGCAGAGTACAAATGCATTCGATTGATTTTTGGGAAAGATTTTAACGGATTTGGATATAATATGACTTCATTCTAACGTTTTACTTCGTTCCATGATGAAGAAAAATTGTCGATATAATTATCTTATTTCCAATAGTCATTCTCCATTATGAACCGTCCATGAGGGATTCGGGGTCCAGCTTCTTCAGAAAGTACTCATGTTTCGTTTTTTGCCAACATTGAACGGCGTAGTTGGAGACACGTTTTCATTGAAAAAAACAACACTTTTTTAGTGTTCTACTGTATAAAAAAATTATAAAATGCCTAAAATTCCAATTGCGTATTTAGTATCCAAGACTAAGATTGTTTTTTTTAACAACATTCATGTCTAAGGATTGTTCAAATTATTTACGGAAAAGGCTACTACACGCGAACGAAGGAGATTGTAGACACTTTCTACTCCTTGCTCTACAGTTACGACAATAACTGCTGTACTTCTCGTGATTTCGTGTGTGAAAATAGCACAATGCTCCAATGAGTTCCGATCAGCTTTCTTGGTTGGGGCGTATGACTTGAAGGTCGAACTCCGACGAATTTATGTCGTTCCGGGCGAGTCAGCTTTGTACACTTAATCGCAAAAATAAGTATACAGTACGGCATAATAGGTTAAGTAACCGAAAATACCCATTCGTAATTAGTTTTAACCAAATAAACAAATATATTCTTTAAGTAACTCCAATATATACTTTAAGTAACAAAGATAACAAAAATAAGCGAAATTCATTTAAACATACGTTACAAAAGTAAGTATACACACCACAGAAAAAAAGAAAAAAGCTGAATTACTGAATTATGATGAAAAACTAATACCTAGTAGGATAGCCGTTGGACTTAATGACAGTGCTTATTCTAGATGGCACTGGATTAACGAGCTTCTGGGTCACGTCAGGACTTATTTTGGCCCATTCTTCTTAAATAAGGGCCTTAAGCTGATTTTGGTTTTAATGTCATGTTTTCGAATTTAGCAAACTAGAATTATGTTTGGGGTCATTGTCTTGTTGAAAGACGAATGACCCTACTAATCCCAATTTATGTGCACTTTGGCGAAGATTATTTTTAAGGATGTTTAAATATTCAAAGCGGTTCATATTTCCTTCCACGAACACTAAATAACCGAAGCCAGATGCCGCCATACACTCCCAAACCATAATGGAATCACCACAATGCTTAACGGTGCCAGCCATATTTTCCGGGCTAAACTCCATATTCAGTTTTCTCCATACTTTGATGCGCCCATCTGAACCGTAAACATTAAATTTACTTTCGTCTGTATATATTACTTTATTCCAGAAAGTAATGTCAGACGACGTGTACACCTAGTTCGATTTTCTGTTGTACCGTATTTTTTATCTGTTGCAGGGCTTTTCTCAACCAATTTCCTACTTCTCTAATTGATTCCCCTTGCGAAAATTTGATCACCAAATTTTTAAGGTCAATCGACAGTTCTTTACCACGCGGTGCCATATCTAGCAGATGCATAGGAATTCATTCAATTAAATCCTTCAAAATCAAATTTTTTACTCACCTTATAGATTTCTTGAATAATTTAATATAAAAAGAACAAGCTTCTAATTATACGTGTTAACTGATCGACGTTTTGTATCGAAATACTGCTACTGTATAGTAACTTTTGTAACTCTGTTTAACATTTGTTCATGAGAAAATTATTCTCCTCCCGAAAGAAGGAAACAAATACCATTATTTTTGCTTTAGAGTAGCTTTGCAAAATATATGACGTATTGTGAGTAATGTTTCATATAAAATAAACTGTTTTCTTTATAATTTGTTAGACGCGCATAGGTGTATACTTACTTTTGTGACTAAGTGTATATCTTTGAAACGTCAGTGTTCCGGCATTCTAATGATGTAAAATATTAGAATACTTAAACGCAAAAAGAAACGATGTATTGTTGAAGATTATGGTATACAGAAATTCTATAGTTACTTAAATATTTATCTAGGGAAAGGTATTACGGTTTGTTTAATCATCATTCAGTCTGTTATACGAAATATTTAATTTAAAGTCCTTAAAGTATATTCTGATAATCTCTCATTTGTTTTCACCGGTGCGTAAGAAATCGAAGCGAACCCTTGAGCAACTGTAAGACAGGCTTTCAATCAGCCCGAAAAACTTGTTATAATATTTTTCTCAAAGATGAGTTCGTATAAGGTGAGGCCATTTTAAGAAAAAACAATATCAATAACCGTCAACATATGAATATTTTATTATTGCAGCAAGGCGTCGACATTATTTGGATTCCTTTAGAAAAGCCCATCTCAACGTAGAATTTTTTATTATATTTATTGACTTTTTGTCTGCCACCAGCTTTTATATGAAACAATTCTGGTGACATCCCATTGACCAGGTTGTTCAAGAGCATTGCACCAGCCACCGGCTTTTATATGAAACAATTCTGGTGACATCACATTGACCAGGTTGATCGAGGGAATTGCAATTGGTTCTCGCAAAGAATTCAAGAAATCGGTTACAGAGGAATGTGATGTTTTCCCAAATCTCAAAAAACGTGCTAAACTAAGTACAACGGCTAAGGCTTAAATACGTTTTTTTTTTGCCAAAAAATTACTAACAAGCAATGAAGAGTAAGCATGTGCGTTATTTTTTAATTGTTTTTCCTTTACATTTGGTCGAACTTGGCGCGCATTTTTCACCCAGGCTCTCCTGGGCTCTTTCATTGAGACGATTAGACTTTGGTTGCCATAATCATATACCCATGATTCGTCATCAGGAATGACCCTTTTAACCAAATCTGGATTGATGTTCTTCAACAATTCCTGTCCGATGCTCATGGGACATTTTTTGTTTTTGGTCAGAATTCAATTCAATTTCGGAACGAACTTTGCTGCCCCGTGTTTCGTGCCCAAAATTTACGAAAACAGCTTAGTAGAGCCAACCGATTTGTCGACATCTTCCTCAACTTTAGATTTTCCATAGCAATTTTCTTCCTTTTTTCACTATTTTCCTTGGCTGTCGACATCTTCTTCACCTTCTTTAAAATGCTTGTGCCACATGTAAACATTTCTTTGACTCAAAGTATACTCACCGTTTGCCACTGTCTACATTTCACGTGTTTTTACACAAAATTTAATCTGAATTCTTTGATAAATTTTTTTTTCGACGAAGTCATCTGACTTTAATACTTCTCACAAACAAAATAAATACGCTATATAGCTAATACTGTAAACACGTTCAATTATGCGTGTACCAACATAACAAAATAAAAAAAGAAATCGATAATCGTACGTAGCCTCGTAAATACTTTTATAAAGAGGGACGTGGGTGCACCGATAGCTACTTACTACTGTTAAACCATTGTTTTCTTATCTTGGTCGCGAGATGAGCCAGGCTGCACTTCTCTGAAAACAGCTATTAACGACAATAACATGACGAAGTTTTGCACTGGCAGACCGACCATTAAAGCGTGACATTTCTGTAATAATACTGGGTTTTTTCTCCGGTGAACAAGGACAAGGGAAGGCTATTTTAAAGGTTAGAAGATGTTTAGGTGCACCCCAAGCAGTTTCTGCGGTTTCTTCGGTTACCATTTAGTTTATATAGATTAACTGGAAAATTGCAAAGTCGAAACAATTGACTCCGCCTGGCGAACGTGATGCGTTCCGAGGTTCACGGTGTGTAAATCACATCGGATACCTAGGAAACGGAAAGAATAACCGGGCTCTACTGTGCCGAATTTTGATAACAATCTAGAGTTGAGTTGGAAAAGAACTTGGACCATTTGACAAAGCTTAATAGACCGTGTACACTGCTGTCTTATCCATTTAATTCGCTAAATTGAACAAAGTCGAATTGTTGAGCAGCTATAGTCTGCAGAATGGTCTAACATTGCTATGAATTTACCTGACTGCCACTTAAGGAAGAAATTTTGATATTTCTCAAAAACCTTATAATATAATATAATATAATGCAAATATATAATATAAATAATACAATATATTAGAGTTTAATTCGAAAACGCTTCTCTAATTTGTTTGACACTATAATGCAGTAATTTCTTTTTTTATTTTCAGATTTACTGGATCATCGAGAAACGCCTATACTAACATTTTAGTATTGCAGTAAGGCGTCGACATTATTTGGATTCCTTAGAAAAGCCCATCTCAACGTAGAATTTCTTTTTTATAATATTTATTGACTTTTTGTTTGTTATACTTTTACTTATTCATTTATTTTAGATTTTATTTTGTTTACGTTTTTGCGTGTGCTTTGTGTTGCCACAAGTAATTTGTATTGTGATATGATTTATTTTTTCCCCATGCACATGGGAAAGGGCGTTTGTATTTTATTGTCGTATATTCTTTTATTTTCCACATTGGTGTCTAAAAACTTATGAATTCATTTACCATGTAAAGACTAACGTTATCCTTGACATACTGATGAGAAAAAAGAAGAAAAAAGTTAACTGGCAACTACTTCGAGTTCAGTGAACTTTCGCAGAGATGATCAATGTGGTGCCGATCACGAAAATGGTGCAGAAGATGATGACGATGATGGTGGAACGGAAAGTCTGTTTTTTTTAAAGATTGACAATTTGAATGAAATAAAATATTTGTGTATGTTAAGTTCATCTAAACGAAAGTCACTAGAATCTAAGAAATAAATCGTAAACTAAGAAAATCTCTGTAAAATCGAATTGATCATAACAAGCTCTTTGCATGGTCAAACAAAACATATATATACACACATATATATATATATACATAAATAAAAATTGTATACAAAGTATTAAGAACTTTAATAAAAAGAAAAGACACAAATAAAAGAGTGCCCGCATTTTCAAAAATATGAGATGAAGAACCAACAAATTAGTTTCAATCAAATATGGTAAACACTTTGTCCTTTTCAATTGAATGATATGGAAAAGATATCCAACATACATACTAACTCACGCACGCTCCAGATACTGGTTTAGAGTAAACAATTCCAATCCAATTAAGAACGTTCAGTTTTTGAGGTTACCTTGCTTGAGGTTAACGAATTCTCGAATTGAAAGGGAAATTTATAAACTCAGCACGACAGAGGAGGCTGTGCTGATGCATGTTCTAATTGAAATGTAAGTTCTAAGAAGAAAAGGCCGCTCATAAATAGATGCGGCATTGTCTGCATGGATGCAAATGAGAATACATGACACGCGACATGCATGCGATTGCTAATGAAGTAATATTTACTTACACTATGGAAGACATGCAGATCTTAATTTGTTTCAATGCGTATGGGTGAGATCAGACGAGAGGGTGTGATCAACTTTGTGGTATTGATATAGATTAGGAAGTTACCTTGGTTGCTAAACAATTATTAAAAATCTAGAGAAGTGTCAGTGACTATATAATCTTGATATGACAAATCAATTTTTCAATTCAAAAGAGAGTGCCGCCTATTTGATATGTGAAAAACGACTTCAAACGAAAAATCAAGACTCATTGCAGAGATATGAAAGAAAAACTTGAAAAACATTTTTTTGTAATTTTTATTAGTACATATAAGCATTTATAAATTTAACTTAATGTTTTATTTTGCCCAGATTAGGTATCTACGACATTAATGTTACTGACTTTCGAGTGCTGAAATCAAACGAAGAATAACTCTTTCCAATCGCTGCTTCTTTGGGCTAAGAAAGCAATTGGTAAACAAAGCCCCCTCTCGAACAACCAAGGTAACGCTTTATAAGACCTTAATCGTCCTAGTCCTGCTATATGGCGCGGAGGTATGGACTTTGCCAAAAATGGATGAAGCTACTCTTGGTTGCTTCGAGAGGAAAATTATTCATGTGATTTTCGGTCCCGTCTGCATAGGTGGTGAGTGGAGGAGGAAATATAATGACGAACTATAAGGGGTATTCAAGAGAAGAGTGAAGATCCAACCATTGAGATGATTAGGTCATATAGACGCAGTAGAAGAAGACCGCCATTCAGGTGGCAAGTGGAAAAGGACCTCCAACAACTATGCCTGCGAAATTTGAGACAGCTAGCTAAAGATCGAGCTGGCTAGAGACGCTTGTTGTTTGAGGCCTACGTCCACCCTGGACTGTAGCACCACCTTAAGTAAGTAGATCCTTTTGACTCGTTGATAATACTTTAATTGAAGTACAGTGCGAAGTCAATTAATGCAACCCTCGATTTGGGTTACTTTTCGATTTTTGCAACACTTCAGTTTTTGCACCTGTTGACTCTGTAAGTGCAATCTTTCATAAGGGCTACCTCGATAAGTGCAACTTCTTGTGTATTTTACTCGCATGTTCTACCTTTTGGTGTGTTACATCGGTCGTTATTTTACAGTTCAGTTTTGTTTGTGGCTAGATGAAATTCTTAGGAAATATCTTCTGCAGGTGATTTCCGTTTTATTAGTACCTACGGGAAATTCGTGAGGAATGGGCGTTACACGAAATATTACTATAGTAATTTTTTTTAAATACTCAAAGATGGAAAACGCGTTATATGAATGGTTTCTAAAGCAACGAGCTAAATATATTCCGCTTTCTAATGAAATTATAAAGAAATCTACATTCCGCTTTTTAATGAAATTTTAAAGTCAAAGGCAAATTATTTGTACAGCAAAATTAAGTAGAAACCATCATTTTACGCTACCATCGGATGGATGGCGAAATTTTAAAAACGTCATAGTATTCCAATGTTAAAGATCTGTGATGAAAAGTTGTCTTATAAACGTGAATTTGTCCAACCGTTTGTAATGAAATTTCATTTCTCTTAATTTAACCGCTGATCAAATCTACAATGCCGACGAATCTGGGTTGTTCTACAGGGTGTTGTCAAACAAAACAATTGTTATATCTAATGAATCGTCAGCGCCTTATAGCAACGATTCCTTTTAAAATTATTTCTATATCTATTCTATACTGAATTCAGTTGCGTGAGCCGAGTTTGTACTGGAATTGTCTATGAAATAACCGAGAAACATTATATTTGGCTGTTCTTTATTTTATTATTATTTATCTTTACTTAAATCTTTACTTAAAGTGTACAACAGGGCGCTCTACACCATAAATTGCTCAGAAGAAGTAGGTCCCTTTTTTTCTTTTCAATTTATTTTTATTCACTAATTCATATCAAACTTACATACTAGACAAAAATGTTTAAAACTAGTTGGACGAACATTGTTATTACTACTAACTTACTGGCCCTAGACGGACACTCTAAGCTAAACTTAATCTTAAATTATGTCTTTCGACTTAACCTAACAATACATATGTATAAGTAAATTTAACTTAAATTTAACTGTACAAATAACGATTAAGAAAATTGCAAAAGACTTAATATGAGAACATTTTTAATAAAACTTATATACTAACTTACACACTACCTTAAAATAACACTTGATGTACCTAAAAATATACATACATACTTATAAGCATGTATATATATATAAATATACACATGTATATAAACATGCATTAAAATATGTTCATAAGCATACAAATGAGTACACACAGGTGTACATATGCGCATACATTTTTTTGTCCCTTAATACTTCCTTTAAAACTAAAGCTTTACCTTAAAACTACCTAAGATATGTAGGTCGGCCATAGGTTGCAGCTGATGGATACGCATATAGTCCGCTGTAAAACAGAGACCGACTGCATCCCATAAAGGGATCTGTACTACACTTTCTACCCTTTCTACCGAGGGTCTAAAGGGTTCGACGCTAGAGTTTTCTCGCTACTCAGCCACCAGAAATTGATGCTGCATTGCAACATCCCGAATATCCCGTCTTGATACCGCCGTACTGAAACGGAGGCGACCTTCCTCAGCTTGTTGTGCGACGGAACAGTCGTGGTTGAGTCGCCCATCCACAGTTGATCGGGCGATGTGGAAGAGGAGCGGCACCGCATTTACGTCTTGTATCAGACCATGCTTATCGAAATAGAGAAAAGCTTCTGGGGGAACGAAGCCACTGTCACGTACCTTTTCGTGGTATTGTGGATTGGGGTAGTAGGCCCCAGAGATCAAGTTTTTGACCGAGTTCATCGCTCTGACAATATGGCCTCGAATCAATTTAACCAGGAAATTGTCCACTCGTATCAGGTCCGCCCTGTTGTATAGGACCTCATTGGAATAGAATTTTTGTACTTGGACTCTGGTGTTCTGTAAAGGCGAAGCCAAGCCCTAAGACAAGCCCTCTCAGACAACCGAATCTTTTCCATCAAGCTTGCACTCACGTTGAACCACACGGGACAACCATAGGTGAGCATTGGCCGGATAAGGGCCATGTAACAGATTACCTTCACCCTCGCATCGAGTTGGCTGTTGTAAAACAGTCTCTTTGTAAGAGCGAAAGCGCCTCGGGCTCGGGCCAGAGCAGCATCTACATGTTTGTTAAAATGAAGATATTGGTCTAGCCAGATCCCCAGGTATCTGACTACAGTCCTTTGCGCCAGTGGTTGTCCGTGTCGCCCAACAATTAAGAACTTTCGCCAATTCTTTTTGGTATCCGCCGAAGCCTTATACAACGGAGTCTTGAACAGTATGGTTTCCGACTTCTGAAAGTTGATATTCAACTTCTTATCATGTCAACTTCTCATGAATGAGTCGAAGTCAGTCTGCGCTAGAGTAGTGATGTCCACGATCTTTTTGCTTGATCTGTACACGATCAAGTCGTCGGCGTACACAATTACGTGAGGAAGAAGTAGGTCCCAATCCCTTGTGTATTCCTATCCAATTATTTATTTATTTGATACATACATGAAGTTGTCAGTATTCGCCAGGTCATTGTTTCTATTTGTGTTTATAAAAGTTACAATTATCTGGAAGTGAAGTACAATACAGTGCTAATTTGAAGAAAAAAAAACAAAACCATTTTTCTCCAATTCTGGCGGTTCTTACCCTTTGTAGATTATGGAGTGTCCGAATACTTTTTAAGGCACAGTACGATTTCAATAATGTCTTTCAGCTAGGTAAAATTAACGTTATAAAAGCATAGCCATTTACGAGATTTGTTTCCGCACTGTCTTTTCCTTCAAAAGTTGAAGGTTAAGACTTACTAAATTTTTTGCTCAACTCGTTGAACACGCAGGTAGATTTGTTAAATTGTCGATTATTTAAAAAAGGAATGAAAAAAGGCAAAATCGAAAAAAAAGTAGGAGAACCTAATAGAATGAAGGAATATTTTTTGGTGCAATCCTTACGCCATCACGCTCTTCTAAAGCCTTACGACCCCAACACCCACTTTTCTGAGGCTTTACGACCTAAGGTGCGGCTCAACAGCTTCACTTTAATCTTTAATGTTTTGTTCCATTCTTGCGAGGCAGATCTGGCTGACAATTTTAAAGAATGTTCTAAAATCTTTAACACAAATGATGAGCAGTAGACAGGCAGTGATCAACCAAAAAGATTTGCAACTAACACAACTTTTCTAACGTAAAACACTAGCACAAGGTTTGCGAAAGAGGAGAAATATCTCCCGCTTGACGTCATAGACTCTTGTTGAGAGATTTTGTTATCTTCTGAGTCGAGACTGGAGTTCGTGGCAGACTTTTGACATAACCAATATGCCAAATGAAACGTCCTTTTACCACCTGCTTTTAATTTTGCAGATCTATTGGATTCACTTGTGTGCTCCATCTCAAAAGAGGTCTATCTTTGAGTTACTGCACTTGGACGCTAAGATGATAAGTAATTTCATCGAATTCGATCATGGCCACTCTCCGAAGATGTTTGAAGACGTTTCAATCTATTCCACCATACATCCTAGATTGATTTGAGCCTTAAGACAGTAAATTAGATTTCCTCTTCAAACTCTTCAAGCATCATTTAATGATATTTAACATTATAAAATTCACAAATCTTTGAAGTAGACCGCCTAAGCACTATGCTACCCTTGCTCTACGCAGAAACTGCGTTTCCCATCCATACTCACCACTAACAGAATGCTCTTGCTCTCAGCAAAAAAAAAGAAGGACGGAAACAAAAATAAACAAAAGAACATTTAAAGACCGGAGGAAACATCAGATTATAATAATCTCATCATTGTCAGCAGAGCGGCATCAGTTTCTTTTTGTGTGTGACAAGGGAGTCGAGTCGAGACAAAAAAAAAAACAAAAACAAAAATTAAAATGAAAACTACGAGCACGCAGTCCCAAGTAAAATGTATCTCTCAAATCATGCACAGAACGATGCTTTATGGTCTCTCAGTCTACAGACGGTCGCCAATTAGACAACAGATCAGCTTGCTCTTGCGCTGGACGGAGTCCGTGTCCGTGTCCCGAGACGTTTTGCTTATTAATCATTTTCCTCCACACGTTGTTTATCTGTTGAAAGTTGAAAAGATCATCGCTACTATCGCAGCTCGTTCGGATTAAGCGACGCATTTCGCGTTCGGATCTTTCTATGCAGTAATTAGTTACAACTGGTGAACTGTGAGATTCGCCAGAAGATTTTGTGGGACGATTCAGAAGCTGGAGCGCGTTGCTGATGATGAATACGCGGAATTTTGCAATTGTCCTTGTGGCACTCGGTTTAATTAATTTAATTGCTGCGTGTCCTCGGGGGCCAAGTCATTTGCCACATGGCCGACGCACACGCGGTGACAATGGGTATCGGCTAATTGTTGCCGAAGGCCCCAATGGATATGTCCCTGGAAGGACATACAATAGTGAGTATGAGTGAAATATAGACTGTATGGACTTTAGATTCAGTGACATTGTGAGCGTTATCAGTGGTTCTCTTTTATGATAAGTGCCCAGTAAATGTGTGATGAACTTGTGGTGAAATAGAAGCCGTATCATTTGTAGTGATAGCTTTTGTGACCTTTCGGGTTCTTTTGAGGAGTGCTTCCATTGTGTCCTGGTTAGGTAGCAGAACAAAGTGGTAGTTGGTACAGTGTTATCAGGAAAAGAAAAAGTGTGCCCATTATATATGCAAATTGGATCTGGGGTTAATGTCACATAATGCGATGTGTTTTAATTTAGGTGTACGTCTCTCCTAAAGAAATATCTGTTTTATTTTCTTAATTATTTTATTATTAGACTAAATATTGTCTACTTTGTCTCTTTTTGATATTCTTAAGTCGTCTTTCGTCAGTGGAGCAAGTTTTTAACGTTCATTTTGCGTTGAAATATTGCATGTGCTTTGAATTCTAGAAAAACTATTTTTTTCATAATGTGCTTTGTTTTTAAAATAGTTTATTTCATTTGAAATGTGATTTAATAAAAATATTTTCCCAAGGATAAATTTTAAACGTTTGTTGGATTAATATTATTTGATAAAACAACAATGAAATCTGCCTTTGCCATAAAGCAATGCTTGAACCTACACCAAGAAAAACAAATGTCTTGGAAGACAAGATTTGTCATAAACGCTCATGGATTAGATTCGTTGAAAATTTGGCGATAGCTGTTATCAATAAAAACAAAGACCCACGGTCTGCACAACAACTCCATAAAACAATTATTATTTTTGTGTATATAACATTGTGATATTTTTAAATGATTTTGACCAAATGAAATTGAATTCAAGGCAAAAATTGCCTCATCGATGAGAATGATTTTGTTTTAGAATCGAATTTTGCAGCCAACTTCAAGCGAAATTTACATTGGGTGAATAAGGCGATACAACTTAACAAAACAGGTACAACGTAGCCTTAAATAACTAAAGGGCTTCCTTTTACAAGTAAAAAGGGTTGTCTGTAACATAGAAGAGAAGTCAAATGTGCGGTGGAGCACAGTGTAGCAGTGATTAACTGCTCTTTTGCAGATTTATTTTGTTCCTGAATTTGGAAAGGCTACATGAGAAAAAGTTCCTATATGGTTTTTGTTTATGTGAATAGGACAAACATTTGTTGTGACTGCCGATTTTTGAATCTACTATCGTGCCACCGAAAGGCAAAAGTTGTCAACCTTCAGTCTAACAGCTTCATTTGAAAAACAATTATGGTCACTTTTATAATGGGTGCCATATTAAGTTGGAAAGACTAATTTAAATGGTGGCTATTTGGCCAACCGTTGAGGGAGTTAAATTTAATAGCTTGACGCTTGAAAAATGCTTCCAAATTTTGCAAATTTGTTTTGAAAATAATAATTTTGGCGGACTACGTCTACCTTAATTAAGAGATACTTCCGTAGTTGCAGTGATTGAATAATTGATTTATTGAAGAAAAAGTTTAATAACGGCATAGTTTCCGTAAATTGGGCTCCAAAGTAATGCGATATACTATCGCTTGACTACTTTTTATTTCAATATATGAAATTGCTTATCTCCGCCGATAAGTGAGAAACGAATGAACGTATGTAAGACAAAATTTATCGCGTTATTGCCAAAAAGCGGGCACAAATTTTTTGAAAAAGTTATCGAAAATTGGGCCTCCACATTAAACTGCGATCGAGCTTATGCACAATACATGCAAAATGTACAAGTTCTTATTTACTTTCTAATTTGCCTAGTCCTAGTCATCCGGACATGCAGCTTCAGATCTTTCCGTTCATGGCCTACGTCCCTCGATCGCTTTATACCGCAGGTTCGATGTTTGTCTATTTTCTGAACTTCGAAGTTGAGACGGAAAACAGCATGGTTAGGAATATTTTTATCCATTTGCTCGATATGCCTGAATACGGAAAACAGCATTGTTAGGAATATTTTTATTTATTTGCTCGATATGCCTGAATCGGGATAGACGACAATCCTTGTGTCTTACGCATTTAATTCTTTTCTAGATTCAGGGTGAAGATTTAACAATATGGCTTCTTCATCTTACTTAGATTTGAATATCAATTTATTATTATTTTTTTATTCTTCCAATTTATTGCAATAACTTTATGTTTTTGAAAGGATGTGTTTTTTTTATCTTTTCTGAACACAGTCAAAATTTGACATTTTTGACATGCACCCACATTGTTGGACCTGCTTTTGTTCCATGTGAAAGCAGGAGTGGTGTTCGAGGTCCGACTAAATAAATTCCGTAAGTCTTCAATTGATTCTAAACTCTTCATCGAAGACCAGATATTTCCTATTGAACTGGGCTCTGGACTAGATAATACACTGACTCAATGTTCTAAGAAGTAATTTTTAGCTCAGGAAAGGAAAAAGTCCTAGTACTCGTATTTCTTTAAATCACAAAATTTCTTGCTTTTTTAAAGCTATATTTTAGTGTCGATTTAAATAAAATGGATCAAGGAATGTTGGCTGTATGGTAAGCAGCACCAGCTCCACCTGCTGAATAAGAAGTCTGCAAATGTCACCAAAAAGCTACAGAACAAAAGTCTCTTTTTCGTTTTTCAGAAACATCAGTGACCATTGATTCTACGAAGTCAAGGTTATTTTTCAGAGCATTACACCTTCAGCGTACACTCAGACCACAGTCGTTTCGTCAGTTCTCTTCAGGCAAGAATCCTCTCATCTAAGTGATACAACTTTGATTCATTGAACAAATTATAATATTGTCTTGAGTCTATTTAAGATAGCAATCGTTTCTTAATCTGACTCGCTTTGCAAAATCTGGATTCTGAAGTCGTGCATTCAAGTTCTTAAAGTACTGAAATGAGTAAAAAAAACAGATGACCAAAGTTGTTAGAACTGTATTCAAAGTCATAAAGGTTCTGCCATGGAATTCAAAACACAGCACCCGTAGAAGAGCTTTACCTCGAGTCAATAGTTTTGAACATAACTTTTTTTATACACTGAAATGACATCAGTCTTTAAGTTGAAATCTGAACTTTTTTGAAATTTGAACGTTAATTTAAGAAAAACCTCTTTCTGACAATTTGTGGATCCCATCCCAAATAAAAGCGCCGGTTTGACAGCCAAGAATTATTCAAGCCAATTTTTTATATTTTGCTCTAATGTGAACCGTATTTCAGTGAGGGTGTTCTGCATCGAACGGAACAAATGGTGTTTAGAAGGCTCAGCAAGGTCTGGGCTATAAGACGGGTGGGGCAAAACCTGGAATATGAACCGAGCGTTGTTATGATGAAAAATTATTGCCTCTTGTCTGATCGCATATTCTGGTCGTTTATTTGGTTGGCTGGTTACATATAATTAATGCGCTTGGGGTTGTCATTATGTATCCATTTTTCATCACCAGTAACAATCCGATGCAAAAATTACTTCTATTTGTTGAAACGCCACGGCCAATTTCCTGCCTGAAGCAGCCTGAATCTCGGCAAAATCTCGGCAAAATCTCGTCCTGACTTCATGAGGAACCCAATTTCCTCACTTTAGAATATATCCAGCTGCTTTTAAATATTGTGAAGAGGCTGCTTGAGTGACATTCAGGGATTTTTCTTGTGTTTGGCAACAATCTTCATAGAGCAATGTTTCTAGTTCTTCATCTTCAAGTCGTTTTGGCTGCCCAGCACGTTCATCGTCTTTCAAGCCAAAATCACCACTTTTAAATCGTGCAAACACGATAGGCAACAGTTTTCTTCATATTAAAGTAATGAAAAAGATCTTCCCGCAAAAACAAATTTTCAAGCACAAAGTTTGACATATTTGAGTAAAAAAAATTAGCTTGTTTCCGCTTCAAATGAATGACTTATACTGAAATGACGTACAATGATAGTAGCTTTCCAACGAATGCTCCAATGGAATAATACAAGTTACGTCATCTCTTAGCAAACTGCCATGAAGTTATATACCCAAAAGGTTGTTGTGAACATTCGCTTCTTGGCTATCTCGAAACTATAGCGATTAATTGTCACAGGTGATGTTCAATTAGGCTACATGGGAAAAGATAGTATCAATCTAACAAAAAAAAAATAAAGAAATACAGACAAAAGCGATCTCCTTTGCCGAAATTTCGTGCAGGTTTGGTGTTGTTGCAAATTTTCCAGATGGTATGGTTCCCGTTCTCTGTAACAGAAATTTCACCATCTCTTAAAAGTTCTAGCTTATCCGAATCTGTGGCCTTTTGCTTACACTGCACGATAGTACTACTTTATCGGATGAAGTTAGCATTTCCAGGTTCCCAAAACACTGTTTTAGTCATCGTTGTTAAGCAAGCGCTGAAAGTGCTGCTTAAGGGGATAAATAATTTTTTTGATACACAATTAGTAGGGAGCGTGGGTAGAGTGCGACACGCTGAAGGTCCAGGTTCGATTCCCGTCTGAGCACCTCGAATTTTTCACAGCACCACCTCCTTCGGGCTACTGACAACACTCAAAGAGTAGTACAGTGGATCAATCTAATATTCGTACACAATATTTCGACATATGTATTTCATTTCTGATCAAAAATGAATTGTAATACTGATCTTTACTAGGTATGTTCTGCTTTGAAATAATGTAGCTCGTTGCCACAAGTATGTCCTACTTGGAGTTAATTCAAAGGCGAGGAGTCGTTTTAGGTATACAGTATTTTATTTAGATAAGTTATCATCTGCGATTTCAATGTAAGTATTGGTCAGTGTCACTATCCCACTGCTAGTTATTATCTGTGTGACTTTCTAATTGCGAGTGTCTTTTGTGTGACCCAACCCATTCCTTTTATTGCTCCGTAGGCACATGCCCACGTTGCATCCCTCGGCGTTGGTGGGATGCGAAGGATATCCTCTTGTGCGTCGCGGGCACCGTTGGGTTCGTTGGGTTGTTTACCCAACGACGTACGGACCTCCGTGGATATCCTCGCGTGGGTTATGTGCCGTTGGGTTAGGTCACGTACTGCGATGTGCTGCTGAGTGTGCCGTTGCGTAGTCCGTTCAGTATGCTCAGCTGCACTGGTTGGCCGGACCGTTGGTGTGGTTGTCCGCCACAAGTACTCCCCCTCCAGTGACTGCGTCACGGATTTAGTTGGAAGCGCACTTGTTTCCTTGATGCCCTAGAATACGTTCTAAGTGCTTCGCTTCTGGTATTGGTTGCAGTGGATGTTGATGATGATGTCGTCAATGTAGCAGAAGCAGAATTCAAGTCCTCTCAGCACTGTGTCCATAAATCGTTGCATCGTCTGCGCTGCGTTGCACAATCCAAATGTCATCACGTTGAATTCGAAGAGGCCGAATGGTGTGATGACGGCTGTCTTGGATCGGTCTTCTGGGGCGAGTGGTATCTGGTTATACGCTCTCTGCAAGTCCAGTGTGGTGAAGATGGTGCAGCCGGTGAGTTGATGGCTGAAGTCTCGAAGATGTGGTATGGGATACCTGTCGGGAACGGTGATTTTGTTGAGGCGACGGTAGTCACCGCACGGTCTTCATCCACCAGATTTCTTCTGCACCATTTGCAGGGGAGATGCCCACTCGCTGTTTGATGGCTTGCAAATTCCCAGTCGGACCATGTTGTCAAATTCATCCTTCGCTGCTTTGAGTTTATCGCCGGCTAACCGACGAGCTCTTTCCGCAACTGGATGTCCTCTGACAACAACGTGATGTTGGACGTGATGATCTGCAACGCATTTGTTGTCGTCGCGCGTGATGTCAACGAAGTCCCTCAGTATGTCGGCGAAGCGATTGGTTTCATCGATCGTTTTCAGCGATGGTTGGGAGCTGCTGACTACGCTGCCGCAAACGCTTAATTTGGTGATGTTATCACTAAGCGTTCGGCGTTTTAAGCGTATCGTCAAGTCGAAGTGATCGATGAAATCCGCTCCTATGATCGGCTGTTGAACATCGGCTATGATGAAAGTCCAACGAAACTCGCGTCGAAGTCCCAGATCGAGTACCATAGTTCTTGTACCATATGTTGGCATTGCAGTACCATTGGCAGCGTAAAGTTGACGCGATGTAGTTGTCGGGTTTTCGGCAAATTTTTTCGGTAGGACAGAAATATCGGCGCCGGTGTCAACTAGGTAAGATGCGCCGCTGATTCTGTCCTTTATTTGTAGGCGGTGACAGTTGTAGTTGCCGTGAGCGACCGCCTTTATGCCCAGCGGAGATCCTAGTTTTCCGAATGTTTCGGACAACCGGCACGACAATTACGCGCCTCATCGCCAAACTTCTGATGGTAGTAGCACAACTCATTCTTGTTAGTCTGGGTGAGTCTGGACCTACTTTTCGATCTGGTTCGGGATGTTGATCTTCTTCGTGAGGTCGATCGCTGGTTTCGTGGACTCTCCATCTTCAATTGATGGATCTCCTGACGTAGAAATTGAATAGACTTTCTGATGTCGCCCAACGTTGAATCGGCTTGTCTATTGATGACTTGGATGTCCTGTGTGGGCTGCAAAGTGGTCGAAACAGGGCACAGCTGTGCGTTGGACATGTCGAAGATTTTGTCGGCGACTTCGACTAGCTTATCCAAGTCTTCTTGTCCTGTTGCCAGCAACACTGAGCGCATGTTTTCGGGCAGTCTATCGAAGAACAATGTTCTCATGATAGACGTATCACAGCGACCGCCAGCAAGATGCCTCATGTGCGCCAAGATGTCGGATGGTTTTCTGCCAGTCATATCTTCGCCCCGAAGCATTCGTCGTAACTGCGACTCTGGTGATGGAGCGAAATGGTGGATGAGTCGCTCTTTGAGTGTGACGAATTTGTTGGCTGATGGTGGATTATTTGCTAGGTCTTCTACGGCTCTTAAGGCGTCGCCTTCAAGACAAACTAGCAAATTGGCGTACCGTTCGTCGTCGTTGACCACACCTCCAAGTTTGAACGCCAATTCCACTTGAGTCAGCCACAGCTGAGGATATTCCGGGTTGAATTTCGGTAAGTTCGCACGTTGGAGACTATGCTGCGACGGTTGACTGTTCGGTGGAGCTGGATGTTGTACGGTTGCTCCAGAACCTGACGTAGATTGCGCTTTGAAGTCAAGCTTGAGCGACTCGATTGCTTCATTTGCCGCCTGAAGCTGATCGCGAAGTTGTTTTATCAACTCGGTGTTGACTTCGTCTGTGGCCATTGTTTCGCGATCACTTTCAACGTCAGATTCGAACACTAGCTTCCGTTTACTCCGTAACTCGTAGGACATTTACAAACACGATTTCGTCAATAACGAAACTTCAGATCGTTTCTGAAATCACGTCGGGGTCACCAATTTGTAGCTCGTTGCCACAAGTATGTCCTACTTGGAGTTAATTCAAAGGCGAGGAGTCGTTTTAGGTATACAGTATTTTATTTAGATAAGTTATCATCTGCGATTTCAATGTAAGTATTGGTCAGTGTCACTATCCCACTGCTAGTTATTATCTGTGTGACTTTCTAATTGCGAGTGTCTTTTGTGTGACCCAACCCATTCCTTTTATTGCTCCGTAGGCACATGCCCACGTTGCATCCCTCGGCGTTGGTGGGATGCGAAGGATATCCTCTTGTGCGTCGCGGGCACCGTTGGGTTCGTTGGGTTGTTTACCCAACGACGTACGGACCGCGATCGCAGATGTTATTTTGCGTGGAAGGATATCCTCGCGTGGGTTATGTGCCGTTGGGTTAGGTCACGTACCGCGATGTGCTGCTGAGTGTGCCGTTGCGTAGTTCGTTTAGTATGCTCAGCTGCACTGGTTGGCCGGACCGTTGGTGTGGTTGTCCGCCACATAATATGTGCTTTCACCCCATCTACATGTGACTATAGTAAACATTTGCTTTGGTTCAGAAATGTGATCAAAGTAAGAAATGGGCACAAATGTAGCTCAATTTCGTATTCGTACATCGATTGTTATATCCCTAAATGATGTAAATTACCGTTATGTTAATTGTCAAAAGTGATCCTCGTGTTGAATGATTAAAGTATAAAGTGAATTCAAGAAATTTAACGTCAAAAAAGTATTTTTTTGCGATATTGCTTAAAATGGGTAGAAAACAAGAAGAGACATCAAAAGAGCTGCGGGAACTGATTATTAAATACAACAGCAAGGGAAAATCTTACAGTGAGATATCACGTTTAGTAAATCGCCCAAAATCAACCATCCAAACTATAATGCAACGCTTTAAAAATGAAATGCGTATTGAAAATAAGCCTAGCAATACCACCAGAAATAATTTTAATGCACATGATAAGAGAATCATCATAAGCGAAATAAAAAAGAATCCGCAAACTTAGTGCCCCAAAACTAGCAGCAACTCTTCAACTTACGTTGAATAAAGATTTTTGCACAGAAACTCTAAGAACATGGATACAATGGTAGAGTTATGCGAAAAAACCGTTCATTAGTTGCATAAACAGAAGTAAGAGACTAGAATTCGCTAAACAGTAAAAATACATGGAATTCGACTTCTGGAAAACTTTAAAGTTTAATGTACATGGGTCGGATGGCAGACAAATGGTTTGGCAAAACTCAAATACGGAATATCTACCAATAAACACAAGAGGTACAATCAAGTACGATGGGGGATCAGAAATGGTTTGGGGCTGTTTCTCCGCAGCTGGAGTGGGAAAACTACACATAACTGATGGAATAATGGACCACAAGCAATATATTGAAATATTAAAAGAAACTCTTAGACAAAGTGCTGTTCAAATGGGGCTTTAGAGCAATTATACCTTCTATCAGGATAATGACCCCAAGCATAAGGCTTATGCAACTCGAATAAGAAGCCACATCTTTATAACTGCCGGAAAGTATTGGAAACACCTCCGCAATCACCTGATATTAATCCCATTGAGAATTTGTGGGACGAGTTGGATCGAAAATTAAGAAAATTCAATATAAGGAACATAAACGACCTAAATGAAACCTTATTGAAGAATGGGCCAAAATTACACCTGAGTTTACTGAAAAATTAGTCAGATCTATGCCAAACCGTCTTAAGCAGGTTTAATAATCCGTTTTAACGGATATGCTACAAAATATTAAATGAAGAATAAAATGACCATTAGTCTACTAGTTTCTTGAAGAGCGAATACGAAATCGACACTGTTTTTGTTCATTTAATGAAAATTTTTAAAAATTAATTATACTTTCCTTGGAATATTTGTGTGGATTGTTTTTTTTTCTTTTTGCATATAATCTAACTAAAATTTAATCTTATACATTTGATCTTTTTCAATTTTTTGTGAAAAATATATTGTGCCACCAGGGGTACGAATATGAAATTGATCCACTGTAATTGTCTAAGATAGCTTGTTAAACTTCTCCGTTCGGAGCCGACAAAAAACTGTAGCTTCTTTCTATTCGTGAAAAATAAGTAGCTCGCACAACACGTGTAGTTGATGGGCCCCTATGTACTGTCGGGCCATCAAATTATTATTATTTTTAAACCTTTTCTTCCAGTGTCAATATATTCCTCGATCCATCCTTAAGCCAGGTATGCTCCCTTCTGTATTTATTTTTTTAGTCGTCTGCACATATTTAGTACCCCATACTGTTATTTAATAATCTTACTTTTATTTTCTTATTAATCAATTCTTTCCCAAATTCCTGCGCTCGTTCTACTACCGGCACAATCCCTTTTTTTTAACTCATTCTTTGGTGCAGGTAGCAGTTCATAGCGCTCGGTAGTAAAAGATGGGTTTACCTACCATTTGAATGACTGAATGGAAATGCTTTCTTACGTGTAACATTTGATCTAAGCATGCTAGAAAAATTCTACTTGTGTCCAGGCGGCCAAATGTGCAACAAGGAATAGTTGGCTCCTACGAGGATTGCCTTTTATATTTCGGGATAAGAGAACAAACACAAACATTAATCATCGAAAATAGCTTTATTTTTTCATAATACTCCACATTAAGATCTTTAAACTTTTGCATGCGTTTGAACCAATTGTCGAAGCACTTTTGCCACTCTGAACGCATCAGCCGTTTCTTCAGGTGTCAAAAGACGTTGACCTCTTTTTTATTTTTTACGTACGGGAATTCGGCGCCAAGTCAGGATTGTACGGCGGATGTGTCATCAAATCAAAAATGCAGTTGTTTGAGCCGATGTGTGAGAGCTGACATTGACGTGGTGAAGAGTGATCCGTCTTCAGCGGTTGGTTTTCCTGATTTCTTGGAAGACAACTAGTAAACAAATAGTTGTGTACCACTCTGAATTGTCTGTTCTGAGTTGTTCTAGTGGTACGGTTGCGACATGTCCAGTTTTTCAAAAAAAACACGCGACCATTTGCTTGGAAGTGCTTCGTGCACGAGCAACTTTTGTTGGATTTTGCTCAATTTGAAACACCCAGTCGACTGCTGTTTACCTTCCGGCTCATACGCGTAAATCCACGATTCATCACCTGTCACGATGTCATAGACGTGTTACGAAGCACCGCGGTCGTATTTTTGGAGCATTTCTTTCGACCAATCGACACGAGCCTTTTTTTGAGCGATTGACAAATTGTGTCCAACGCGAACAAATTTTTTTGACGGTCAAATGTTCATGCAATATTGACTGTGTGCTGTTCCCACTAATGCCTAAGGTTGTCTCAATCTCACGATAGGTTACATGACGATCTTGCAATATCAATTGGCGCACAGCATCAATGGCCTCCGGAACAACTGATTTTGGACGACCTTCACGAAATTCGTCTTGGAGTGAACTACGACCTCGGTTGAATTCACCATACCGTCGATAAACACTGGTCCTTGATCGAGCTTCATCACCAAAGATTGAATTACGTTCATCGATGCACAGTTGTTGAGTTAATCCACGTCGAAAGTTGTAAAAAATAACTGCACGAAAATTTTCACGATTTGATTCCATTTTTTGGCCGAGATGAATCGTTTAAGTTACTGTAAACAACACAATCAGCGCTCGGATATCGAAACGTTCTGAGTACGTTTGACCTCAAAAATGTCAAACTTTACGATAGAGCTGGCAGTTGCCAGATTGCAACACAAGGGTTGCCCAATTCCGAAATAAAAAAGGCAACCTTCGTAGCATGTGTCTGAAAAATTCACGCCGATAAACACATGGGCGATTTGGTTGTGGGGATGACCTATATTGGCTTTGGTGTTAAGGATTTTCGATTAATCGAGAAATGTTTATTCCTACTAATATTCCAATGCCAATGAGGCCAGGCAGCGGTTACGGATCTATATATAACGTATTTCAGTCAGATGTTTGGGAATATGTTATGAGTAGTGATCTCGATTATTTCTTTGTTTGGAGTAAATGACTTCCGTCCTCAGAAAACAGCACACAGAAATATTCGTGACAGCTGTTTTTTTAGCACATTCTCTGGATTGTCCGCCTGTCTTGCCATAGTGCAGGAAGGCTTTGAGCGCCACAGCGCTACCGCTCAGAAATGACGCTTGTGGCTGATGATAAGAGAATCATCATAAGAGAAATAAAAAACAATTCGCAAACTTAGTGCCCTAAAACTAGCACCTGAAGAATGGGCCAAAATTACACCTGAGTTTACTGAAAAATTAGCCAGATCTATGCCAAACCGTCTTAAGCAGGTTCTTTCTTACAAAGGATAAGCTACAAAATATTAAATGAAGAATAAAATGACCATTAGTCTACCAGTTTCTTGAAGAGCGAATACGAAATCGACACTGTTTTTGTTCATTTAATGAAAATTTTTAAAAATTAATTATACTTTCCTTGGAATATTTGTGTGGATTGTTTTTTTTTCTTTTTGCATATAATCTAACTAAAATTTAATCTTATACATTTGATCTTTTTCAATTTTTTGTGAAAAATATATTGTGCCACCAGGGGTACGAACATGAAATTGATCCACTGTAATTGTCTAAGAAAGCTTGTTAAACTTCTCCGCTCGGAGCCGGAGTCAACTGTAAAGCGGTTAATGGGAACAATTTGCTGGGCTGGAGCAATCATTGGATCTTTTTTTTTATGAAGATGAACCAGGTCAAGTGCAAACAGTCAATGATGTTCGGTATCGTGAAATGATAACCAATTTTTTCGTGCCTAGAATTAACGAAATGAATGTGGAGGGGATGTGGTTTCAACAAGACGGCGCCACATCTCATAGAGCCAGAGAAACAATTCAATTGCTGCACCAGTCATTTCCCGGTCGTATTATTTCACATTTTGGGCATCATAATTGGCTGCCTAGATCGTGTGATTTAACACGGACTTTTTTCTTTGGGGTTTTTTGAAGTCGATTGTTTATGCGAACAAGCCGACGAGGACTTAAGCCTTAAAAGGGGAAATTGGACGCTGCATTAATGAAATACCGCAGGGTTTATGCAAAACGGTTATTTCATTAAAAGTTCGCGTATGTTTCAGCAAATCCCCGGCGGCCATTTGGCCGATGTGTTATTCCACACATAACCTCATCCTGTCTACTTTACGATATAATAAAGAATTCACGATTTTTTTTAAATATCTGCGCTTTATTTAAAATTCAAATCTTGCATTCTTCTTGGGATACCCTTTATTTCACCATGAATTTGCAACAAAAATGTTAGTGTTGGTTCCCGCAATTTAGCCACACCCAATCCAAAATTTATTAAAAATCACACATCATCAATCACAGGTTTACCAATATAACTGACCACGGAGAATGCTTAAAAATGCTCATTTTCCCGATCAGTCTAAACTAATTCAATTTTTTCTTAGTCTTCTTATTGGGTTCCCAAACACACACAAAGATCCAGCATTTCACTCACTTCAGCATCACGGCCGAAGCATCGAATGGATCAAGGCCATCCAGGTCCGGACCTAGACCAGGGCCGAAGCGTGTGGGTCGCTTCCAGCTTTTTGGCGATTCACTTACCAGATTCAATGAGAAGTGCATCAACACCGTGTCCGAGGCCGATGACCTGCCGAAGACTGAAATCCAAGTGATGTGGGTCGCTCCAGAGGCCGGATCTGGATGTGTCTCGATCACAGCCATGGTCTATGAAGGACCTCATGCCTGGTTTGCCGAGGACGGCCAGCTGTCACAGGTGATCTGCGAGAGGAAGCCCACCGCAGCTACAGTGAAGAAGGAGTGCTGTGCGTGCGATGAAGCTAAATACAGTGTAAGTGCTTTGTTGGTTTATTCAATGGTCTCCTATTTCATACCCCGTTTCAGTTTGTTTTTGAGGGAATCTGGTCCAATGAAACCCATCCAAAGGATTATCCGTTTGCCGTGTGGTTGACGCACTTTTCCGACGTCATTGGCGCATCGCACGAGTCAAACTTTTCGTTTTGGGGAGAAAACCACATTGCCACCGATGGATTCAAATCGTTGGCCGAATTCGGTTCACCGTCTGCCCTGGAGACCGAGTTGCGCTCAAGAGGTCCCAAGCTGAGGACTCTTATTAAAGCGGCTGGATTGTGGTACCCAAATGTTAACCAGAACACGTCTTCACAGTTCAGGGTCGACAGAAAGCATCCCAAGGTCTCCATGGTCTCGATGTTTGGTAATGGAATCTCAGTTTTTGAGTTTGAAGATCTGATTGAGATGCATCTCCTGTAGGTCCCTCTCCTGATTGGGTTGTTGGCATCAATGGCTTCGATCTCTGCACCGAGGACTGCTCCTGGAAGGAGTCCATGGATTTCGACTTATTCCCATGGGATGCTGGCACAGACAGCGGAATAAGTTACATGTCCCCCAACATTGAGACCATTCCAAGGGAAAGAATGCACCGGATTACGACTATGTATCCCGAAGATCCCCGATCTCCGTTCTACAATCCAAACTCGAAGACGATGACGCCATTAGCTAAGCTGTATCTACGAAGAGAAAAGATTATTTCCAGAAACTGCGATGACGACTTTCTTCAAGCTCTGCAACTGGACGTCTCCGACGATTCTGAAGACCAGGATACCCGGCGTAAGCGTGGCCATTTACTCCTCAATTCTCTGACACAAATATGTTCTCTCTTTAGACGAATGTCGAGTAACTGAGTACTCGGAGTGGAGTCCATGTTCCGTAACTTGTGGCAAGGGGCTGAGGATGCGTACCCGTGAGTATTATAATCCCGAGAAGGCGAAAATGGTCAAGTGCTCACGTCAATTGGTGTCAAAAGAGATGTGTGTCGCTGCGATTCCAGAATGTGGGTATGTACTTGGCATGCTCATAGTCCATTCGACTCCCGTGTGACAAGATCTTTTGAATTTTCAGAGATAAAACCGAAGAGGAGGACGAACAAGAGAATCTGGCCAAATCCCAGTCGTTGGTTAATGACGATGGCGAAGGCGTAGGTGAATGCAAAACCACACCGTGGAGTGATTGGTCTGAATGCTCAGCAACCTGTGGCATTGGCATCACAATGCGTACTAGAACATTTGTCAATCACTTGGGACGCAAGCGCTGTCCACACATATCTATCGTGGAGAAGCAAAAATGCATGCAGCCAGAATGTACATTCGAACAGGTTGAGCTGCCCGATCCCATGTGCCCCACCACGCAGTGGAGCGACTGGAGTCCATGCACTGCAACATGTGGTCGGGGAGTGACCATCCGCACACGTCTGCTGCTTGTCGAGGATGACATGAAGCAGAACTGCTCTGCTCGCATGGAGCTGCACCAACAGAAGGAGTGCACCGTTCGCCAGGACTGTACCATCAACTATGAGATGGCCAGCGGTGAGTTACTTTCCATGACAGTTCTCCGCTTGAGCTCACTTGCCAACTTATTTTGCAGAGATCTGCCGCATGCGGTCTGATACCGGGCCGTGCCGTGGCGTGTACACTCGGTACGCCTACAACTACGATACTGGACGCTGTGAGGCGTTCACCTACGGCGGGTGCCGCGGAAATCGCAACAACTTCCTCAGCGAGCATGACTGCATGACAACTTGCAAGCTGTTGAGTGAGTCCTTACCCAGAGCACCATCAACGCGCCAGATTTCGGGAAAACCCCAAGAGGTTTACCGCTCAACAACCCAACCTACTGCAGTCTTCTCCGTCTATCAGAAGCCTTCGATGAACCTCGACACCCCCGAGCCATGCGTAATGTCTGAGTGGTCAGAATGGACGGAGTGCAATGTGCGCTGCGGTCTGGGTTACTCCGAGCGCTATCGTTACGTGATAAGCGAAGCTAAGAATGGCGGCCAGCCATGCCCAAAGAGGACAGTCAAGCGTCGTCGTTGCACCAAGACCGACTGCTAGAGGAACTGCAGCACAGGAGCCGCGAGCCCGTAAAATCCTTAAGTTTATTTTTTGATGTTTTTCTTATGTATGGATGCAACATATGTACGTTCTTGCAGGGCGCATATCCTTAATCAATTCAATAAAGATGAACAGATGCATATTCATCTGGATGTTGTCTTTCTGCAAACGAAAAATTGTTCTCTCAATTTGCTATCCTTGACGTTTACACTAAAGGAAACGTAGGTTCTGTTTTTTCTTCTTCCTATGTCTGGCGCCTAGTTTTTTTCCCCTTTTCCAAAGCATCTCTCACCAAATTGCGGCGCACTCAAAATCCAACGAATGTTCACAAAGCATTCCCCACAAGGCCGCTTTTGCACATTCACTGGAAAATATAAACCAAAAGAAATTTTCGAAGCCTACAACTGACCCTTTTAAGTTGATCCTTGGGAATGCAATATTTCATACTTATTACCTTGCTGAAACCGCCAGCCAAATGCTTTCTTGTTTCCGCTGCATTCATTTCGGTTGGCCTTGAACGCAGCGAGTGGAGGTGGAGGGTTGCGGTTCCAGCAGGCTTCAAGGTTACATCTGGACCCAGAGCAAATCAATACCCATTCCAGGCCAGACTCAAGGCGCAGTCGGCGATGCAACTCACATTGGGCATCTTGTTGCAACGGAATTGCTGCGAATGTTAATGGAACTTCCATGGTACATGTTGCTGGAAAAGTTAAGAAGCGTTCGCCCTGTAAAATATGATGAAATGTTTATAAATGTCATTAGGGGACTCAAGGTTCTCGGCTTCGTTTAACAGGCAAGGGATTCTATTAAAATTTTGTTAAAAAAAATGCAACTGCAATAAATAATGTGAATAATGGAAACGTTTGTTGTCCTTATCTTGAAATAGGTTTAAATTAACAACGATTATGTGAGCACTTCTGAAAAATCTACTCCTTCGCTGATGAAAGTACTGCCAGCCTTCCATATTCGTTCCTTGGTTTTCGCCCCTCCTCATCGGGCAGAGACTAGGAACGGCGGCGTAAGTTAAGCTCATTAAATTCCGATCTTGACAACATAATTGATTGGGTTATAATGGATAGAGTATCATTTAATACTTCTAAGACCCAATGCTGCCTACTGCCACCAAAGCGATCTCAAAACAATCAGCTCTTCGACATAAATGTCTATTGCGTTTTTTAAGTTGAACGACTAGATATGCTTTTAAGTTCAACACAAAGTTGGAAAGATCACACATTTGAGATCGTCAAAATGCAGGGAAATGGTTTTTAAAGCGACGCAATAAATATTTCACCCCTTTTGATCTGGATACGATAGTCAAGGCGTATATAAGCCCAGGGCTTGATTGTTAGGCTCCGATCTGGTCTGAAACTACCAATACCTCCCAAGACATCCTCCTACTAGATATAATTTAACAGCGAACGATGAAAATAATAAAAAAATAATAACGCTGCGAATTGGGAATGCCACTGTTAGGCCTTTATCAACAAAAAATGTTTTATTGAATTAGCCAGTTGAACTTTTCCCGCAGCACGTCTGAGAGAATACCACCTTAAGACCACCTTTTCACGTACAGTTACCATAAGTTTAGAGGCTCGTTAGCCGCACCACACGAAAAAGGAATTCCTTTTCCAGCTCAATTTTCACTCTCATTCCAATTCTTCTTCTTCCTGTGACGCTACAGTCCGGGGTGGACCTGGGCCTCAACCAACATGCCTCTTCAGCCAGCACGATCTTTCGTCAGCTGTCTCCAGTTGCGCACTCCATGTTAATTGAGGTCCTTCTCCACTTGTGTGCGCCACTTCAGTCTAGGTCGTCCTCTGTTGCGTTGTCCCAATGGCTCGGATTCAAAGACTTTTCGGACCGGAGCAGTGGTGTCCATACGCTCTACATGGCCTAGCCATCTTAAGCGTTGTATCCGTAGACGCTTGACCAGGCGCATGTCGCTGTACAGCCCATAGAGTTCGTCATTAAATTTTCTCCTCCAGATGCCATCAACGCAAACAGGACCAAAAATCGCACGCAGAACTTTTCTCTCGAAGAGACTAAGGGCTTCCTCATCCGCCTTTGCTAACGTCCAAGATTCCGCGCCATATAGTAGGACGGGGATGATCAAGCTGTTATATAAAGCGAGCTTCGTCTTTCGAGAGAGGGCTTTATTACTCAATTGCCTCTTGAGCCCAAAGATACAGCGATTGGCAAGAGTGATTTTGTGTTTGATTTCGGAACTGGTGTTGTTATCCCTATTTACCGCGGAGCCGAGGTAGACGAAGTCCTTGACTACCTCGAAGTTTCTGCTGCCTAGTGTGACGCTCTGTCCGAGACATCAATATTGTGTGTCCTTTCTTGATGACAGCATCTACTAAGTTTTGCCCTAATTTACTGCCAGACCCATTTAGCTGCTTTAAATAGTTCTGCAGACAGTCCGTCCGCTCCAGCAGCTCTGTTCGACTTCAGCTTGGATATTGCTACCTTCAACTCGTTTAAGTCGGGGGGACGGAATGCTTGTCTATCATCGTCCAAATTGAATGGAACAGCCCTCGTAGTTCGAAGCACCGTCGCCTTAAGGGCGTCTTGTTTAGCTGCGTGCGCTTGCCTGCACTCGTCGTCAAACCATGGGTTCCTTCTGCATGGTAACGTGAAATCCAGCACATCAGTGGCAGCTTCGTTGATGGCTTCTTGACAACGTTTCCATTTTTCTTCTATGCTTAGTGCAGGAAGCGTCGAACTCTGAGCGAGTTTCAGAGAGACTCGGTCGGCAAAGTTCCCAGCAATCGGTTGCGATTGTAGCTTTTCGACATCAAACCGTTTTGGCCTTTCTCGACTCCGTTGCTCTCTCGATATCCGGGTTCTTACCTTGGCTACAATAAGGTGATGATCCGATTCAATGTTTGCACCTCGGAAGGTTCGGACATCAAGAATACTGGAATAGTGGAATCTGACGTCAAGCGCAACGTGATCAGTCTGGTTGACGGTTGATTGATCAGGAGATCGCCAGGTCCCTTTGTGAATGTCCAGGTGTGGGAACCGCGTGCTAGTCACAGAGAGGTTCCGCCCCGAGGCGAAGTCCAACAGCCTGAGTCCGTTTCCGGATGTATTGTCGTGCAGGCTGTGTTTACCGATGACTCAAGCAAAGATGCCCTCCTTTCCCAGCTGAGCGTTGAAATCTCCTAGAACGATCTTGGTGTCATAGCTGGGGCATCGATCGTATGTTCTTTCTAGGAGATCATAGAAGTCATCCTTGATGTTGTCATCCTTCTCCTCTGTTGGGGCGTGAGCGCATATTAGGCTGATGTTCCCGAATTAAGCCTTGGTGCGGATTGTCATGAGGCGTTCGCTGACGAGGTCATAGCTCAAGACTTTTTGCCTAAGTCTGCCTCGAATAACTAATCCGCATCCGAATAAACGCTGCCTTCTCTCTCTATAGCGATTGCTGTAGTAGGTATCGTAGTTTTTCATCACTTTTATGCCAGGCCCATCCCATCGCACTTCCTGGATGGCGGTAATGTCAGCTTTGTAGCTGTCAAGGACCTCCGCCAGTTGTTCGGCTGCACGTGGCTTGTTAAGGTACCTCAAATTCCACGTGCAAAATTGAAAATCTTTGTCCTTAAAACGTTTGCTGGGGTCGTCAACAGTTGATCCGTCACTATCCGAGGCATGATGTTGTCTCTGAACTTCTGGTTTTTACGTGGTGAGGAAGTTACCCTCACACACAACCCACAGACTGGTAGACCAGGCCCATTATTTAAATCCTCGGGCAGAGGGGCTCACTGCATACATTAGTTCACCATACAGCGGGTGTTGTAAAGGCTATCCAGGGGGCGCCGCGTGGAGGCTGTATGTCAACTTTACCTGTGCACTAACGAGGATAGCCTTGGCAGCTCGCCATGTCGAGCTCAATCAACGACGTTACCTAGCGTGGAAGGCCCAAGCCCCCCCTCATTCCAATTCACAGGTATTAAAACCAATGCGAACTAGTATCTCCTTTCCTTCTCTTCCTCTATACATTTGGTCCGCACAGTACCTTTATCCCGATCTCTAAAGATTATCTAAGACCCACTTAGCGAATAGTAATCATAAATTAAAAAACTAGGCTCTTGGATTTTGCGAATGATATAGTTTCCTAATCTTCTAATACTCTAGTACCTTCAACCGAAGATGGGTCTGCTCTTGGTGGTAAGTTATCAGAAGCAGGCAACGTAAGTCTTAACTTGGTGGATGGTGGCAGATGAGCTTATAAAGATGCAGTCAGTTCGAGCAAAAATAAGACTTTATATCAAAAAGGAAGTTCTTTAGAATTAGCTCTTAAAATGCAGAAAAAGCGCCGGCTTTCAGCTTTTCCAAATTTATCCCCTAAACGGATTTTGTTTTATACGCCAATTTTACAAGTTATGAGTCTTGCATGAGCTTCAGTTCATCACCTTTTTGAAACCATCTCAAAAAAAACTTCATGGCTAGTCTGGGTGTTCTGACGACAACAATTTTTGGTTCTGCATATGAGTTTGGAGGTGGTTCGGAAGATTTCGTTTAGCCGGTAAACTTGTGAATGAACTCAGAGTGACAAAACTTTGAGTAAGAAAATGCCTCATAGCAATGATTAAAAAAAAATTGGTCAAATTAGCTCGATTCTTCGTGCGAATACATATACCCATATGAAGTGAGCGTCAAGATACAAATGTCTCGATAGGGAACATTTGTTGTGGATGAGCCCTTATTTTTTTTGTTTGCTTGCTATGACATCTGTGAAAAATATTTAGTATACATCAAGTCATTGAACAGACAACATCATCGTGTTAAAAATGTCGAATTTTGTACCAGAAAGTGATGATTTGCGGAAAGTATTAATTTTTTGTTTTCATTTGAAGAAAAGTGCTGGAGGGTCGCATCGAATGCTTGTCGAGGAATATGGTGATCATGCTCTATCAGAAGCAACATACAAAAGATGGTTTCAACGGTTCAGAAGTAATGATTTTGATGTGAGAAATGAAGAACGTTGAAAATCACCAAAAAAATTTGAAGGCGCCGAGTTGCAAACGATATTGGATGGAGATGACACTTTGAGTCAAAAGCAAATGGCAGCAATGTTAAATGTTGCACAAACAATTTCTGAGCGTTAAAAAGCTAGGGGAAAGATCCAAAAGTGTGGAAAATGGGTGCCACATGAATTGAATGAAAGACAGATGGAAAACCGAAAAAACTCTTGTGAAATTTTGCTTCAAAGACACAAAAGAAAATCGGTTTTGCATCGGATTGTTACTGGCGATGAAGAATGGATTTATTAATTAAAGAAAACTAAACGGAAAAAATCATGGGTTAATCTGGGACAACCATCACCATCGACTGCAAAACCAGATCGATTCGGCAAGAAGACAATGCTGTGTGTTTGGTGGGACCAGAAAGGTGTGCTATACCAAGAGCTCCTAGAACCTGGTGAAACAGTTAATACTGATCGCTACTGACAACAAATGATCAATTTGAACCGTGCATTGATCGAATGGAGCAGAAGACACGGGAAGGTAATTTTGCTCCATGACAATGCACCTGCACACAAAGCAAAACCGGTTCAGGATACAATCAAAACACTTGGCTGGGAGCAGCTACCCCACCCGCCGTATTCACCAGACTTGGCTCCTTCCGACTACCATTTGTTTTCATCGATGGGACACGCATTGGCTGAGCAGCACTTTGATTCTTAAGAGGAGGTCGAAAATTGGGTGTCTGATTGGTTTGCTTTAAAAGGCGAACAATTTTATTGGCGTGGTATTCACAAATTGCCAGAAAAGTGGTCAAAATGTGTAGAAAACAATGGGAAATACTTTGAATAAAATGTTTTTACTTTCCCATTAATAATTAGTGTTTTATTTTCAAAAAAAAAACAAGACGTTACATTACAAACGTCAAAAAGAGAAATGTGAAAGTGCGCGCCCAAGCGCAATCGTTCAGGCTACCAAGACGATCGCTCAATCTACGCTCTTCTATGCTTAATTTTATTATTTTTGCTAGTATGATAATATAGTTTACAATATATGTATGTGTGTGTATATTAAACATCAATCAATAAGTCCCGGGACTAACCAGTGTTTAGACAAGAAAAGACTATTCATCCAGTTCAACGCCGCACTTTTTACAGTTTCGTCGATTACCTCCTCATTCGAGCCATATTTTTTCCGGCAAGCACCTGGAAAGAAATAGAAGTCGATGGGCGCCAGATCTCGGGAATACGGTGGGTGCGGAAGCAAATGCAAAGCCCAATTTCTGTTATTTGGCCATGGTAGGTAACGACTTGTGATACGGTGCATTGTCTTGGTAAAAGTGAATTGTTTTCTTCTTATATGGGAACAGTTTTTTTTTAATTTCTTTCTTCAAATGTACCAATAATGCTTTGCTGTTGATCCTTTTGCATTTCTCAAGATAGTCGATGAATAAAACTTCATCCCAAAATACGGGTGGCATAACCTTGCCAAGCAACTTTTCTGTTTTTGAACGCTTTCAGCGTGGTTCACCGGCTGCTGTCCACTCCGCTGACTGCCGACTTGACCTACTCCAAAGTCAGTGGTGGATCGATGTTTCTTCCATTGTGACATACCGACGCAAATAGTTCTGTTTATTCTGTCGAAACAGCTCTCAGAATTATCAATACTTTGTTGTTTTTGGTCCACTGTAAGCAAACGTAGTGGGTAGAGTGCGACGCTTACACGCCGAAGGGTCTAGGTTCGATTCCCGGCTGAACACCTCGAATTTTTCACGGCACCACCTCTTTCGAGCTGCTGACTACACTCAAACAGTAATAACTATCTAAGAAAGCTTCTCAAATTTCGCCGTTCGGAGTCGGCAAAACACTGTAGGTCCCTTCTACTCGTGAGAGAACAGAAACGCGCACAAAACAAGTAATTGATGAGCAAGCTGGTCCTTAGTCCTCATGTGGACTGTCGCGCCAACAATTATTATTATTATTACATCTCACGCAATATCACATTGCGCTTTTTCAAAACCATTTTGTGTATTTTTTTGACGTTTTCAGGTGTAACCACTTCAATTGGCATTCCGTTATCGTTTGTGTCTTTACGGCCACGTTTAAAGTCAGCATACCTACGACAAAAAGTTGTTTTTCATGGAGGTGGTAGAGTCGCAGTCTGTACTGAGAATCTGGAAGGATCATTCCTGCAATCTCCTTAACGGCGATGACGGCCCAATTCCGCTGTTAGGCAGAATGTTATACTCAATTTGGACGATGAAAGAAAAGAATTCCGTCTCTCCAACTTAAACGAGGTGAAGATAGCAATATCTAAGCTGAAGTCAAAAGCTGCTGGAGCGGACGGACTGCCCGCAGAACTATTTAAAGTAGCTATTAAAGTAGCTGTCCTAGTTGGGCGCATACAAGATCCTCTTTGCCGTCTTGTGTGAGCGTCTGAAACTTTTCGTCCATAACCTGATAGGTCCCTACCAGTGTGGTTTCAGGCCAGGGAAGTCCACAATAGACCACATCTTCGAATTACGGCAGATCCTGGAAAAGACCCAAGAAAAGCAAATTGACACTCACCACCTATTCGTCGATTTCAAGGCTGCATATGACAGTGTGCATAGAGACGAGCTGTGCAGTGCCATGTCTAGTTTTGGCATTCCTACCAAACTCGCACACAAACGGAGGAGGACCTCAACTTACTTGGAGTGCGCAACTGGAGGCAGCTAGCGAAGGATCGTGCTGGCTGGAGAGGCATGTTCGTTGAGGCCCAAGTCTATCCTGGACTGTACAATATGAGCAACAAACACACAATTTTATTCAATTTTTGCTAAATTGTTCCAACAAATGCAAGACATGCTCCAGACCTTCTTCTAAGTCAGTTTCGCAGCTAGGGTCTGAGTTTATTCAAGTGTTTTTTACCCAATCTCTAACTAAATTCTTTGTCAAAATGCTATTAATCCTTATTCGATTCTTTTTGGATATTTATGCCAAATGTTTTTTTAAGCTTATGTTAGTCGATAGTGGCCATTATATCTATTATACTTTACCTACTAAAATCCTAAAAGGCTTTACCTGTCTTTTAGGATTTTAGTAGGTGCTACGAAATCCTAAAAGCCTTTGCTTTTTATATGAAAGTTATTTTATTATGTACAATTAGATCCTAAAAGGCTTTATTATTTATATGAAAGTTATGCCACACATAGTCTATAAGTTTTATTTTATGGGAATCAGTCCAAAACGTGTCAAAAAAAAATTTCTAAATGAAGAAAAAAGGAAAGCCAAAAAAAGACTAAAGCCTTGGATATCGGATTATCTAGTCAACAAAATCGAACGAAAAAATAAACTACGAATAAAATGTACGAAACATCCATGTAATACTAGGCTAAAAACCAAATATAATACGCTGTGTGCTCAATTTAAGAAAGAAATTCCAATTTGTCGTGATATGTATTTTCGGAGAAAGTTCACTGCTGCTAAAGGAAGCGTTAAAATCAGAATGGCGAATAGTTAGTAATATTCTAAATAAACGTTTTAATATTTGCATGACTTCTTCCATTAAGTTAGATAACAGTGAAATTTCTGGCGAATTGAATATTGCTAATAAATTCAATACTTATTTTACTGCATTAACAGGCTTTCTACAGTCAAATTCTTTACAAAGTGCTTGCAGTTGCGAAATTGGTATTAACGATCAAGTACAAGAAAACAGTTTTCTATTCGTTCCTATCACACCCTTAGAACTCTTAAGAGAAATTCGACTTTTAAAAAACTCTAACGCAGCGGGCTTTGATGGCATTTCCAATAAGATTTTAAAACAAATTGCGTGTTTTGTTGTAGATATACTGGCACATATTTTTAATCTGAGCGTCTATACAGGAGAGAAAAGTTTTGCGGTCGATTTTTGGTCCTGTTTGCGTTGATGGCATCTGGAGGAGAAGATTTAATGACGAAATCTATAGGCTGTACAGCGACATGCGCCTGGTCAAGCGTCTACGGATACAACGCTTAAGATGGCTAGGCCATGTAGAGCGTATGGACACCACTGCTCCGGCCCGAAAAGTCTTTGAATCCGAGCCATTGGGACAACGCAACAGAGGACGACCTAGACTAAAGTGGCGCACACAAGTGGAGGAGGACCTCAACCAACTTGGAGTGCGCAACTGGAGACAGCTGGCGAAAGATCGCACTGGCTGGAGAGGCATGTTGGTTGAGGCCCAGGCCCACCCCGGACTGTAGCGCCACAAGAAGAAGAAGAAGAAGGTGGTGTTATTAATGGTGTTTTGGGGAATACTATTGGATACTCTATCACTTCGAACCGCTGAGGAATGGTTTCGACGATTCAGATCCGGTAAAAACGACACCATGTATAAGCCAGCCGGCGGAAGACTTGTGACGACGAATACCGATCGAATCATGGAAATCATCAATCATGGAGGTGGGAGTTAGTCACCAAACCATCTACAGAGGGCTGGATACAAAAAAAAGTTTTATGTTTAGGTGCCGCAAGATTTGACGCAAAAAAAGCTTCTGGACCGAATCAACGCCTGCAAAATGCTGCTGAACGGAATGTACTCGACTTTGACTTTGTACAACACCTTGATCATCCCAGTCCTGCTTTACGGCGCAGAAACATGGACGCTACTAAAAGCGGATGAGGAAGCCATTGGTCTCTTCGAGAGAAAAGTTCTGCGTGCGATTTTTGGTCCTGTTTGCGTTGATGACATCTGGAGGGAAGATTCAACCACGAACTGTATGGGCTGTACCGCGGCATGGGCCTAGTCAAGCGTCTACGGATACAACGCTTAAGGTGGCTAGGCCATGTAGAGCGTATGGAAATCACTGCTCCGGCCCGAAAAGTCTTTGAATCCGAACCACAGGAACAACGCAACAGAGGTCGTCCTACACTGAAATGGCGCACACAAGTGGAAAAGGATCTCAACCAACTTGGAGTGCGAAATTGGAGGCAGCTGGCGAAAGATCGTGCTAGCTGGAGAGGCATGTTGGTTGAGGCCCAGGTCCACCTCGGACTGTAGCGCCATCCGAAGAAGAAGAAGGAACGTACTCGACCCATTTTTGAAGCGGATGGTGACTGGTGAAGAAAAATGGATCACATACGATAATAAAAAACAAAAACGGTCGTGGTTGAAGGCCTTTGAATCGTCCCAAACAGTGGCCAAGCCGGGATTGACATCCAGGAAGGTCTGGTGTCTGATTGGAAGGGAATCATCCACTATGAGCTGCCCACACGCTGCCAGACGCTTAATTCTACCATGTACAGCGAACAACTGGACCGCTTGAAGCAGGCGGTCGACCAGAAGCGTCCAGAATTGCCCAACAGGAAGTGTGTAGTGTTCCACCAGGACAACGCCAGCCCACACACTTCGTTGATGAATCGTCAGAAGTTATGGAAGCTCGGATGGGAGGGTGTATCGCATACACCATACAGCCCGGGCATAGCGCCAAGTGATTACCACCTGTTCCTATCCATGGCCTTTGGTGGTGTGAAGTTGAACTCAAAACAGGCTTGTGAAAAGTGGCTGCCCGAGTTCTTCGCAAATAAGGACGGGGGCATCTACGAGGGGGTATTATGAAGTTGCCATCTAGATGGAAACATATTATCGAATATACATGTATAAAAATTACTTATCTAAAAGATTATCTTCTGGAATTTTAATTTTAGACTATGATTCCTGGAAAATAAACCTTGAAGTTACCAAACGTTTCCTTCAATAAAAAATTATGGCACGAGATGGGTGGCATATTGCGGATTCTCATGCACTTCAATGAGCGAAGAAGCAGTCATTTTTGTCACCATTCAGATTTTGTTGATGTAGCGGTGTCTCAACATACACTAAGGGTTATCATAACTCCAAATACTACAGTTTCATTTATTGTCGTATCCATGTCGTCTAACAAAATTGGAAAAACGTTAAACGAAAGATTTTAAAAATAAATCTGCACAATTTGAAAGCGCTTTCAGGAGTCAGTCTTTTCAAATCCAACTTAAAATATTGTAACTTCACAGCAGACGGCTATTTTATGCCGGCAACTTAATATTTTATACGTCTAAAAACGATACCTGTTACAGTGTTGAATATTTGATTTGAAAGTCAATGACACATATTGTAACTCCTAGGGTTATAAAAAGAATATTTCTGTTAGAGATCTCTTTTTACTTTACGGTATTTCTTTTATTGTACCACCTGGTTAGACATCTAGTGTTAATTTTAAAACATAAAGGCTACTATCATACAGAACGCTTTACACATTAAATTTAGAAGACTTGCTTTCAAAGGCGTTGCGAAAGAAGTTTTGGCCAAAATTAAGAACCAACGCCGATGGCGGTACTTAAATGTCTTTTTCTGTAACAATGACATTGACTATATTATTATTTCTGGCACATGCGACTATCATTTATAAGGTCAAAAGAAAGCGCAGATTAAGACCCAAAAAGCGAGTAGAATCTATTAGGGGGTGTAACAAAACATATGAAATCAGAGGAAGGAAGCAACAGGAAGAATCTTTGCTGCAAGATAACAGTGGACCTGCTTCGACTATCATAAAATTTTAGGTAGCTGGGAAGAGTTGTCAACGCTGGAGGAGCGAATTTGTTTGAAATACTGTGATTCTCGGAGTGTTGTGTAACATAATAAGGAAGAGCTGAATTGTGAATATTTTCTTTTAATTTTTTTGCATAATTTTGTTGGAATCTTCTTTTTCTTCTTCTTGCGATACAGTCCGGGGTGGACCTGGGCCTCAATCAACATGCGTCTCCAGCCATCACGATTTTTCGTCATCTCCCTCTAGTTCTGCACTCTAAGTTGGTTAGGGTTCTTCTTCAATTGTGTGCGCCACCTTAGCCTAGGCCGTCCTCTGTTGCGTTGTCCCAATGGCTCAGATTCGAAGAGTTTTCGGGCCGGAGCAGTGGTGTTCATATGTTATACATGACCTCCATCTTAAGCAATGTATCCGAAGACGTTTGACCAGGCGCATGTCGCTGTGCAGCATATAGAGTTTGTCGTTAAAAATCGCATGCAAAACTTTTCTCCCGGTAAGACTAAGAGCTTCCTCATCCAATTTTGGTAACGTCCAGTTTTCCGCGCCATAAAGTAGGACAGGCGTGATTAAGTTTTTATATAAAGCGAGTTTAGTCGTTCGAGAGAGGGTTTTATTACTCAATTGCCTTTTAAGCCCAAAGAAACAGCGATTGGCAAAAGTGATTCTGATTTTGATTTCGGTACTTATGTTGTTGTCCCTATTTACCGCGGAGCCGAGGTAGACGAAGTCCTTGACTACCTCCAAGTTTCTGCTGACTAATGTGAAGTTCTGTCCGAGACGTCGATGTTGTGTGTCCTTCCTTGCTGACAGCATGTACTTCGTTTTGCCTTCATTAACCATCAGACCCATTTTAGCTGCTTCTGCTTCAAAGTCAGCAAAGGGCTCGCAGTGTTCGTCCAATCACGTCAATGCCATTAGTGTAAGCAATTGAATCGCCTTGTAAAAAATCTGACATTGAAGTTCTCGGTGAGTTCGCCATCGTCATCATACACAATCTGACGAGTTTGGAAGGAATGCCAAAACTAGGCATGGCACTGTGTAACTCGTCTCCATGCGCACTGTCATATGCGGCCTTAAAATCCACGAATAGGTGGTAAGCGTTGATTTGCACTTCTTTAGTCATTTCCAGGATCTGCCGTAATGTGAAGGTCTGGTCTATCGTGGTATACTCTTCTGGAGGCTGTGGCGTAGTGGGTAGAGTGCGACGCTCACACGCTGAAGGGTCTAGATTCAATTCCCGGCTGAACACCTCGAATTTTTTCACGGCACCACCTCTTTCGAGCTGCTGACAACACTCAAAGAATAATAACTGTCTAAATTTCGCCGTTCGGAGTCGGCAAAAAATTGTCGGTCTTTTCTATTCGTGCGAGAACAGTAGCGCGCACAACAAGAGTAGTTGATGAGCAAGCTAGACAGTGGTCCCCCTGTCTGAAATTACACTGATAAGAAACTGCGTTCACACAATTCGGTAGAGAGGATCTTGTATGCGCTTAACAAGGCGGGCTGCCAACACCATCCTCGTTAGTGCACACGTCAAGTTTACATACAGCCCGCTCGCGGCACCCCCTGGATAGCCATCAAAACACCCGTCGTGTGGTGAACCATCGCATGCAGCGAACCCCTCTGCCCGAGAGTTAAATAATGGAGCTGCCCTACCAGTCTGTGGGTTGAGCATGAGGGTAACTTCTTTACCACGTAAAAACAACAGTTGAGAGACGACAACATGCCTCGGAAAAGGACGGATAAAGTGTTGACCACCCCAGAAATTTTGTTGGATATTATTTCGAAATTTAAATGTAAGTCAATCATTGGTATATTTTTATTGAAGATGTTCGTATAGGTTGGGTTTTCATTTAGAGACGAATACTTTAATATTGCGGCATTCAAAAATTATTTCTAAAGACGTTTATCTTCTCGGCTTCACCCTTTCTTAGTAAGCCTCAATTAAAGTATTAAGGTTTTTAATAACAACAAGTTTATCGAGGCTGTCTCGAAGCCCTTGTGCCTCTAATATATGTGTTGAAGTCATCGGGTATATTTAATCTTAAGTGTATTTTTAATCAGATTAATTTATATATTATTTCGAAATAATAATTCAATCCCGGGGCAAATAATATATATATTATTTATCCCTCTAACTAGAACGAACCTTGAGCATATATGCTGTGACACGAAAGGTAGTGAACTATAGTTGGTCATGTTGAAGTCAGGGGAAACCCTGATGGAAGACCGAAACGGTTCTAACGTGCAAATCGATTGCCGGAATTGAGTATTGGGGCGAAAGATCGATCAAACAATCTAGTATGTGGTTTCTTCCGAACTTATGGTAGCTGCTGCATTTAAAAATTATATAAAATAATTTTATCTGGTAAAGCGCATTATTAAAGACATTAAAGGCTAAACGACCTTATTATCAAAATTTAAATGGGTAAGAACTTAACCTTTCTTGATAAGAATGTTGGTGGCCCACTTTTAGTAAGCAGAACTGGCGCTGTGGAAACGTAGCAAAAGTAGCCGCGATCGTGCGCCGCGCATTAGGAATCTAAAGGCCCAGGTTTTACTTTCTTCGAGTTGTTGAAAGCACTCGGAGAATATTGTCTATGATAAAGCTTCCCAAATTTCACCGCTCGAAGTCGACCAAAAACATTAAAAAAAACCGCACAACACAAGTATAAGCTAACGAGGCTGTATGGGCACCACACACTATTAATTAATATTCAATAGGTTATCATTTCGTCTTGAAACGTTTTTATATAAGAGATAGGAATTCACATAGCAACAAGCATTGCCCCTGTCCCGCATAGGCAGCAATACACTGCTTAAAATTTTATAGCAAACAAAAAATCACTCAAACGCCCCTGCTTCTGATATTTGATTCGGTTTTTGCATCGAAATATATTGAAGAAGAAATACTAGCCGCAGTTAAATAACGATTAAGATACCAATTTAATTCTCAACATCTGGCAATGCCGTTTCGATACACTGCGCGGAAGAGAGCGACTCTATGAATCCATAAGATGCAACATTGCACACGGACGACTGCGTGCACATATTTAGTAATATTGAACAAGTGTCAAAGCCAGTTCACACATTCCCAAGGCTGATTGTGTGTGCGTATCATTCCAGCCACATTCTCTCTTCTCCTTGCCGAAAAACGCGAGCAAAGTGTACACGGAAAAAAAAACTGCTCCGTCCACACTTTTCCATACACCCATCCACACGTTCTCTCTGCGCTCCTGCCAGTGTGTTTGTGTGTCGTAAGAAAGAGTTTTTTTCTCCTTGTTTATGTCTCTCTCCCTTTTCTGCTTTCTGACTTCTTCCTCGTTTCGTTGCTGGTTGCCGGAGCGGACTAGTATGACTATAGCACCGCGATGGTGGGTTTTTGTTTTGTTGTTTTCTGCCCCCGTTCCTGCCAGCCATTCGCATTTTCTCGCTCCCTCTCTGCAGAGGCTTGCTCTCTTCATCTTCTGGTCTTTCCCAGCCGAACTGTGTTCACAACACAATACAAGTGGTGCTGCGGCCTGATATGAAGATTTTTCTCGTCAGTGTTATATTTGGAGTTCTCGTCTTTGCATCTCTATCCGGTTGGCATTTCGAGACGCATGTGAATAGTTTTGTGTGAACTGTGAACCTTAAGAAGCTTCACACTACCTCCTCTTTCCTTTGCTTCGCCAAGCAATCCGTGGGTGTAAAGTGATTTCCGTGGTAGATGCAGAACCAAGTCAGGCCCTTGCCAACGCGAGACGGAATAACACAGAGAAACAAGATTCATAAACTAAAACCAGTTTTTATTTTCGGACTTCTTCCGCCGACTAAACGACAACCCTCCTCCTCCGTTGCTCGTTGCTCGCTACTCGGTTATCGACACAAAATCACAACAAACCAGATACTCCACAGTAGTAACAGAAAACAAATAGTTAATCTACGCTCGGCAGCAGATACAAGTTGTTTTGTTTAATGTTGAGCACTCACAAATCCCGAGATTTGTTCGTGGATATTCGATTGCCGATCGGTTTGATCGCTGCGCCGTCATCTTGCCACTACCGCCGCCGACCCATGAATCATCAATTAGCGCACACATTAGGGCGTCGCGGAATTGTTTGAATACCCCTGCAAAAATCTGCCCAAAGTCGCGATCAATGAGCAGCAGTCGTTTGCGAAGTTAACGCGTTTTCGAAGCCGCAAGAGCAGGTTGAAGTGTTTCCACGGTTGCAGTTTCCGGTTCACAGTAGAGTGCATCTTGCGTTCGTGTTTTGCCTCCCGGAGATCGGTGTTGGGTTTCAAAAAGAAAAACCTCGGTTGTGCGAAGGGAAAAAAAACTTAATTCCCTCATTTTTTTTCAAAGTTTTTATTTGTTTTGTCTTGTTTTTGAGTTTTTGGGTAATTTTTAAAACGTCGAATCACACTTTGTTTTTTTTGTGTTTTTTTTTTGAGTTTGTCACTGAATTTATTCGGGGAGCTGAAGTTTTCGAAAACTCGTGTCAGAATTTATTTTGGAAAATATGCAAAATTCTTAGAAAAACGGGTATTCGCACGTGAAGTTAAATGTATTTTTCTTTTCGATTTTCTTGCAAATTTTGAACGAGAATTCCACCAACAGGATATGACTTTGTTCGAGTGACCTAAATATTCGAAGAACAAAAGAAAGGAACTACGAAAATTTACGGAATTTCTTAAACGATATTCACAGGTAAGTGCAAAAGAATGCGAAAGGCTTTGTTGACAAATTTCGTAAGGATGTGTTCTTGTTTAAAAGCACTGTGAGGGCTTAAGATAAATTTTAATCCCTAAATCAGTTAATGAATAGGAATTAGGTTTTTTTTTTGATTCCGTGCCAATCAGAAATATGAGATAAGCAGATTTTGAAACTTTTGACTTTGTTTGTGGCTTTCATCATTGACATTTTTGATTGAGTCAGTAGTGCAGTGGGTTAGTGGATCGACTCACACGGAAAAGGCGTAAGGTTCTATTCCCGGACCGAGCATTCATCTCGTTGTGCTGAATGTTTATCTTGCTGAACTGAAGTTAATGTGCACAATAGGAATATTTATTGATAAAGCAAGCAACTTGTCCCCCGTTCTCCAGTGGACATTGGAAATTATGATTTCTGTATTTTAATTGTCGCAAATGATTTTAACGATTAATATTTTGGATTGTCTTATCTCAGTTGAGTGGGTAGTAATATTTGCCAGAAATATTTGGAAGACGTTCTGCCTGAACTAAAGGCATTTTCCCTGAAACTTCTGAATCGAAGTGATCCCACCAATTAAAATTTTGTTTACCTTTTCTTCTCAAACTTATGGATTGATTTTTTTAAAGATTGTGTTCAATGTAAGCGAGTTTTTAGACTTTCCGAAATGTGGTTCCTTAGAAAAGGCGCATTTGAGTTTGCAGTTGGGTGAGTTGACCTCATTTGTTTTGCTATACGTACGTTTGTCAAATCCTTACTTGATTCTAGTCAGGTACAAAGGAGGGGCACCTCTTCCGGGGACTTTAAAGCTTTATCATGTTAGGTTTAAAAAGCATTTTATTTGAACAAAACAACCGTAAAAACCCATTGTGAATGCCTTTTTGAAAGACGATTATGACAAAGACTTACCTAACCAGAATATATGTTTCTTGAGGTCTGGGTTCTGCACACTGCATGAAAGACCTCTGCTAAACAATGGCGAAGAAAAGGATAAGCCCCTTAATCGCTTTACTTTATGCTAATTCACTGCTAATGCTTAAGCATTTTTAACTTCTGAGAGCCTCGTCACTGCTTAACTCAGGAAAATGTCAGGAAAATACTTTCATTTCCTGGGGACTGCGTGAACAGGAATTTGGCAGACACCCTTGTCATCCTTAAGTCTGCCGTCAACATTCGCTTAACCTAATTCTCCCTTTTCAGACGCGTCCAAGTTCCATTCAAGTGCTATTGTTCTTTTATTGTGATTCGCGAATAGTTTCGATATTTTAATTGGCCTAACTTCTGGTTTGTGATAATTTGTGCAATATTAAATTTTCTACACTTTTACATCATCATCAAAGTCTACTGTGTCAGCTTTTCTGGAAAAAAAAGACGCGCGCAGGCACACAATGCAAATGTTTTAATAAGTTGTACACATAATGAAATTACATTTTATTAAAAAGAAAATATATAAGTTCGCCACACCACAACATCAGTTAGGTGTAATGTGTAACAATGTTGAAGTTACATTTGCCAGCATTAATACTCTTCCCAGGCACTGCACCGGTTCTTCCTGATATTGTGTCCGATTATGTAACTTAGAGGACAGTTTGTTTCTTCTGTTTCTGAATGTTTATAACAGCTTATTGTTTTGCTCGTTGGATTGTTGTTGTTGTCGTATGTAAACGTTTAAAGTTTACTGTTTATGAATCGCGTATTATCCACCATGAAACACATTTGACTTATTGACTGATTTAAGAACGATGTGTGTTGCCACATGCGTCTACTTCTAGCGCGTCTTTTGCGGTGTTAAACTCTGAACGCACGGTAAGCCGTTCTTTAATCTTTAATTTAAATACAAATTATGAATAAAAATCGGCAAAGTTCTCCTTTAACATGTTGGGGATATTTTTGTTGCGGCTCAGAGTGGAGTTGCACTTCATATGGAAGCTGTGATCTAGATTAAAGTTAGTCCTTTGGCCATTAATTGATCTCCCTTCAGCAAAACTCAGTCCTCGACTTGTTTTCTACTGCCGTTCGAGTTGTCAAACCGTGACCCGGAAGGAATTCAAATACCTTTGTCGTCAGCTTTGTGCCGCCGCATTCAATATGCTCTTCAACGAGTGTAAACACATCAAGTGCACCCATCAAATGACAGTGTTTCCTGGAAGTTTCCCACGTCCATTAACGCAGGTAGCAAACCTTCAGGCACCTAGATCCATATATGCCCCGATTTTTTTCCACTTCGCTGCCTGACTGACCTTGTACTGCGATCGCAGAGATGAATTGCGCCTTCCGTTCTGAACCCGGGACAAGTGTAATGTATTTCTGAATCGGTGACATGCTTTACAAGTCGCTTTGTCGGATTCTTTTGTCCCTTGCCTTTTTATCTTCTTCAGTTCGACTCCTCGTATGGTGATACACTGCTCATGATGGGATTGAGTCATCCAGTCGCGGCCTTATGTCGCCTGAGAAGCAGAAAAACAGAAGAAAGAACCGAGTATGACTGTGCACAATACTGCTTTATGCTGCAGTTTGCCTTGTGGCGACCATGTGACAGCGTACTTTCTACATAATGTCTCCTTGTTTGTGCGGACAAGAGGCACAACAGAAGAGTCGTGAAATTTATGAGGAAACGATTGCGAGATACATGATAAATGAAAATTTAATTTGAAACTATCTGGCAGTTCGGTGACCCTATTGCAATTGCTGGGGCACAAGAGGCTCGTGTTGCACTCGCGCGGGTGTAATTGAAAATGTTGTATCCTTGGGTGGAGTGACTGGGACACTTTATGCGTCATTCTCCGTGTAAGTCTGTGGAAGCGGAGTTAGTCGGCTTTGTTGCTGTGGTTGATGTCATCTAATCTGGAAATATTGGGGATTCAATTTAATGAGGGAGGAATTTGTTGTCCCTAATTTGACTGTTGTGTGGGATTGGGAACTTAAGTGGGATATTTTGAGGAAGTTGTATTCGGAAGCTTCAATTGGATAGCATTAGCGGAAGAGAAGATTCCTTTTGTACATGTCATCGAATAATTGTAAAACTTTCATTCTTCAAAGGCTGTCAGGTTTGAAGTGAAATTTTTTGATTAGTAAAGCATTAAACAAAATGTTGGTATCACATCGTCGTTTGGAACTCTTTCCCTTTACTTCTCTTTCAATGCACAACAGGCGTGTTGGTACGAGACATTTGGTCAGTGTCTTCCGCAATAATGTCGAAAATCGGAAGATCACAACAGCCCAAATTTCAGAACCGTTTTTGAAACTATTAAAATTGCATTTGTCACAAATATCATATTCAGCGTATTCTGTACGTTTTGGTATTATGTTAAGGCGACATGCTACCAGGTTTACCGGTGTGAAATGAGCGTTTTTTTGAAAATAAAACACTAATTATTAATGGGAAAGTAAAAACATTTTATTCAAAGTATTGGCCATTGCTTTCTACACATTTTGACCACCTTTCTGGCAATTTGTGAATACCACGCCAATAAAATTGTTCGTCTTTCAAAGCAAACCAATCAGACTCCCAATTTTCGACCTCCTCGTTGGAATCAAAGTGCTGCTCAGCCAATGCGTGTCCCATCGATGAAAACAAATGGTAGTCGGAAGGAGCCAAGTCTGGTGAATACGGCGGGTGGGGTAGTTGCTCCCAGCCAAGTGTTTTGATTGTATCCTGAACCGGTTTTCTTTGTGTGCAGGTGCATTGTCATAGAGCAAAATTACCTTGCCGTGTCTTCTGGTCCATTCGATCAATGCATGATTAAAATTGATCATTTGTTGTCGGTAACGATCAGTTTTAACGGTTTCACCAGGTTTTAGGAGCTTGTGGTACAGCACACCTTTCTGGTCCCACCAAACACACAGCATTGTCTTCTTGCCGAATTGTTCTGGTTTTGCAGTCGATGTTGATGGTTGTCCCAGATTAACCCATGATTTTTTCCGTTTAGGATTCTTAAAATAAATCCATTTTCCATCGCCAGTAACAATCCGATGCAAACCCGATTTTCTTCGGTGTCTTTGAAGCAAAATTTTCGGTTTTCCATCTGTCCTTCATTCAATTCATGTGGCACCCACTTTCCACACTTTTGGATCTTTCCCATAGCTTTTAAACGGTCAGAAATTGTTTGTTGTGCTACATTTAACATTGCTGCCATTTGCTTTTGACTCAAAGTGTCATCTCCATCCAATATCGTTTGCGATTCGGCGTCTTCAAACTTTTTTGGTGGTCTTCCACGTTCTTCATTTCTCACATCAAAATCATTATTTCTGAACCGTTGAAAACATCTTTTGTATGTTGCTTCTGATAGAGCATGATCACCATATGCCTCGACAAGCATTCGATGCGACTCTGCAGCACTTTTCTTCAAATGAAAACAAAGAATTAAGGCTTTCCGCAAATCATCACTTTCTGGTGCAAAATTCGACATTTTTAACACGATGAAAAAATGTGATGTTGTCTGTTCAATGACTTGATGTATACTAAATATTTTTCACAGATGTCATAGCAAACAAACAAAAAAAAATAAGGCCTCATCCACAACCAATGTTCCCTATCGAGACATTTGTATCTTGATGCTCACTTCATACGGGTATACCTATTAAAATTGCATTTGTCACAAATAGCGTATTCACTGTATTCTGCACGTTTTGGAATTATGTTAAAGCGACATGCTATACTATTACTTGGCTTAACTTGCATTAAGTTTAAATTCAAAAGGAAATTAAAATTGCAAAAGAGCAATCATGGAAAAAAATCTGATACCAGATAAAATTATTATTTTTTTAAGCAAATTATGATAGCCGGATAACTCCCAAACCGGTTTTCTAGGAGGAGTCAGATAAGTATTATTATAATCCCAAATGAACAGTGAACATTTTGAAGAGTGTTGACATTCATACGAGTATATTTGAAATGTAGTCTCCTTGATTCAGAAAAAATAAGTCACAAGGGATATAAAGGTGGATAGAACCTTGTTCAGCAATTCGGCGGAAGCGCTGGAGGGCGACGTTGTGAGTAGTGAAGTTATCCTTCCCATGTATATTTGTGTAGAAATGAGTACAGATGTGAGATTTGGTTTTACGTGATCGCCTGCCTTTACGGCTTATATCACGGAGTCCATTTTCCCAAGAGTCGTAAGTAACGCAAGACTAAACGCCTTACTTACCCAAGTACCAATCTGACATCAGGTGGGGCAATCACCCCACCTTGGTTTGATGCGAACCCTTTCTAAAACCTTTTCCGCTCTCTGGGTCGCAGCGCCCGGTTGAGAATGGAACTCCACACTGAGCCGGGATAGTCCCCTAACCGCCTTGCCTAGTTTTTGGGTAAACAAGCAACTAGACAAGTTAGCACAGTACACTACCCACGACTCTTCCCGCGATGTTAGGTGGTAAATCACAGCCACCACGATAGTCTCACAAGAGGGTCTACCGCTCAGGCTGTAACCGAAGTTCCAGGGGGTCCTGACCTCCCGTGGCACCAGAATACAGCCTCTGGTCAAGCTATCACTACCAGTCAGGTTCCCTCAAAGCCTGGGTCTGTAAGCCGCCATCCCGCTACAGATGGTCTTTTATCCGTGAGTGTTTCCGTTGTCACTATAAGCAGTTATACGGATGTGATTTTTGAATCATGTGATTCATAAATCCAGTCACATCATCTGGGGAAATGAGTACAGCCGTTTTCTGCTATTCAGTGCGAGGTCGGCAATACGAGGGTTGTCTTTTATATTTCAGGATTATAGAGCAAAAACAAATATTAATCATCGAAAATAGATTTATTGTTTTTCAAAATATTCCCCATTAAGATCTATACACTTTTGCATGCGTTTGAAACAATTGTCGAAGCCCTTTTGCCACTCTGATTGAGGTATAACATGCATGCTCAACGCATCAACCGCTTCTTCAGGTGTCGAAAAACGTTGACGTCTCATTTTATTTTTTACGTACGGGAATAAAAAAAAGTCATTCGGTGTCAAGTGGGGACTATACGGCGAATGACTCATCAAATCGATGTTTTGAGTGCTCAAAAATGCAGTGTTTGAGCCGATGTGTGAGAGCTCGCATTGTCGTGGTGAAGAGTGATGTCTTCGGCGGTTGGTATTCCTGCTTTTTTTAAGACAACTGGCAAACAAATGATTGTGTTGAATTGACTGTTCTAGTGGTACGGTTGCGACATGTCCAGTTTTTTCCGAAAAAACAGGCGCCATTTGTTTAGAAGTGCTTCGTGCGCGAGCAACTTTTGTTGGATTTGGCTCAATTAAACACCCATACAGTCGACTGCTGTTTACCTTCAGGCTCATACGTGTAAATTCACGATTCATCACCTGTTACGATGTCATAGACGTGTTTCGAAGCGCCGCGATAGTATTTTTGGAGCATTTCTTTCGAGCAATCGCCACGAGCCTTTTTTTGAGCCATTGACAAATTATGTGGGATCCAACGCGAATAAATTTTGTTGGCAGTCAAATGTTCATGCAATATTGAATGTATGGTGGCCCACTAATGCCTAAGGTTGTCTCAATCTCACAATAGGTCACGTGACGATCTTGCAATTTCAGTTGGCGCACGGTCGTTTGGTTTCCGGAACAACAACTGATTTTGGACGACCTTCACGAAATTCGTCTTAGAGTGAACTACGACCTCGGTTGAATTCACCATACCATCGACAAACACTGGTCCTGGATGTGGCTTCATAACCAAAAATTGAATTAAGTTCATCGATACACTGTCGTTGAGTTAATCCACGTCGAAAGTTGTAAAAAAATAATCGCACGAAAATTTTCAAGATTTAATTCCATTTTTTGGGTGAGATGAATCTTTTAAGTTACTGTAAACAACACAAATAGCCCTCGTATGTCGAAACGTTTTAAGTATGTATAACCTCAAAAATGTTAAACTTTACGATAGATCTGGCAGTTGCCAGATTGCAACACTAGGGTTGTCCAATTACGAAATATAAAAGGCAACCTTCGTATATGTAAAATCATTTAATGGTTCAAATAAGGACCATTGCTGGTGATGAGAGCCAACGAATTCAACTTAAAACCATGACTGTCAATCGTTCATTACACATCGACTATTGATGTTTTCATTCAAGTTTCGAAAGAGCGCCAAACATAGTTACAAATTTCCGCGGCTCTTACCGAATCGAACAAGGGCATCATAAATTGCATATAAAACTTTAGCGTGTCCGACCCACTTAATATTTTGATATGCGGAGGGGAGATTTTGATTATCTCCTGCAAAGCGTTGTCTTCCGATCCAAGGTATCAGATTTTAGTGACGTTTTCTCGGTCGCGATGGCAGTATTTTTCGATGACTTCACGTCATAGTCCGTTAAAACTATCAAAATACACTATTTTCTTACACCATGAGTTAGCTTTATCGATACTAACATGACAAATACCGTTTGAAATATACTTTTTATTTTTATTTTGCAACGTATTTGAAAAATAGGAAAATAAAACATTTGCAGGAGTGTATATTTTGTTTTTTGAAATAAATTCAAAGAATTGAATAATTTTGATTGATTTAGAAGAAATATATATATGTATAAGAAGCACCTCACAAAAGGTTCCTATTTAAACAACCTTACGTTCCGTTTAACATAGCAAACTGAAAACATATACGAGGTGATACAAAGACAGTAAAACTTTTTGTGCTTACTTAGCTTGTCGATGATTTTGTAAACAGTCACAAACTATCCCAAACAAACCCATGCGGTAGAATAGAACTAAGTAGGTATAAGATCATCGTCCATCAAACCTAATCGCCGCGTACAAGTGCTGGAAAAAATTACTTCCCTGTTTGGTCTGAAGAAAATTATATTGTTTTCAAACACTTTCTTGTTTTGTCTTACATCACTAACAGTTGGAAGGTAACAATCTTCCTTGTTTATGTTTCTAAAGAATATTTGTTAAGACTTGGTTTTCACACTTATGGTCTAATGAATTTAGAGCAGACAGGCAAATTAAAGCCTGCTTGAAATGAATGTTTATGATACTGTTAAACATTTAGAGTCAACAAAGAATTATTTCCGATACCTTTGTCGGTTTCAGTGGTCGTCATGCTGCTCTGTTGTTTTATCCGACAAACGTCTCAACAAATGGGTTCAGCGATTTCAGATAAAAGAGCTGTACTAGTCGTTATTCATTTTTTCGTACGTTCCTCAACATTTTTTTTTACAAAATGAATTTAGGAGTCTTCAGAAAATTATCGAGGAGACTCACATGCCAAGAAAATGATTTAAAATATTGAAGAGCCTGAACAAAGTGAGGTTTTATTACAGATATGTCGGCTCTAATTAAATTATTGTTTTCATACTGAGGAAAAGATGGCATAAAGTAGACGACATATGATAGTTCATCTGCGAGAATGAATGCCTAGGTGGGTTTTGACAATGTTCATGCATTTGAAAGAGAAAAAGAAAAATTAATAACTCTTAGCAGAGAATAAAACACTTGATTAACTTTAAACTGCTGCCGCCTTGGCGAAGTGGGTAGAGCGCGGCACTCACACGCCGAAGTTCGAGGTTCGATTCCCGGCTGAACCATATCACGTCACATTTTTCAGGGCACTGCCCCTTTCAAGTTGCTGACAATACTTAAAGAAGAATACTTGTTTAAGACAAAACTTCTGAAAGTTTGCCGTTCGGACCCGTCAAAAAAACTGTAGGTCCCTTCTGCTCGTGAGAGAACAGTAGCACGCACAACACAAGTAGTTGATGAGCAAGCTAGGACCTGGTCTCTCGGTGGACTGTCGCGCCAGCCAATTATTATTAATTTTAAAAATTCCAATAACTAAATGATTTTGTCACACAATTGATTTGGAAATTATAAATTATAAATATAAACTTGAGAATGGCGAACATTTGTATTCTTTCATTTTCAAGCTTCGGTCTTTCGAGGAATTATTAACACTTTCCACTTAAGACTCAGCGGGAGATAGGGCAGTTTGTAAATTGTCTATTAAGCCTTATTGGCAGAGGTAGTGAGGATCTGTCATCTGTAAAATAGCCTTATGGCTTTTGTTCTACTTAGGAAAATCTGCTTTACGGGTCTTTATTTTGTAAAAGAGAGGATTAAGGGAAGATCCATCAGGGGCGCCTGCTAGAACTGGATAAAGATCTGTCTTTTGGCTTTTGTACGAAGGTTACCTTTTGTATTTCGGGATTGGGCAACCCTAGTGCTGCAATCTGGCAACTGCCACCTCTATCGTAAAGTTTGACTTTTTTGAGGTTATACGTACTCAGAACGTTTTGACATACGAGCGCTATTTGTGTTGTTTACAGTAACTTCAAAGATTCATCTCGCCCAAAAAATGGGATTAAATCTTGAAAATTTTCGTGCGATTGTTTTTTTACAACTTTCGACGTGGATTAACTCAACAACAGTGCATCTATCAACGTAATTCAATTTTTGGCGATGAAGGACTAGTGCTTATCGATGGTATGGTAAATTCAACAGAGGTCGTAGTTCACTCCACGACGAATTTCGTGAAGGTCGTCCAAAATCAGTTGTTCCGGAAACCATTGATGCTGTGCGCCAACTGAAATTGCAAGATCGTCATGTGACTTGTCGTGAGATTGAGACAACCTTAGGCATTAGTGGGACCGGCATACATTCAATATTGCATGAACATTTGACCGTCAAAAAAATTTGTGCGCGTTGGATACCACAAAATTTGTCAATCGTTCTTCGACTTCAATTTTCGAAAGAAATGCTCCAAAATACTATCACGGTGCTTCGAAACACGTCTATGACATAGTGACAGATGATGAATCGTGTATGTAGCCTGAAAGTAAACAGCAGTCGACTGGGTGTTTTAAAATGAGCCAAATCCAATAAAAGCTGCTCGCGCACGAAGCACTTCCAAGGAAATGGTAGCCTGTTTCTGCGGAAAAACTGGATATGTCGCAACAGTATCGCTAAAACAACGCAGAACAGTCAATTCTGAGTGGTACACATTCATTTGTTTGCCAGTTGTCTTCCAAGAAATCAGGAATACCGAAGCTGGATCACTCTTCATCACCACAATGCGAGCTCTCACACATCGGCTCAACAAACTGCACTCAAAACATCGATTTGATGAGTCATCCGCCGTATAGTCCTGAATTGGCACCGAATGACTTCTTTTTATTCCCGTACGTAAAAAATAAAATGAGAGGTCAACGTTTTTTGACACCTGAAGAAGCGGTTGATGCGTTCCGAATGCATGTTTTGGAGATACCTCAATCAGAGCGGCAAAAGTTCTTCGACTTTAATGTTCGAATGTTTTTAAAAACAATAAAGCTATTTTCGATGATTAATGTTTGTTTTTTTTTCTCTAATCCTGAAATATTAAAGGCAACCCTCGTATGGAATTAAAAAAAACTTTGTGAATAAGTCAGAAGTGGCCTACTAATCAATCAAAATAAAAAAAAAACAATGAAAGAGCCGATGCAATACCCGAACCCATTTGCTATTTAGAAAATTTGAGACAGTAAGGAGGCTTACTTGTGGTCGCCGTGGCGTAGTGCGTAGAGTGCTGCGCTCACACGCCGAAAGGTCTAGGTTCGACTCCAAGATCAACACCAATTTTTCGAATTTTTCACGGTACCATTTCTTTCAACCTGCTGACAACACTCAAAGAGTAATAACTGTCTAAGAAAGCTTCTCAAATCTCGCCGTACGGAGTCGACAAAAAACTGTAGGTCCCTTCTACTCGTGAGAGAACAGAAGCGCGCACAACACGAGTGGTTGATGAGCAAGCTAGGCCCTGGTCCCCCTTTGGACTGTAGAGCCACTCTACTACGACTACTCTACTACTTTGGTCCTGGCAGGCCTTGGTCCGAACCTTGTATCCTCCGGATAGCTGTTTTACCTTTCGGACTTCATTCCTTCCATAACACCTTTCCATTTCCTCGACCGCGCGCTTCTCATGCTCCTTCTTTTTCTTTCTGAGAAGCCGGTGCCTTTCCTACTTCTACTTCGTAGAGCTCATTAACAGCCCTCGTTGTTCGACGCAGCGTCGTCTTGTTTGGCCGCATGCGCTTGCCTGCACTCGTCGTCAAACCATGGGTTCCTTCTGCGTGGTGACGTGAAACCCAGCACATGAGTGGCAGAGTCTTTGATGGCTTCTTGACAACGTTTCCATTCTTCTTCTATGCTTAGTGCAGGAAGCGTCGAACTCTGAGCGAGTTTCAGGAAGACTCAGTCGGAAAAGTTTTCAGTAATCGGCTGTGATTTTAGCTTTTCGACATCAAACCGTTTTGGCCTGTCTCGACTCCATTGCTCTCTCGATGTCCGAGGTCTTACCTTGGCTGCAACGACAAATGCAACTATATAGCAATGAGAAATCCTTTTCTTTTCAATGCATCAATCTTTAAATGGAACAAGTTTTCGCACAAGCATGTGTCTCGGAGGGGGGTAGGAAATGTACTCGGATCTATACGGACTGATCTGGAGCTGGGGCTTTCGTGGAAAATGACAATATTAGACAATATTAATTTCGCGTCTATCTTCTAGGTGGAACGTATGCGATACTAACGGCCACTTACTATTTTCTTAAGAATAGGTGGAAGGGGCGAAGTTTCTGTGTCGGTAGTGACAGCCAAGCTGTGCTTACTCAACCTTTCAACCACTTCCAAGTTAGTCCCGGGAGCAAGATTTCGCATAATTTGGTCGGCAGACTGAATTCACTGAGACTGGTGACACCACGGGTTAATGGGAAACGAGATTGACGATGAACTAGTTAAGCAAGTTTCAAAAAAGGCATTCCTAGAGCCCGAATACACCTTAGGACTACCCGCATCCTTGGTTAAGGCTTCTGTCGACGGGGTTTCCTAACAACACAACCAGAGATGGCATGACTTTTCAGGATGCAGACTGACCAAGTGCATGCTCCTGTCAGCGAGAAATTCGGAGTTTTTTTTGCTATCTCTAAATAGGAAAGACTGCAGACGACTTGTTAGCTTACAAACGGGACACTTCATATTCGCTAAGCACTTAAGTGTGTTGGGCTTAATGATTGCACCCTATGTAGCGCCTGTCGAGGAGATGAGGACTTCAGATCACTTTTTCTGCCTTTGTGCGGATCAGGTGGTGGTGGAGTTTAAAACCTAGGTTCTTCATCACAGAAGCGGTTGCTGTTTTTCTTATGGAAGACCAAGAAATTCCATTCAATATACATAGGTTACTGCCAGGTTGTACAAGGGACCAGTTTTCGAGTGTGATCGTTTCAGTGTTTCCCAACCTTCAAAAACAAGTATCGGCACATAATTTCGTGAAATGTGACGTTGCGCTAGAAATGCGAGTTCCGTCGCACTTCAGCATATGGCAGAAAATTGTAACAAAGACTGAACCGAAAAACTGAAAAGAGAGGGGAGCAAAGGAAGTAAATCTCAGAAATGGAGAAGATGCATACAGTCTCCCAGAACGCAAATTTGACAAGCAAAAAGCATTAAAAAAATACATCTATGAAATAAATTAATAAATCGCAGATACATGTAAAAATTATGATTGCTTTTTGGCAAGGCTAAAGTAGACACACTAAATGCATAGCTCTTTAGGAACACTTCTCATCTATCTCTCAAATCAAATCAATCACAACACTTGGACACATCCGACCATCAGTTTGCGAAAAAGTCCCCAAACCAAACAATGCGGTTTAAACTTTCATCACCGCATTACCGGTAACGAACAGTTACCAAAAAGAACATTTAAAATTACCATAGTGTACGTGCAAATTCAACAAAGTCAGACCCTCACTCACAGACAGACACCACATGCCAATCGAGCCGCAAAACAAGACTTTCATGCGCCCTACTTTACCGTTTTTTGCCCCTTTTTCGACAGTCACACTGGTGGGTCGGTCATTCATAGTAGGTTACTGTCACATTGTGGCCCATTACCTAATCACCGCGACGCGCATACAGCCTTGACTTTTGGCGCGTCCCATTCTGAACACACAGAATTAGCCGCAGATCCGTTGCCAAAGTAAATTAAATCCAATCACGACCCAGCCACTCGTATGTTAATCAGTGTTCTCTCTGGAAAATTAAAATTGAATAGCGATCGCGTTAAATAAAAACCAAAAGCGAAGCGAAAAGAGGCGAAAACCCGAAGCAAAAGGAAAACAAAAAACCGATCGAAGAATAAGGCACGCCATTCGGAAATTACTAACAATCAAGCAACATTAATTCTGAGCGCCCCTATTTCGGTCCACCCCTCGAGTGCCGCGAATGTCTCAAATGCGCGGCGTTTCTGCAACTCTAAGCCTGCGCCACTGGCGGCACAACCGAGCGCTGAAAATCATAAAGTCGTGCACTGAATCGTAATTGTAACGCAATAATAAAACCGACACACAGTCAGGCCACTCGTGTGGATACCCCCGGCGCGGCGGTACACAGATACGAACAAGCGATACTCGAGCGAGAGATACTTTAATAAGTAGGGAATAACCTAGCGTAACGGTGAAACAATTAAACTCTTTCAATTTATGATTAAGCCACAGCGCGCCAGAGCGGGATGGGTGCATTGAGACCCATAGGGTGACTCATGAAATGTTACTGCGACTTGAAGATACACATGCCGGGTGCTTGCCAAGGTGACGATGACTGCGACGGCTGCGATTGCAGTGGCTTCTTGGTGATTTCTTAAGTCACTTCAAAGCCGAGACTCTGACGGCATTAGGCAAGTGTTGGCTTGAGCGCAAGTCTGGCTGAAGGAGAAAAACTAAATAATTAAATCCACCAAGCGGCGAATTTCACACTAAGCACCAGCGTTCTTCCATCTCGATAAGCAGACGATCTGGGCAGAGATACACTGCCTGAGAGAAGGTAAAGACCCGCAGAAAAAGAAGAGGTATAGTACCGCAAGTGTGAATACTTGCTCAAGTGCGGCCCGTCGTGGCAGATTGCCATGGGTAGCAGGCAGCGGATAGAGCAACGGAAAATTTTGTAATAAAACATTATTCCGGGCGCAGTGTGCTCGGTGCTTTGGCGCACGGCCATTTGTTGGGTTTCTCAATTTGTTTCGAGATGCGTACTTAAATTGCAGATTTTCATTGGTGTTGTTGGGTTTTTCGGCTGCAGACGAAAGTGAAAGTTCGACTTGGAGTTACTTAACATGTGGAATCCTAAAAGGTGTCTGCGAGGGTTTAGTTGAGAGTGAAATGGTCGCACGTAGAAATGGAGTAAGAGTTTCTCTGGATTCCTATTTGACATCGATATTCAAAGGCCATAATAATTGGAGAAGGTAGTAGGGAGTGCCTTCAGTAGGGAACTCTTTAGACTTAAAATTTTGCTAACCGTGGCACAAAATGTTTGTAAATGGGATATCTTCTATATTTTGGCAAGGAGAAGGTTGCTTGCTGACGGGCATAAGCATTATGAACTTGAACAATAGTTGTTGAGGAATCTACACTATCGGACAAAACAACAGCATCCTTCTATAAGGTTGTCAAAGGAGATCTCTTCATTCGATGTTTCATAAAAAGTGATACAGTGATCGGATTTAGTTCAAATATGCGCCGTTTTATTTGATAATCTGTTTACATCTAGGCAGTAATTTCATAATTTCCCCCTCGTAGAAGCCCTCCTTATTATTTTCGAAGAACCCGGACAGCCACTTTTCACAAGCCTCATTTGAGTTCAACTTCACACCACCAAGGGCGTTCGCCATGGAGAGGAACAGGTGCTAATCAATTGGCGCTATGTTCGGCTCCCATCCGAGCTCCCGTAGTTTCTAACGAGGTTTGGCGTTTTCCTGGTGGAACACTACACCCTTCCTGTTGGGCAATTCTGGACGCTTCTGGTGGACCGCCTGCTTCAAGCTGTACAGTTGTTCGCTGTTGATGATAGAATTAAGCATCTGGCCACATGGGAGCAGCTCATAGTGGATGATTCCCTTCCAATCCCACCAAACACACAGCAAAAACTTTCTGGCAGTCAATCCCGGCTTTGCCACTGTTTGGGACGATTCACCGGCCTTCAACCACGACCGTTTTAGCTTGATATTGTCGTATGTGATCTATTTTTCGTCGCCAGTCACCATCCGCTTCAAAAATGGGTCGAGTTCGTTCCGTCTCAGCAGCATTTTGCAGGCGTCAATTCGGTTCAGAAGGTTTTTTTGCGTCAAATCATGCGGCAAACATCAAGCTTTTTTTTTGTATTCAGTCTTCTGCAGATGGTTTAAAATGGTTTGGTGACTAACACCCATCTCCTGGGTGATGTCACGAAATGCAACATGCCGGTCTAACTCTATGATTTCCATGATTCGATCGGTATTCGTCGTCACAGGTCGACGGCTGTCTTTTCCATGGTGTCGTTTTCACCGGCTCTGAATCATCGAAACCATTTCTCCTCGAAGTGTTAGAGTACCATCCCCCAAAACACCATTAATCTCACGGAACGTTTCTAAAGGGGATTTGCCTTTACCGAAGGAACATTTTAAAATAGCCCGAATTTCGACCCATGTTCACACGTCTGTAACTGTTGAAAGCAATATCCTATCCTAAACTAAACATACATAGCGTCGTTTTGTAGGTTATGTCAAGACCTTTCAAATGTTGTATAGTATTGCCATACGAGCTCTGTAGCGCTTTGTGCATAGCCGGAAAATTCAAAAGACAAAAAGGCGGAAGGGAGATATTTGACAATTTTATATGACGTTTTTGCTTGAAGCGGATGACTACGATGCTGACATTATTTCCTTTGTTTCTTAACCATATGTTAATAAATTAACATAAAAACATACCTTTTTTATAAAATAAAATTTTAAAAGTTCATAAAGTAGGTAAAGTCAGAAATCTACTGCGAAAAAACTAAAGCAGTCCTAGTAAACAAAAAAAGAAAACATATTCCCTTTGACTTGCTAACTATTATTTATATTCCGGCTTACACGAAAAATTTGGCAACTGGTAATACGTTCTAAAAACACTCCAGAGCACCATATAAAACGGGCAATCATCAAAGATTTGTCGATGCAACTGCCCGTATGTTCCAAGACTGTTCAACTAAGAGCTGTACAGTTTTGTCTCTTCAATCGACGTCCTTCATTTCCAAAAAGAACCGGAAAAAGCGATTAGCCTTTGCAAATAGGTATCTAAATTGGACGATCGCAAAGTGAAAGACGATCATTTTTTCTGGTGAGTCCAAGCAAAATATAAAGTATTCAGATGGGATCACAAGTATAAGGAGACCGGCGGGGAATACACGATATTGCATCCCTGCATTCAATTTGGAAGTGGAAACGTGCTTGTATGGGGTTGTTACTTTGGTTGGGGAATAGAGCCGATTTACAGAATAAATGGTACTATGCTTAGGCTTTTAAAAAACTATTATGCTGGCTTATGCCGAAGAGGGGATGACGCTGATCTGGAGGTTTCAACGGAATGACAATTTCAGACACACCAGCAAAGTTCAAATCACTGTTCGATAGTGAAAACTTTGTTTGTTTTGGATTTTCCTGTTCAATCTCCTGATTTCAAACTAATTTAAAGCTTGTGGGAGATTTTGGACAGACGAATTAACCGGCAAAAGTGTAGTGCAGTGGAGCATATGTATAGGGCAATACGGGATGCATGAAAGGATGTGTCTGAGAATTTAATAGCTAGTTTTATTGCCTCTATAATAATAATTGTTGGCGCGACAGTCCACAGGGGGACCAGGGCCTAACATGCTCATCAACTACTCGTGTTGTGCGCGCTACTTTTCTCTCACGAGTAGAAGGGACCTACAGTTTTTTGCCGACCCCGAACGGCGAAGTTTGAGGAGCTTTCTTAGACAGTTGTTACTCTTTGAGTGTTGTCAGCAGCTCGAAAAAGGGGGTGCCGTGAAAAATTCGAGGTGTTCAGCATTGAATTGGACCTAGACCCTTCTGCGTGTGAGCGTCGTACTCTACCCACTACGCCACGGAGGCCACTTATTATTGCTTCTATGCAAAATATTAACTAAGGCGAAAGGATTGGCTCGCTGGAGAAGCATTCTGGTTGAGGCCCAACTCCATCCCGGACTGTAGCGCCACAAGAAGAAGAATAAAAAAGGATAGGTAACAAAATATTGACATTTTATTAAAATGTATTATTCTTTTAAATATTGTTTGTGTTCAAAACCGGGAGCTGCTAAGTTTTGTCACGGCAGTTTTCTGACATGTTTGGTTTAGTGAATTTTAATTTTCTTCTAAATAAATGTGATTTCTTATGTTTATTTTGTTTAAAAGAAAATGTTTCACGTTGTTTCTCTCTGTCATCCCTATTGTTTGCTATTGCTATTGTTTTCCCCGATTCTGTATATTAAAGAACAAGAGCTTTTACAGGATCACCACTACATTTGACATGGGTAAAACCCCATGGTTGACTTATATTAGAAGTGGTGGTTAATAAGACAAACTATTTTGGCAAATGTGAGCTAACCGAGTCAAATAACGTCAGACAAAAAAGTTTACAGTACAATCATGGTCTAACATGGCTTGCTATCATATAATGTTCGCTTAAGACCGGGGCGGTCTACAATATAGTGCCGGTGCCTATCGGTAGGCTTTAAGAAGTTTATCTTTTGAAACATGTGCTTTCTGGGCATTACTAAGGGGCCTATGAGAAAAATAAAAATGAATGGCTATTCTTTCTACATTGAATTTGACAGACGACATACACTGAAGAGCAAAAGTGTAACAATGTTAATAATAATAATTGTTGGCGCTACAGTCCAAAGGGGGACCAGGGCCTAGCTTGCTCATCAACTTCTCGTGTTGTGCGCGCTACTGTTCTCTCACGAGTAGAAGGGACCTACAGTTTTTTGCCGACTCCGAACGGCGAAATTTGAGAAGCTTTCTTAGACAGTTATTACTCTTTGAGTGTTGTCAGCAGCTCGAAAGAGGTGGTGCCGTGAAATATTAGAAAAATTGGTGTCGAGCTGGGAATCGAACCTAGACCCTTCGGCGTGTGAGCGTCGCACTCTACCCACTACGCCACGGCGACCACTGTAACAATGTTACAGGATTCAAATAAAATACGCATAGTGCTAATAGTTTGTTGAAAAAATATTTATTATTTATTTTTTTTTAACAAAGTGCAAGAAATTCTCTTCCTAGTCGAGTAGGTTTTTTGCATTTACAGCTATCTGTACAAAAATGAATGAATAAAACAATGTAAAAGATGCGTTGTCACAGTTCTGCACCATAGCAAAGAAAAAAAATAAAAATTACATTTTTTATAATCAGTCCACAGTCCTTTGAACTTTTTAACGCAATAAGTCTGAGTGGCATACCATTGTATAATTTAAGTACGATTTCCGGTGGTATAGCGTACCATTCTTCTTGCACGCGATCCCATAACTCCGTCATTCCTTAAGGCACATCGTCATACCCTGCCAGCCGCCTTTTCAAATAAGCCCAAAGGTTTTCGATGTAATTCATGTCTGGACTCTGTGCAGGCCACTGTATAGTGTCAAAAAGTTGACTATTGAGCCAATTTTTGACAATTTCGAAGGAATGTTTGCGATCCTTGTCCTGTTGGAAAATTATCCGATCTTCCTCCATTCCCATCATGTCCACTGCAACAGGCAAATTCTTCTGCAAATTACTCAGATACTGCTCCTTTTTTATTACGCCTTCAATTTTTACCGCTGGTCCGATGCCATTAGGCGTAATACACCCAAAATCATCAAAGAACCTACTCCATGTTTAACAGTTTGTTTAACATTTTGAGGTCTTAGAGGGCCTGAGGAGTTTGTTCAATACCATGAACGCCCATCTGATTGGAAATGGATAATTTTAGTCTCATCACACCAAATCACATAGAAAACAAGAGTAGGACAACAGGAAAAACCTAAAAACAATCACAAACTGAATATTACTCCTTTCCAATCATCAGAAGTTCAGTTTTTGTATGTATGGCTTTTCTCACCGAAACATTTTTGGCTGACAAAGCTGGCTTTTTTTTCTAAGCCTTGTAACCGACACTATGTAGCGACCGATGAAGAGTCCAAAAACTTGCATTCTGGGTCAGCAATGGAAGGCCATCCCTTGGAACAGATATTTTACCTGTCATCAATAACTTTCTGATGTATCTCGCCTCCCTATCTTCAACTTTTTTTGGACTTCCTCCTTTCTTTGTGTGGCATCCATCGAGATTAATAATAATAATTGTTGGCGCTACAGTCCAAAGGGGGACCAGGGCCTAGCTTGCTCATCAACTACTCGTGTTGTGCGCGCTACTATTCTCTCACGAGTAGAAGGTACCTACAGTTTTTTACCAACTCCGAACGGCGAAATTTGAGAAGCTTTCTTAGATAGTTATTACTCTTTGAGTGTTGTCAGCAGCTCGAAAGAGGTGGTGCCGTGAAAAATTCAAGGTGTTCAGCAGGGAATCAAACCTAGACCTTTCGGCGTGTGAGTGTCGCACTCTACCCACTAGGCCACGGCGACCACATCCATCGAGATTGCTTGACTTTTTTATTCTCGACACAGACATGTGGCTTATTTTAAATGCTTTTGCGATTTGATTAGTAGTTCTTCTGTCCTTCAACAAATCCAGAGCTCTTTTTTTAATATCATTCTTTAAATTTCCCATTTTGGTAAAATATTGCACTTACACTGGCGATCACTTCAAAATTACACCACAAAATGATTATCAGGCGACAGACAAACGAGAAAAGATAAGCTTATTTGTATACCCGTTGCACGGGTCCAAAACTGTAACAATGCATTTTTTAAACTCTTATCTTTATCATTTTTGTACAGTTAGCTGTAAATGCAAATAACCTACTCGACTAGGAAGAGAATTTCTTGCACTTTGCTAAAAAAACATAAATAATAAATATTTTATCAACAAACTATGAGCACTATGCGTGTTTTATTTGAATCCTGTAACATTGTTACACTCTCGCTCTTCAGTGTACATAATAATTTTGCCAGAAACGCTGCCGAAGTCATTGATATTCTCTCATGGTACCCATTAGACATTCTCTTTTATTGATATCAGGTCATAATCATCATTCTTGTAGTGTCCTATGTCCTTGTAAGGCACAATTAGTACCCATTTTACAGTCCATTCTATAATATAATATATCATATGTCCTTATTCTCGTTTGACTTCAAACCTATTTCCATACTTGAAGTCTTTCTTTCCTTTTGGATCCTTCCGTGTAAATCACGGATACTGATATAGAAACAAAAACAAAAACCAACTAACAGTGATGATGTGAATAAGAAATGAGTGTTAATTCTGTTTTTTCTTTTATCTTCTTCAAAAGTATAGCAATCATTGAGTCGGTTAATTAACGTTGAGTTTTGTTAAAACGTGCTAGGTTGCTGTTCATACGCGGATTTTAATTTGCACCGGAGCTTTATTTTTTCCTTCGCTTTTTGAAGGATCTTAGGCCTTAGTAATGGCGAAGTAAGTAAGTCTAAAGCTCTCAAAACTCACTCTTGGTTCGACGTCATATATACAGATTTCATGGGAGTTACTTACAAGGTATATTGCTTGAGCACCACTTGAAAGAGGTGAGGTGGTAAATATATTTGAAGATGTTAACCAAAGTATGCCTTATGGAGTCGGTAAGAAAACCGTGGTCTCTTTCAACTCAATAGCACGCACAGAAACAGTGATATACAGCTCTGTGCAAAAAAATAGTTGAGGTCTCTACTTTGGATGCTAATTACTTTTCTCCATGCTCATGTAAAGACGCGATATTTATTGTAGGACATCTGCTGGATATCAATAATAAAATGCAAAAAACAAGATAAGCAAAGATACATTTTAAGACAAGAAAATTACCGTTATACGAAATGAAACCGAAATTTCGGTGTGCAAAATAATAGCACCACAAGTAAAACTTCGTAAATAAAATGCAAAATTTAGTGGAATAGTACGGTTTTTATTTGTTTTATTTATACTACTGTTTTAGTACTTCGTCTTATAACCCTTATATTTGAGCACAGCGGCACAATGTCGTGGCATAGAGTCGATTAATACCTGACATCGCCGAAATGGAATATCCCTCCACGTAGCCTGCACGGCTTTCCATAGCTGTAGTGTATTTTTTGGTTTCGCTTTAAAAACCGCTTTCTTAACATCTGTCCAAAGATTTTCAATGGGGTTTAGGCCTGGAGATTGCGGCGGCCATTCCATAACTTGAAACCCATTCCTCGCAAAAAATTCCTTGGCCAACTTGCTCGTATGTTTCGGGTCATTGTCTTGCTGCAGGACCCATCTGAGAGGCATATTCCACTCGGCGTAGGACAACATGGTTTCCCTCATTATGCCAACATAAACTTCGGCGGTCATCATTGGTTTTATCCAAAATATAGGACCAGTACCGTTGTAGGGGAAACATCCCCATATGTTAATTTTCGCGCCGCCGTGCATAATGGTTTTTAAAGTACACTCCGGTTTAAACTCTTGGGTTTTTTGCCTGCGAACAAATGTCCTGGTCCCAGGAGTTCCAAATAAAACAATTTTAGACTCATCTCTCCATAATATATTACGCCATTTGGTTACTTCCCAGTTCAAATGTTCTTGCGCAAATTGTTTTCTTTTATGAAGATGGACTTTTGTCAGCAAGGGTACTTTTCTGGAACTTCTGGCAGGTAGTTCCTTCACTATCAACTTCATTCTTATGGTTGATGTTGATACGGGCAGATTTAATTCCTCTTTTATTTTGTTTGATGTGATGAATGGGTTTTTGTTTCACTAATCTTATCATTCTTCGCTCGTCGGTAGAGGTTAATTTCGATTTTCTACCTCTTGTTTCTTCTTTTTCGACGTGTTTTTTTGCATTAGTAATTATTTTATTCGAACAACCAACGACTTCCCGAATAAATTTGTACGTTTTTCCGTCAGAAATTAATTTTTTTTTATAAGTTCACGTTTCTTAGGAGTTCAATGCACACGGCGACCCATTTTAATTGTGTATTTTAATGTTGTATTTTAAAAATAATAGTTTCAAAATAGTTAAATATTTTTACTTAAATCTTTTGACGCACAAAAAAAAAAAAAAAAAAAAATAAACACCACCAAACACTTCGAAAACACTTTTTAGAATAACGTGGTGCTATTATTTTGCACACCAAAATTTCGGTTTCATTTCGTATAACGGGAATTTTCTTGTCTTAAAATGCATCTTCGCTTATCTTGTTTTTTGCATTTTATTACTGATACCCAACAGATTAGCATCCATTGCAGACCTCAACGTGGTGCTATTTTTTTTGCATAGAGCCGTATATGCTGAAGAATTACGAGACATGTCAATTCTTTTTCCTGCCTTTTCTAAACAAAGCGGATATTCGGACCTTTGCAAGTACTTAAAAAGAGAATTCGTGTTGTCACTCCTAACTCTTATTTTAGTTGTACATGTATCATTGTCATTTTCAAGAAATTCAAAGGTGAAGAAGATCCGCTGGCAGAATAAAGCTGAAAACTTAATTTTCACATAACTGAGTAATAACACATTTCTCAATAAGTCCCGGGAAAAATTTCATATTATTTTTAGAGCCTAAACATTCAAATGATACCTGCCAAATTGTCATGACAATCTAACATTTCGATATCTTTTTTATAGAACGATATACATCTGGCCTCAAAATATGCTACAGTTTCAGCGATCATCACCTCTTTCGGGCCATGTTTTTTTTCCCGCGAGGATCTTTTTGAAGTTTGAAAAGAGGTAGAAGTCGCTGGGGGCCAGATCTGGAGAACACGGTGGGTGCGGAAGCAATTCAAAGCCCAATTCGACATGGTAACCAACACGCTGCATTGTCTTGATGGAAGAAAATATTTTCTTTTTCATATGTGACTGTTGGTTTTTGCAACTGCTCCCTTCCAATGCGCCAATAATGCCATGTAGTCCTCGCTGTGGATCCTTTTGCCTTTCTTAAGATAGTCGATGAATAAAATTCCGTGTGCATCCCAAAATATAGATGTCATAACCTTGCGAGCTTATCTTTGTGATTTTGAACGCTTTAGGCGTACTTCATCGGCTGCTGTGGACTCCGCTGACCGCCGATTTGATTCTGAAGCGTAGTGGTGGATACATGTTTCGTCCATTGTGACATAACGACGCAAAGAGTCCTGTTTATTTTTGTAAAACAACTAAAACAGCTTTCAGTATCATCGATACCTTGTTGTTGTCAGTCCATGTGTACAAATGCGGCACCTATTTCGAAAACAGCTTCCTAATGTTTATACTATATAGTGAATACACTGCCTTTTGATATCTTTAAGGTGTCGGCTATCTCACGCAATTTAAGTTCTCGGTTTTCCAAAACGATTTTGTGTACTTTTTGACGTTTTTAGGTGTAACCACCTCATTTGGCCTTCCAGAGCGTTCAGCATCGCTGGCGTCTATACGGTCATGTTTTAACCAGCATACCACCGACGAATAGTCGGTTTTGATGGAGCAGGGTCCCTGTAACACTTTTCAAGCTTGCACGGTATGTTTTCCCATCAAAAAGCATTGTTTAATAAACACATGAAATTCTGTTTTTTCCATTGTTTTAAAAATCGCTTAAGTAACATCACTTGAAGCACTGTAACTTATAACTTAATAATTAGATTGTCATGAAAGGTTGACAGGTATCATTTAAATGTTCGTACTTCCTAAAAATAATATAAATTATTTGTAAGTCCCCAATATGTCACTCTCGGGACTTATTGAGTGATGTATTATATGGTTCCCCTTCATGATCTAGTGATGTCTGCTTTCACATCTTGATGCTTTAACAGCGATAACTTCTATGGTATATCTTAAAATTTGACAATTTGTGAAGTGCTTTGACGAATTTTTTTCATGAATCCGGCATGAAATAGAGTATTAATGTTAATGAAGACGCTTAAAACACACCTTGAGTTCCAATGGCTAACCATTTCATTTCACTCATTCGAAATCCAGTTGGGATTTCGTAATTCTGGATTTATGCTCATCAGGCGCGTGCTGTAAAATAATTTTCCTGTTTTTCCTTTTTAGTCATAAAACGTTAAACATATTGAGGAGAGAAGACTAAATGCTTTAATTCATTTTTTCAAATCACAAACTCAACACTAAGTTGGAATGACCACATATTCGAGATCGCCAAAAATTCAGCCAAATGTCTAGGTTTCTTATAGCGATGCGAGAAAAATTTCATCCCTTTTGACCTGGCAACAATATATAGGACGTACATCCGCCCAAAGTTTGAGTATAACGCTCCTATCTGGTCTGGTGCTCTCAACTCTCAGCACCTACTAGATAGAATCCAACAGCAAGCGATAAAACTTATTGGTAATAATAATGCTGACGAAGTGTTGCATCTGTATCAGTATTTTATTCTATTCTATTTTGACCGAAAATGCTCTAACGAGTTAGCGAGCTGCATTTCTACCCTTCAAGAATTCACACGTAATTCCCGCCTCGCTCTAAATGCTCACCCGTTCACCCTTAAGCCAACCTTTGGACGTACAGTTAGGTTTAGAGACTCGTTCTTCAGCTGCATCAAACCAATATGGAATGATCTTTCAATTTTTCCTTCTCATTACAATCCACAGGCCGATACTTTACTTTATCTCTAGGATTCGACATTTCTAAAGCTAGCACTTATCATGTGAAAATTTAATAAAATTTCTATCGCGAGCACTAAGTTGTTGTTGTGTTTGTAATAATGAAGGTATGTTAAGGTAGTCATTTTAATTTCAAAATTGCTACCTATCGAAAAATGATCGACGAGCAAATCAATTCGGTGAAAGATAACACCACATGCAAGTTGTGGCTGATCTTGAAAGCGATTACCTACAGCCGTGTTCATAAAAATAGCAGTAGACAATTAGCAACATATTTCTAAGGAGATCTTTTTTCCAAATGTTTATTCGGTTTTATTGTATTTTCCGGTAACTAAGATACCATACCAGAAATAAAAAATCAAAAATAAAGGCTTGCTTCCTCCTTTTTCACTCATTCATTGAAATCTGTTGATTGATGCCTGTTCATAAAAATAGCAATGTTTTTTGGTTTTGCCATAAAGTGTCTCAGAAATTGTTGTTTAGAGTTTAAAAAATATTTTTGTATTCTTGTATGTAAGTGAATGTTTTTGTATGTGTTGTCTTTTACTAACATAATCTAAAGTTAGAAATATAGATCGATCAAAACATTGTACCGAAGATATGCGGAATTTGATCAAAAAATTGCGTTGGGAGGGAAAAACATATGTTTCAATCCAGGAAATCATAGGATGTTCAGCGAAAATGGTCAGCAATGCGCTAAACTGGATAGCTAGGCCCGAAACACGCGATCCAAAAAGAGTGACGGCTGAGCGAACTGACCGAAAAATTATCAACATTGCAAAGGAGAACCCTTCAATAAGCTCCAGACAGATAAGGGATGAACTTCAACTTCCAGAGAGTGCGGTGACGTTTGGAAGACGTCTTCTAGAGGCTAAAGTACCAGCTCGACGCCCGCGAAAAGTACCGCTTTTGACAAAAAAGTATGTACAAAAAAGATTGGCATTCGTAAAGTTTCACAAAGATTGGCTCAAGGAGAAATAAAGGAATATTCTGTGGAGCGATGAAAGCAAAATAGTCTTATTTGGGTCCAAGGGTCGTCGGGAATATGTAAGAAGTCCAAAGAATGAAGTAAATAATCCTCGTTATACAGTTAAAACTGTTAAACACAGAGGAGCAAAACTAATGATTTGGGCCTGTTTCTTATATAGTGGGGTTGGGCCCATATATCCTTTCAAGGGTATAATGGACGGTGCTGAGTACGTTAAAATTTTAGAAGAGGTTTTGCTGCCATATGCCGATGAGGAAATGCAACTAGTTTTGGTATATCAAAAAGATAATGATCCAAAACATACGTCAAAACGGGCGAAATCTTAATAATAATAATTGTTGGCGCTACAGTCCAAAGGGGGACCAGGGCCTAGCTTGCTCATCAACTGCTCGTGTTGTGCGTGCTGTTCTCTCACGAGTTGAAGCGACCTATAGTTTTTTGCCGACTCCGAACGGCGAAGTTTAAGAAGCTTTCTTAGACAGTTATTACTCTTTGAGTGTTGTCAGCAGCTCGAAAAAGGTGGTGCCGTGAAAAATTCGAAAAAATTGGTGTTGAGCTGGGAATCGAACCTACACCCTTCTGCGTGTGAGTGTCGCATTCTACCCACTACGCCACGGCGGCTCTTGGTTTGATGAAAAAAGAATAACCGTTATGGAGTGGCCGGCACAATCCTCTGACCTAAACCCCATTGAGAATTTGTGGGGCGATGTTGAAAATTCTGTCCATGAGGGCAAACCAAAAAACACCAAGGAATTGTGGGAGATAGTGCGAAACTCATGGGAAGCTATACCAGTTGAAAGATGTCGGAGTCTGGTGGATTTAATGCCACGAAGATGCAGCGCAGTGATAAAAAACAAAGGCTTTGCTGCAAAGTACTAATGGTAAGCTGTAAGTAATGATGATTTAATATTGTTTCATTGATTTCTGTTGTCTAGGCACAGCATAGTTCAAAACCCAACTTTTTTATGAACAACTACGAAATATTACTACGACCGAAAAAATAGTTAAAAGTTATGAACAACTTTTATTCTGTGATATACCTGTTAAGGCTGAAATACTTTACTTTTGTATACGTTTTTTGAAAACATAATAAAACAATTTAAGTTAATAGAAAATTATTTGTCTTTTTTGAGGAGCACTGCTATTTTTATGAATAAAGGTAGCCATTTTAATTTCAAAATTGCTAACTATCGATAAATGATCGACGAGCAAATCAATTTGGTGAAAGATAACACCAGGTTGTGCAGGTTGTGGCTGATCTTGGAAGCGATTACCTATATCATTGGGAAGGTGTGACATTTGCCACCAATGAAAACTCTGCATCAGTCTGTTTTAGGCAACAACATTACTTTGCACTTTCTCGAAAATGTCTGGACTTGTCTTAAATAATCAGTATTATTTTTCTTTGACTTGAAGAAGTGAAGTGCACCAGAATCCAAAAGGAAAAAATGAATACTAATGTCAGACCGACACTTGAATGAATTAAAGCCTTTTCATTTTATGCATTGGAATTTTAAGTCTCTTACTTTTTTTCTCTTTCCAAGACCGTATGATTTTTAAACGATCATTTAGCCCTTCAACTTCTAACTCTTTAAACTATATCCACCAGTCCTGTTCCATATCTCTCCACCCTTGACACATCCTGTTTATTGATGTCTTCAAATGCAAACATTATCTTATTCTCCATTTGTTTTCGTTTCAGGTACGCATACACACGCACCCAATCGTGCATTCATTCGATTGTATGAGTAAGTAAATTTATTCAAAAATGTTGCCTCGCATCAAACCAACTCACTTATCACTCTTGACTCATAAAAAAGTCAAAAGAAAACTTTTTTTTTATTGCTTCCCTCTTGTGTAACAATGAAAACAGAACAAAATATGAATAAGCGAAAACCAGAAAACAAACAACAAAGTGAACGTAAAAACGAACGACGAATGAAACAAAGAATAGAAGCAAAACCACTTGTTCTAAATATTTCACCTTCGTCACGCTAGCCGCTGTCGGTGTTCTTTTCCCTTCTCTCCCCCTCTCTTTCATTTTCCTTTATGCTCAGAGACACTCCTTCCTCTTCGAGCGGCTTACAATTGAATTTCGAATTTTGAAAACAATACCTTCGCCAGAGTACACAATTTCAAGTTGAAGGATTCCTCTTAAATGCCCCCAGTCGTCTCTCCTTTCCCACTTGTGTTGTGTAATCCAACAGCTAAGCAAACATAACCCACAAGGGTATACAGAGGAGGGGTAAAAAAAACACGAAATGAAACACGGCTTACGAGGGAGGCAAAGCAATCAGGCGACCAGCTTTCGGCAAGTTGTTGTGTGCGAGTTTACCTTTTGTGCAGGTTTGGATAAGGTTTTACAGATTATTGAAGGTACTCGCACCGTACACGCTATTGGGGGTCAACTGTGGAATGCATGCTCTGTTCCTTCATAGCTGCAGTTGAAGTGCTTCGGAACTGAATAGCAATTCGGATTGTTTGCCGAAGGATGGTCATCAGGTGGAACTACACTCCATGCTAAGGGTCTGATGTTTCTTTGAGATGTATGTTGATTTTCCTTTTGTTTCTCGGGTGACACAATGGCCCCAAGGAGTCCAATTAGTTTCTCAACAGGGGATTTTGTTTAACGGGCGTCCATTGACCTTAAAACTCGCGTACAACAAATTCACAAAATGATTTTGTAATGAATTCGGGAGTGGTTCTTTGAATTCCTCGTACTTGTTGATTCTCATTATTTCATGTGAGGCCCCTGAGGAGGTTTCTTTCACGTGCCGTCGAAGCTCTTGCTCTTCAGGGACACTTCTTTATTTTTCTGAAACGACACTAAATTCTTGCATCCTTTGCGTGGAAAGTAATGTCACTATTTTGTTTTTGAAACAATTCAGTTTCGTTTTTTTTAATGTTGTTGTATATCATGCACGTAATTAGATAATGTGTAACTTGTAAACAAAGCGATGTATTGACTCAATAAATTCGGGCTCTTTCGGGGATTCTGCCTGTAACAAACTTATTGGAGCGAGAAGTAAAAAATAGTTAAGTACTTCTTTTAGCGTTTTTGAAATCAATTTACTTCTGTAGTTCTTGAACTATGGATTAAATTCATTCCATTGCAAATGGAGTTTAAGGTCTCACTTATTGGCACTGACATTAGTTTTAAGTATTTGTCGAAGGAGTTTATTTGACTTTCGAGAAAAAAGCCTAAAAGAGTGTGCCACTGATGTATTTAAAAACATTGTAATACAAAAGGATCTATCCAGGGATCTATCCAGGGATTCCGATTTCTGAACGTGGATTAAACTTCTCTCCACTTAATCTCCTGAATTATGAATGTGGCTGGCATGCTTGCATGTATAACAGCTAAAGGCCTTAAGCTGTAAAACGTAATATTACAGGGTAGACTTCATTTCAAGTTCAAAAAACAATCCCATCTCGCTCTACATGTCCACCCGCCCATGTTCCAACTCTCACCTGAAGCTCATAAATGTCAACAATCGCCAAGAAATGTTGACAAATGACGCCGTAAATGTCACCCATGTAAGTCATTCCTGTCACTTTTATGGGCATTCGCCTTTTCTCACCAAAAACACTGTGCGGTGGTTAATCACCGGCCCGCGGCCTAAACTTGTAACGCATCACAATCTGCCGCATTTTGACGACGGAACACCCAAAAATTCCGAAGATGACTGACGTGAGCCATCATCAAGAGAAACTTGAAAATCGAACAAAAAAATTACCAAAAAAGACCTGGCGCGAGGGCATGTGCAACTCCCAAGTTGGACTTGTTTTCTCGAAACCTTGACACCAGCGGAGGAGACTCCGACAACACACCACGGGAGGCGGTGACGAGTGCCGCTAGTACGGCTTAGATGAATTTCAGCTTGTTTGACGGTCGAGCGGTTATTAAGGTGACCGGACCCAGTGTTAGTTGCTTTAATTGATGCTCATTCGAACGCCTACGAGTTGGACTTTTTAAATCATTTTCGTTGTGTCTCGTTTCGTTCCGTTTGCTCTTCGCTTCTGCTGGGGAAAATTAAATTTTTTTCTGATGATTTCTTCAAACTTGTATGCTGAGGGTTTGAGTGGGTCGATAAGAGATGTGGGGGGAAATGATCGTTAAAGTAACTTGTTTACTTCGATTCGGAATTATGGAATAAGGAATGACGAGAAACCTTGAAGCAATGTGGATGCCGCTTTTTGTTGAAAGTTGATTAGGAAGTGCAAACAATGAAATGTGCAACTATAAGTTGTGGACTGGGACTGGGGTGTGCCGTGAGTAAAAAGTGAGTTTGCTCAGTGATTAAGTTTTAATTGCCTGTACATTCATATATTAAACTTTATCAGAAAATGGGTGCCGTGTGTATCTTGCAGTTCACAGTTTGGTGTCGATTCTAAATGAGTTTTAACGCGGTGGCACTTTAGTTTTAAAAAAGCCACGCCCGCGTGCTGTGGTGCTATCATCAATGATGCGACAAGAATGCACGAATTCCGCCTTTTAAAGGTGCGCGAGGCATCTGGGATATATGATACGTGGTATGAGAGGCAGTGTGGTGCCGTTTCCTAATCCTGGGCGAAATATTAATTCTTTGGCATATACTGGACATCACAAGAGAGAAGTGGTCTTAACCAACGTAAGACAGGCCTAATGATCCGAGTTAATGCTTTAATTTTATCCAATGTGACGAAAATACATATTATGCAACAATTATAACGTACGAGTTCACAACTCAATTGTCAACTTGTTTGAAACAGGCTATACTCGAATTTGATTGTTGCACTCTATAGATGTGCATAATAGTGGCCAGCGACGAAGAGTAAAAAGAAGTTGGAGTGTCAGTGGGTCAGGTGTTCTGAACGGCTACCACTTTGCTAAACTTTTTGACATTTAAAGCTGCTAAATTTGTGGCCGCCGTGGCGTAGAGGGTAGATTGCGACACTCACACGTCGAAGGTCCAGGTTAGCGCCTCCCAATTATTATAACAAAGCTGTCAAATTTATATTTAATGATACGAAAATGTTATAAAACTATTCTCAGGGTAGTTGATCTGTTGGAGCAACGTAACGCTATCACACAACCTGTTTATCAACGGGATTGATAAATTTTACTCCCTAAAGAATATGAATAACAATGTTGATGAAAGGGAAAGTTTGGCTAAACTAATTATTAAAATTATTGTAGGAGTCTCTGGGGCAATTAAGTTGTCATCTCTTGCAAGAATTCAGTCTTTCCTGAGCAGATAGTGCCGTATTTTGCGTCATGAGTCGGATCTTCTCTTCTTCGAAATTCAGCTGACACAAAAGTTGATAGTAAACAGAAATAGATAACGATTTTTCTGTAGTGAATAGATTTTTGAGCAATCGGAAACTGACCTTCATTGTCATTTCTGGATGAGCGCCAAAGAATCAACATTTTGAAATTTGTAACGATCCCAAAAGCGTTGGGAGTCCAGTGTGTTCCATAGAGAACGACTCATTTATGGCTTAATGTAATTTGGATGTGTACGAAATCTCAAAGTAGGCAGTTCGTCAATTTACACGTTCTAGCTTTCTCGTCTTGGTTGAGGCCCAGGTCCACTCGCGAAAGAACAATAGCACTTGCAACTCTATAATTCACGACCTGGAGTCGTATGGATGGGAGCGGTGTGAACTTATCACCCAGATTAAGCGGAAGCGGTTAAAATGGTGGTAAAGGAGGGTAAAACAACAACGTAAATGCTACCATCAAGAAGAGACATACAACATTTACATCCCGAGCAGAGCGTCACATTCGGCAGCAAAAACTTCAAGGTAATCAACGATTTTTTGCTTGCCAGCTTAAACACACCAGTTCTGCTAATGGAAACCTGGACGCTACTAAAAGCAGATAAGGCAGCCCTCAGTCGTTTCAATTGAGAAGTTCTGCTAGTGGTTTATTAAAGGCTCCGGAGCATCGAATACTTTACATGCGTCAGCGTCAGCAGTACTTTGACAGATACATAAAAATACATGTGTTCTTATGGAAGGTGGCAAATAAAATAACACTGTCGTAGCTTAATTTTTAACTTTTCTCTCTCCTTCGGCGTTGATAATCGATATACATGTTATTCAAAGTATTGGCCATTGTTTTCTATACATTTTGACCACCTTTCTGGCAATTTGTGAAAACCACGCCAATAAAACTGTTCGTCTTTTAAAGCAAACCAATCAGACACCCAACTTTCGACCTCCTAGTAGGAATCAAAGTGCTGCTCAGCCATTGCGTGTCCCATCGATGAAAACAAATGGTGCCGGAAGGAGCCAAGTCTGGTGAATACGGCGGGTAGGGTAGTTGCCCCAAGCCAAGTGTTTTGATTGTATCCTGAACCGGTTTTGCTTTGTGTGCAGGTGAATTGTCATGGAGCTTCTGGCCCATTCTGGTCATTTCTCGGTCAATGCACGTAGCATGCAATGTAGCGATCAGTATTAACGGTTTCACCAGGTCTTAGGAGCTCATGGTACAGCACACCTTTCTGGTCCCACCAAACACTCAGCATTGTCTTCTTGCCGAATACATCTGGTTTTGCAGTCGATGTTGATGGTTGTCCCAGATTAACCCATGAGTTTTTCCTTTTAGGATTCTTGAAATAATGCCGTGGCGTAGTGGGTAGAGTGCGACGTTCACACGCCGAAGGGTCTAGGTTCGACTCCCAGTTCAATACCAATTTTTCTAATATTTCACGGCACCACCTCTTTCGAGCTGCTGACAACACTCAAAGAGTAATAACTGTCTAAGAAAGCTTCTCAAATTTCGCCGTTCGGAGTCGGCAAAAAACTGTAGGTCCCTTCTACTCGTGAGAGAACAGTAGCGCGCACAACACGAGTAGTTGATGAGCAATTATTATTATTATTATTATTATTCTTGAAATAAATCCATTTTTTATCGCCAGTAACAATCCGATGCAAAACCGATTTTCTTTCGTGTCTTTGAACCAAAATTTCACAAGTGATTTTTCGGTTTTCCATCTGTCTTGCATTCAATCCATGTGGCACCCACTTTCCACACTTTTGGATCTTTCCCATGGCTTTCAAAGGGTCAGCAATTGTTTGTTGTGCAACATTTAACATTGCTGCCATTTGCTTTTGATTCAAAGTGTCATCTCCATCCACGTTTTTCGTGGTCTTCCACGTTCTTCATTTTGCACATCAAAATCATTATTTCTGAACCGTTGAAACCATCTTTTGCATGTTGCTTCTGATAGGACATGATCACCATATGCCTCGACAACTATTCGATGCGACTCTGCAGCACTTTTCTTCAAATGAAAACAAAAAATTAATGCTTTCCTCAAAGTATCACTTTCTGGTACAAAATTCGACATTTTTAACACGATGAAAAAATATGATGCTGCCTGTTCAATGACTCGATGTATACTAAATATTTTTCACAGATGTCATAGCAAACAAACAAAAAACATAAGGCCTCGTTCGCAACAAATGTTCCCTATCGAGGTATTTGTATCTTGACTCTACTTCATAAAGGTACACCTGATATTGTGACATTTCGAAAGATTTTTTTAATGTAAATTAACGTTTGTTAGAGTAAGGTTGACGAATAGTTTATCAAACATATTTGTTTTAATCTCAAAGTCGTGAAAACTTATTCCAGATCGTCATTGTTTGGTATCTCAAAATTTAACGCAAAAAAAAACAATGCACATCTCAATCTATGTATGAAGTGTGGATGCAAAATGAGCAGTTGCTTTTTGGTAATTAACATATTTTTTAAGATCGAGCAGTATCATTTAGCATATTAGTAAATCCAATAGCTCATCTGGAGGCATTTTTTGCAAAATCAATATCAGACCGATCTACAGTATAACGAAAACAAATTTAATTTAAAGCTACTGTCAAATGAAATCTGGTGTGCGTCCGAGTATTCATTGTGTCATCCCATTCCTTCATTTACTTCACCGTCAACGGATACTTTGACGCTACGCATGTAAAGTACCAGAGCCTTAAGTCCTATTTATGTTTAAGGAAGATGATTCAACGAAGAACTTTATGGACTGTACGGTGGCAAGCGTCTTTGGGTACAACGCTTAGTGGCTAGACCATGTATAGCGTATAGACACTCTGTCCCGAATAGTCTTAAAATTTGAGACAAACCAACAGAGGAAGGCCGAGGCTAAGTCTAAGACCTCAACTAACTTGGGTTCGAAATCGTGCTGGCTGGAGAAGCATGTTCGATGAGAACTAAGTCCACTCCGAACTGTAGCAACTCACAAAAAAGAAGAAGAACATACGTCTAGGTCAGCTTTCAAATATTGTTTATCAACAAATGTTTAAAATATTTATGAAAACGTTTATGTCAGCCTCATATAAAAACAAGATATGGTCCAGCAAATACATTTAAACAGACATTAATGGTTATAAAGGAGTAATAAAATCTTTACATGTCTCTATACATTTTTAAGAAGTAATAAATTGTCGGCCATCTCTAAGGAAAATACAGTATTCGAACGAGTTGAGCGTAAGGATTTTCTTGGAAGTTGCAATTGAGATAATTTTCGTACAAATAGTCCCTTGCTGTTTCTACCCCAAATATTGATCGTAATGGATTGTTTTCAATGCTTGCTTCAAAACCACTACAGATTGAAATTATATGTCATAAGAAAAGGTTAGATTAGATAGATAGCTTTACTTCGTTATAAATTTACAATGGCTTTGTTATTGCACAATATACTATGAATTACAGAGATTAGATATTTTTATTATATATCTTTCTTCTGAGAAATTACTACAAAAAATTTTAAAAACGAAACTGGACAAGAATTAGAATTTTGAAGGACAAAACCTTCAATATAAGTTAAAAATAAATAAATAAATAACTACAAATAAATTAATACAATAAAATGAATAAATTAATATGCACATAAATTAATAAATAAATAATTAAATTCAATTAATAATTAAAATGAAAATACAAAAATAAATAAATAAACAGACAAACAAGTTAATAAATAAATAATTAAATCATACATTTTGAGTAGTAGTTGCAAACAGATCATTAACTAGGGGATTGTCAGCGCAAGTATTCATATACTTTTCAGTGATTTTGAATATTCTCTCTGACACTAATTCAACAGCAGCTCTTTTATGAAGGTGCAAAGTAGGATAATCCCATGGTAGGTTCAATATTAACTTTAGGACTTTGTTTTAAGCTACTTGAAATTTTTTTTATGTGGCAGTGGGCGGAGTTTCCCCAAACTGAACAATCATAAAAAAGAATAGCTTGAAATATAACTATAAATATAATCATTTTATTTGGCAGAGAAATTGATGATCTACTATTTATAAATGGGTAAAGGACTTTCGTTGCAATATTAACCTTATTAACAGCCTGTGAGATGTGTTCCTGGAATGTTAATTTGTAATCAAGATGGATACCTAAATATTTAACAGAATTCTGAAACTTTACGTTTGTTTCATTAATCTGTACATTAGAGGAGGGCAAACAACAAGCTTTTTTTCTAGTGAAGCTTGCCCTTATTTAATTGGATCTTCCAGTTGTTAAAATATATTTCTGGTAATTCCATCGCATAATTTAGCTTGGTCTCATTATTGAGAGCAAATTCATGGGATGAAAATACAGCTGTGTCATCAGCAAAAACAGCTAGTCCACATTCAGGCAGCTTTGGAATGTCTAAGATATATAAATTATAGAGAATGCGCCCCAGTACAGAACCCTAAAGGGTCACAAGGAAAATTAATAAACAAAAGTTAAGGTACATCCTGCGTGCTGATTTCCAGATTGCCACACGCATTTTTGCAGCTTTCTATGAAATACCTGAGCATCTCAATTTTTAATAATGCTGTTATTTTGCCCCATGTCAATATAATAAATATGTTAAGTTGCTTCGTAAAGAATTGAAAAAAGGTCGAAACGTGGAAATTGGGAAGGAAATTAAAAAGAAATCAATAAAACTACAAGTTAGGAATAGAACTAGAGTCTTCGACACTGGAGACGACAATGTAATCAAAAGCAACACTCCATTGGCTGAAGTAAAAATTTAGCTTTTAATTCGTTCACGATTTAAACATATGTACATATGTATATAAAAAAAAATTGTTAAACAGCTAAAGGGTCATTTTCTCTACATCATGAAACTTGTCTCCTTGGTCCTTTTTCGTTTCTCAGTGTACCTCAATATTTTAACTAACAGGCTGACAATAGTGATTTACAATAATAATTTACCTAGTCCAACAAGCGAATGTATGTTTTTGAATTGACATATAATGCGTAGGTTAATATTTATAATGTGATGCATTTTTTTTGCAACAGACTGTATATTACAAACCATGTAACGCAGGCTGCTAGCTGTTAATTTTCTTTAATAAGAGCCGCTCAGCCGATGGTCAGAATGAGACGCAGTCTCCAACCCCTTGCTAGCTCTCTGTATAAAAACTGTGACTGCCATAAGTCCGGCGCTCAGTATGACAGAATAATAAGGACGTAATTTTCTGCAAATTCGTGTCTCTCCTCTTTTAGTCTGTCTGTTATGATCATAATTGTTGACGCTACAGTTCACAGGGGGACCAGGGCCTAGCTTGCTCATCAACTACTCGTGTTGTGTGTGCTACTGTTCTTTGACAAGTAGAAGGGACCTACAGTTTTTTGCCGGCTCCGAACGGCGAAATTTGAGAAGCTTTCTTAGACAGTTATTACTCTGAGTGTTGTCAGCAGCTCGAAGAGGTGGTGCCGTGATAAATTCGAGGTGTTCAGCTGGGAATCGAACCGAGACCCTTCGGCGTGTGAGCGTCGCACTCTACCCACTACGCCACGGCGGCCACGTCTGTTGTGATTGCTATACTTTTTATCAACTATTTTTGTAAGTGTCATAAGGACTGTTTATACCCCAGAACTAAAAACTTGGTAGTGCGAGTTACTTTCATAAGTTAATTGTTTCGTTTTTATTTCGACAAACAATCTGAAAGTGGCCAAAATTCTTTATTACTAAAGAGAGAATTTAAATTTTACCCAAAACGAATCAACAACGAACATTTATATTTCAATTACAAGAAATTTTTCTCTTTGAATTTCTCATATGTGCTTAAAACACGTGTCCTAAAGAAAACATTTCGTATATCAAGTGTATTACGAGGGTTACCTTTTATATTTCGCGATTAGAGAACAAAAACAAATAGTAAGCATCGAAAATAGCATTTTTGTTTTTAAAAATATTCCCCTTTAAGATCTATACGCTTACCAGTTACACTATACACAACCAATTGTCGAAGCACTTTTGCCACTCTGATTGAGGTTTCTCCAAAACATGCATTCTGAACGCATCTACCGCTCCTTCAGGTGTCGAAAAACGTTGACCTCTCATTTTATTTTTTACGTGCGGGAATAAAAAGAAGTAATTCGGTGCCAAGTTAGAACTATACGGCGGATGAAGCATCAAATCGATGTTAGAGTGCTCAAAAATGCAATTGTTTGAGCCGATGTGTGAGAGCTCGCATTGTCGTGGTGAAGAGTGATCTGTCTTCGGCGGTTTGTTTTTCCGATTTCTTGGAAGAGAATTGGCAAACAAATGGTTGTGTACCACTCAGAGTTGACTGTTCTGCGTTGTTCTAGTTTTTTCGAATGAACTGGCGACCATTTGCTTGGAAGTGCTTCGTGCACGAGCAAGTTTTGTTGGTTTTGGCTCAATTTGAAACACCCATACAGTCGACTGCTGTTTACTTTCGGGCTCATACGAGTACGCGTAAATCCACGATTCATCACCTGTCACGAAGTCATAGACGTGTTTCGAAGCACCGTGATCGCATTTTTGGAGCATTTCTTTCGACTAATCGACACGAGCCTTCTTTTATGCTATTGACAAATTGTGTGGGATCCAACGCGAACAAATTTTTTTGATGGTCAAATGTTCAGACAATATTGAATGTATGCTGGTCCCACTAACGCCTACGTTTGTCTCAATCTCACGATAGGTCACATGACGATCTTGCAATATCAGTTGGTGTACAGCTTCAATGGTTTCCGGAACAACAACTGATTTTGGACGACCTTCACGAAATTGGTCTTGGAGAGAACTACGACCTCGGTTGAATTCACCATACCAACGATAAACACTGGTCCTTGATGGAGCCTTATCGCCAAAATTGTATTCAATTCATCGATGCACTGTTGTAGAGTAAATGATCGCACAAAAATGTTCACGATTTAATTCCATTTTTTGGGCGAGATGAATCGTTTAAGTTACTGTAAACAACTGACGTATGACATACAACACTCGTATGTCAAAACGTTTTGAGTACGTATAATCTCAAAAATATCAAACCTTACGATAGAGCTGGCAGTTGTGAGATTGCAACACTAGGGTTGCCTATCCCGAAATATAAAAGGTAACCTACGAATTTCTATGAACAACTCGTAGTTGCGTTGTTCCCTAATCGTATTTTTTGCGACACACGTTCCTATAATAATGTTCCAAATGATCTGCTCTCCCAGTAAAGCGATATAACAAACCATTTTTTCTTGTTGCCTCAACAGGTGGAAACTAGGTTGTCCTGATGAGATGATGTTAAAATTTAGTGATATCCACTCCGCATGCATGAAAAAAAAAAAACACAAATTTAACTCTGCGGCGTACTTATCACAATCTTCATACGTTTTCAGGGAGTCACTGTGTTTAGAGGTTAAAATCGAACAATTTATTTTGTTTCGTTAAGTTCTGTGAAAGTTTTATGTGTATTTATGCCATAAATGAAATATACACAAGGTTTTCCATTAGAGACTTATTTTTAGACATATTTTAATTGAATTGTTAAATTGAACGCCCTCTTTCACTTCTTATGAAGCCAGCACTTTCAATATATTCAGTAATCTGAACATTTTCATCATGGAAAGGGCACAAACAAGTAATGTCTGTAAATTATAAAAATTTAAATTAAAAAAAAATCAAGAACCTACTGTTCATACTTGTAAATTATTTATGTCTTCGGATTTTCAAGTAAGTACAAGCACTAGTACATAGCTATAAAATTTCTTAATTGTTCTTACAGAATCTTACTTTGTTGTTTAACAACTT